>CM023134.1:42127834-42757834 GCA_013133815.1 Cromileptes altivelis
GGTGTTGTACCAGCGTAGTGTGTTCATTTTGAAGGAGACTGTATGCAAACTGTACATGTCCTGTGAAAATAGAAGTGTATTTTGAAAGCAGACAACGCATGTAACAGACAGAAGTTGACACGGTGTGCCAGAACCGACACACCCAAACTTAGTTTTCACCATTCAAAAAGAGGTAACAGGAAGACCGACAGGATGGATCAAGACAGTAGTTAGTCAGTTAGAACATTAAGAACACAACCATATGTTGAAAGAATAAACAATATTTACTGTGTGCTAGTGAACAATAGCACAATTAGGAACCATATTTGCTGAAGAGCTTAATGGCTTAAAAATAATCTACTAAAATATCTGACACTGTCTTGCTTTTAGTCATTTGTTTGCTTTCCTCGCTTCTGTTTCTTTTCCCGTGCACTGAGCTGAACTTTCAGTCAGAGGGATTTTTCTTACCGGTGGGCTCCACCACCAATTCAACATGCTGAACTGGCTGGAAAAAAACAACACATGGGCCAACAAGGGCCAATGATTCAGGACACAAAGCAAATATTAGGGCAACAGATGCTTTCCGGCCTGGTCTATCAGGGACCTTACATGATTGCTGTAGGAAAAGCAGCCTTGCCACTTGTTTTACGTTCAGTCCATCAACTGTTCTTAAAACCAGATACTCTAATCTCTTGGGTGACAATCAATCAATCAATCAATCAATCAATTTTATTTATAAAGCCCAATATCACAAATCACAATTTGCCTCACAGGGCTTTACATTATACGACATCCCTCTGTCCTTTGTATCTTAAATGTATCAGTATCTTGTATCAGTATCTTAAATGTATCAGTATCTTAAATGTTTTTGCAAAGGAAACAAAATTGTAAAAGTGACCACAGAGAGGTGCAGACAGTTTCTGCTTCTAAAAGGAAGTTGGACTCGAGTCAGCTCACCTCCCATCAGCTGAATGGATGCGGAAACATTCATACTTGAGGATCTATGAAATCATTATTTAATTAATTGTTGATTCCATAAATTGCCCTGATATTAATTGCCTACCTGTGCTGAGAGTGGACTGATGTTGTGTGTGTAATTGTGGAGCAGAAAACAATGCAGTATTGATCCGTCCATTGGCTGTCCTGGTTCCAGGAACAACAGTTCATTAATGCCGTCTAAGAGAGACTATCTGTCTCTATTACTGCCTGCTGGCCTGCATGGCAATGATTTATAGGCAACCTGTGGAGGCAATGGAGACGGCTAATGTTGCCCTGAGTGGGAATGGAGGAGTCATCTGGGATAAGGCCAGCAGTGAGCAATGTGTCGTCAGGTGTGGAGGCACCACCAATAAAAGACTTGATGTTGTCAGAATCCTTTGTGAACTGAAAATGAGGTCTCTACATGACTTTATTTGAGTCAAATATGTGGTGCTTCTTTATCTGTACCTCCCTCCGTTCTATCGCCACTTTTTTAAGCAGACTGTGGAGAAATGTGTAATGCTTGCAGCATAACCAACCTTAAAATACTTGGTGAATTAAGAGAAAAAGTGGACCTTCAAGCTTGATTTGATGTGGTAATTAATCCATGGCAGCAAGAAAAAGCTGTTTGATCATGTTGGTGCATCTTACCTAATGTGATAGCACAGAAATACTGCAAAGATGAAAATCTCTATCTCTGTGCTATCTCCACAGATACACTTGCACCATACATAGAAGCACTGTGTGCTCCACGGGCCACTGAGCAGTGAAGGCTTAAGTGCCTTACTCAATAGCACCTCAATAATGGTAACTACAGCAGGTCACTGGGTTTTCACTTCACTGCTTTAATTTATCCTTGTGGTCCTGTGATCATCCAGACAACCTTTTGGTCAGTAAGGCACACACTCACCAAACCAACATCAAAGAACTTGTGGCAGTGAAGCCTGACTGTTGCATCACTTGACATGGCCTGTGTCTCTGCCAAAATGTTGCACTTGAACACACCACGAAGTCTACAGCCAACATCCAACGAGCATGTGTATTTTGCACGGCAGTGAGAGGAAACACCTCTCCGCCCCAGCAGGCGGCAGTAGTCTATTTTGGTCTTTCAAAAAGGGAAACCAGAAGATCGACATGAAAAATTCAAGACACTCATTTGCCAGTTAGCACAAAAACAACACAGCACAATGTTAAAAGAACACATAACATTTCATGTGCGCTATAGAACAATAACACAATCAAAGAGCTTAATGGCTAGAATAAATAATCTAACCTTATGTAACATGTTTTTTCAATCCAGTCTCATGCCAAAATCGTGGAAATTTTGCGCTTGAGCAATGACTTGTGGCATCACACATGGACAAACATAGCTCTCCTTTCCTTTCGGCATGATTTGCGGCCGTTGGGCGTAATAGTTTAACAGCGCTCAGCAGCATCAGGGGAAAACATGGTGGCACAAGAACTAAAGTTAAGAGAGTGAAAGTCCAACTGGAGCCGGTGGGAGTGGTGGTGGATGGGTCCAACAAACAAACTTTCACCTGGGAGAGCGGTGTTCATGTCCTGTAAGATTATAAAGCCAAACCTTGTTCTTTGTTCCTAAACCCAACCACATGCTATGGTTTCCTAAACTGAACCACATACATTAGTTGTTGAAGGACAAAAACAAAAACATCAATTCGTGGTGTTGCACTGATGCAGTACATTTATTTTGAAAGAGACTGTGTGCAAACTGTACATTTCCTGTGAAAACGGAAGTATATTTTGAAAACAAGACAATGCATGTAACTGGCAGAGCTTGACATGGCATCCCAGAATTTCAGCAACCAACGCACCCAGGGTACATTGCAAGTCGTATCTGGGCGTGGAAAGCCCATGACCAGAAGTCAATATGTGATGCGGTCGGTGTTAGAATGTGTTGGTTTATTCTGATGTCACACCGTCTTGACTTTAGTCATTCGTTTGCTGAACCACGAATCAGTCATTTGACTCACCAACAGGCTTCAACATGCTGAACTGGCTGAAAAAAGAGCCGGCAAGTGCCAGTGGTGCAGGACACGCTGCAAAACCTCGGACAACGACAATCACCAATGACTCTACATTAACCAACAACCAAGTGTCAGCTTGATGTGTCAGGGCCCATTTACTTGTCCGACCTCAAAGCCACCACATCCCAGTTTTCAGTTCTATTTGCAGGTCGTGAATTTTAACATGATTCTACCATTGACCACCTTGTTGAAATTCCTTTTGACAAAGAGCGTCAGATAAATGACTAAAACATAAAACGCACTGCACTGGCAGGTGACTGTGTATTTGCTACAGGAAAGTTTGATGTGGGGTGGCAATGTAACATTAATCAAAGAACTGCCTGAAGTAAGGAAATTATTGAAGTCAGATTTTTGTTTTAAAGTAAAGCCTCAAGCTGCTTTTACATTTGTTAAATGCACACCATCACTCAGTGATGTTCAAAGCGTTCCAGGAGTTATTTTGTGATGAAAGGCTGTAATGTACTTTTCGTGGATCCCACTTTGCCTGAAGGAAAACAAACCACCCAACAACAAAGTGAACTCAGAAATTAAAGTTACATTTCCACCTGAGTTAGAGTGGCGCTAAAGTGGATTTGTCCTTTAATACTGTGAAATGAGTTGTAAAAGCCAAACAAGGGAGGAGACGAGACAGTCAGAGTTTTATGCTTATGTAAAAAATCCAGTTGCTTTGTTGCTTTGATGATAAATGGGGGACAGTGATCAATCAGATACTCAAAAAGATGTTTTATACATTGAGAGATTCTGTTTTGAATTGCTAATAGAAACTATATACAGTAAAGACATAGAAAATATATCCTTTGATGTAGGTTTGGGCGTTTAAAGGCATTTATCAGGCTTTTTGTCTCACTACCCCACGAGTTACCTGAGGAAACCTGTGATGTGAACAGCAGGTTTACCCACCCGTGGGTCCCAGCAGATTTGTTCCCAGGAGGGTTTGGGAAAGCTTACCAAAAAAATATCACAAATTTAGCATGTGGGTCAAAAAAAGGACAAAGCAGCATTTTGAGTAAGTTGCTGATAATTTATGGAAACAATGCGTGCAAAAGACAGAAGGCACAGACATGTCAGTCATCATTTATTTTCCCTTGAATGATAACGAGCAACTTTGGGTTGAATTAATATCTGTTTCCACTGTATTATTTGTGTTTTCCCTAATAATGACTTTTTTCTCACCTGAAACCACCTGTTTATGTTCTCTCAATAAGCAACTTATTGTGGTCAAGCAGATATTTACTGCCTGTTTCCAGTAGCTGGTGGAAACTACGGTTGTGCCCTATCACATCATTCACTATAATACCAGTATAATTTTAATATGATAAGAAAAATTCACATCATGATAATGGAAATGACTGACTTGTTGACATAATGACATCATAGCTTTTCGCACATATCGCCCACCCCTTCAGCAGTATCATGATCTTATCTTAAGTTTTGTAGATTAATGTGGGGCCGATGGTTGGGAGTACAAAGTAGAGATGCACAATATTGGATTTTTTTGCCAATACCCGACATGCCAATCCCTATATAACAACTCATTTCACCGATATCCGATATAGATATCGATATATCCACTTTTTTCCCAACCTAATTTTAGTGATCATCAATTCCCTTCTGTAGTGGAGTGCATATGCATGAATACTCTTATTGTGATGATGCTGGCTTTGTTTTGTTGTTTGTCACTACTACAAATGCAGCTGTAGCCGGTATCTAACTATCACTACCCTCATTCATATTTTAAGAAGCTACAAATTATATTCAGCCACAAAATAAGCCTGAAAAGCTTGTAAACAGAGCAGAAGTGGCAGAGAGTTGTTGCACCGTCTCATCTAGTTGACTTGGTGTGAACTGGCAGGTGTTTAGAACGTTGTAGAGCAGCACATCGCAACTAGTTGCCTGTTTGGACTCATCTTGTTGCGAATTTTTGGTCTGAGCTGGGCTTAACTCGAACTTGACTTTAAATTCGAAGGTGGCAGACGATGCTCATGTGAAGATTTGTCCATGGTTTTGGTATTCAGTTCAATTCCACTTCATTTATAAAGCCCAATATGACAAATCACAATTTGCTTCAGAGGGCTTTACAGCATACGACACCCCTCTGTCCTTGGACCCTCACAGCAGGTAAGGAAAGACCTCCCAGAAAAAAAAAAGATGGGGGACTTGTTAAAGGTTCAAGGCTCTGACTGTGGTAGTAGAATATGTGCTTAACAAATGTTGTTGTTTCTATTTATAGAAAGAGACATAGACCTATAGAGACGTGCTAACTACAAACTGTTACTATAGTAACAGATGGATGATCACTCACTTTCTCCCTCTCTCCTGCTCTAAACTCTGAAGCCACATTTCTTTGCTCCGTTCACCAAATCTCAGTGATAATACATGAATAGGATTCGTAGGCTGCAGAGACTTCAAGTGGCAACACTCAGCTAGCTCTGCACTGATGTGCCAGACAGAGGGGAGAAAGAGGTGACGGCGAGAAGGGAGCGGATAAAAACAGAGCTTTAGGGAGACGCTAACAGACTAAAAGATGTGGAAAGAGACAGAGGGTTACAGATACAGTGCACTAGCCTTAAAGCAAGATTTTTTTTTTTGTCAGGTCAAGTTAATATATGTTTCCAAAATGGTTAAATACCAGCTTTTATTTGATAATATACTGTGATATCCTAAGGGTGAACCCAGTAGAAAAAAGGGATGAGCCACACCAGAAGAGTATCTATTATAATCTTTTTGCGTTGATTAAATATTAATCACAATATTTTGTTATTTGTGTAAAAATAATGTGTCTAGAAATGAGAAACTACGTGCACTAGTGGGCCATTCATCTAAAACCAGACAAAATAGAAAAGCTGCTGAGCTGTGCTCTGATTAAGAATCAGCATCATTTACACACACACACACACACACACACACACACACACACACACACAATCACCACCATTATAATCATCATCAGTGTGGGCAGGTAAGAGGGACAATGCATTATCATTTTTCAAACCACGCCATACTATTATTCACCAAGGTGTGTGTGTTTTCTGTCTGGCTTGTGTAAGTTTGTCGTCTTGTCAATTTCCAGTCTGAGTTCCTCAAGTAAGAGTCTTGATGTGTGTGATTTTTGAATGTGTTTCTGTGTGAATTTCCATGTTTATGTATGCTGTGAGGGCTGTCGTGTGTGTATGTGCGTGTGTGTGTGTGTGTGTGTGTGTGTGTGTGTGTGTGTGCATCAGCCCAGCCTGCAGTCTTGCTCGCAGGCTTCCAACTCAACTCTTCAGTTATGCATTGAGCCAAGAGCCCGTGTGTGTGTGTGTGTGGGTGTGTGTGCATTTCATGAATCTGAGTTTATCCTTTTGCCACAGCTGTTACCTCAAGCAATAATTCAGTGTGTGTGTGTGTGTGTGTGTGTGTCAGAAGGTCTTGGGAACAGAGTGGAAATATGGGTTTAAAAGAATTTCAAGTAGCAACGTAGTAAAGTGGAGTGTCCATGTGTAAAACTTTAATGTTGGCATGAATATATGCATTTTATCACACACACACACACACATTCACACACACATTGCCTTTGAACCAGTGTTGGTTTTCAGAGCGACCTGAATTCACTAGATCTCTATACTGACATATTTGTTGATTTTTGAGAAAAAGACAGTGACACTTAAAACAGACTCTACATTTATCAAAGTTTACCATGAAACTGTGACATCCAGGTGTCCACAGTTTGAGGGTTAAGACTTGGTTTTAGTGTCAAGGTCAGAATTAATGTGATCTTGGGTTGGGAACTGGAGGGTCGTGGGCTCAAGTCCCCATCTGGGCTAAATATGGAGTGTGGACTGGCAGCTGGAGAGGCGCCAGTTCGCCTCCTGTGCATCGCTGAGGTGCCCTTGGGGAAGATACCAAACCCCCAACTGCCCTGGGCACCCATCCAAGGCAGCCCCCTCACCCTGACATCTCTCCATTTAATGCATGTATAGGTCCTGTTTGTGCATGTGTGTATATGACAACAGAGTGAAAAAAATAAAAATAAAAAATGGAATTTCCCCTTGGGGATCAATAAAGGATATCTAAAGGTTTAGGGTAAAAGGCTAGGAAATGTATGTCACATTGTTGCAAATGTGATTCCAAAACCATGGGCGCTAACAAACTAATTGCCAGAATAAATGTTGGCATTGCGTATTTCTGCAAACCACAGATATATTACATTTCTTTATTATGTAGCAGATACATTGAAACTTACTTGCTTCACATTTTAATTATGCAATGGTTAACTTGTGGTTGGGTTTAGGCCCAAAAACCATTTGGATATGGCTGGGAAAAGATCATACACTGACTTAAAATGCCCACTTTCTGAGGCTAAAAAGTTGCTGGAAATGCCGCAATGTCTCCGCAAAAAACACTTTTCGTGACACTGTCCTCAAAAACCCCCATGTTTGCTGGTTAAAAAGCCTCTGGATGATGCAGCAATGACTTGCTAAAAAACAAGTGGTGAAAAACAGTTGTCTGCAGTTTTCTCACACCATCCTCTCTGCCTCCAGATGTCAGAGTCAGCTCATTTACCACATCCCTTTAGAAAGGTTGATATGATACATACGAAACATACAAAAGTATTGGTGGTTCGCAGAAATGTACGATGCCAATGACTGGGCATCAATCTGCAGCTATAGCAGCCTCCACTTCTCTGGTTTCAGTTTTCCACCAGAATATGGAGCCTAGCTGCTGGGATTTGTTCCCATTCAGTGAGGTCCAACACTGATATTTGGTGATACGGTGGGGATCACAGTGAGTGTTCAAGTTCATCTTAGAGGTATTGGAGGGGTTGAGGTCAGAGCTCTGTGGAGGCAAGTCTTCTTCACCAGACTAGAGAAGTTATTTCTTCTTGGACTTGGCTTTGTGCACTTGGACATAACTTTTCTTCACTAGTGTCCAGAATCAGCCAAGTCACCAGAATAAAATGTTGGTATTGTATGTCTCTGCAAACCACAGATATGTTACATTTATAGGTTTCATACATATATCGTATCAACATTTCTAAAGAGAGGTGATGTACATACTTTTTTGTTTCTTAATTACATAGCAGCAGCACCAGCCTTCTTGAAGGTCAAATATTCAACATTAAACACAAACACCATGACAACAAGTGAAAACACATTTCCATGTGACTCTAAATTAATTTCTCTCTCTCTCTCTCTCTCTCTCTCTCTCTCTCTCTCTCTCTCTCTCTCTGTGTCTCTTATTTTCTTTAAAAAAAAAACCTGTCTCCTTGTTATATTGCATTTGTCCAGGTCTGTCTCGTTATCTCTGCCAAACACATTGACTCCCTCTTTTTTCCCTCCCTCCCTCCATCTGTCTCACTCACACACAGTGTTGACTGAACAGTGTGAGGGCCATGTTCTTGGCGGTTCAGATCAGTCCTCCTCTGTACTGCCGCTCTGAATGGGCGAAACGTTACACGTCTTCCTTTCACGCACAACACCGATGAGGTGAAACCAGGTGAGAGCTGCTCCAGCTCAACAGCCTGGCTGGCAGGCCGGCCTCATCCTGCAAAAGGTTCACAATCATTAACTGTGTCCAAAAACTGTACCACACTCATCCTCCCAGATACAGAAGGATTAACACAATAACATGAACACCTGCACAATCTAATGCAATATAATGTAACTCCAACTCCAGCCACAGAAATTAGCAGGAGTTAAATCAACAGCTCTCTCACACAGTGCCAGAAAAATATTAAAAGCTTCCCAAAAGCAGGATTTATTGCAGGGGAGTTGCTTTGGATTGCAATAGACTCTAGTCTTTGTTGTTACACCCACCCCCTGTAGATGGATGGGTAAATATTGAATAGAGACTGCAAGTGCTGCTCCTATTAAAAATGGAATAAAAAAAAGGAATAATATTAATAAAAGTCTACTTCATATTTAAGTTATGTCACTGAGTCTGCAAGTCTTGGACACTCCGACAGTGAGTTCCACAGCTTTGAGGCCTTGACTACAAAACCCTAGTTACCTTCTATTTTGAACCAGGATTTTGGAACAATCAGAAGAACTCGGTCTTATTCACGCAGTCATACATATTGAGCTGAATTTCACTTACATGAGCAGATGAGAAACTTTATGTTGTACTGACGCTGTTCAGTTTCAGAGTGCTGTCTAGTTCTAGACCATAGACATAGAATAACAGTAGAGTGGACATTCCCATTCAAATCAACAAACCAGGATGGTCAGAGCGGCAGCCATTTTATGTGTAGCCTTGCTACTAGAACCGTTGTAGTGGGCTAACTTCCATAAAAACAAACCTCTGATTGGGCCCAAAATCAGGCCTGACCCCACATAAACTTGCAGTTTCCAAGCCCAACCCACGGCAGCAGTTTTGGGCCCAAGCCTGATTAAAACCCAAATTTCTACTGTAAAAGAAATATATATATATATATATATATATATATATATTTGAATTAATACATTTATTACAAGCTAAGGGCTGATGTGTTTCCTCACACAACTTGTCCTTCTCCTCTTCCTTGTTTTATTTGTTCTTTTGTCTCATGAATGACAGGTTTAACAGCGGGCTGCGCCCCTCGGTGCATCTATTGCGCACGGCAGTCCAAGGTGATGCAGCGCACAGATGATGATCACCGTTCTTTAGCTGCATGTTATGAACATCTCTCCTACTGCTGGGGAGGCAGAAGGAAACACTGCAGTCCCTTGCTCTCTTTCTTTCATTTTCTGTCCCTCTCTCATGCACTTTCTCTTCCCCCATGGTTCTCCACTATATTTCTCAGTTGTCCTGTAACTTTCCCTCTCAAAATATTACCGCAACTGTTATTCTCCTTTATGTGTTGCTGCAATTCATTGCATGTTTGTTGAATCATGATGTACTGTATCCACTGCTCAGTGGACAGCTGAGAGGCAGAGTGAGGCCGCAGGGATAAACATGGTGCAGATCCACATATGTCTAACTTGATGAATTAAGATCTATTTAGGATTTATTTTGTCCAATCAGAGCTGGGGATTGTTGGAACAATAGACTAACTAACAAGACGACTAAAGGCAGATTTATACTTGTGCGTCAGCTCTATGCAGAGCTTACGCCATAGCCTACGCTGTGCACTAAAATAAGTTACCAGACCCATTAGTAGACTTTGTACTTTGGATTTGGACTCTGATTTGTGTCATTGGTTGGTTTATACTCTTATTTGGTTTGTTGGTTGCATGTCGGATGCTAGTTTGTGTCTTTGAGGTGATCCGTGGCTGCATGACAACAAACATTAGTTTGAGAGTTGACACCAACAAAGATCAGATCCCGAATGTGTCTGTATTTCAGGGTAACAACTGTTTTTTTTTTTTGTTTGTTTGTTTTTCAAAAGAAGAGTGTGTTTGCTTTTGATCCAGGAACAAGCTGCAGGTCATTGTCGGAGCTCTTGCACATGTCTGTAAAGATCATGCATTGCTTTTTACAAGCTTTTTGTTGTTTTGTTTTTAATCACCGTAGATCACTCGTGAAACGTTCCAGGTCTTTTTTCCATTTTATATTGATGTTTCAGATTAATTTCTGTGTCACTGCCACTTGTATGGAGCTTCTTTTTCAGTGTTCATCATAGGGTCAGACAAGGTCTTCCTTATAGAGAAAGAAAAATATGCCACTGTGTAAATGGAGGAGAAATTTTCTCAGTTTTAAAGGTCAGCGCTGCATGTGAATATATCAGCGCCACGGTGCTATAACAGCACCATTATTGGCTGTGTGAATATTGACTGTAAGCCCACAATGATTTAGTCTATCACAGTATTACCACCTTGTGTTATAAGCACAGTTCTCCATGAACTGTGGACTGTGGTGGAATGACCTTCCATTGCTGAGGGCGGAGTCACTTCTCGTCTTCCGAACTGAAAACTCGACTTTTTATGATGTACTTCACATAATCGTCTCCCTGCTGAGCCTGAGCAGCTCGCCCTCACTGCTCCCTAAAATTCCCCTGACGGCACCCCCAATACTTTTTCCAGTACTTCACTAAAAACACAATCAGTGTTTGGTCAGAGTGTAATTTGGAATCAAAACATATTTTAATGGTTGTGCTGGTCGTTTTGGGTGCTTTACACCCAAACTGTTTGGTTCGTTTGAAATGAATTCTGGTGTGTTTGCCCATTTGGTTCAGTTCATTTAGACTGCTGTGAGAGCTGTCAAACTGATACATAAGAAAATGAAAAGATAAAAACGTAGCTCCTTTACGTAGTAAAGTGAGGTAGAGGGGATCAGTGGCAGGCCTAGCACATTTGGTGCCCTCAGTGAGAGCCCCCCTAAACAAAAGAGAGAACAAGATAAACATTTCAATTTTTTTTCTTCATGTGTAGTATCCCCTCTGGATGACGGGGCCCTTAGCATTTGCCTGTACAGCTTATGCCACATGCTGGCATTGGAGAGGATGGTGGATGGCGTGACACCCAGATGAGACACATGCTGAACTGCAGACTGGTGTTTGAGACCAACAAATAACAAAACCAGTTGTTTTCACAAATCAACACTCTATTTTCATGGCTTTTTAGCCAACAAATGTGGGTCTATTTTAGCTACCCATCACTGTGATTTCTCTGGAGATAATGTGACAAAAAGTGGTTCATTTTTACCACACCATCATCGCATTTTCTGCCCAGATTGTGCCACAGAAAGTTGCTGTTTTTTACTGAGACATTGCTGCACTTCCAGCTGGGAGTGTGCCACCAAAAGTGCCAAACGTGATCTCTTTTTAAACGTTAATTTCAACACAACCACCACATAATAATATGCAAATGTAACATATCTGTGTGTAACCCTTTTTTCCACCGGCTCATGTATTAAGAAATCCACTTTATGCTTTAAGATGAAATCTTCTTAACCCTTATGCAATATTTTGTGGAAAAAGAGACATCTCACATAATAAACAACTGTCTAGGGTAATGTATGATTCTCACTCGCTGTACAATGTTAATTTAGAGGCTGGCGGGAATACTCTGACCTGTAACTTATATTTACTCAGCAGTTTGAATGAAAACACCACTCAATGACACAACACAAGATATCAGGTTTTGAAAGTGTATTGCGCCTGAAAAAAAACATTCAGACCTTTGGTTTTGGAAAAGAGAAAAATGAAGAAAATAAAAGACCCGGGTAAATAAGTTTTGTCTAGTCCTAATTGTTCAACCTGAGTGCACTCTTACTTTGTTTCGTTGGCGCGCTTAGTTGGAGCTCATGATGGTTACTGCAATGTCTGCGGGTACCTCTGTGTGTCTGTAAAGCTAGCGGGGCCAAGCTGCAGTTGCTGATCCACTCCCCCGTTGCGGCGGCCCCCTCGGCGGCGACACTCATCCACGACAACCCAGCAGTGCTCGTCCGTGACGACCCAGCGACGCTCATCCACGGCGACCTGGCGATCCTCGTCCGTGACGACCCAGCGATGATCCTCCGCGAGGACAGTGCAGTTAGCTTTCCACTAGCTCCGACAGGCTAACTCAGCAGAACTTCATCTCCAATAAAACAAAAAAACACTCATCGGCGCCGGGGAGGCTGACTCGCACACTCACGGCATAATTTGCAGACAGCAGTTCAGTCCGTCGTGGATAAACCACGGCACCAAGATAACACAGTCCCAGAGACTCCACTCCACGCCATTAACACCTTGCGCCTTCCTCTTCCTTTCTCAGGTCTGCCCGGAAGTGTAACCCTCAAAGGTCATGAACTCACACACGTAATATAACGTAATAATAATTACTTTTTAACTTTTTTTTTAAGGCATTCACACCCCATGAAATTGTGTTTTTTTAAAACCACTCATTTTAAACATAAATCATTTATACATTTTAACATCTTAGTTTTTATCAAATAGTTATTTATGCAAATTTTAACTTCACTATGAACTGACTTTTTCTTTAACTCATTCCCATAAAAAAAAGAACATAAATACAACTGATATTTATCAGAGTATTACATGTGGTTTGCAGAAACATACAATGCTAACCTTTGTTTTGCCACTTTGGTTGGACACATGAGGTCCAGTTGCAGTCTCAACCAATACTGCTCATGTTGACATGAGATAAAAAAAAAGCTCACTCTCTGTCTGTAATGTACAGATATTATATATTACATGTACAATATTGTCTATTAAGTTATTATGTTGTGAAGTGATTAAAATTGTAAATGCTTTCCAACATTTCCCCAATGCCTTTTGACATTATCAAGAAAATAGGCATCAACATGCTTCACGCAGCTAAAGATCATATATGAGAGTCATATAAGATATCAGTTATCAATCTTTAGCAACAGCAATGAGGCAAACGTTTTAAACAAAATGAGTAAATTTCCCTGGAGCTCAAAAATTAAGATTACTGTGGAGTTTGAGATTGTAGCACTGTACTCTGTAACTGACATGAATCAAAAGTAACAGCTTTAAATGACTTTAAGGGCTCTAGTTTCCCGGCGTGGCGCAGGGTGGCGAACCCCACGCAGAGCTAGTTTCGAGCAGCACAACCCGAGGCGCGCTCAGTTTGGTAGTTTGGCAGACCGAGGTGCGCTGAGATGGGTGTGGCGGCACAGCAGGGGGAGGTGTCGACAGATCCAGCTTGGTGCAGTGACAGTTTCGTGCCAAAAGGCTTTGCCGAAGGTGCGCTAAAAGCTCGCCAGCTGAAACCAGGTCTACTGTCAGCGCAGGGGGAGTGCAGCTGGTGTAGTGAAAGTTTGGCTGACCGGCGGACAGTGCGCACACGTCACCAAAACCTCACAGGCAGGTTTCCAGAATATCAGGCACATTAACGATGCAATAAATACCCACAAAAACACTATTCAATGCAACTATCTGCAATTAGCACATAAATGTATCTCTGTATCGACTGTCCTGTCACATCTGATGTCAGATCAAAGGGGATTGGCACCGTTTGGCACGTTTGGCACGCGTAATGGAAACCCAACCTGATCTGATTAAACAGCTGCAAACTAATGAGTTCACATCCCTCTCAGCCAACCACAAACAGCCACAGCATCAGATAGGGAGTATATATTCAGCATCTGTCATCTTAGAAAAGTCAAAAGAAAAGAAACAGAGTGAGACTGCGAGAGAGAAAGAGAGAGCACGCGCGCACAAGAGAAATACAACACTGATTTACAATGGTGACCTCCTCCCAGGCTACCTTTGCATCATCAGCCCGTGGAGGTCTGCTCGCAGTTCCATATATTCGGACACTGCGAGCAGACCTCCCGGACCAAAACATCAGTTTCCTCCTGGGAGGAGTTTGGCCGTCTGACGCTGCTGCTCTCTTCTGCCATGGCGAATTGAGTAAACTCTCATTACGCCTTTGTGCGGCGCATTTAAGGGCGAGGAGAGGGGCTCATTTGATTGTTGTGATGTGAATCGGCTGTGTAATTCCCACTCCACACCTTCTCTCCTCTCTCTTTCTGACTTGCGCAGGTAGGAGGGATGGAGGTGGGAAAGAGGAGTAGCTGCACCAGGCGCACGGTGTGCCAAACTTGCAAAATCCGCCTGGCCACACCCAGTTGGCGAAGTGCAGGTGGAGCGCACTTTAAACTGCAGACATTAGAAATATTAAATGTGGCTTTCACAGTTTGCTGTACTGTATGTAGCAGGCAGTATATAAAGATACAAAGTTACATACATTTATCATAGTAAAGAAATGATGACAGAGACATGCAATCATACAACAGGGAGCAAACAGAAGACAGGAAAGTGCAGGATGACTTCAAAGCTCTCCTCTGGATGAATACTGAACATATCACTCTGTATCTTCATAAGAGCCTTGAAGAGGTTTGACTTATAAACCCAATCTTACCGAAGCTCAGTAATATAATTCACAGACAAGGGCTCATTTCTATGTTGCATTTTATTTTCAGTACAAACAGGAAGTGAAGTTTTCTAGTCCTTTCTTCAGTGTTGCAGCATTCTTCTTCATAACTGTGTGACATTCACCCAGAACGGTGACACTCCTGGCACTGAATTCATTTGGCAGACATTTTTACTTGATAATGTGAACAAAACACTTTCTCTTGTGTTGCAGCAACAGGATAAAGTTGCCTGTGACCAGTATTTTCCCAAGGCTCTGCCTGAAAGATGGAGAGTCACTCATGGGGCAACATTTCATCCACAACATATCCAGCCACAAGCGTCATTACTTCTTTGTAGCTGCAGCTGTCCACGATTGAAATCCAGTTTAGCCAGTGTCGGGCTACAACTGACCTCCATGGCTGAGGAGGGCTCAACTTTGGTCGGGTGTATTTCCTGGAGCTTCATGTGCTATCAGTCATAGTATGTGTTTCAGACCGGTGTTTTTTCCCAGTGAAGGGAGTTTTAGTATGACTATCTGCAGCGATGTGATCTTGTCTCCTTTCGTCCTGACAGAATCAAAGTATGGGAATATTTCCAGCCGCTAACATAAGCGTTTCCATCTTCCAAATTAGCTTGCTGCTTTGTGGCGTGCCTGTGCAGTGCAACTGCTTTTTTCATCAGTGTCTGATGCCGCAAGCCACTGCTCAAGCACTGGATTTTGACGACCTCAGAGTGAGACCGGGATGTATTTCAAGTCAGTAGTGACGTAAAAAGAAAGATAACATGACGGGCTGTTAGATTTGGGGGTGATATTATTACTAAAATGTATTAGTAATTAGTTACATTACTTGTTACTGGAAAAAGTAATATAACAATACTGAGTAATTTCCAGAGAAATGTTTTATGCAGAATACTATCATGCCACAGTGAAGTTGACCTTTCAGATGTAAAATGTCGTCACTTCATCGTCATATCCTGTTCAACGTTTGTGTGAAGTTTTGTGTGGTCACACTGACCTTGACTTTTGACCACCAAGTTCTAATCAGTTTACTCTTCAGACCAAGAAGAGGTCTGTGTCAAATCTGAGGAAATTCCCTTCTGGTGTTCTCATGTTCATGAGAATGAGAAGGATGCAAGGTCACACTGACCTTTGACTACCAAAATCTAATCAGTTCATTTAGTCCAAACGACCATGTGTGCCGAGTTTGAAGAAACTGATCTTGAGATATCGCATTCACAAAAATGTGACAAGGTCACAGTGACCTTGACCTTTGACCAATGACAACCAAAATCTGATCAGTTCATTGTTGAGTCCAAGGGGATGTTTGCGCTAAATACTTAACTTCTTAAATGTGTTACGAGAATGGGACAGACAGACAGACAGACAACCCAAAACAGTGTGGAGGCATAAAAATCAGTGATAAGCATTCTTCTTCTTCTTTTTGTTTTTTTCAAAATGGATCTAAAAGTTTGACATTAGAGGCATTGAGCAGTCATGTTTTAATCACGTTATGTCATGTTAACTCTGTTTTGGTGTTCTTGTGTGTTGAAGTCATAGGTTTAATATTTCCAACAGCGCCTGAAGACAGCATTTGTGTAATAAGTATAATCACAGTCCTCTATGGTGTTAGCTTTAATTGCTAATCCTACAGCCACAGAATCACAGAGAGAGCTGCCTGTATGATTTCTGCAGCGGGGTGAGTGTGCAATTTAAGTTTAATTAAAGTCCAGGAAATGAAGCTCATTTGAGTGTAAAGCTGGACCCATGAAGCTACTTCTCTTCTCAAAGCAGGACTCAGAAGGTAGAAATGTTAATGGATGCGAATCGTTGAACCTGGAGAGCTTATCTGAATGCTAATCACACACAGGGCTTGGAGCCAGTGGGTACCTTAACTATCCGTAGTGGGATTTTGGCCGGTTTCATTGATCTGTGCTGGACAGAGCACAAGGTCAGCTTCGACTGGCAGGATTTTGGTGATTTGCTCAAGGGCACGTCAGCAGCATGGACACGGAGGCCTGAATGGTTTTGTCCAGACTCAGGGCATCAGGTCAGGCCCATCAGCAGAGTAAACAGCACAAAATGTGAAAAGGGTTCATTTTCTCACAGAGACAAAATCTGAGAAAGAATCCAGAACGCTGTTGGATGTGGAGCCCTGAGTGTGCCGCTGCAATAAGCACAGAACTTTACAGTTTAATATCAGCCCTAAACCTTTTTTGGGGTATTTTACCTGCCTTTACTTTTAAGCTCATATCACAGTCATTCTAAAGGCTACATACACATGCTATATCTTGTTTTTTTCAGGGCTGGGCTATCCAGATTCGCCATCATTACACGTCATTACATTTAATTACCGTTAAAGGTTTTTTTTTGGGGGGGGGGGGGTTCCTTATCCGCTGTGAGGGTCCAAAGGACAGAGGGATGTCGTATGCTGTAAAGCCCTGTGAGGCAAATTGTAATTTGTGATATTGGGCTTTATAAATAAAATTGATTGATTGATTGATTGATGTCCTTCTATGTGCCTGTATTTTATATTAATTTTTCTATCAATGAAAAAAAAAAATCTGTGTGACTAAATTCTTACATTTTTACATGTATCTCACCATAGCAAGTTGGAAGAAGACATATTCTACCATATCTGAAGAGGGGAGACTCTCTGGAATCTGGCAATATAAGAACCATGATGGTGGGACATTCTGTCACTTCACAGCTGTCCAAAACATGTGGTTTGTGCCAGGCGGACATGATTGCTAGTATTTTTTCATTATTGCAAGAAATTCCATTGACTCATTCACAAGTCAAAAATGTGATTTATCCGAAAGAAACATGCAATATTTACATCTAAGATCATAGAAAAATAGTCAAGCAAGTGCAATGATGTCCTCCAAGATAATATTTGCCACTTTGTTTGCAGTAAACAAAGTTTGTTGTTGTTTTTCAGTTTCAGTTATATATTGGGGGGACATTTTGGGCACTGAGGAGGGGGTGTTCCCCTCAATGTATATGGTGACTACGGCCCTGTCATACATGCATTATTAGGCTGCAGTTGTCTGGGTGCGCAAAGGTGAAGTGGCTGGTCTTGTCACACAAAGTTTGATGGAGTGTCAGCTGGACAATATGGAGATATTTGCATCTTGAAAGCCGGACTACAAACCTGGATAGACAGGGAGAAACACACGCAAGCCTAAGGGGGTGATCACACAGAAATGAGACGCTAGAGATGCGGATGCTTCAAAGACGTTTGAAACGCTGGAAGCGCTTATTCAATGCGCGCTAGCAACTTAAAAAGTTGAAAATATTTTAACTTTTCAGCATCTACGCGTGTCTAAAAATGCACGTCTAAAAAGAAGTGTCTACAAAACGCTTATCTAAAAAGACGCTGGAAAAACGCCTGTCTAAAAAGACGCTTGAATGCCGGTCAGACACGCCGTATCATGGGAAAAAAATTGTTTTACTGGCGTCGCGTTTCTAGCGTTTCATCTCGGTGTGATTGCTCCCTAAGACGTGGTAAGATACGATATTCCTCACTATATGAAGTGACTGATAACAAGATGTGTATAAAGGGTTGTAAAGAAATTCGTCAGGTTTTTATTTTGTAGACAATTAATCTGTATTTATAGCGTGATGGGATGACAGCACAATGATGTGTGTGGTATCACTGGAAAACTCTGCTCCTGTGCTTTCATGTGATATGCCTGGCATTTCCGTGCAATGCTGCATTTGCGAGTAATCCGTCCAAGAGTAATGTGTGTGCAGAGCTGTATGAAAGTTTTATTATGCATAATTTTAGTCTACCATAACCATTTTTTTCCGCTGTGAAAACACTGGACTACCAACAAGTGCTTAATCTTGTCGGAAAGCTGCGGTTCCGCTCTTTCACGTGATATGCATGGCTTCTCACTATGACACACGGTCGTGGAGAAAATCCATAGAGAAGAACAGCTGTGAATTTGGATGCACTATACGTTGTTCGGGCCCATAGGGTTAATTACAATCACTGAATAAATCCATACATTTAGAGAAGGTATTACAAATGTATTAATTGCATTTGCATATAAAGTCTACATTTAGAGATGCAAAGTAAAATCAAATAATAATGTTCACCAATTCTATCTCTTACATCTCTATTTCCTCAGTCTTTGAATGATCAATTAATACAAGTAATTACAAAATACATTTTCAGATAGCTTTTAGATTTTATTTCTGTTGACACTGATCTTGAAACTGCACATTCTATAGAGCTTTTGTGCTGCCAGGGGGGAGGTGTGTGTGAAGCACTCATATTTTCACAGACGTGGATGTAAACTGTCAACGCAACTTAACTGGTTCGCGGAGGAATACAACTGCTCGGCTGTACTTTAGTTTCTTATTAAGACAGAAAAACTGGGAAGTTTCTGGGAAATGTTTCTTTATTTAAGTATATAAAACACATACAGAAACAATCTGCAATTGTTGTATGTGGTTTGCATTTGCTACTCTATTTTACCTGAGACTCCAGACTTTTGTCCATCATGGATACGTTTTCTTCAGTGATTGGTCAGAGGTCGGGGTGTTGACAGATTGTGATCTGATACCCTGAAGTTGACATGCTCTGAAGCAGGTTAGCTGTTCAGCAGTTACCATGGTGAGTTATCCCGGTAAGAAGGGAACCATCTCTGTAGTATGGATAACCCAGAGTTAACCCCCCCGCTAAATGATCTTTCATTAAGACTCTTAGTCTACGTTTGTTTTCTGTGTGCGAGTCCTTTTCCGCTTTTTGACTTTCATTTCTGACTACCGCACCAGAATTAAGAAGATTTTGGACTGATGTTAAGTGAGCAGCTCTTTTCTTGCTCATTACTAGATCCAAAGATTTAACAATACATAAAGTAACATCACTGGTTTGCAGAACATTTCTCCTGCGAAATGCACATAAAGCAGAGCTGTGAGATGACCCACCCTTGATTTGTTTTAAGTGTTAAATATTATTTCCATTTTGTGATCAGCCAAAGCTTCAGTTGGAGTTGAAGCAGAAACCTGTTTATTAATAGATTCATTTGTGGTTGTATGTGAATGTGTGTGTGTCTCATTATAGACTATGTAGTGTTTACAAACACACCCAAGCATACAGTGTATCAGTGGGATGGCGACAGACTCCTCTTTGTGTGCCATGTGTGTGTATTAGAGAGAGAGAATCCTACAGCACTTGCAACGGTGCATAAACAACCCCTAATGCAGAAACTCTAAACTGCCCACGTGCTGCTTCCTGTGTATAAATATGGAAGTCTCTTCCCTCTCGCTTATTGTGTTCAGGCACAGGAACTGGAAACATTCATGAAAATCTTTTCTTACCGTCTCTCTCACTCTCTAACCCCACCACACACACACACACACACACACACAAACACACACTCATTGAATTTGATGGATCAACACTGTTCTGTCGTCCACTGAATTTGGACCTCTGAAACAAACGCAGGTCCCTCGGGGCCAGGCGCAATTTGATTCATTAGAGTTTGACCAATCAGATTTAAGATGACTCTGTCACTGCGAAGGTCAGGTAGAGAAGCCCAGAGATAATAAAATTACACACACACACACACACACACACACACACACACACACACACACACACACACAAAGAAAGTTTCTTTAACCTGACTTTTTAACCTTTTAACTTTTCTTGAGATGCGGGACTGAAAGCAAAAATATCTTCCTTCCTGTAACACACACACACACACACACACACACACACACACACAGAGTCAGCAGTGTTGAATCATAAGCATTCCTTCTCTTTTGGATTGCAGACTCACTGCTGGATACTTCTAATGAGGCAAAGAGAGACGAGCAGCCAAGCACAGACATACAGTGGGAAAGACAGATGTGGACAAAAGTATGTGGACACACACTCGTCCAGCACTAGGTCTCTAGGTTTTTCGTGATTATTATAGTTCAAATAAAGGGAATGATACACCCGATAAAATATGTAAGACAACAGCATGCTTTTGACTTTGTTGCAGCAGTTTGTGTTGATATGTCCTGTGCAGAAGGACGTATTAAGCATGATGTACGGATAACCTGGAACGCCAACCTTATCACTCAACATCTGTGTGACCTGACCTTGATCTTGTGGAGAGATGGGAGCAAATCTCAAAATCTGGTGGAAAGCTTGACACCAGAAGAGTGGAGGCTTTTACTGTGGCAGCCATTTTTACACAGAGATGGCAGCATGGAGCTGCTATGAAGTCCCTGCCTTATGCCTCCTTTGCATTTTTACACAGAACAAAACTACCGCAGCATCATGTCTCTCCAGTGTGTCATCCTTGACAGCATGCCAGCATCGCAGAAGCAAAACGAGCATGTCGGGCGTGACCAACCCAGTCTCGCTCCGAAGTTGTTGAAATCCAGTGCTTGGGCAGTGGCTTGCAGCATCACATACTGACGAATAAAGCTGTCCTTGAATGTCAGAATATGCGGCAGATCGCTGTTGTGGATTAATGGCGATCTGCAGCATCATGGGGAAACGCAGCAAGACAAGAACGAAACAAAATTGTTCCAAATGACCGCTCCATTGGTGTTCATTCAAAGTGAGTTGCAGATGGCACCTTGTATGGTAGCCACTAGTGTGTGAATGTGACATGTAGCATTAAAGTGCTTTGGGTGGTTGGAAGACTAGATGGATTGATTGATTGATTGATTTGATTTTTTACTTTCTGTCATACACACGTACATGTGCCCAACCCTCCTAAGTTTACAATACACCATTACGGTGATGTTGTTTAACTACTCAGTCCACAATCAGGATAGTCTGCCTTCTATCCCAGGCCTGGCAAAGAAATTCAGCCTCAAGAAAGGTTCCTCCTGTGAGACAAAAGTCACATTTTTCATCATCCAGTCGAAAGAAATCAACATAGACAGAGATCATTTTACAAGAAAGGTGCTCTACAAGTGCAAGTTCATTTATCACACAGAGTATGTATTTTATATGTGTGAATGTCTGATGCTTTTCAAACAGCATACAATATTTGATTTGCTTTTATTTTCAAGTTCACTTTGATTTGTCTGTAGTTTTTGTTCTTTTGTCTCCAGCAGTGGGGAGATGTGCTGTGATGTTTTACAACTGCTTTTTTTTTTTTTAGTTCAATTTCATGTTAGTTGCAAAGGGAGAGATATTGTTAGGAACTGTGATCCTCCAGTGACTGAGACATAAAACAGAAAAGACACATTACTCTTAAAACTGCTTTTAAATACTGCTGGTAAAGAATGTATCTGCTTAAAACCAATTCTCCAGTGTTACAATATTTTTCAAAGGCTAAACTGAAGCAGTCAGTTGTGATTGTAAGAAAGTGGCTAGCTACTCATATATGTAGTGTATGTTACTCCCTCATGTTCATAGGTTCCCTGTGGAGGTTTGTGACCTTTGTGGCACTGTTTTACCATTCTTACATAATGAGTTTTTTACACATTTTCTTACATTTATACTTATTTTCACTGAGCCAGATTAATTCCAGGTCAAAAACAAAAGCGTTCAAGTCTCAAGTGAAATCTCTCTAGAGTTTCAAGTCCTCATTTTAGTGAATCAAATTTGACTTCAGTCCAGATCTCACGTCTACAGCTCTGGAAGACACGTGGCTGTTCTCACCCTCCAGAGGACAGCAAAGGGAGGCAGCAGTGACAAGAACCACAAAGACTGGGGAACTAGCCATTCATAATTAAGAGAAAAAAATAAATAAAATGTGAGTCATGTGCAGGGGTCGGTAGTAACACCTGACAACTAATGCACATAAATAGAAAGAGCAGTTTGTTTTTGTTAAGGAACGAGTACTTTTCAAGTTCCTTCATTTATTATTTATACCCTTTATACAATGAGTCTACTCTAAATAAAAAGGGGAAGGGCACGTTAAGAGTATCGCTGCTGTAGATGCCTATGACAAAGCAACCCTGCCGTCCCTGGCCACAGGGATTACCTGATGAAGTGCTTTGCTGTGAGACTGTCACTTTCAAAAACTTCTATCCTTCACAAGCACATTAATCTTCAATGTCATGAGAATGACATTAACTTATCTTGTAGCTAGTGGACTGCTGGCCTTTTGAATTCACTCATTATTTTGCACTGACACGCACATCACAAAAATATATCAAAATGCAAAGTAACTTGTATTTTTGAGTAATTTACCTGAGTTTGTGTCTTAAATGGTCTTTTTTTAACTTTAACTTGAGTCATTTTTAGGGGAGTAATTATACTTTTACTCGAGTATAGATTTTCAGTCATGGTGATGTGTTTGCCCAGGTCACCGTTCCCCTCTGCATTTTCACACCAAACAACAAGATGTTCCATCTCCTCTCTGCTGACTCATCCGTCAGACTTCACTCCCACTACTGTACTATTAGTAGTTTAGATGCGTCATTTACTTGACTCCCTCAGCTTTCTGTAAATGCCAAATTTACATCTGAATGCTAAGCAGAAATGAAACATGTTTGAAGTGACACATAATCCTCTGGAGCTTTACAGCAACACCTGAAGAGAGGAGCTTCACATGTTGCCCCCTGATAGATTGCTAAGGCAGTGCTCTCATCCCTCTCTTCTCTTGATCCTTCCCAATCCTTTCTTTCTCTTTCATTTTAGCCTTTCCCTTTCCTGTCAGTGCTCCTCTTCTTTCCTCTTCTTCTCTTTCCTGTCTTACCTTCTCCTTTTGCCCTCTCAGCTTGTGTTCATTAGTTGTGTGGATGGAGGGAATCGGCACACAGCGAAGAAGAAGATAAAAACTATATTTGGTTTTCAAATCCTTCTCTGTGATCGATTGAGCTTGTCTCATGCGATGAAGCAGCGGTGGTTCAGACTGCTGCCACTCGCTTGCTTTAATGCAAGAAGACATCTGGATTTAACTTGAGCTGCTCTTTCCCTTTCAGTTGAAGGCCCTCTGTTGAGTAGTCAGAAAATTTGAGTGGCACTGGTTTGTGTATAATGAGTACTTTGTGAATAGCCCCTATTTGAAGGAACACTCGATGTTTCCCAGCGGTAAGAGTAGAGAGGTGAAGATGATACTTGAGTTATTGGATGTATTGTTTATCTGCCTCAGTGCTCATTATAACTTAGTTTAAGAGAGTTTAAGAGTCGTCTCTTTATTGGTGAATCTTTTCTTTAAAAAATGCTCCAGTTGACTATATTTGATGTAAAAGAACCTCTAAAAGATGCCCTTTGTGTATTATAAATGAGGTTGTGTTATTCAGTTGAGCTAATAAAGGAATCTGCAATTGGAGTCAATGTGACAGTTTAATTTTCATTCAGACACTTTTTTCATGACTACAGATAATTTCTACACATTTACAAACTTGCATTTCTCCAGCAGAGGTTTTACAGGTTTGAAGATCTAGTGTTTGGCACAGGATTTAGTGACATTTAGTGTTGAGATTGCAGATTGCAACCAGACGGAGAAACGTCTCCTGTCTGTTAAGTGTGAAGAACAACTACTGTGGCTGACATGAAAACGTGAATGGCCTTATCTAGCTTTTGTTTTGTTGTTTCATTTGGGCTACTGTAATGAAGAGGACCTGCTCCGCCAGTAGATGTAATTGGCTCATTCTACAGTAATGAAAACACAACAATTCTTATTTTCAGGTGATTGTACTTGACAGAAAACATACTTATTATATTGTATTATTACAGTCTATAATGCCGGGTATCAGCACACTCACTTGCCTGCTGCCTGGCACACAATGCACCCAAACCTGATTCCAGTCACTACCAGTCAAGGTCTTCTTGATGACTGGGCAAACTGGGTCATGTTTATGAGTGAGGGTAGAATGGAGCGTGAGATGGATCAGTGGTTTGGTGCGGCATCTGCAGTGATGCCTGCTCTGCACTGGACTGTTGTGGTGAAGAGAGAGCTAAGCCAGAAGGCAAAGCTTTCGATTTAGTGGTCCATCCACGTCCCACCCCTCACCTATAGTATGGTCATGAAATCTGGGTAGTGAGATCGCAGATACAAGTGGCCGAAATGAGTTTGAGAAATGAGTCAAAATGAGAAATGAGTCAGCCTTAGAGATAGGGTGAGGAGCTCAGACATTCAGAGGGAGCTCAGAGTAGAGCCGCTGCTCCTTTGCGTTGAAAGGGGTCAGTTGAGGTGGTTCAGCCATCTGATCAGATGCCCTCTGGGTCAGAGGTGTTCTGGGCACGTCCCACTGGTATGAAGCCCCGGGGCAGACCCAGAACAAGCTGGAGGGATTACATATCTCGTCTTGCCTGGGAACGCCTTGGGGTCCCCCAGGAGGAGCTGGAAAGCATCACTGGGGAGAGGGACGTCTGGGGTGCTTTGCTTGGCCTGCTGCCCCCGCGTCTTGACGTGGATGAAAATGGATGGATGGATATATTATTCTATTTCTCCCAATATATTCCCCCAAGTCAGACCTTTAAGGGATGATATATGAGCACACACCTTCTGATCATCATTTGAAAAGCTTAAAATCTGAAACTTTGAGTCCATAAATAAATTCATTTTGGAATTAACAATAGAAGTATGTGTCTTTCATTGCCTACCCACACTATTACTGTTCTTATTTCTTATGACATTCTCACAAAAGTGTGACTTGTAACTTTACACCAAGGTCTTGACGCCTGTGTGAACAATGAATCAACTCTAGTGTGCTCAGTAAATAAAGTTTTCTGACTCATGCTTTTGCAGCTGGTTTGAAAATTTTTGAACAGTTATGATCATCAAATGTCTCTGTCAGTGAGGTGGCAGGTTGCAGCTGTGCTCCATTATGTCTTTTATGACTAACGCCAGTTATCTGTTCTCTTTTATTCTCCTCAGATCCCCATCTCTCTGCATCTCTCCCTCCCAATCCATCCATTCGTCAGTCGCTTCCTTCGCTCATCTCTCCAGCATGTCGCTGAAGGTCCAGACCAGTAATGTGACCAATAAGACAGATCCAAAGTCCATCAATTCCCGGGTGTTTATCGGCAACCTGAACACAGCGGTGGTGAAGAAGTCGGATGTGGAAAGCATCTTCTCCAAGTATGGCCGGGTGCTGGGCTGCTCAGTGCACAAGGGCTACGCCTTCGTCCAGTACGCCAGTGAGAGGCACGCCAGGGGGGCTGTGATCGGGGAGAATGGCAGGGTGCTGGCCGGACAGACGCTGGGTGAGTCCGCATGGCACGGTGTGATTTATAGCTCTACTTACAGAGCTGGAAAAGAAAATGTGATGGCCAAAGTGGTTGTCATGGATAAATGTTTGAGACACAATCCATTTAAGATAATATTTTACCCTTAAATGGGAATAATAAAGCTATGTTTTGGACATGGAAAGTGGAGTGTGCATTATGCATTCAATTAGTTTAAGTCAAAGGAACACCATTTCCTTGTTGTTTTTGTGACTAACATGTTTAGGAGCAACAAATCAGTAGACAACAAGAATCTCATTTAAAAAAAGTTACTTTAAAGTCTTTTCTTTTTCTCCCTGGGCTCAGACAATGTCCACTCACAAAGATGCCAAGTTCTAAATGGCATTATAACTAGTGGTAAAAAATGCCTTTGCATTGTAGGTCAAACTAATAATTAATCTATTAATTCATTAATTTGGTAATGAATTAAAGCTGCATTTGGTATCTTTTATGAAAATATTTTTTCTCATATTGGCTCATACTGTTACTGTATCCATACTAGGTCACCGGTTCATAAGACTCAAGGTGCGGTTTGATATGATACAGTGGAGTCATGGTTTGTTTTGTTTTCAATACAACAAAAAAGCAGATATTGCAGAGAAATGTCCTTGATTTTGAAAATTTTATATAACCAAATTTTATCCAACATTTTCATATATGATGATCAGTAGTACAGATTCATTTTGTTTTTCCTTTTTTTTTTTTTTTTTAACAATTTCTAAACAATTTTAAATGTATGAAAACTATCATAATTTGGGCTTTTTTTTTGTACAAAGCAGGAATTATGGTCTGGCTAAAATGGGCTACTTAAAGCCCTGCAGGCTACAGAAACCCATCACTTCACACTCAAAATTGTCAGGACTGTCCCCTCAGGGTCAAACAGTTTGAGAAACCACATTCACACTTTCCACATCGACATATAATGTGCAAAGTACCCTTGGTGCGTTTGTTATTGACATTCTGGGATGCCATGTCACCTTTAGCCCGTTACATGCATTTTGTGTTTTTAAGATACGCTTCTGTTTTTACAGGAAATGTACAGATTGCATACAGAATAAACTAAATAAAATAAAGAATATATAACGCACTATGTCAGTACAACACTGCAGAAGGATGTTTTTTTTTCCTTCAATGACAAAAGCATGAGGTTAGGTTTTAAAAGAAATAACAAAATTCGGCTTTACATTCATATGGGAGCATTTAACATTTTGATTGACATTCATCATTGTTGTAGCCCTATGGTGATTTTTACATTTTCCAATAGTATAAATGTGTAGCTTATACACTGAATTAAAAAAAAAAAAAAGTTTTAACATCTTGTCAGCTATGTGCGTCATACGTCTACAGCCTGACGTCTTTTCCAAAAATTTATCAAATCTCAATAATGATGGCTGGTCTTGAGTCTCCTTTGTGAGGCTAGTTATTGATTCCAAATCCAAACAAAGAAAATGCCTCAAGCTAAAATAGAGATATTCATAGTGTGTGGACAGATGTGTTTGCTTTCACCACTAACTCTGCCAAGTTTAAGTACCATGTAATTATAAATAGCCCACTGCAAAGTAGGTACCTTTATGTAAAACATTAATGAATGCTCATTTACTGAGCGTTCACACCAAATGCGATGGACGCGATGAACGCCACAAGTTTCCATTCAAAATCAATGTAAATGACGCGAAGACATGCGATGTCGCTTCGGGCGACGCGTTTCAGGTGATAAGAGCGACGCAATGAAGCAATGATGCATCCATCGCCTCATCACGTGTGTCGGTTGAAGTTGAAAAATTTGAACTTTTCAAGCGACATTGCGTGACGCTGTGCCGCGACATCCAATCAGCGTTCATTTTCATCAAGAAATTATAAGCAACTAACCAGAGACAGATGGACAGGCACTCCGCAGCTGGGATGGAGCGCCTGTAGTTGGTGTCCAGGCGGGAGACCCTCGCACCGATATGGGCCAACAGGTCCTCAAACTGGGCCAGCGTCAGCCTGAAGTACCGCTGGAAACGACCGTCATTCAGACGCAGCTCTTGCAGGAGGTGATGATATTGACCCAGGTGTGTGTGTTTCTGGAGGATATTGTGAACCCAGACACGGCGGCGTTTGGGTCTCCGATCCAAATCAGATGTCCACAACAGATAAAGAGCTACAGTAGTTAACTCAGCCATGGTTGATGAGAAAATAGCGGGAGGTGAAGAAAATTGCAGGAGGAGGGTTGCGTCATCGTGATTGAAGTGATGAAGCGATGATCAAAAAGGTGACATTTGTGATCAAGCGACGCGATACTCGTGTTACGGGTGATGACATCTCGTCCAGCGTGTTTGGTGTGAACACACAGTTAGACCTATCAGGAATGTTTATAAATTGATATAATGTAGGCGGCATGGTGGTGCAGGGATTAGCATTGTTGCTTCACAGCAAGAGGGTTCAAATCCTGTGATGGGGGAGCCCCTCTATGCTTAGTTTGCATGTTCTCCCTGTGTCAGCATGGTACTCCAGCTTCCTCCCACAGTCCAAAGACATGCAGGTCAATTGGTGACTCTGAATTGTCTGAATTGAATGGTTGTCTCTACAGTATGTGTCAGCCCTGTGATAGTCTAGTGACCTGTCCAGGGTGAACCCTGCCTCTCGCCCAATGTCAGCTGGGATAGGCTCCAGCCCCTCCGCGACCCCCAACAGGATAAGTGGTTTCAGAAAATGAATGAGGAATGTTTATAAGTGAATTTAGATTAAATAGGCTGTGTTGTAGTATGTTGATTGATTAATGTCTTCAGACCACACAGTCCTATAATAATCAGACTCGCTGTGGCTGCACAAACCTCTGGAACCTTTGAGGACTCCTGAGCACCATTACATCCATTTTAATCTTGAGTGTCTATATATGCCGCCCCCTCCCCCTTCCTCTCTTTGTTATTGTACAATAAGATCTCAGAACGGGAATCAGAGTTGAGCAGAGTTTGCCTTTAAGCCGCTGGACTGATTTCCTCTGTGTGTGTGTTCCCCCTGTAAAGCGGGAAGAGACGAGGTGTCAGCGAGCTGGTGCGTAGAACTCAACGGGTTTATGTTCACTCACTGCAGAGCTGCGAGCACATTTCTCTAACAGTCTCTCTCAGTGTGTGTGTGTGTGTGTGTGTGCGCACGCAATGAGACAACATTTATGAATGAGTATAACTGAAAGTGTGTGTCTGTGTGTGACAGTGTATCTTAGTGTGTGTGTTCTTGGTTGAAGGGTTAATTGCTATCCCACTAACAACACTTGTCAACACTTGCAAAACCACACACACACACACACACACATATGCGCGTGCACACACTCACACACAAAGTAATACAGGGTACATTTCCCAGAAGGCTTCATCAGTGTGAGTGTGTGTGTAATGTAGGATAAAGCTATGACAGCTAAGGGGCCGCTAAGTGATGCTCTCTGCCCCACTGCAGCTTCTGTGTGTGTGTGTGTGTGTGTGTGTGTGTGTGTGCTATGGGGATCATAATAAATCTGTCTCTTTCTCTGTACCACTTAACTAGCATACTCTCTTTTTTCTCTTTACATCTCTCTGTACCGCTCTGCCTCTCCTCTCAGCTCTCCAAGTAATTTCAACCCTGAGTGTTTTTTACTGCCGTGATTTAGAGTTCATATTATGACACACTTTTAACCTTTTAAACATAGAAGCACAACTGTGGCATTATTTCGGTGGCAATCAAACCTTTCTCTGTTGTTACTATTATTCATCTGTGTGGCAGCTGCACGTAGTATGTGTGGGTGTTGTGGGTTTTTTGTGAACGATCACTGAGGTTGGAATGTTCAGTGAAGTTCAGGGATGCACCAGTTTACCAGCTGAACATTGGTGTAGTGACTTTTTAACAAAACAATGTTTAAACAAGTCTGAGGGGCAAATGGGTGAACTTGTTTTGGACGCGTGTTCTGGGCTTAGAGTAAACCAATGTCCAATGCATTCCAAGCCAGAAGAGGTTTTGTACTGAACAGTAAGTTACAACCAGTAGTTGTTCAATGTTACTACTTGCTAGCTGTCAAGCTTCTGTGGCTGGAAAACTAACCAAGCTGAATAGCTGCTAACAGTTTGCTGAGCTAGATGCTAGCTACCCACGTTAGTAGGCATGCTACCAGTTAGCTAGATCTGTAGTTCACCCATTTGAACTCTACACTAACTATCTGCAAGGATTTACTTTGCCTACACAAGGGAAGCCACTGATTGCAGCAGTTCTGTTGTAAACTGATTTAGGTCCAAAATTTTGGCGTCAAAAATTCTGTTGTGACCTGGCCGTGATAGACTAAACCCTCTACTACTAAAACCTAAGGGTGCCTCAAATTAGAAATATATGTTGTAGCTATGATAGATGTAGCCTACCTGATCCTACCAAAGGCACAAACAATATACGCACGCATCACTGAAGTGCCACATACAACATTGCGACTGTTGCCTCCATTTCCATGGAAATACACAGGGCCTGGAAACAAATCGGTCACGTCAGTAGACTCTTATATGTAATGAAACCTAGATTACTGCCCCAGCAAGTAGGTCAAACCTTAGAAAAGACCTAGAAATGGACCTGATTTCTAGTCCATGTTAAGTCCTCCAGCCAACACGAGCATAAAACTTTATTGAGAACATCAGGTTCCCCAAACTACATAAATACACCATACAGCTGTGACTGTGTGGGGTGGAGCAGGATATCCACCAATTGGAAGTTCAGCGGCAGTCACGGGTGGCACCTTGTATGGTAGCCTCGGCCACCAGTGTATGAATGTGTGTGTTAATGGGTGAATGTAACTCGTAGTGTATAGAGCGCTTTGAGTGGTCGGATGACTAGAAAGGCGCTATGCAAATGCAGGTCCGGCAGTAGCTCAGTCCACAGGGACTTGGGATGGGAACCGGACGGGTTGCCTGTTCAAGTCCCCGTCTGGTCCAAAATATGGAGCGTGGACTGGTAGCTGGAGAGGTGCCAGTTCACCTCCTGGGCAATGCAGAGGTGCCCCTGAGCAAGGCACCGAATCCCCCAACCACTCAGAGCGCCTGTCATGGGCAGCCCACTCTGACATCTCTCCACTTAGTGCATGTATAGGTCCAGTTTGTGCATGTGTGTGTTCGGACCTGTGTGTAATTGACAACAGAGTGATAATTTCCCCTCAGGGATTAATGAAGTATATAAAATTAAAAAATATATATATTACCATTTACATAAACACAAAACCGCTTTGCTAGCTCAGTCTTGTTACGACTAAGATATCTGCTGAATTTTTTTTTTTCCCATACACAGATTAAGCTCCCACATCCTCATCACAAGCTCACACATCCTCAAACTTCACATATATTTTTAAGCTAGTAGCACCGTGTCACCAGCACAGCTGATAGAGGATGGCAGACGTTTCCATTCAAGAGTATTTTAATGTCCAAAAGTAAAAATGAATTGAAAAAAAGAAAACATATCTACATATTTCTTATCTTTTTGCAATCCGGTGGTTAAGTTCAAGTTCTGAAATTGTTTATTTAAGTTGGTTACTCTATAAATGCTACTATAAGAGCTGAGAGAAACAGCCTATCATGAGCATTTGTCCGATCATTTGGTCATAAGATATCCTGATGACCCATTTGAAATTAAAAAAACAAAAATCTGAGCACATTCTAAAGCCCAGCATACTCTGTACGATTTTTGACTGGATTTGACCCGATTTTTGAGACGCACGACCTGCCGACGCTCGGGCCGGATTTCCGCTTCGTCGTGCGTCTTCTGCTGTGCAGTGTACGGGGGGGGGGGATCATCTGTTCCAGAACCGCAGTCGGATGGTTGGATGATTTTCTGACATGTCAGAAATTTTGGTCGGCCGGCACAGACATTCACACAGTTGAAGCAGAGCCACGAGCCGATTCGCCAACGTCTGTGCATTTATCCCTCACTGCGCCTGCGCAAAGACATAGATCACCATGGTGACGCGTCGGTGGACTGTAAATATAGAGGCCAGGTTGGTTGAGCTGTGGCAACAGTATGAGTGAGTGCCTGCTTGACATTTCTTCTGCCACCTGCCATGACCGTTATCAATGAGAGAAACGCTGGCAGGAGACAGCCAATATTCTTCAGCTGCCTGGTAAGTTTTTTCTGCTCTCATTTTCAAGCAAACACAACAAACATACAAACTAGCGCGCTAGACGAGGTACAACACACACAGACACAGAGGGTGCACTCAGCTGTAGCCGGCTTACCTCCAACTCTCGTTGTAAAATGGACAAACCATACTGTCCACATCTCTCAAGCCATCTATGAGTCAATATGCGCCGACGCCTCTTCTTTTTGGACGTTTTGGCACACAGTATAGCGCAAATCATCAAAGCAAACCACTTGTCCTGCTTCGTTGGCAACATCGGCACTTCCGGAACAAATCAGAGCTTTTAAACGTATCTGTATTGACGGCTGTCAACGGGCAGGACAGTCAGCAGGGGCTGACGAGCTGTTTCACCCGTAAAGTGTGAGCTCTCTGATCGTGCTTGATGATCGGAACGTACATTGTGAGCACATAAATCGTGAGCTTTGGCTGCATATCGCACATAAGTGTCTTGTTGACCCTATCAGATTGCTTGGTCAGAACTAGTTGTTGTATTATTACATTTTAAAAACCAGGCCAGAGACACAATACAGTAAAACTTAGCATCACTGTAAAATATGAAACAAAGTCAACCGAAGAGCTGAAATAATGACAGCAGCTGAGGGGACTTCCGATTTACAAACTGCTGAGCAAACCACAAACAACAGCTGACAACTTCCAATACACTGACTAGTAAAAGAGTAGTCTGAGTGGGCAGAACTTCGCTGCATAGATCAGCCTCTCATTGGGCGGAACGAGCGACCCGCTGAAGTCCCGCCCTACCACCTCCGGTTGCGTAGCAGTTTTCAACACGTCCTTTACTAACTTTTGCGGTGTTTGATCTTGCGGGGATGTAGCCATTTTTCTGCCATGGTTTGTGTCCTGTAGGTGATATTTTTGTAGGCGTGTTACACCAAAACCTTTTTCACCCCGGCAATATTTTTTGCAAGCGCACCGCTGCTGTGGCACCGCCCAGAACGATTGTGATTGGTTGAAAGAAGTACAAGCAGCTGGGGCGCTTTTTCTCCAATCTCACAGTGAGAATCGGCCCAGCCAGACCTTTCTTTTCTTGAGAAAGATCTGGTGAGCGAGACTAGTACAAGAGTGCAGTGTGAAGTGTTTTCTGACTGACTGAAATGACTTGCTGCTCAGACAAACACTGAAAGAAGTCGATAAAGTATGTTTGTGTGTGTGCTGCGTTCAGGGACTTCCCCTTAGAATAACAAGACCCTGCAGGAGACAAAATAAAATCACTGAGGCATATGGAGCAGCAGGTTGACGGTTGACAGTGTGTGTGTCTCTGTTTGTGTGTTTACACTGTTTTTTTTTTCTTGGGTCGTAAAGGGGAGGGTCAATAACAGTTTTGGCTGGATAAAGGTGTGTGTGTCCTTGCAAACAACTGGACTTCTGCCATTTCCACACCTGGCTGCAGTCATGATTCTGGATCATTGCCTCAAACACAAACACACAAACACACACACACACACACACACATTCCCCTTCACGGTGAAGTTAACAGGCTTGAATCTTCAGCCTCCGGCTGCTGAAAACTCACTTTCCCTCCTCATCCGTCCATCCATCCTTTTATTATCCTCACTCCTTCCTTTGCTTCCCTTGATCACACGGCTCTTTCCTTCTCATGTTTTAAGAAATTTCAGAGATCCTTTGACCCTGAATTTGATCTAATTTTGAAAAATACCTCATGTTTATTTTATCTGAGATACAGGTACCGACATTTTAAAGCTAGTTTTCCTCTTATGTCTGTGTGGGTTTCTTGCAGGTGCTCTGGTTTCCTCCCACAGTCCAAGGTCATGCAGGTTAGGTGAACTGGAAACTTTAGATTGCCCTGTGATAAACTGTTAAGCTCCTGGTGTTTCTTGCCTCTTATCCAATGCATGCTGGGATAGACTCCAGCCCCCGGAGACCCTTAACAGGATAATGGAGTTGCAGAACGGATGGATGGATGAATCATAGGTGCATGGTTGTTTCCTTGTGTGAGCTCAGAACAGCTATTACTGTAACTTTCCACCCACGTGTTGGATGGAATCACGAAACAAATGTATTCTAATAGTCTGTGAAAAAAAGCGGCTGAAGAAGTGGGGCCTGAGAACAGACCCCTGGGGAACTCTCACTTGACATTTTTGTCCAAAATGCATCAAAGCATCATAAAGAGTTAACAGCAGATTTTTTACATTAGCAAGTCCTGACCCTTTGTTCCTGAAAGTGTCCTTTCCTCATTCATCCTAAATTACTGTCATTACACATCTGTTTCTCATCCTTATTTTATTCCCATATTTTTCAAATATGCAAGCAGTCATTCTCTGTAACTGCACACCATTTGAGAACAAGTGCTCTACAGTTATGTTTTACACCTGTGCTTTCAGTGCTCATAGAGTTCATTCATTCATAGCCATTTATCCTGTTAGGAGTCGTGGGGGGGGGGCTGGAGCCTATCCCACCTGACACTGGGTGAGAGGCAGGAAACACCCAGGATCAGTTGCCAGACTGTCCCAGGGCTCATAGACCGCGGAACCGGGGGGGCCAAGGGGGCCATGGCCCGGGTAACTTTTGTACTCTGACATAGAGGGCTGCATTGGGATTGGGTCCCGCGGGTCCCCATTAAACGGGTCCCCATTAAACAGTGGAAGAAGAAGAAAAAGAAGTAGAAGAAGATGTAGCCTAGCGACAGGATGTCAACACAGGATCTTGGTGCACATGCATGAGCGTTTCCACTCTATATTTATTCATAAATGGACGAATATGCCCTGAACCAGCTTTCATACCAATTTGCCACTTGCTCCACCTGTCTGTCTGTCTGTCTGTCTGTCTGTCTGTCTGTCTGTCTGTCTGTCAGCTCCATCTGTCATGAGACAAACATGAAAGAAGACGTGCAGGTTATTGTGTTTCACCGGCGACGAGCTGTCATTACGCGCGACTATTATGCACGTCTGCGCGCTCTTTATAATCCTCAGAATTTTTAACCGCCCCCTCAGTAACTTCATCAGGGCGCCGGGCTTTCCTTAACCTCAATCACTGCGTGATTATATAAAGGTAGAAAAATAAATAAAATACAGAGGAGGAGAATAGAATATGAAACAGCCTTTATTTCATTAAAAACTAAATGAAAACAACGAAATAGGAGCACTATTCCTGACCAGTGCGTCAAAAGACATGCAGACCAGGGAAACGAAACAAACAACCCCATGAATCTCTTTATTAATAGCCTATAAAATTATGTGTTTTCTCCTGCGGGAGGGAGAAGACACAAAATCAATGCATCTGTATTATTGTGTGGGCATGAATTCTCAGAGTTTTTCGGGAGCGGGCGGGAGTGGACATACACATTGCGGTTGCGGACAGTAACAGTCAGAAATTCAGCATTCTGGTTACTTTTCAGTAACTGCGCAGCTGCGCTTGTTCTGCTGTTGTTGTGTGTGTGTGTGTGTGTGTGCGTGTTTGTGTTCATGCGTGTACTGTAGATGTGACTGTGTGGTGTCGGAATAAAAAAACTCCTCCAGAACGTTATTTAATACATTAGTAATATTGTCTGTTTCAATGCATATGCCCCCCCACCCCCTCCGCGTGACTTGAAATTATGGCCCCCCCTTGTTCAGATGCGTTCCGCGGTCCATGACGGGGCTGACACAAAAGCCCCGTTTCCAACAAGCAGTACAGTGCAGTACAGTTCTGTTCAGTATGTTTCCACTGTGAAAAGTCGTGGATGGTGCCAATGGAACCATTCCATACTGTCCTCATGTTTGGTCCCCCCTCTGTTGGGGTACCTATCACACAGATCTGGTACTAAAAGGTGGAGCTGTGAACACTGCAGTCTGATTGGTCAGTAGAGGACGGTCACTCTGCTCAGGGCTGAGTTGTGTCTGGTTTTGAGGCTCATGTAACCACTGTTCATACTGTGGAGAGTTTTATTAGTAAACTGTAACTATAAAATGAAAGGATGTTTTGCTGCCTCTCACAGCAGCTGGAGTCTGAGAAAAGAAACTTAATTCACTGGGCCGACTGCCGGCAACGTTTAAGGTGGAACATTTACTTGTACTGTTACTCAATGCATGAGTTGACAGCATGAATCCATCAGCACACCTTGAATTTCAATGTGACAACTTTGATCATTACTATAGTTTTTGTAAGCTCTCTTTGATGACACAGACTTTTAGTAATGAGGGGATCTTCATGGGTTTAAAAATATGTATTTATGTCCAACGCATTATATCCCAATCCTCACTCAGTGGGCTACAGCAACACTAAACGCCCTGAGCTTGCCTGAGAAGGACTAAATGTGCAAACCCGCTATTTTTAAATATCCCATGGAGAGAGACTCTCACTGCAGCCTGTTCTGTTTTGTTGGTGTGCAGCCTCGTTCTATGGACGATAAACCAGGAGCAGACTTCCCTCTGTGTTAGGTACTGAGGAAATACAGTGAGTGCTGGATGGAGCAGCGAGTGACAACAACCCTGCCCACATTTAAGAGGACTGTTTGTGGTGGAAACGCTAAACAAACCTGGGATCTAGGCACCACGTCTGAAGGGTTACTTTTGGTTCCAAAGGTACCATAGCAAAAGTGTTTGGTGGAAACAGGGCTAAAGTAAAGAGACAGACAACCATTCACACTCACATTTCACACCTACAGACAATTTAGAGTCACCAATTAACCTGCATGTCTTTGGACTGTGGGAGGAAGCTGGAGCACCTGGAGGAAACCCGAGCTGACACGGGGAGAACATGCAAACTCCACAGAGGGGCTCCACCACCCCTGGGTTCGAACCCCCTACCCTGAGTTCAACAGAAATCCTCTTGCTGTGAGGTGACAGTGCTAACCACTGTACCACTGTGCCACCCAATATTAAATTATAAAAAGAAAAAGAAATGAAAACAGTACAATATATTTATGTTTATTTTGAGATTTTTCCCAAGGCTGTAATTTGATTTGGCCCGGGGTGCAGCAGCAACATAAACCAAAGGTCCATCTACATTTGTTATTACAACCACAGCCCTGTAGGTAATGTGGGCCTTCTGCTTTTAATGTGGTATTTCCTTCTGATTGAGGACAGCAGGAAATCTTTCTTTCCTTCTGATTATTTATACATGGCAGGTTGACAGGCCAGTCTGGGCACACTGGGAGCTGCCCGACTGACTGAACAGCTGAGTGTACTTACATGAGGCACTGTGTGCAGATAGAGGAGAGAGGGTGTTGTAAAATGGCTCAACAGCTTCCTCTAGTGGAGGTTACAGGGCAACACAACATCCACCTTAAGAAATTGTTTCCCTGTGATGTGTTCATTGCAGCAGTGGTTGTCAAACTTTATGTGCCCAAGGCATACCAAAGGTGGAGCCAAATCTCAAGGCTCACCTGTATAGCTGCACGGTTGCCTGTGTAACATGTGTTATCACTTATCATGACATAAATATTTGTTTTTATTTACTCATATCAAATAACAATTGACAACCAGCTATTACTCATGAAACATTTATTAACAAAATGATTTAAGAATTCATTTTAAACTTTTTAAAATTACATCAAAGCACCAATAACACATCCATTCAAACAGGAAATAAAATAAAAGAAAATGTGATGTGTCACACACTTATAATTCCCACCTGACCGGCGACAAATAGGTTCCCTGTGAAGGTTTTTTTTTTTTTCAAATTAAACTGAATTAATTAATTAATTAATTTCAGGTAGAGTTTGCCTCTTCATGAGGAAACAGGTGCACACAACATACTGATACAGTCAATTAAACATTCATTCAAAACTTTTTGTATAGGCCCAGTTGAATATTGCAATTATAACGTGGGGTTATCACAAAATCCTGCAGCACACAGCACACCATTTGAGAACAAGTGCTCTACAGTTATGTTTTACACCTGTGTTTTCAGTGCTCATAGAGTTTATTCATTCATAGCCACTTATCCTGTTAGGGGTCGCGGGGGGGCTGGAGCCTATCCCAGCTGACACTGGGTGAGAGGCGGGGTTCACCCTGGACATGTCACCAGACTATCACAGTGCTGACACATAGAGACAGACAACCATTCACACTCACATTCACACCTTCGGACAATTTAGAGTCACCAATTAACCTGCATGTCTTTGGACTGTGGGAGGAAGCTGGAGCACCTGGAGGAAACCCGAGGTGACACGGGGAGAACATGTAAACTCCGCAGAGAAGGGCTCCCACACCCAGGTGTGAATCAGGAACTGATTTTGGAATCTAACTGTATTAAAGATTAAAGAGTTTTAAAGCTTGAAGCGGCCTTAGATACCTTTCCTTTTAACTGTCTGGTTTTAAAGGGTTCCCACACATTTTCATGGCCAACATTTAAAAACTTTTCCAACATATTAGATTCAAACTGGATTCAAACATAATTTCAGCTCTCTGGCACACATAGAGAAAACACAGGGAGAAAATGAAGAAAGGTAGGTGATGACGAACAGAAAATTGACACGAATCAGAGCTACGATACATCGGCAGCTTCAGAAAAATTAATTTGCCATTTTGTTTCATTACATGGAGGGTTATCCTCGGAAGACTGCTGTAACAATTTCATTACACATATCAAAACTGCATGACTTTTCCAAACCTTTCAATGATTTTTACTAATTCTATGACTTTTCAAGGTTTTCCATTGCTGTGGGTTCTTATTTTTTTTACTCTGTTATTTTTTTCAGATATCAACATGGCTGGAGAACCGAAGCCAAACAGACCCAAAATCCTGAAGCGATCAGCAGCTTCGCTGTACAGGTACACGCTGCCATTTATTGTGTTGATTGTCTGATAGATCATGGTGTCACTAGACAGATCTTGGAGTATTTCAGGACTCTTCTTTACATGTGCACATTCTTTTCAAGGCCAGGACCTGTGTATACCATTGTGCTTTATGTTTTATGACTGGCTGTGGGGATCTTGTACACCAGTGCACACTATACTACTGCTAAATGGCCGTCTCTGTATGTCCACAGACTTTTGAATTGGTTGGACTTCATACTTAGATTTTTCCGCAGGCTGGTTCCTTCTTATCTGCGTCCATAAATGTGTAAAATCCAAAATCAATACGGCCTGCACTCCCAGACTATTCTACAGAAGGTAGTCGGCAACATTCAAACAGGCAAAAAAGCTTTTAAATAACTTGAGTTGATCGAGAAAAAGCAGCACAATTTGTTAATTTCTCAATGATTTCTCCTAATTTTTCACTAAATTTGCTGTCGAAGTTGTGTCTGTTTACTTAAATTGTTTTTTGTGATGCATTTTAACTGGATGCTGTGTTTACTCATTTGTGATGTGTGACACTATCTGTTGTTTGTGTTTATTGTTACAGTGTTCATTCTGCTGTCTTGGCCAGGTCGCTCTTAAAAAGAGTTTTTAATCTCAATAAGACTGTTACCTGGTTATATTAACAGATAGACTGTATAGGACTTGTATTTTAGGGCCAACAAGAGAATATTAAACCCACAAATGTGTTAACCACAAAAGCAAATGCAGGCGCTCATGTGGGACTGAGATCTAAACCACTTTGATTGAAGAGGGCCAAGGCTTTAAAACCACCCACACTGGATAACAACACCCTGAGGAAGGTGGGGGCTGGGACCTGTAGGTGTTTTATTAACAACACCCTGAGGCAGTGTTAGGCTGCTATTTTTAACATCTCAGCTCCCTTCAGTCTTCAGTTAGACAGTCTGACTTACATTTCAATGTAAGTTTATGGTAGAACACTATGTCTGATTTTTTTATTTCTCAAATACAAAACCCTACAAAACAAGACTTTTATTTTAACGTCAGATACTTTGAATGGTTATAACTGTATTTTCAACCTGGACTCCCCCCCCCCCATGTTTTTCTGTTGAAGTAACTAATGGAGATGACGGTTTTGAAACCGGTCCAGTATTGAGCAAAATACTAGCTGACAACAGCAAAACAGGCTGCTATGTAACTGCAGTGGCATGCAAAAATGTGGGCACCCCTGGTCAAAATTCTGTTTAAGTGAATAGCTAAGTAAATAAAATATGAACTGATCTCCCAAAATTTTCAACACTGTAAGAAAGATCAGTGTATTATTGTTGTTTTGTACATTTTTAGAGTGAAAACAATGAAAGGAGTACCATGCAAAAGTCTGGGCGCCACAAGACATTTGAGCTCTCAGACAACTTTTACCAGGGTCTCAGACCTTATTTAGCTTGTTAGGATTCTGGCTTGTTCACAGTCATCGTTAGGAAAGCACAGGTGATGCAAATTTCAAAGCTTTATAAATATTCTGACTCCTGAAACCTTGTCCCGTCAATCAACAGCCGTGGGCTCCTCGAAACAGCTGCCAAGCACTCTGAAAACTAAAATAACCGATGCCCACAGAGCAGGAGAAGACTATAAGAAGATAGCAAAGTTTTCAGGGAGCTGTTTCCTCAGTTTGTAATGTTATTAGGAAATGGTAGTTTACAGGAATTGTGGAGGTCAAATTGAGGTCTGGACGACCAGAAAAACTTTCTAAGAGAACTACTCGTAGGATTCCTAGAAAGGCAAATGAAAGCCCCTGTTTGACTGCAAAAGACCTGCAGGAGGATTCATCAGACTCTGGAGTGGTGGTGTACTGTCTGCCCACAACAGGGTGACACAGAGCTAGTTAAAAATTGGCAAATTTTCCTTCCAATAGTTTACTCTGAATACTGCTTTGTCACATTGTCACACCACCTTGCTACGATGCATAAAGTGAACTGGATAAAGCATTGGCGGTGGGCCCCCCAGTCATTCTTATGAAAGTTGCTCAGTGGCGCATGAAGCCAAATAACCAAGTGGCTAACTTCCAGTTTAGCGTTCCGCTAACCTGAAGGGGGATAAAAATGGTTTAATCACACAGCTCTTCTAGACTCAAAATGTTATCAGACCAAATGGATCAGATCCTGATGGTGAGTCATTCTGTGGGGGTTGTGACACTAACAAAGTATATGCACTTATTTCCAGACAGCTCTTTCAAAACATCAAACTGTGGAAGAAAAAAATCTTTTTGGGCCCTTTGGCATTACATGACAGACCTTGAAGTTTAATTCCACATTTGACCACAATGTAAAATTAGCTTCAAAGCCCAGCGCTCTTCTTGGGGGCTCACTGCATGGACTGCCTCAAATTATAGGTTGCTGCCATATTGGGCATGCAAGTCTGGTTTTCTGTGAACACACTTCCAGCATATTAGAGCTGAGAATACCACCTCTAATGTTTTCATTATTTTGAAAACAATATTTTTTGTATTTGTACTAAATTTTTTTAATCACTCATATTTGGCTGAGTGGTTAACAACTTTTGGGGTGTGGCAAAAAATGCATTTTTATGTTTGCTTTACCTGGACTGTAAAAACTCTGTAGACCTAGCTGATAACTCCTTTAGGCTTTGTCACTATAATTAATTACTTAAGCCAGATTTATACTTCTGCGTAAATGTAACTACATGTTGCGGCGATGCAGACCTCCTGTCTTTTTTTGTAAGCTGGAAACAAAGTGGAAACAAAGCTTTTACTTACTTTAATTTCACAAATAAAAAACAATAAATTGTGAAGACAATAAAGCCTTCACAAAAATAGCATTTTAAATCTTGAGTGTGATTTATCCTTCACATTAGCAGAGGAAATATCAGCTCGTCACTGCTAATTTATACAACGAAAATGCCACTGGCTTGTGCTAATGACGTTAGTATGTTATATGTGTTTGGAAAACTTGTTTAGTATAAGACAGTTGTTCTGTAATGGAGCCTAATCTCGTAATGTTACCTTTGTTAAATGTTGCTGTTGTCCCTGACTTCATATGAGTAGGGGAAATCTCCCCTAGCCGCTAAGCTAATTTATGCAATGTTAAATGCCATGGGCTTGTGCTAATAAAGTTAAAGTGTGTTCAGATAAAAACAAGTGTTTGTCTGTGAATGCTGCACGTTATAGTGAAGCTGATTTGTGCACTTGTGTTTGAAATTGTCTCTATTAAGCCGTGTTTAATGTGTATTTAATGTGTGTTAACTAAACTTCACAACACTGATAAATACAGATATCAGAGTATATCATGTACAGCTACATAGTTCTACAAGATTTTTATTCTTTAATTGAAGAACCCTGACTTCACTGTGTCCCCCTCCACTAAATGCTCTATCCAGGACATGTGTGCTAACACTTCATGCGTAGCCTACTTGCAGCACTTGTAAAACGTGTCAGAAGACATTAAATGTTCTGTAGGCCTACATCATTCTCAAGAATCCAGTTCCTGTTGCCAGGTTTTCTTTTGACATTGTCATACTAATGGCTTTCTTTCTGTCTCTCGGGGTGAAATGAAGTATGTGGTGGTTTTTCTTTGTCTCTCCCACACAGCTTGTGATTATTGCCTTTTTATGCATTTTTTATTTTTTGCATTTGTGTATGCATAGAAACCCCTGTCCAAAGACTTTTGTTCCCATGTGTTGTTTTCAGTGTGGTTTCATGCCTGTGTTATGAAGAGCGTTGTATCACATTTGTTTTGTGCAGTCACTGTGTGCTTTTGTGCTTCTTCCCAGTGGCTATGAGTTTGACTACGATTACTACAGAGAAGACTTCTATGACAGGTAAGAGAAAAGATGGTACTTGGGGTTCATCCAGCATTCTTCTCTCTTTTAGAGCCAGCGGGGCTGTCGTTAGGGCTCGAACACATGGACTGTTGGCTCTGGTGTTTATAGCTATCAACAGAATGTTCATCATGTTAACCTTTCAGAGACCCGAGGCAGACTGAGGCCAAATGTGTTAAACATGCTGAGCCACAACAATGGAGCAAATCTGGTGTTCAAGCTTGTTTTGTTTTTTCGACCTGTTAAACTGACCTGTAGCATATCTTAAACAGTGATTAAAGACGATTGCTCAGGGGAAGGAATAAAAGGAAAGCAGGTGATACTCATTCACCAAACACGCCAAGTAAATCAAAATTATGACGTCCTGAGTTCACTGCCAGTGTAGCAGATGAGCCGTGTGTGTCTTTTGTCTAAAAAGCCAAAAAGTTTGGGCAAAGTTTAATTTGTATTTTTCATCTTCACTACAGTAACTTCAAAATAAGAGCATGCCGGTATAAACAATTACAGAGAATTAAATAAAAGACATAAAATAAAACAATTAAAGACCAAAGTTCAACTAGTTTAGTCTATAATTGTCTAAAAACTTTTTAAATTGTTGGACTTAATTGTGGAATTAACATGCACTCCACCATGTGAGCATAAATATAACAGAATGTAATCTTGAACACAAAAAGTTAAAATAAAATAAATTGCTCTGTGTAGAGATTATCAACATATTTTCACCAGTGTTTCTCACAGCTCCAGACACAGCTTACTAGTGTTTGACTTCTAAATTCTCTCAAGATGTAACACTAGTATATAGTGTAATGTAGCACAATGCACTTATCTGTTTATTTTTACAAACTTACAGACTCAACACAGTGAAGATATATATTTATTCTTAGTATCTTACGCACTAGTGTTGACATTGTAGCATAATATGTATTTTAATTTCTTTTTGATTGTATTTCATTACATTATATTTACATACTTACTCCTGTTCTTACTGTTCATAATTCTCTATTCTTTACATCGGAGTGAGTGTAATGAATCACAGTTTCCTCTGGGGGATAAATAAAGTATTAAATAAAGTATTTCTGATTCTGATTATAAAATACAACATATCAGCAAAAAATAGTTGGGTTTAATTTGTAAATGCATTCGTTTTTATATAACAGAAAATATTTTGGTATAAATCCAGCTATGTCTCAAATATTTTGACTTTAATAAAAGGGTGTGCAGAGGTGACTAAGTGAGCTCCACAATTTGGAGACTAACATGTTAAAATGGATGTTGTGGTGAGTGAGAGACCAGGATGAGCACATGGAGCGTATGAAAACATGTTTGGGAGGTTGGTTATTGTTTTAGGAATTATTTATGATACTCAAAGAAATAACAGAGGGAGGAGGAAGACGAAGAAAATAGACAGATGGTTCTTTTGGGAAATGCTGCAGAGTTGTCTTTGAGGTCGAGTGAAATTGGGATGGGGCACCACCAGCTGTTGCTTTGCAGGTGTGTGTGTGTGTGTGTGTGTGTGTGTGTGTCTCTGTGTGCACGCTGATAGATCAGCAGTTTTCAAAATTTTTGACACTAAAGGTCGAGCCAAAATCTTGAGGCACATCTGTTTTTATATCTGTGCACAACAGATTCTGTAATGTGTGTTATCACCCTTATCACGACATAAGACAATAAAAATAAGATAAAATAAGATGTAGCTTTTGTTTTTGGTTTTTTGCTTTTCTTTCAGCTGTAGGTCATCTTTGCTGGTGTTTTGCTGCAAGTTGCTCCGCTCAATAAAGCAAACCACTGTCCCACTCACAGCTTTCTTCTCTTAAATGTTATCATCCCTCACACTGGTGGCCGATCGAGGCTTTTGATGTGTCACACTAATAATTCCTACACGTGAAGGCAACAAATAGGTTCCCTGAGATTTAAATTAAATTGAATTATGTTTTTTAGCTGGAGTTTGCCTCTTTATTAGGAAATGGGTGCACACAACATACTGATACAGTCAATTAAAAAAATAATTTACAGCTTTTTGAATAGGCCCAGTTGAATATTGCCATAATAATGTGCGGTTATCACAAAATCCCATGGCACACCTGGATTGGTATCACAGCACACCGTTTGAGAACCACTGCACTCGAGGGCTTTGTCACTTGAACATAGATACATGGTGTTTTTGGGCATTTGCTGAAACAACAGATGAAGCTTTTCTTCTTGGATGGACAGTCTGAAATCCGCTAAAAACAGTTTCATTCACATCTAATTGCAAAATGGGGGTCTCCTGGAACCGATCTGGAAAAAGTGAATTGTATTATTTCATTAATTAAATAATGTTTTTAATAAATACAACAAAGGACACCTGATGTAAATGTATTGGTGCCCCCAGATTTTTTTTCATAGGGGTAACGACAAAACCAAAGGCTGTAACTGAATTTGGTGGCACAGTGGTACAGTGGTTAGCACTGTCGTCTCACAGCAAGAGGGTTCTGGATTCGAATCCACTGAATCCCTTTGCATGTTCTCCCTGTGTCAGTGTGGGTTTCCTCCAGATGCTCCAGCTTCCTCCCACAGTCCAAAGACATGCAGGTTAATTGGTGACTCTAAATTGTCCGTAGATGTGAATGTGAGTGTGAATGGTTGTCTGTCTCTATGTGTCAGCCCTGTGATAGTCTGGTGACCTGTCCAGGGTGAACCCTGCCTCTCACCCAGTGTATAGGTACCAGGATAAGCAGTTACGGAAAGTGCATATCTGAATTTCCCTGGTTCCATTATGCTATTGAAGTATATAGAAAACAATGTCTGTGAAGAGTACTTTTGTTTCTTATGTTACAGTTATTATAACCATTTATCAGCATGTGTATCAGGGCTGTGCCCATCTTAGAATGCTATTAGTTGAATGATATTCAGCCATTCAGCAAACAGCACTAACGACAGATCAGAAATGTGAAACAACATTTGTCGCTGACACTAGATATCAAACAAAAGTCTGTGTTGTATTAAGTATCTGTGAGCTGTAAATTCACATCCCCAAGGCAGATAATGTAGATAATGTAATCTCGGTGCCTTAGGATGGAAAGTTTCTCCTCTGTGCCGCTGCATCATGTTCACAGTTGTCCATACCAAAAAGTAGTGTGAAAGTCACAAGCTCTCACTCTGATGCAAAATCAAGGGACCCAAGCGGTCCTGGAAGTACACTGCACAGCACCCTGATTAGCAAAAAAATCAAGAAGGCTGATCTCTGTTGATTGAGGGGTCTCTGACTGATGGGTCAAATCTCTGGCTTTCAAGGGGCAGCGCTGAGAATACATAAATAATAAAATAAAATAAAATAAAATGACATGAAATAAAAGTAATAATAATAACTTTATATTTAAAGCACCTTTAGAAAAGATAATGCCGAAATGCCAACAAAAATTAAGGTAGAATTAAACATTTGATCAGAGGAAAAAACATATTAGAAAGAAGACAGAAGATAATGAGAGATAGAGATAAAAAACAATAAAAAACATACCAATAAAGGTAAATACAATTTGAAAAAAAAAGCTGAAATCACAAATTATTAATTATAGCAGCTGTGCAGAGATGGATTGGGTCCGGGCATTTTTAGGCAATTCTGAACAACCTCTGGAACCTAAGACGGTCATCTACGGCTCTGAGCAAGTAGCAACTCAACAGTGGCTTCACAAATTGAGTAAGCCATTCACTGTTGTGTAGGAAAGCAGCCAGCCGTGCATGGAAAGGCAGATTTGAAACCACTGTAAAAAATTCAGTTATTGAAACAAAAATCTGAAAATACACATATTGCATCTAGACAGCATGGAGATGTTGGTAATTTATTTTAACAATGATTGATTTGCTCCATAAGTGAAAAACTGATGTTTAAAATGACCATTTTCACATTAGAGCAAAATTCAAAATGCTGTCAAAAATTCAGTTTTTGAGATAAAATTCTGAAATTTGCCACACATCATCTACCAGGACTCTAGAATTGTGTCTTTTTTTTCATGAACATTGAAGATTTATTTAGCAAGAATTTGCATGTATATGTTTACAGTACAGTTTACAGTCAAACATTTTGATGCACTTTAGGCTCAATCTTTGATAAATCAAAAGTATGAGAAACATAGATTTGTAGGACAGTCTGAAGATGCTCTGTAGCAAGTTTGGTGTCAATTGAGCACAAATTGTGGGAGGAGAAAGGTTTAAGAAGTTTTACAGTTTTTGGGGAAAAAAACAGAGTGATGAACTTCATAATTTTTAATAGGTTTAAATGTACAAACGTTTCTTCAGTATTGGGGCATGAAAGTTGTAAAGTTGTAGCACATATGGTTGATTTGTTATGAATTTTCAAAGTTTTGAACTTTAGATGCTTGCTGTAGCGCCACCATCAGGACTATTGGCTTGAGTTTACAGCTGAGGATATCTGGCATGAGACTGGACCTTTGTGCAAAGTTTGGTGAGTTTTCACCCATGGGAAGTATGATTTCCTCAGAAGAAGAAGAAGAAGAAAGAAGAAAAATACAGAGGATTACAATAGTGTCCTGGCAGCTTAGCTGCCCGGACCCTAATAATGATTATTATGATAATGAGCAGGATCAAGACAGAATAAAAAGATTAATTAAAAGATAAATGAAATAATTAATAAAAGGACAACATCAGCCTTGCATCACTGTCTAAATAGCATTAAAGAACAGACTCATTCCAAAATGATCCAAGACACAGTTGACCTGAACAGAGAGAGAGCATGCTGGCAGCAGCATGATGCTCCACCGATTATGGAACACCTGAGGAGTCTCTGTCACTATAATGATAAGATTTATAGATTGTAAACCACATCTTTGAACCAAGGGATTATCCGCCTCAGTGGGGATTTTCTTCTCCCTGTACAGTACCTGCATCTCGATCAGGCCAATCTGAGGAACATCTGGCCAAAGTCAATCCATTTTCATTGACCTCTGCAGTCAAGCCACAGTGTGGTAACTATTAGTGTTCTAACAAGACCAGGTGAAAGTCATCATCAAAGCCGACACTGTTGGGGGGTAAAAAAATAAAAAACTGCATCTGTAGTCCTGCTCCTACTCGAAGCAAATCCTTGGACCCAGTTTTGTGTGTCTCAACTAATTTTCACGAGAGTTCAGGGCTTTGAAACTGAATCTTTACTTTGGTAACACAGAGCAATACATGTGAGAACCTTTTTTGTTTTTGAAACGTGCATATAGACAGAAAGGGGAGATGTCCAGCTGAGATGAATCAGGGATGCTTTATCCAGATGATCCCCAATGTCAAACTGATGTCTGCCTCCGATCTCAGCATGGGATCTTTGCATTTACCCTGAGAAAAAAATAATAAAACAATCCGGGGTTACTCGCTGTCATTGTAAGCAGACATTGTGAAACTTTTGTGCTGCAGAGGTTTTGTGTTTCACAAAAGACAGTCATGCTTGTGAGAGAGAGAAAAAAACAAACTCTCCCTAAACCTCTTCTGACTCCTGCCAAAATGCATCAAGCTTTGTCTGTCTGATATAAAACAGGCTAATGCAGTGGAGGGTAATCAGAGTTCCTCCATCTTGCTGGGAGAGCAAGAGTGCTGTGGTCTGTTAATTTTCTGAATGACACGTTATTTCCGTTTCTTTGCCTGTGCTCGTAACGAACAAAGAGGGATTAGTCACAGAGTTCAACTGATCCTTCTCTAAGCTCCGCCCCTTTGCAATGGCCCATCAAGCTGTTGGAGCTAACATAGGACCTGCACTGTAACTAACTGCACTCCCTAGAACACTGAAGAAAAAAAGCCCTCCTTCAATGTTGGCATGTTATGCAGCTGGTCGTCATTATAGTTTAATGGCACTTGGCGGCGTCAGGGGGAAATGTGGCAGGACGAAAAGGGAAGTTAAGGCGGCGAAAGTCCGAGAAGGGCCGGTGGGAGGGGTAGTGGATGAGTCCATCAAACACAGACTTTCATGTGGGGGAAAAGTATTTGCATCCTGTAAGATTCTAAAGCCAAACCCTTTTTTTCCTAAACCCAACCACATATATTAGTTGTTGGAGGAAAAAAAAAAAGTCAATTTGCGTTGTTGTACTGACGTAGTGCATTTATTTTGAAAGAGACTGTATGAAAATGGTAAATTTCCTGTGAAAACAGAAGTTTATTTTGAAAGAAGACAACGCATGTAACAAGCCTAATTTGACAAGGCATCCCAGAACGTCAACAACCAACGCACTCAGGGTACCTTTCACGTCGTAAGTGGACGTGGAAGGTTCATGACCAGACGTCAATATGACAAGGTCGGAGTGAGAATGTGTTACATGGACAGTCTGTGTTTGAAGGGTATATTCAGGATGTCAACCTCAGTCAGCAGCAAAAACAGAATACTAAGATTAAGATCAGATCACAACGTGAAAATGAACCACCACATCACTAGAAATTGAGATAGAAGACAATGAATATAAAGGGAACCTTCACTGATATTCAACCAGCTGTGTGTCATCGCAGTGTGTGCAAATCAACAGTGTTTGGCTTTTCCCTGTGCCGCCAAAACCTCCAACGATGGACAGACAGGGAGCTCTGGAGGAAGCCAAACAACTTTACACACTGCGATGATACACGGCCAGTTGAATATCGGCAAAGTTTCCTATCATCCCTTCACCTGTTCCTGTAGAACAGAGGCATGTGTGTAGGTTTTATTCAATGTTATTATCATTAACAAGAAAAAGTAGCATGTGTCTAGTAGGCTATGCCTTCAGTAGGTAGCTAGCTATCTAACCCTTCACTTTTCAGGGGGGTTTTTTTGGCTTTGGAACAGGGAAGAAACATATACCTCCAGGTAACGAGTAGCATTAAAGGACATGCCCCAAGCACAACAATTAGCTCCAAATCCACAAAACCAGCCTGAAAATGAAGGAAATCTATAATGATTGCATTAGAGTCAATGGAGCACAGCTGTGTTGTTGCTGTACCCTTCTCAGCCCGATGCTATGCTATGATTGGCCAGTCTGCAATTGAGGGGCGGGACATAGCAAAGGGTCAGTTATCATGGGTGTTGAATACATGGCTTGTCCTTCAAATCTAACATGACCTGTCCTGGGATGCTTCCTTTAACCGCTGTCTGTCCAACACATTCTCACTCACTCCCATCTTGTCAAATACTGATGCTTGGACAGTGGTCCGTCACGTCAAAATATGAGGAGCTAGGTATGCTTCCTGCATCAGTTTTGGACATTTAGTGACTGTGTATCAATCTATGCTCGTCATCGTCTCTTTTAAAAATTAATTTTTCACACAAAATGTTTCTGCATGCTAAATTCAGTCAGTCTTTTTCAAAATAAACTTAGAACACAGGTAAAAAACTTCATTTTTAGTTTCACTTACTGAGGTTTAGGCAACAAAAGCACATGGTTACGTTTAGAATTATTTATCATGGTTTGGCTTAAAGTTTGTTTCTAATGTAATGTAAAATCTCGTGACATACATCAGTATAGCATAGTATGCTAAACACATTTGCACACCCAGCTGTTATTAAAACAACTTGATTGACTTGTGGTTTCACACAGGACACAAACAGCAGGCTCCCGGGTGAAAGTTTGTGGTTTGTTTAATCCACCCACGGAATTTGGACTTTCTCGCTCTTTATACCACCTGCAGTATCAACACATGCCTCTATGTTGCTCATCTCATACCAAAGCTAACTATTAATCTGTTCACCACTGAGAATATTTTCGACTGGTTATGCATTTGAGTCTATTGGTTAATTTTGCTGCTCTCCTGTTTACTGCGCTGCGTAATATGTTAGCTAGCAACACCGCTCATTCTGAAATTACTGCTTGTAATGCCCCCCATCCTAAAAGTGTTGCTGTGGTAACACTGTGCCCCATCTCCTGGTTTTCCCCAGGTTGCCCCTGGTGAGTAAGTGACTCACATTTAAGCCCTTATTTACCATTGTTAATGAGCCTGCTGTTAGCTCTGTTAGTGCTGTTAGCAGTGTCAGCACAGTTAGTGGTGCTAACGTAATGAACAGTGCTAAAGAGCTTTACAGCTCAAAATGAAGCCACTTGCTCACTGTGGCGACGTGGTGGGAGACCGGAGAGTGGCCAACATATACCACAGCAATGACATGCTGTCACGGGATGACTTTACTAGCGGTAACTGCCAAATGAGCAGCGCTGCTAGCTAGTTCCCAAGACTGGAGGGTGGGCAGTGGGGTCCATGTCATTGGTCCGACATCCCATTTATCCGACTGTCCGCGGTGCTGAACGGCTCCCAGCGGGCATATTTCTACCTTGATGATGCGCCGCGACCGGCTCTGGGTCAGCTGGGAAAGGCTTGAGACGAAGCAGGCTCACAGCTTATGTGTTTGTCACTTTCTTTTTCACTTTAACCCACACCATGATCTTTTCCTGACCCTAACCAAGTGGTTTTTGTACCTGAACCTAACCAGACCTTAACCACAGGGCATCATGATGATTTCTGAACGTCTGTCAGCAAAGCCTAGAGAAAACAGAATAAAAGTCAAAACATTTACATCACAAAACATTGAAATCTGACCCTCTCTAAATGGTTAGTGATTTGAAATGTGAAAGTAAAGCTCACTAAGTCAGTGGAGCACTGGACTAACAAGGAAGACCTCTTGTATTACATTTTGTCTTGTTGGGTTTTTTCCCTCAAAAATTAAGCAGTTGATAAACAGTTAATGGGTGTCAGGCTGTCAAAAGCAAAATTAACCAAAACTGACATGTCTGAGGTTGAAATATTGGGATCTTCATAACGAACATGCAGTGGAATTCTGCTTTTGACAGGCTAATGTTGATACTGCATAATGGTATGAATAATGCTGTAGAGAGCAACAGTATAAGGTTGATTTTTGTTTCCTTGAGGGCTACAGAGCTTTACAGTTGCATTTTTCTTTCTTTCCTTCCTTATTTCTTGCTCCTTTTTGTTTTCTCCCCCTTTTTTCTTTTGTGTCTGCCAACCCCTCTGCTTGTTTCACTGAGTCTTTCTTCTTCTTCTTCTTCTTTTTTTTTTTCAGTACATCAAAACCAGCCTTACTGGATATCATCTGAGCAGAAATCAGAGTTTATTAATCTCCTGAAGTATGATCTGCACAGTAAATCTGGGCAAAACAGACCTTTTTGTCTGCTTTGATTATTTTCTTCGCATGGCAGAACAGTTTTGCCTACATTGCGAAAACAAATTGTCATGATGCACAATATAATTTATTATTACGTCTTTTTATCCCAGTGGAGATGTTTGTTAAAGTCAGGAAATAAAGCACATTGCCATCTGAACAAATTTTCTATGTTGGTTGAAAAAAGTTGCTGCTTGTCCAAAAGGCTTAGAACACAAGCTGCAATGGAATATCCATGTCTCATACAGTCTGATGTAGTAAAGCCAAAGGGAGTTCAGTGTTGTCAGAATTGCTGGTCTCACAAAATGTCTTCAACGTTCATGACCTGAGCTGAATTTACAACTCATGACATACTTTACTGGAAATGAATGAAGTCTTTGTTTTAAGCTTTTTATGACCAAACTCAGAAAAAAAAAAACAGGGATTCAGAGCAAGTCCTTTTGTGCCAGCAAAACAAGGTTCCACATATTGAGTCATTGTGTTATCTGATTTGAATTAAATTATCCAGTTGAAGATTCACTGTTTTAATTTACTCAGTTTTAATATTTCAAGTTTAAATTCTCTCTTTTTTAATGCAGAAATTGAAGGAACTATACTATTGCGTGCTACAGTAATAATCAAAATGCCTATTATTTATAGGTGCCTTTCAAAGCACTCAAGGACACCTTACGAGACAGTTAAAGCAGTGATCTATCGATCATAAAGTCAAACAAATCAGTAATATGCAGTAATAAGTTAATAGGCTGCTCAGAAATCATAAAAACTAGGTATAAAGTCATCATCATAAAGTCATCATCAGTACAAATCTCAAGGTGTGTGTCACCATTACATCAGACTGAATATGCCAACTTGAAAAGGTGGGTTTTCAGATGGGATTTGAAGGCGCAAAGGGTCAGTATTGCAAATATCTTGCAGGAGAGACATCCAAAGCCAAGGGGCAGAATGGCTGAAGGCTCCAGAAGCCATGGTAGTCTAGCAGGCAGATGCTGTCATGAGCTGCAGAAGAGGATCTGAGAGCACCAGAGAGTGTGTAGATATGAAGGAGTTTACAAAGATACAGAGGGGTTTGGTTATGAAGGGCCTTAATGGTGAAAAGCAGAATCATCAGGGATGCTGCTGAAGAACAGGGGTGATATGATCTATGGAGGGAATTCAGGTAATTGTACGAGTGGCTGCATGCTGGACCACTTGGAGTTTATGAGAGGGAGACCAAAGAGGACAGAATCGCAATTATTAATAGAGGACGTAACCAAAGAATGAATAAGAATAGCGGTGCTGTTTGGTGTAAGCGACGGGTGAAGATGATTATATTGCACAGATGAAAGTTTGGAGACTGAGTAACATTATTGATGTGGGCCTCCAAGAACAAGGTACTGTCCAGGATGACACCCAGACTCTTAACCTGGGGGTAAGGAATGACTATGGAGTTGTCAGTAGTTAGAGAGAAAAGAAACTAAGAAGGAAGCTCAGTTTTATCACTTTTAAGTTTGAGGAAGTTGTAGGAGAGCAAAGATTTAATATCCAATAAGCAGTCGGAAAGGGAAGTGTGTGGGAGAGTGGAAGTAGACGTAGCAGATCAATAGAGCTGGGTGTTATCTGCATAGCATTGGAACTGAATGCCAGTTTCTATAAATATAGCTAGGAGGTTGAAGGTAAATATTAGGTGAAAGGGGGCCTAAGACAGAACCTTGAGGATCAGAACTATTAACTGGACAACAGCTTGATCTGACATTTCTAAGCTGGACAGAGTGAGTGGGGCCAGGCATGAGAGGTGCCAGTGATACCAATGGAAGCTACTGTATAAGAACAAATTGTCAGTTATCCTTAACCATCCTCACTTTAACCAAGCAGTTATTTAAATCCAAACCATGCTCTTTCCATCACAAACACACACAAGTTGGGTTTGTGCCTAACCCTAAACACATTTTAACCACAGTGTCAGATCAGAAAACACTTCTGTGTTGTTCCAGGGGGATTTTGTTGATTAATTCAGAGGACTTGTTGGTCACAATCTTCCATCTCATCCATCAGATTTAACTGATGTCATTTATTTGTGTGGGTCATTCATGTTTACTTATGATCGGTTTACGATGAGCAGATATGACACAGAAAATGGATGACGTAAAAGCAAAATGCATCATAAAGCTTGGTTTATATTTGCAGCCCACCATAACCTAACCAAAACTATTTAGTTTTAACTGAAACTTAGCTGCTGCTAACTTCTGCACCCAATAAACATGAAAAAAACCAAATGTCAAATCCATGCCAGTGTCTCATAATCCAGTTTCTGTTGTCACAATATCACAGATATTCTACTTTAATAAAACAGCTTTGTAAAATGACCACAGTATCACAATTGATAATTACAAGTATTTAGCAGTTATTGCAGGGGATTTCAATAAGATTGTAATGGGAAGTGTCTGCACTGTTCTGTCAACATATCTTTCATAATTTAACATTAATGAGTCCAAGAAAATTCAATGTTGAACCATCACCGGATTGTTAGGCTTTACCACAAGGAAATCAGGCTCACATGTTGGGACACCAACAAACAACATTTTTCTGTGGCTTCCTTTCTCAAGATTATCCAGACATTTTAGTCACTAAACAGTAATTTGGAGCTTTTCATGAAATAAATAAAAAAAACCTGTCAGTGAAATATGATGAAACATTGTGTTTAAAATAGCTAACCCTCTAATAAACCCTCTAAATTCCAAGCATTAAATTTCCTGCAGGAGAACGTGAACTATAGTTTTAAATCCACCATTGTATTCCACCACACCTCATAAAAACATGAATTTCCACATAATTTGCTTTTTGATCTTTACACAACTATTTACCTTCATAAAGACAACATCACAGAGCAGTCTTGTGGTTTCCCATTTATAATTTTACCGTCTTTCCCAAAAGATTCTATTTTTTTAATGAGAAATCTATATTTGCATGTCTTCACTGTTTAACTTAACAAGCACTTCATTTCTCAGTGTGCTGTATTTTTTTCCACAGTCACGACATGTGAACACGGTACTTCCGCCAAATACTGCTAAGAGAGATACTCAAAATGAAGACAGATTGTCTTTTTTCTTCAGTATTTTCAGATTCTCTTCGAGCCAGATAACTTTAATATTGGGCATAAACCTGTGGTACCTGTCCAAAGCCGAAACTGTGTGGGTGGTGTTAGAATATAAATGCAGTCGTGAGCAACAGCCAGGTCAAACAACCTGACATCTTGACTTGTGACCTGGAAAAACGTAACAAGCAGGAGGGAGCTCTTATTAAACAATGGGAAAAAAAAGGAAATCTGATCCTCTACATTGTTGGCCATCACATCCAGGTTTTCACCAAAAATGAGACACACCTCAGCTGTATCCATTCACTGTACAGGTAACAAAAAAATATGCCACCACATTAAAATGCCACCATGCCTACCAAAATTAAAGAGCTTTTTTGTGGGATATTGAAGGAGGCACACAATGTACACAACATGCTCTCATGCTAAATCGTCGCATACCACTGCTAGATATGTGTTAGGTATCCACATGCATCTACAGTTGATGTTCCGGGACATCGCAACCAATGCCAGGATGTCAACAAAAGCATGTGGTTAGGTTTAGAAAGAAACATCACGATTGGATTGTACATTTATAGGAGAAGCAAACACCGGGATTTTCCAACTCCTTATATGATCAGTCCCAGAAGCATTTCTAACTGACGGTTTCATGTGGCATGTCATGCCACTGCAACAGGTGCCGTCTAGCTAACCGGTGGCATATCATAACAATGGGAAAGGTTCCATTTGGCTGCATTACAAACTGACACTGCCCAGCGGCTTATCATCCAATCGCCAAAGGTGATTTTGGCGTCAAACACGGTTGGAAACAATGGAAAAAAACTGCAAAAAAAAAGAAAAAAAAAAGAAGTAAAATCAAATGTTGGATTGTTGTGCAAAAGCTCTGAAAACGTTTTAATAAACTAATACGCCTTTGGCATGTCATACCACCACGATAGATGCCATCCAACTGCTTTACAAACTGACACTGCCCGCTGTCACATCATCCCACCTTCAAAGACAACTTTTAGCGCCAATGTCTGATGCCGAAATCACTGACAAAGCAGCGGTAATTGATGACTTGGGAATAAGAGCGGGTTGACATATCACAATGGAAAACACAGTGGATTTCAGGGAGCTACTTGAAACTGAAAAAAAAAGAAGTAAAATCAAATGTTGGATTGTTGTACAAAAGCTCAGAAAACGTAATACTTAACTAATAAATCCTTTGAAAAACATTTCATTTCACTTGTGAGGTTTTCAAGTATGAAATTGGAATAAGCTTTCCGATGTTTGATTGATTTGTGTTGTTGCATACTGCACATTTCCTGTAGGATCAAAACCATGTAATGTAGATCAGTGTCTATATACTATCTGCCAGAACACTACATTAGTACACAGAGTGTACTGAAAAAGCTCAGACAGTAGTTAGATTAGTTGTATATAAATGTCATTTCTTTCTTCGACTTGGAGTATAAAAGGATGATTTTAATTTTGCCTCTTCTCCGTCCTCTTTTTCTTCTCTTTAATATCAATACCTTTCCTCACTACCTGCATTTCTCATTTTCCCAAACACCCTCTCTTCGTCATCTGACCCCTCTCCTCATCTTTCACCTTTTCAACCCGTCCTCTTTTTTTCTCTCTGTTCCCTCTGTTTCTCTTGCTCCTCTCTATCTTTCCTCCCCTCTCTTCTCTCTTTCTCTTCAGGTTGTTTGAGTACCATGGCAGGGTGTCACCGGTCCCCCGAGTGGTGCCCGTTAAACGCCCACGGGTAGCAGTGCCTCTGGTACGACGGGTCAAATCCTTGCCGGTCAAACTGCTGGCACGTAACGCCTCCGTCCTCCCCACCAGCAACGGCAACAAACAGAAGGGTAAGTTTGTCTGTCTGTCTGTCCGTCAGTCTAGAACAACTCTGAAATCAAATCTTTAAAGCATCATTGTCTCCAACAGAAATCACTTTATATAATACTGGAGAAATCCGAGTAAATAAACACTCCATTTTAAACAAAATGAGTGACCTTAAAGGAGAAGTCCAGTACTTTGCACTTTGAGCCCCATTTCTGAGTTGCTTATGATGAAATAGAGTGGCTAAGACCAAAACTGTGACGATTGCTGCTTTTCGGAGAATTTGACTTTCCCCTGCCTGGCTTAACACTGCTGCCTATGGCCATGTGTGAATCTGGTGTTCGTTGATATTCTGACATAAAAATTGTAGCAAACTGTGGTTTCAATCCGTGTTTTCGCTTTTCATCTCGATTGTGGAACTATTTTTTCAGCTGCCTCACACCCGTGTGTAAACTTCTCCTTGATCGTTCGTTTGACCCTGAAGCGTTATACACTCCAGCCCACTTGATGGCGATAATGCTTCTTTACATGGGTGTCGCCAAGGTGTAGGAAACCATTATTACAAAACTTTTTCGTTCGTTCTCATTACAGACACACAGCACTGTCGAGCTGACACTTTTGCTGAGCTAAAAGGCTACAATGACTACAACCTTGTCGTAAACAACCCCCTTTCCGTTTCCAGTGGCGGATTACTACCAACGGACAATGAGGCTTCTATAGAAAACCAATGGATTACACAAAATGTCAAATAAATCATCCTGGAAACCACAGTTTGCTATGATTTTTATGTCAGAAAATCAACAAACACCACTGACCACTCGGTGAGTTTCATGGCTTTGAAAACGAATGTTTAGGGTGGTTTTAGGACAGGTTCACACATGGCCATAGGCAGCAGTGTTGGGTCCATGTTATTGGTCCCACAGCCCATTTGTTCGACATCCCATTAGTCCGACTGTCCGCGGTGCCGAACGGCTTGCGGCGGGCGTATGGTGCGCCGCAACCAGCTCTGGGTCAGCTGGGAAAGGCTTGAGGTGAAGCAGGCTCACAGCTTATGTGTTTGTCACTTTCTTTTTCATTTTAACCCACACCATGATCTTTTCCTGACCCTAACCAAGTGGTTTTTGTGCCTAAACCTAACCAGACCTTAACCACAGGGCATCATGATGATTTTGGAATGGACTTCGGAACAATGGGTTTAATATGGTCAGAACAATGGGATGTCGAACCAGTGGGCAGTTCCCGCAGTGTTAAGCCAGGCAGGGGAAAGACAAATTCTCCGAAATTGAGCAATTATCACAATTTTGAGTCAGAGTGCAAAATACCGGACTTCTCCTTTAAACATATCAAACGATATAAACAATTTTGTACTTCCTGCGAATATAGTCCAAGTAATTTCCAAATGTTATTGTATCTACTCTGTGTTAAGACCATATGAGAAGCAGAGGTAGTCAAAGTGTCCTGGGCTGAAAAAATGCCCCCCATTGAATGAGTAGAGAAAAGTAAAATCAACTATTGATTTATGAAGTCATGAAATCAGCAAACCATGAGTGGACAACTATTTTTTTTCTTCATTTGTTCATTCAATCTTGAGGCCACTTTATTAATATTTTACTAATATTGGTCAATTGTATGGTAAACTGAAATAGTATAAAAGTGTATTTAGCTGTCAACTCTCAGTTTTTCAGTCATACCCTTTATGTAATTCCAAGACTGTTGAGAAACCCCAGTATGCAGAAATATTGGAATACACCATTTTAAAAAATGTATCCCTTTTTACCTCGTTGAAATTTAGCATAGATGGAGCATCCATCGTAGTGCTACAATTAAAAGAGGCTAGAGCTTCTCCGCTAGTGGGCGTGGCTTCAGCACATTCAGCGGACACACCCCCAGAATCTTCGAACAGATTTTGAAACTGAATTTTTTTTAACTTTTATAATCATTCAAATATGTCTGGGTGTTTAATAACACATTTTTCTGTGGTGTGACAAACTTGACACACATATTTATTTTTGCTTTGACTCTAAGTACAGCAGTATGATCATATTATTGGTGGATGTCCAATATTCTGCTATTAACCACCATGTCATCAAACTCTCTATTTTGCTTTCTGTCCGTCTTTTTTCCCTTCCTGTTTATTATTTCTTCTCTTATATCTTCCTGACTACCAAACCCGACCCAAACTTCCCCTTCATCTGTCTTTCAAGTCTGTGTTTTACATGTCAGTGGAAAGTTCAGGCATCAGGGCGACTGCTGTCTCTTTATTTTTGCATCCTGCTCATTAAACATTCATTTCGCATTATGTTCATATTGTGGATCTCAGCATCTTTCATATTTACCTTCGACCTGAACTGTTTTTTTTCCCCAAACAGTAGTTTTTTTTTTTTTTTAATTTCTGCTGAGTTTCATTGAATTCCACTGCCAAGCTCACAAAGCACTTTTCGTGTCACTGGTTTGAGTGTCTTTCTGTGTACTTATCAAACTTGCATTTGGAATGGTTTTGAAAAGCAATATCCAAACAGCACACATACTTTTTCCTCACCACTCACATTTTTTTAGGAAGCTCAAAATAAATAGCTGACAGTTTGTACTTCTTTCCACCCTGCTGATAGGAAGCTGATTGTGCTCATGTCCTTCAGCCACTGGCCCTGTGGGCAACATCATAAAATCTGTAGTCGGAAAATGAAATAATCAAATCCTTGTTAGAGGGTTTTGTTTTGGTTTGGTTTGTTTTCCTCTGATTTTGAGTCAGCCATTACCAATCTCTGGGCTGACTCGCACTCACACTAAAGAGTGCAAGTAGTTTTTTTTAATTTATTTATTTTTTATAAATTGTCTGAATGTAACTTTAATATTGAAAAAATAAAAAGTGATACCTTTCAGCCAACCTTTAACTAAGCTGGACTCTGGTGTCATCCATGCAATGCAGTGTCAAGGCTGGTGGTGAAAGCAGCTGTTTCAGGTGTGTTTCATGATGTTGGCAGCTCAGCGTTTTTTTGGGCAAGTTATATAAAATGAATGGCAAAGTTTCCATTTCTGTTACACTGTGCAAATCAACAGATCAAACTATTCACCTTTGCCACGTGGTGTTGACATTGACAAGTCAACAGAGCCATATTTGCTCACCTGGTGTCCCTGAGGTATCATTTTAGATCTGCTTTTGGCAGCCAAGTTTCTCAGCAGCATACTGTACTTATTTTGTCACTCAACTATGACATCGAAATAGATCAGATCCGTATCAGATTTAAACCTGAGGCTCAGAGCAGGTAGCATTTAAATGTGATTTATCACATACACATGCTAAAAGTCTTAACCTACAGCAATGACAGTTTTATACATTTAGACTAAACTAACACGTTCACTAATCAGCTCCATAACATGTGGAAATGCAATTAACTCAACCAGTTGAAGACCAGTGGCCTAAGGTAGTTACAATGGGACCTAGTGCACCATATTGTGCACATATCGTCTTGTCACATGATCAAAAAGAGACTCAACATTGGACAATATCAATTTATATATTACCTAGGCATTTATTATTGCATCTGTATGTGACAAAAAAAATACCAAAGAAAATGAGAATTCATTTTTTTATTTTAATCCTTTTATAGTTTATGCAGAATAAGCTAATGATTTTGTTCTCGATTTCTCGATACATTGTGGGTATTCAAAGTTTATGGCCATCAATTCAGTTTAGTGTCAGTTTTTCACCAAATCCTAAAATATTCAGCATTTTTCATATATTATGAGTTTTCCTTAAGTTTTAAAGCCAGCAGTTTGGATTAGTTTTTCCATCAACCCTAAAATATTTAACATTTTCCATACATTGTGGCCATTACTCAACTTTGAAAGCCAGCAATTCAGTTTAGTGTCAGCTTCTCAACAAACCTTAAAATATTCCACATCTTTCATACATCATTCATCAATTTCTTTTATGAACAATAATTTGTTTGAGAAATTTCAGTCTGGTTTCCGCTCTCTACACAGCAGTGAGACTGCTCTGATCAAGGTTTCAGATGATTTACTGCTTGCAGCTGACTCAGGCCAGTGTTCCATTTTAATTCTCCTTGACCTCAGCTCAGCTTTTGATACAGTGGACCACAATGTCTTGATCAACCATCTGAAGAACTATGTTGGTATCAGTGATGTGGCTTTGGATTGGTTCATCTCTTATCTGTCAAACAGGTCCTTCTCCATAACAATCGGTAACACTTCCTCCTCCAGTGCTCCTCTTCTTTGCGGAGTCCCAAAAGGGTCGATCCTGGGCCCCATTTTATTCACCATTTACATGCTACCTCTTGGGAAAATCATCCGTAAACATTTTATCAATTTCCACTGTTACGCAGATGATACCCAATTATATGTCCCGCTGAAATCTGGTTCCTCCGACGTTTCACACATTATGTCCTGTCTTACTGAGATCAAACACTGGATGTCAAATAATCTCTTACAGTTAAATGACTCCAAATCAGAAATGGTCATTATCAATCCCCCCGGCCACAGCTCTAGCAGTTTCAATAACCTCTCCTCTGGTCTACATGCCCTCTCTGACAATATTCGTAATGAGGCCCATAACCTGGGTGTCATTTTCGACTCTAATCTGTCCTTTGACACCCAGGTGACCAAAGTTCTGCAGTCATGCTTCTCTCATATCAGAAAGCTCACCAAAATCAAATCATTCCTCTCCCCTGCAGACTTAGAGAAGGTTATCCATGCATTCATCACTTCCAGACTGGACTATTGTAATGCTCTTTATTCTGGCGTCAACTCCCTGCCTGGAGATCTCAGGCAGGCTAACTCAGTATCCTCTTTCAAATCTCTTCTGAAGACTCACTTTTATCGTTTGGCTTTCTCTTAACTGTTGGCATTTTTAACTTTTATCACAGTTTGTATTATTGCTCATGTATTTTATCTGTTAATCTGTTTTTATTTTTATTGTTAAGCACTTTGTAACTTTGTTTTGAAAAGTGCTATACAAATAAAGTTATTGTTATCATTATTATTATTATTATCATCATCATGGGTAATATTTAACTTTAAAGCCAGCTATCCAGTTTAGTCTCAGCTTTTCCAGTATTCAGCATTCACACTACAATTTCTTCGGGATTTATCTTCCCTTTATCGTGATTACTGAATTTAAAGAGAATAATTTATCTTCAATTATAATCAGTTACCCTCAGCAGGAATGGCACGCTATTCCATGTTGCCCCATCTAGGGTAAGTGTTCAGAGGTAAAAGGTCAAAGCTGCAGCTGAAAAGCAGAAACTTGGGAGGTGGCAGGAATTTGGTGTCAAGGACAACTCAGCAGAGGGATCTCTGGCAGACTCAAGGGCTTATGCTCTTGCTGAGTCTTCAGGAAGTAGCATTATGTGCTCCCGCTGTTAAAATGAGCAGTGATAGCTCTGATGATAGAGAAAGCAGACTTACAGCAGAATGATTGATGTTTTTTTAAAAATCTGGACTTCCGGGGCCTCGGTAGCAGAGTGGATAGTGCCGGCGCCCCATATACAGAGGCATTTCCGCTCACTCATCTGCTGTCAAGGTGCCTTTGAGGAAGTTGAGCTCAAAACTTACCCTTTTTATTTGTTTTCCTCCTGTTTCTCTTTTTTCCCACTTATCTCTTCAGCAAGCCTGTCTTCACTGGGAAAATGACAGCATTGGTTGTTTGTTCAAATTGTGGTAGTGTAAATAATGTCTTCTATCAGGGTCAAATACAGAAGTAACAAAGCTTTGTATATAACACCACAAAAAGTCATCTACAGGAGGAGCTTTCCCTAAAATGAGCCAGGTATTTTTAGTTGACTTAACTTCACCAGGCCTTAATCATAATGGTGGATGATCAGAAAACGTTCATATGAATCGTTTACATAATGGTCATATGGGTCAGTAAGGCACTGGGGCACTTTTTTGTTTTCACTGTATCTCAGATTGTATTTGAAATTTTAGCTCTATGTCTAAAACACAAATAAGTTGCCATAATTCTGATCAAAATAAAGTATAAATTCTAAAGAAATTCAACAAAGCTACAGTTAATTAAACAATAATAAGTTGTCTCACATTTACAGTTCAAAACAGTACAATCCATCACTTTGACCCACAGCCGAATGTCTCAGTATGTGTTGGCCAGATTGACATGAAATGGTAAAATTGCATAAATATTCATGGTTCCCTGACCTTTCTTCTGGTGTTGCTGCCACATGGAGTTTTCCACTTGTACACACTAATCAAAGTGTATTTGACAGATTTCCATAAAACTGCCTTGAAGATGAACCTTTTCCATCTCGTGAGAGTCGGTCTATAGCCCCGTTTCCACCAATTCAGTATGGTATCTTTGGAACCAAAAGTAAAGCTTCAGACGTGGCACCTAGACCCTAGGTCTGTTAAGCGTTTCCACTGCAAACAGTCCTCTTAAATGTCGGCGAGGATGTTGTCACTCATTGCTCCATCCAGCACTCACTGTGTTTCCTCCTCTATAGATCTGCACCTTGTTTATCGTCCACAGAACGAGGCTGCACGCTGACATTTTCAGAACAAAATAGAACAGGCTACAGTGAGAGTCTCTTGATGGGATATTTAAAAATAGTGGGTTTGTGCATTCAGTTCTTCTCAGGCAAGCTCAGGGGGTTAGTGTTGCCGTAGCTCACAGGAACAACTCTGCAATGCTTTTCTTTTTTTTCTCCGAGTGAGGACTAGAATATATGTAGTTCATGTAGTCTGGTCGAAATTAAAAAAATTATATAACCACTCATTGAAGATCCACTCATTACTTGAAGTGTATGTTGTCACATTGAAATTCAAGGTGTGTTGATGAATTCACGTCGTCAACTCATGCATTGAGTAACATTACAAGTAAATGTTCAACCTTGAAAAGTTGCCGGCAGTCGGCCCAGTGAATTAAGTTTCTTTTCTCAGACTCCAGCTGCTGTGAGAGGCAGCAAAACATCCTTTCATTTTATAGTTCCAGTTTACTAATAAAACTCTCCACAGTATGAACAGTGGTTACATGAGCCTCAAAACCAGACACAACTCAGCCCTGAGCAGAGTGACCGTCCTCCACTAACCAATCAGACTGCAGTGTTCACAGCTCCACCTTTTAGTACCAGATCTGTGTGCTAGGTACCCCAACAGAGGGGGGACCAAACATGGGGACGGTAAGGAACAGTTCATCCACAACTTTTCACAGCGGAAACAAAAAAAAGCGTATGTAACTGAACCACTTGGTGGCAACGGGGCTTATAAATTCCTGCCTGTTATTAAAGTTGTGGTTGCTGGTGTTGGTGTCATAGTGGCAAATCATTTTATGGCTCACATTGGACCAATCAGTCACACTGGAGTATCATTCGAACATTTTTTTTTTCAAAAGCCTGTTGATCTGCTCGAGATTCAGCCTTTGTCTACTATGAATGTTCAGCGTGATCATGTACTATCATCAGAGCGCTTCAGAAATGTAATAATCTTTAAATAAACATGTAAAATGTGATGGTGTGGATCGCTCTATGCAGACTTATTAATCAGAAAATAGACGCTAACATCTCTCTGTTTTTTTTTTCTTTCTCTGTCTCTACCTCTCTTCGTCTGCCTGTGTCTCTTTACCAGCAGTGAAAGGTGCAGAGCTTCAGGCGATCAAGTCAGAGTTGACTCAGATTAAAGCCAACATCGAAGCTTTGCTGGGCAGACTGGAGCAGATCACAGAAGACACACACATCACCACCACAGGTGAAGCACGCACACCTACACACACACACACACACACACACACACAATGGGATGAACAACATCAAAGTTTCTGGTGCACAGGGTCCTGTCCACATGTCAAAATGTCTTTAAGCTGGACGCTGAATTTGTGATGGTCAAAAATGAACTAACAGATCTTTCTGACTGACTCTTTCAAAGTGTCTGATATGTACCGGGTCAGCCTGTCGAACTTCCAAGTGCACTTGAATCCCTCCTCCCACTCATGGTTACTGTAGGGTACCACACACACTGCCTGTGAGTGAACAGGATGCCAAGCTCCTCACCCTATCTCTAAGGCTGAGCCCAGCCACCCCACAGAGGAAACACATTTCGGCTACTTGTATCCGCAATCTCATTCTTTCAGTCACTACCCAGAGCTCATGACCATAGGTGAGGGTTGGGACATAGATGGACCAGTAAACTGAGAGCTGGCTCAGCTCCCTCTTCACCACGACAGCCTGGCAGAGTGCTCGCATCACTACAGAAGCCGCACCAAACCGCCGATCCATCTCACGCTCCATTCTACCCTCACTCATGAACAAGACCCTGAGAAATTGACAACGTAAAAATGTACGAAAACTCAAAAGGTTGGAGAGGTCTGATACATTTACATGGAACAATTTGAAAGAACCGGACCTGTAAAAAGAAGCTGACCACCCATCACTACACTGAACCTCAATTTTCAGCTCCTATTAAAGCCCATAATCACTGCAGTTTATGCTACAGTTTATTGAAGCTATTGAAAATCAGTTATGAGGTTCAGGAAGGAACTCGGCATGGAGGATTATCAGCAGCCTTTAGTTGAACTCAGCAAAACTAAAATATTTTGGATACTCTTGAACCAAGATATAACTTTATTATGGTGCTGGTACATTATGCATAAAATTGAGGCAAGACACAGCATAAACACTTCTGCTCTTAACTTAATGCTTCACTTAACTTAAAGCGTAACTCTTGTATTTTTCAGCCTGGACCCTATTTTCCTATTTTATGTGTCAAATGGGAGCAACAACAATGTTTGAAACTGGTCCAGTATTGAGTGAGCCACCACCTGCAACACAGGCTGCAATGTAGCCACTCAGGGCATTTGACACTGTTAGTGTATGTCCATCAAAACTGTTTGTTTTTACGGGTTGAAAGACAAAGCAAAATGTTTTTTGTGAGTTTCATTTTGTTTCTGTCAGCTTTAAGTGATGTGTGTTTGACAATGATAAAATAGCTGTTTATTAAAATGGAGTCTGGGGGGGTTGACAACAGTGATTTCGGGGCCATTTCTGCTTAAATAAAAAGGATCTTAACTCTTTAACAACAGATCTACCTCTGTAGGGAATCCTTCCATAATGTTGTCACACACTTGTAATAACAATCTGAGCCTGTCAGCAAAAACAAGCCCTTTTAGTGGAGATACATTGATGTTTGACCTGACTGGTGACATTGCAGCCCTTTTTTGTTTCTGCTGGCTGCAGCGATCTCACTCAAGTCAAACACTGTCATCTCCATCATTCATGTAGACATGAAAAGATGGGAAAACATAGTCATGGTTTGAAAAATACCAAAGTAACCTTGAAAGCGCTGTCTTGCAGAGCAGTCCAGTTGATGATGTAAAGCCTAACTAAATCATGCCTTGAGCCACTGAGTCATGTAGAACATATTTAAGCCACATTATGGCAGGCAGCTGTGGCTCAGAGGAGCAGGTTGTCCACTAATCTGAAGATTGGCGGCTCAATCCCTGGCTGCTCCAGTCTACATTTGGAAATATCCTTGGGCCAGAAAGCGAACCTCGAATTGCTCCTGATGGCTTTTCCATTGGTGTGTAAATGCTTGTGAATGGTTACTGAGTAGCAGGTGGCACCATACATGGTAGCCTCAGCCACCAGTGTGTGACTGTGTGTGTAGGGGTGACTATGCCAGTTTTAACATAGACATCTTGATCTAGTTATCATTTGACCTAAGTGTGTAGTCCGACTCACTGAACTGATACACGGCTGAGCTGCTGCTGCATCTGCCCTGCACTGGTGAGTCTCATTACTGGCCAGCCTAACATTTGTTTGTCTGTTAAAACAATGAGGAGGTGTGTGATTGTGCTCATGTGGCTTGACTCCTGGCTACATTAGCCGTTAGCTTGGAGAAAACGGTCCCTAGGAAAGTGTATCATTGAGAAGAAATGATTTGAATCACTCAGGGATCAGGGCTGCATCGCTCACCGAGTGATTCGTTCACCGAGTGATTCATCACGCAGTAGCCAGTCCCTCCCTGCACCCTGGCTGCCTCGCGACTCGCAAGTGATTCATTGCTTGCACAGACCAAATCAGCAGTTCCACTCCGGCCTGCGCGCTCGCTGCTGAGCTAATTTGAACTGAGAAATGAATCAGTCAGTTCCGGAAGTGATTCAGTTTCAGATTCATTCTTTTGAACAATTCGTCTGTGAACGACACAACACTACCTGACACCAAAAGCCACCTTTTCTGGCGGTATGATACACTGCCAGTTGGCGTCGGTTTGTAAGGCAACAGGACGTAACGTTTTGCAGTGTTGTGATATGTTGCTGTGGCAGTATGATATGCAGACGGGCAGCATCAGTTAATAATGTGGCCGCATGGCACCTGTCGCAACAGTATCATACAGCACTGGACAACATCAATAGGAAGCACTGCCAGTAACAACGTAATACAAGGAGCTGAAAAGTCCCTATAGGGCAGGCAGGTGGGGTGATGGATGAGTCCAACAAACCTGGACTTTCACCCAGGAGTAAAGTAAATGGCAAAAAAATGGGTCTAACTCCGATGTCATCGAATACCAGCATTTGAGCGGAGACTTCCAACGTCAGACACTGACCAAAACAGCCGTATTTTCACGTCGACATGATGCATGGTCGTCTTTATTTTTTTTGACCAGCGGCGTCAGGGGGAAATGTGGCCAGACAACAGCGAAAGTTAAGGGAGTGAAAGTCTGAGTGGGATGGGTGGGAGGGGTGGTAGATGTGTCCAACAACCACTGACGTTCATCCGGGAGGCTGGTGTTCTGCTTGATTTGATTTGAAAATCTTTATTGTCCCCTATGGGTAATTTGGTTTGCAAGAGAAGTTAAAACACACAATCTTACAATATCTCACATCGCAGAGAATGCATACATCCAGATACCCCAAACACAATACAAATAAATACATGTAAATACACAGAGTCAACACTATTCAAGGGTGCATCATTCCCATCAAGCTTGCCTACAGCTTGTTTAAAAAACGAATGGCTGTTGGGACAAAGGATTTAAGGTACCGATTTGATTTGGCCTTGCAAGTGAAAGTGTACCTTCTCTTAGATGGGAGAAGCTGAAACTCTGCATGAAGAAGATGGAGAGGGTTTGCCAGAATGGCCTTTGCCCTCTGCGTAGCTCTGGTTTTAAAAACAAAGTTAAGGTCATTCAGACTCCTGCCGATAGTTTTTTGGCAGAGTTTGACAATATTCCTCAGCTTGTTTTTATTTGAGATGCTGAGGTTACCAAACCAACAGATCATAGCAAAGGTTAAAATGGACTCAATAAAAGAAGAGTAAAACATTTTAAGAAGCTTTTTGTCAACATTAAAACACCTCAGTTTCCTCAGATAAAATAACCTTTGATTTGCCTTTCTACAGATGGCATCTGAGTTGGTCTCAAAGGACAGTTTGTCATCCAGGATGGTGCCCAGATATTTGTACTGACTGACTATTTCTACAGCTTTACCATTAACAAAGGTTTGGGCTGTGACAGGTGGATTCTTACGAAAATCAAGAATCATGTCTTTTGTTTTTCAGACATTAAGATGCAGATAAGAATCATTACACCATCCAACAAAATAGTCAAAGACAGGACCATGTCCATCCTCATGATCCTGCAGAAGGCTTACAAGCACGGAATCATCTGCAAATGTTATGATGAACCTTGAGTCAAACATACTCTTACAGTCATTAGTATAAAGCATGAACAATAAAGGTGACAGAACACACCCCTGAGGCGAGCCTGTGGAGCACAGCAGGGTTTCAGATAGAGTATCACTGACATGAGTTCTCTGCGGTCTTGCTGTCAGAAAATCAACTAGCCAACATATTGTTCCAAAATCAATGCTGGGTATTTTTGAAAGCCTGTGAGCAAGAACATAAGGCTGCATGCAGTTAAAGGCTGATGAAAAATCAGCAAAGCACAGGCGTGCATGTGTCTTCCTACCCTCAAGGTGCCTGACAACTAAATTCAACAGTGTTGGCACAGCATCCTCCACCTCCTTCCTGGGTTGATAGGCAAATTGGAGTGGATCAATCACTGCCTGTGTCATAGAAAGTAAACTCTTCTTCACTAAGCGCTCAAAACTCTTCATCACCACTGACGTGAGGGCCACAGGACGATAGTCGTTTAATATCTTTGGTGAGGGGACCTTTGCCACTGGGACAATAATAGATTCTTTCCACAATTAGGGAACTTTATTAAGTGACAAAGACTGCTGAAAGATAAATGCAAAGATTCCACTTAAGAATGGGGCACAACATTTAAACAGACGGCCGCTAATGCCATCTGGCCCCTGACTTTTCCTTGCATTAGTCTTTTCAAAAGTGCTCCACACACTGATTTCATCAATCTGAATCCGACTGCTTACTGGGGCAGCCCTGAATATGGAAAGTTCATCAGAAAAGTCAATTGAATCAAATCTCAAATAAAATTGGTTTAATTCTTCTGCTTTGTCAGCATTAGACACTCTTTTTTTCCTGTCCTGAATTCCCACCATAGATTTGATTCCTTTCCACGCAGAGCGAGAATTACCAGCCATAAGTTCATCTTGGACTTTGTCCTTGTACTGCATTTTAGCCAGCTTAATTTCCCTTTTCCCTTTTGATTAATGGAGAGCTTTGAAAGTGATGATTGATTGTTGTGTAACAATGTGCATTTGCTGTTGAAGGATAAAAAAAAAAAAACAACAATGTGCATCATTCCAATGTAGTGTGTTTATTTTGAAAGAGACTGAATGCAAACTGTAGATTTACTGTAAAAACCAAACTGTTTTTTGAAAGCAGACAATGCATGTAACAGGCTGAAGTTGACAGGGCGTCCCAGAACATCGACAAGCAATGTACCCAAGGTACCTTGAACGTCATATGTTGACGTGAGAAGTCCATGACCAAATGTCAGTGTGGGACGAGGTTGGAGTGAGAATGTGTTGCAGCAGCAGGGACTGAAAATCGAGAAAATATTTTGTTTGTTCACATCACCGACACCTGCATCTTCCTCCCTGTTACCCTACAGTTGTGATAATTTTTTTAATGGGAAATAAGTAATACCTTGACATACTGTCAAAATATATATATATATATATATATATATACATATACTGTATATATATATATATATATATATATATATATATATATATATATTATATATATATATTATAGAGAAATACTTAAGATTTAAAGCCAGGTTTTCAGGGGCTGCAGCAGTTGGGTTCGCTTCCCATCAGAAACTTTCTGGGAGCCATGTGTGCTCTCCAGATTCCTGGGTTTGTCACATCAAGAGATATGAGCAAGGGAGAACATGAAATATGTCTTTTCTGAGAAATGTTACTTCCTGTGCTGTCTTGTGAAGATGTGTGGCTTACTTGTTTGATGTCCCAATTCAATGCAAAAGTCATTTCTTTTCACATCTTTTTTTGTGCATTATAAATCAGGCCCACCCCGTGATGAAACACCTGCTGGAACAAAGAAAATATGCCAATGGAAAAATGCTTAAGAAAAAATGGCTGTGCAAGTGAAAGTATAGCAAGGTAGTAATGAAAGTAAAAAGACAGCAAATGTTTTTAGTGTTTTAGTCTCTTATCAATACTTGGAGGATGTATTTGTTTATTTCTTTCGGAAAAGTTATTAATTTATTCATTGGTGCATAATCAATCTCTTAAATTGTATGTAAAATGATGTTTAGGTCCAGCTCAGCTCTCACTGCCTCTGCTTAAACTAAGCTACTAAAACTAAATGGGCTTTTTGCAGAAAGAAAGTTTTGGGTTGTTCTGTACAGCAGGTAATAAGCACTATATATATAATAAAAAAAATAGTGCTATTATGTATATATATATATATATATATATATATATATATACATGTATATATTAATTACAAAAAAAAAGCTTTAAAAAATAAAAACAGTAATAATACAGAAGTCCTGTAATGGGAGTGAGGTCAAGATCCTCTGTAGTCCCTTGGCAAAAGAACATTCAACATTTTTTAAACTAGATTTTACGATTAAATAAATTATTTAATCAACTACAAAGTTTTATATTTTATTTAAAGGTGCTTTCACACCGCCTGGTGGTAACTAGGGCTGTAAATCACCAGTTTCATCATGATACAATATTATATCAATTCTTTTGACCATGATACAATGTTTGTCGATATTACAAAGTCTGCCACGATACAATTTTGATTTGATGCAATTTAGGGGCTTGCAATCAATATGAGAAGATATTATCTGCCCGTATAACCCCTTTCTTTTCTGCTTATGGCCATAAAAGATAAATACACCACATAAATGATAAGTACAGTGAAGTTCACTTTAAACTGACTCCACAAACACAAATAAAACAGCAAATGGTATAAGTTAACCTTCAGGGCTATCTGCCAGAGAGACCTTTCTGTAAGAAATCTTTTCATTTTAGCCCAAACCATCATCTTTTTTAACAATAACATAACAGTAGTGACCCATTATTAGCTGTAGCATGTTTACACTGCAGAAATTAGCGTAGCGGCTATTTTTGTTACTCACCGGTGGCTTAAGTCACCGCATCTCCTGACAGAGCAGCTCGGTTGAATTTTGCACATTTTTTTCGGCCCAACATTATTGAAATTGAGCAGCTAATGTAGCTGTAGTAAGAACTTAAGATGCCCGGCCAGATAGGTACATTTTGTTTTATCTCATAACTACATTGTTTACATATGCTATAAACTCTGTCTGTTGACCTGTATTTTCTCTGAAATCCAAACTATTTCCATGCTGAAGATTTATTCCTAAATAACGTTATCCTCATCATCTTTCTCCTGGCTGCTTGCCATCTGCCTGTTGTTGTTTGACAGTAGCCATGTTTCCATCAGCCTGTTTAGATGTGCATCTAGAAGTATCACATCGGAAAATCATGATGGAAACGCCAAAATTCAAATTAAAATCCCCTGATTCACACAAACTAAAATACACTCGCTTTAGCCGGGTTTTGGTTGATTCGAAAAAAAGTTTATTCACAAAATGGGGCATGGAAACAGTTATGTTCGAATTAAGTCTGACGTAGCGCACCTCTCTCCATGGTGATATCCACACTCCGGGTCAGGAAGGCGGTAATGCATTTACAAGCTGGTTGCCAACCGCCAGAAAACGTAGAAGAAGAAGAATGTGAGACTTGTTTTGTTTCCGGTTCTGAGGAAAACTTGCGCGAGTTTGTAGTTTTCACCAAAGTCCGTACATTTAATGTAAACAGTAAGGATTCGTATTTCTTTAAATGCGCATTTCCCAATGATTCGAATCACTTTTGGATGGAAACACAGCTAGTGACACAGACTTTTAAAATAAGAGTGTATCCTAAAGATGATGATATGATCAATGTTTTCACTTTGCATTTATGATACTGGATCATTCATCATTGAATCGATATATCAATCCACATTGATGGATCGTTACACCCCAAATGGTAACCACCCTGATAACCACCTATTTGCAAGAGCGTTCACCAGCTGCAATGACAGGCAGGTGAGCAAGCTAGCTTGTTGTTGCATACAGTAGCAAGACAGGTAATCATTCAGATGACCAAAGGTTTCTACATATTTGGACAATTAAGCCGTCATCTGAAGTTTGATGGAGATCCAGTTTTTCTTCTGGCTGTCCTTATAGGTTGCTAGGACTGTAACTGCAGGTATTCAAACACCAGTCATCTCCTCCATCTTGTCTTTTTTCTGCCTCCATGATGCCCACTACTTGATCTGCCAAAGCCAGGCAGCAACCGCCAGAAATTCAACACAGTGAACAGCAGAGCAAAATCTGTGCACATCCATGTGGGTGGCAACCGCTTCATACCCCTGCCGTGTAGGAAACCACTTCCTCTCTGTCACCTTCCTCTCACCGAAATGACTGAAGGCGACGAATTACCACACGGCAGTGTGAAAGCCCCGTACATTTATTGCTATCTGCTTGTAAACCACCATGAATCTATAAAATGAAATTCAGTTTGAAACACCACAAATCCAAATCTGAGAGCGTGTGAAAGCTGTCACTGACATATGGTATTTGCAAAAAGAATATATGGTATACAATATCCGTAAATAATGTGCACAATGTACAATAAATGAAACAATGCGTAGTAAAAGACGATGATTCGTTGGTAGTGTTTACCAGATGGCAGCAGAGAAAGTAGGGAGTGAGCTGGGTAACACACATCTGTAACAGTAATACAGAACTCCGCAAATATACAGCATACTCTTATGTTTATGACATGTACGTCATATACAAAACATATTAGACATGAAACACTACTTTTGCCTCTTTTTTGTGCCTCTGCGTCAGCAACAGCCCTGGATGGAGGTATTATGTGTTTGGGTCTATCTGTCCCATTCTCTTGAACACGATACCTCAAGAATGCCTTGAGGGATTTTTATTTTTATTTTTATTTGGCACAAACGTTCAGATGGACTCAGTGGTGAACAGTTTAGATTTTGGTGGTCATAGGTCAAAGACCAAGGTCGCTGTGAACCTGCATCCATCCCATTTTCATGAATGTGATATCTTTTTTTTTTTTTTTTTTTTTTGATTTTTTTTTTTTCATATTTGGCACAAACATTCACTTAGACTTAATGATGAAGGAATTAGATTTTTGTGATCAATGAACAACAATGAATTGATTAGATTTCGTTGGTGAAAGGTCAAGGTCAATGTGACCTTACATCTGTCTCATTCTCTTGAATGCAATATCTGGAGAAGGGCTTGAGCAAGTTTCCTCAAATTTGGCACAAAAGTCCACTTGGACTTACGAATTAACTAAATAGAATGTGTTTGTCAAATGTCAAAGGTCAAGGTCACTGTGACCTCACAAAACATGTTTTTGGCCATTTCTCAAGAATTCATATGTTAATTATGACAACATTTTACACAAGTCTCTAATAGAAGAGTGCTGACATTTGTGTCATGATTAGTGCTTATATCCAAATAAGATCAAAGGTCAGCTTCACTGTGACATCATAATGTTCTGCAGAAACACTTTTCTGGCCATTGCTCAACATTGTAACTCAGAAACAGAAGGGGAGACATTTGGTCAGATACTGAATTGGCATTCTCGGAACCCATCGGCTGTATTCGGCGTCAGAACGGCAATTTTGGTTTGATTTGGGCGGAGGAGGCGAATTTCCGTTTCCGACTTCTGTTTATACATAAGTAAATATGCTGAACCATTGCGATGGATTCAGAGTTTGCAGTGACGCCAATTTCTTTCCGCCTCGTTAGTTTACTGCACGGACCGTTTAACCTGGCAACAACTGCAGCTGGCTCAAACGTGATTGATCAATATTACGCGGACTACAAACAGCCTACAACCGGAAACCAGGGCAACTACCTCGGTTGAAAACGCCGCGCTAAAGTGCCCTCTTGAATGATGAAAACGAGAGGACGGCCCCCTTTGCCCTCTTGAGTGTTAAAAACAAGATGATGTGCCCTATTGGATGAAAACAAGCGGATGTGTCCTTTTGGCTGCCCTCTTGGCCCCATGTCATGCAGTAGGTGCCCTTTTTTCCTTTTCGCTCCTACCCTTCAAACATCCTGAGTCTGTCACTGCCTGAGACTTTGGGCATATGGGCCTTTGCCCTGTAGGTCTATATAGTATCTATTCATGGTCCCAACTAATGTTAAAACCTATGGCCTAGTAGGAGTAGTTGTGTAGGCTATGTCCTTTTGATGTGCTGCTTTTCTCTGAGCTGCTATAATTATCTACACTGACCTCAAACTGCTTCCCCATTATGTTGCTTAAAATCACAGATGTTGAAGACTGAAGACCGAAAAAGTCTGTTCATTTGAGCCCTTATGTCGCCTCCACTTTTAAACACAAAGTTACGTGCTTTACATATGATGTATTAAATCATAGAAATAAAAAAGCAATATCATTCACACCAAGTACTCCAAATGCTTTGTTTATAAGTACTTACATGCTTCGGGACCTTTACAATATTTTTCCCATTTAAAATAAAACAAATAAAAGGCAACAAAATACAAAATGAAGTGATAAACAACCACATTGTTTAAAAGAATATGAGTAGCCCTTCTGTAAGCCACCACTACAAATGAAAAACACATTGTACCATACCACAGCAAAACTGAAAAATAGAGATCACTCAAACAGGTCAAATTTGCTGGACAAGCATCCAGTTGGGGCAAATCATCGCTTGACATCTGTTCATGCTGTTAAGTGGCTCCAATGTTAAGTATAATTACCGTAAAAAATAGGAGGATAACAGCATGCAGAAGGGCCCAGAGGGAAGCCAAGACATATTTCTCCCATCTGCTGCCAGGCTGTGATTTAGACCACTGTGATGAACAGAAGGCTTCAGATTTCTGGACCTGCACAGTCTGGGGGGGATATGGTCGACCTGTGGGCCTCTGAAAATCACGGTACTATAACTGGTCAGTTGGAATATTTTGTCATCAGTATTGTGTGCTTATAGGGACCTCTGACCTTTTGTGATGTTTGAGATGAACCTAGAGCTGGAGAAACATCATAATTCACTTTCAGAGCGCTCTAAGCTGACCTTAGTGTTAAACATCATGACGGTTAAGGACAGACGAGAGCTATGATGACAACCACAGGGTCAAAATTTAAACAACAAATTCATAAAGTTGCTCAGAAACATTCTGGGCCATACTGAAAACGTACATCAAAGCATTACCAACATAGCACGTTGTTTTTGTACTGACCAGCAGAAATTCTTCCGTAATAAATATCATAATAGAATACATTTAAATACAGCCTCATAACGTCAATTGTGCTTGTCATGTCACATAACAAAAATATTTTTTTGTCTTGTTTTCGTGCTAACAGAGTTGCCCGTGGAGGCTGTACTAAGTCACTGTTAACAACACTAACTGGCATGAAAAATACTCCAGAACTGTAAAAATACAAAACCACAGACAACAGCCAGTGGATGGAAACGGACAAAAAGAAAACAGACACAGCCTGTTCAGTGTTGAATTGTGACTGAGTTTCTCTTAGAACATATGGAGCTGGACGGTCAACACTGAACTCACATATATTTGCACCAGGAGCCTGGTGTGCAGCTTCAGAAACAAAAGTAAGTATGACAAAAATGTGTGTGTAGCCCGTTTCCAGGCCTCGCAAACGCAGCCCCTCGTCTGAATTTTTGTCAAACGATTCAGAGGTCCTGCTCTTGTGTACAGGCGGCGCCAGAGATTTTTCTTTGCTGGGGCTCATTGAAGTATTGAAGGGGTAGTTTGGATTTTCTGAAGTGGGGTTTTATGGGGTACTCAGCCATAGACAGTGTGTTAAATACAGTCGATGTCAGTCGGCACCCCCCATTTTGGAGAAGCAGGCAGGGGTATGATACTAACGCTGAAGAAATATACTGCTGTGGACCAGGGTCAGCAGTAAAACATATTTCAGCCACCTTAAAAAAAAACCACCCTCCAAAATTAGTATCAGTTTAAGAGTCACTATACTGAAATTATTTTTACTGCCCTACCTTTACGCCAGACAGCCCATCTCAGCTGGGAAGATATTAACATCTTCAGTTCCTCATATGCTTTTGTCAAAGCCACCATATTTAACACGGAATTGCCAAAGTCACACAATAACACAAACTAACTGATCGAGTCAGCAGAAAAACAACAGCTCCTGTGTTTAGCAGTCTCAGTGGAGTCTGGTCTTGAGAACCCAGTGTCACTCTGAAGTCGTCAAAATCTGGTGCTTGGGCAGTGACTTGCGGCTCCACGTACTTTAACATTGGCATGACATGCAGCCAATCACCATTAGAGTTTAATGGCACTCGGCGGGGTCGGGGAAACATGATGGGACAGGAACGAAAGTTAAGACGAAAAATGTCAGAGTAGGTGGGGCAGGTGGGGTGGTCCATGGGTCCAACAGGTGTGTCCTTCACCTTGGAAAGTGGTGTTTGCGTCCTGTAAGATTATAAAGCCAAACCCTGTTCATTTTTCCAAAACCCAACCGCATGTTCTTGTTGCCTAAACCCAACCACGTGTTCTTGTTGCCTAAACACATCCACGTGTTCTTGTTGCCTAAACCCAAGCATGTGTTCTTGTTGCCTAAACCCAACCACGTGTTCTTGTTGCCTAAACCCATCCACGTGTTCTTGTTGCCTAAACCCATCCACGTGTTCTTGTTGCCTAAACCCAACCACGTGTTCTTGTTGCCTAAACCCAACCACGTGTTCTTGTTGCCTAAACCCAACCACGTGTTCTTGTTGCCTAAACCCAACCACGTGTTCTTGTTGCCTAAACCCAAGCATGTGTTCTTGTTGCCTTAACCCATCCATGTGTTCTTGTTGCCTAAACCCAACCACGTATTCTTGTTGCCTAAACCCAACCACGTGTTCTTGTTTCCTAAACCCAACCACGTGTTCTTGTTGCCTAAACCCAAGCATGTGTTCTTGTTGCCTTAACCCATCCATGTGTTCTTGTTTCCTAAACCCAACCACGTATTCTTGTTGCCTTAACCCAACCACGTGTTCTTGTTGCCTAAACCCAAGCATGTGTTCTTGTTGCCTTAACCCAACCACGTGTTCTTGTTGCCTAAACCCAAGCATGTGTTCTTGTTGCCTAAACCCATCCACGTATTCTTGTTGCCTAAACCCAAGCATGTGTTCTTGTTGCCTTAACCCAACCACGTGTTCTTGGTGCCTAAACCCAACCATGTGTTCTTGGTGCCTAAACCCAAGCATGTGTTCTTGTTGCCTAAACCCAACCACGTATTCTTGTTGCCTTAACCCATCCACGTATTCTTGTTGCCTAAACCCAAGCATGTGTTCTTGTTGCCTAAACCCAACCACGTGTTCTTGGTGCCTAAACCCAAGCATGTGTTCTTGTTGCCTAAACCCATCCACGTATTCTTGTTGCCTAAACCCAAGCATGTGTTCTTGTTGCCTTAACCCAACCACGTGTTCTTGGTGCCTAAACCCAACCATGTGTTCTTGTTGCCTAAACCCAACCATGTGTTCTTCTTGCCTAAACCCAACCACCTGTTCTTGTTGCCTAAACCCATCCACGTATTATTGTTGCCTAAACCCAAGCATGTGTTCTTGTTGCCTTAACCCAACCACGTATTCTTGTTGCCTTAACCCATCTACGTATTCTTGTTGCCTAAACCCAAGCATGTGTTCTTGTTGCCTAAACCCAACCACGTATTCTTGTTGCCTTAACTCATCCACGTGTTCTTGGTGCCTAAACCCAAGCATGTGTTCTTGTTGCCTAAACCCAACCATGTGTTCTTCTTGCCTAAACCCAACCACCTGTTCTTGTTGCCTAAACCCAACCATGTGTTTTTATTGCCTAAACCCATCCACGTGTTCTTCTTGCCTAAACCCAACCATGTGTTCTTGTTGCCTAAACCCAACCATGTGTTTTTGTTGCCTAAACCCAACCATATGCATTAGTAGCTGAAAGCAAAATTGTTAATCCACAGTGTTTTACTGACATAGCGCATTTATTTTGAAAGAGACTGTATGTAAATGGTAAATTTCCTGTGAAAACAGCAGTGTATTTTGAAAGAAGACCATGTGTGTAACAGGCTGAACTTGACACGGTGTCCCAGAACATCAACAACCAACACGCCCAGGGTAAATTGCATGTTGTATCTAGATCTGGAAAGTCCGTGACCAAAACATCAATATGTGACAAGGTTGGAGTGAGAATGTGTTGGTTTTGAAGAGAGCAAATGAATGGCTTAATTTTCCCGTCAGAAATTATTGTCCAACTGTAAAGTGGTAAAAACACTCTCAATATAACACACATACCAATACTGACTTCTTTTAATGCAGGACTTTTTTTAGGTGCTTCAAGTCCGTTTTGTTGCAGACTCCTTTATAGCAGTAACCTAGCTTCTATGTTGGTGCTGCTGCTTCTCCAAACTGAAGGTGTGCCAACTGACATCTACTGTTTGTCATATACTGTCTATGAATAAGTACCCCATACAACCCTACTTCAAAAAGTCTGAACTATCCTTTAGCCCATGTGTTTTGATGAGATGCTCCCTCTTTGTTAGCGTAACCATAGGCCTGCTGTATGTGTGAAAATGACAAAATTACCATTAAGCACCATTATCACACCAAATAAAAGAATATGTACTGTTTTATGTGTTATGCTGGCAATGAATGCACAATTCTATTCTTTTTGTTTCCCACAAAGTTATCCACGGTCTAAAAAATGTGCGGTATCCTACATATTGAAGTCATTAGTGTCTGAGCCCCAGAGAGGTCCAAGTCTCTGTTTTAAATCTTTATAATAATTTAAATAGACTTTCTGTATCTTTGGAGGTAAGTGCTGTGTAAGTCTGAGAGGCTAGTGTTTTTAACCATGTGTTCAGCTCATTTTACATGTCATGGGTTCAACAACAACCCTTTTTGAAATCAAAAATGTAAAAGTCAGCACTGGGACTAAGGGAAAGGAAAAAGGTGGGGGAAAGGGGGCAGGCATGTTAAATACTTTCTGAAGGAAAGAAGACTTGTGTTTTCTTTTTTGTTTGTTGTTTTGGCCTCGGAGAGGGGGCATATAGAATTAAATGGTTGTATTTTGTATTTATTTTACCACCATTTGAAAAAAAAGAAGTTTAAAAATGGCCACAATTACACCATTTATCATAGCCAGAAATTGCAAAAAGAGAAATTATTGTTGGATTTTCAGATGCTCCTCTGACACATCGTGTCCGACGAATGCTGTCAATAAATGAATGAATAAATAAATAATCACATCTGAGCTTTAAGTAATGATACGTCATCAAAATCATTTTATGCGTCATTTCATTTAAAAAAGCCACTCAAGGAGGCTTAAGGAGAAATATCTGTATCTTCGCAGAGGGTCAAAATGTAAAAATAGAATAAAATAGATTAAAAATCACAACCCAGCCACCCCCTATCTCTCATACATAAAGAACAGTCCCTATTAGATAAGGAGCCAACAAACAAGCAACATTGCTTGTTGTAGAGTTTTTAGTGGAGGGAACTGTGTGCACTCTGTGGTCCTTCCATGGCTGCCAGCTGGCTAACTGAGCTGACAGCAACCATAAATGTCCACAAATTGGGGAAACAATGAAGTCTGCGAGCTTGTTACTCTCCGAGCAGAGGTCGGGATCAGCCGCCATGTAACAGGGACGGTAAATCATGGTTATTGCCATGTTTTGCCAATGTTATTGTTTGTTAAGTGCTGCCAAAACATATGTTTTATGTCACACTAGAAGCCAATGCTGCTGTGTTACATGTCACATCCATCACATCTCTTTTGATTCCGCAAAGCCGCATGCTTTCTATGATCACACACTGGAGGGGAATGATGCCACCATTGTTTGGTGTGAATATGCGAAGGAGACATAAAGTAGGGACCTTGTCGTGGCCCCTCTTAGCGCGATCTCCTCTGTCTCTGTCTATCTCTGTTAAACACACGGCAAGCAGCTGTATCATCACTGCTGCTGTGCTCAGGGTTTCCATTATCTGGTTCTTGACCCGGAAAATCTGCTTAAGTCCAACATATTCAAATCTTTGAAGTCATCATGTCCGGTAAAAATATTTTCCTATGGGGATGTGTAAGCCTAACGAAATGTCCGAACAAAAAGCAAGCCTCTCTGTCCACACTGAATCAGTTAAATATGCACTTTTATTCCATCATTAAAAACAAACTACCTTACCTATCAGCTATGCGCTCGTGTAAACAAACCATATATAGATATCAAGTGTGCCGGTATGAGTCTTGTGTGTAGTTTTGTTTTTCCATTTTTCTATTTTTGTTGTTTCACAAGACAGATTTTGAAAAATCGGAGTAAACTCTTAATCAGTTATCTTAATCTTAATCAGTCTCTCTTTTTTAATCATAGGGGTTGGTTATGTTTTCTTTGGTAAAGGCGAATGACAGGAAACTGAAGCTCTTTTCATAAGAACAAGGAGAGTTCAACCAGCTGTTGTCATGGCATGTGATGCCTCTACATCATTTTATACTGTCCACATTTTCTAATGTTTGAGTGTTTGTGCCTCTGTCTGTGTGTGTTCGTTTTAGAGCTGAGGAAGGCAGACGAGTGTAAGAGCGAGGAGGCGTGGCAGGAAGAGGAGGAGTCAAGCTCAGAGCTGGAGGACGAGGAGGAGCACAGACAGAACAGCGAAGCTGAAGAGGAAGAAGACGAGGAGGAGGAGGAGGAGGAGGAGGGAGAGCACACGCAGGATGACACTCATGACCACATGCCGGTATTTTGTGTGTGTGTGTGTGTGTGTGTGTGTGTGTGTGTGTGTATGTATGTGTGTGTGTGGTCTGGATCAGCTGCACTTGTGAGGACTCCTGTCAGTATAGTGCCTTGTGAGGACCTTTGGACGTCCTCACAGTGAAAAACTCATGTAAGAAACAGCTGTGAACAACCTGAGTAAATACTGTACATTGCCATTCCAGTAACGTCCTTGAAATAAAATCAATCAGTCTTCTGGCATTGATGGAAGATGGAACACTTTACTGACCAAATTATTAATTAATCAAGAACGAAAGAAAGATTCCAGTCCTGTTACTTTCAATTCCATGGGTGCAGTAATCAGGCTGGAAAAGTCTAACTTACTATCCAACTTGACTCTCTGTTCTTAGTCAGTTTGCAAGTTGAACTGAATCTTCAGCCATTTTTTCAGTTCAGTGGGTACTACACATCTTTTAATTAATGAATTCTAGGGATTCCATACTCTGAAAAGACTTGCTCTGCCCATCACTATAATGGAGGTCAATCCCACATCAGCTGTGCAGGGAGGAAAACAAACACTGTCCTTTTTCTCCTGACTTATTATGTGGGTCTACAGTATATTACAGGCAGAATGTTGGTACAGCAGGTCAGAAAGTCACTGGCAACTGTCTGCTTGATGGATTCTTTGTGGTGTTTTATGTAAAATAGTGCTTTTTAAAATGCAGTACTTGAAAGCTCATGATACCTTCCCATCATAGTTCACAATTTTCCAATATGTTTAATGCTCTGCTGTACAACCCCAGCAGCAGTGTCCCACCGACACACTGTGAGGACAGAAACAGGGCTCCGCAGAGCACCTTCCACAGCATGCAAACACGCTGTCTGCGGTCATTTTGACTTGACCAGCAGACTTTACTACAAGCTGATTGGCTGTAGAAACAGGTGACAAGCTTTACGTTCTAAAAACCAACCGCCAGGATTTGACCAGCAGACCTGCAGGTGACACCATCAGCCAGCTTGAGCTCAGACCGGCCAATTCACACAACAGCAACTTTTCTCTGCAACAGTTTCCTTTGGTTTCCTTCAAACCTTTGGTCTGGTCTGGGCTTTAGATGCTTCGATGACCAAAAGCTAAAATAGTTGTTTAATGTTGTTGTGTTTAAGTTTGCCAATTCTGTTGCAAAAGCCTGGTAGAGAAGGCGAGAAAGTTTGTTTAATGAGCACTTATTTTAGTTTCTTTTTTCAATGCTACATGATAAATGCTTTTGTGAGTGACCTACAAACTTGGTCTTACACAATAATGATCTGATTATATACGATGCTTTCTTCTACTTTGTCCTTTTTTTCCCTTTTATTGTTATCTGAAAATTTATAAGCTGGACTCTGGTCCTGGCTTGCACATGGTGTCTTGTAAGCCCATGTGAGCTGGGCATGACGGCTTGCATGACACAATAATAATAAAAAAAAATCATTTGTTCAACCTGTTGACATGTGAAATGTCACAAACTCATATTCTCTGAGCATTCAACAACTTCCCCAGTCCTCTGTTGCCCCTGCAACTTTCTTCTAACTTGTTGTAGGCAACAAAAAAAACAATCAGTTTGAACATTGAATATCTTGTCTTTGTGCTGTACTCAATTGAAGAAAGGTCATCAAGGCTTTGCAAATCTGTTTTTATTTATGTTTTACACAGTGTCCCAACTTTTTTGCATTGGGGTTGAATTTGTTGTTTGTGGAATATGAAGTATTTTGATGGGCTCTGCTGTCCTATTGTCATAGTCTACAGATGACAGATGAACTTGGTTTGACTCTCCAGAGACTCTCAGTAAATAAAATTAAAATACTTTGAATTCCAGCCTCTCTCTGTTGCACTTGTAACAGATGATCATATGATCATAATCTGAGGCCAATGGCACAGAATATTTGGGTAACTGCAATACATTTTTATGTGTATGTGTTCTGACTCTGGTCTCTTCTGTTATTTTGTGCAGGAGAACAGTCGCCTATCATCAGAGATGGACTCCATTCACCCATGAGAGGTGAGTGTGTCTTTATGAAGTCAGGTTGCTTTTTAACACACCAAACTATGAAACAAGTTCGTCTTTCCCCTCTTTCCTTATATCCAAATACAAGCTGAGTTCCCCCCGGCGTTGCTCTTTGCCTTTACTGTTATGGCATTAAGTTCAAGACACATTGCAGCTGTGTTCAGTTATCTTTTTCCCATCTCAGTTGTCCAAAAGACAAAAGAAAAACATAAAACATGCACAAACTGCACAAACATGTGCGTTTAGCAGCTGCCATTTAAAATGGTCTTTATGTACTGTGAAAGCACCCGCATGTGCCAGCACAGTAAAGTGAACCGATATGGAGTAAAGTTTATTGTCCATGAAGAACACCCCAGCAACCTTATCCATTTGAAGTCCTCCAATAAAAACTTTTGCCTCCTGGCTGATGTAACAAGGTCTCAAAGAGAGCAGAGCAGTGACGTCAGTCCAGATTGATATCAGACAGGTTTGAAATAGTCTGAAGTCATGCTTTCATATCAGACAGAAATCAGCCTTGACTTCACATAATTTTAACTTAACTTCAATGATGGAAACATATAAAATAAATGTTTTGTATCAGTCATGGTCAATATTTTAAAACTTTGATTAAGAAGCAGATAGATCGAACTGAGATTTTGACGTATAACTAACCAGGGATGAATTGCTAAGAGACAAGTTTTCTCTTTCGGGACACACTAACATACTGTCCAGTACAACCACTGACCTGCTGGCCACTGAGCAGCAGTGTTAAGCTGAAAACACACCGGCATGCATCACATGCCGCCTCTAGCACACACTGGACACTTCACAGTGTAGCTTGTCAACAGATGACCATGCAAAGTTATACCTTTACTGAGAGATCTGTATTTCCTCCACCTTTCCATTAGTTTAAAATCATGTGTCGAGAGCCTCTAATTACAGTTGATTTCTCACCGATCTCCAGAGGTATGACTTGCCAGGCAAAATCTTTTTTGGCCATTGTCTTAATAATGATGGGACTGAGGGTCGTTAAGCTCGGGATATTTCTTGACCCCAACAATGAGTCTCTCGTCATCCATTCTTTGTGACACACGAGACACAGCAACAGAGTTCTCTTTATGCATCCATGGTGAGAGGAGTCGAGCTGCTGTAGAAGCAGAGAAAAAGAGCTGCTATGGGAGCTGGTGTGTACAATCAGAGAGCTAGTGGTCTAAAAATGCATTTAATTCTGGGGATGGCGAGGCCGGAAATAGGACAGAGGCGTTAAGTGCAGAGTTGGGTAAGGGTTATTTTAAAAGTAATCAAAGTACTTTACTGCGTTACTTTTTTAAGACGTAACCAGTTACTTTACTGCGTAACTCCCTGAGTAAAGTAACTCAATTACTTCAAAAGTACTTCCAACGTTACTCCCTGAGAAAAGTAACTCAAGCACTTTTAAAGTACTTTTGAGTATTCTACATTCCCTATTGGGCAATGGACCACAGGGCGCTAAGCCTACATTTTTTTGTCTCCAAAATTAAAGTTATGGACCACTTGCCCTTCACTGAGATCCAGTTCTCCCATCACAGCCGTCACTTTGACCAGTAGAAACACAGAACGCTCTGCTGCCGTAGACAACTGTATGACAACAACACCCCAGCGTTTTTAATATTTTCTCTAGGGATGTTACCACACAGAGTAAAAGGGGGAAATGATGGTGTGAAACAGCAGAGGCACTTTGTCAACCCGCTGAGTTAACTTTACTGTCATTAGCATCAAGCTAGCAAACAATGTCACATCCTCACGGTCGGACATAAACTAATAACATTAACAAATAGCGGTGGGCCTTTTACTGACATCAACTGCAGAGGCTCCCAGCTTCATTTGAAACAAACTACATTATAGACGGTCCGTTATTTATTAATATAATATATTTTCTTTTTATCTGCTCCCATTGTCTTTGTAAAGTTAACATATCGCACCGTCATTTCAAACTCAACACTTGTTTCAAATTAAAAGCCCCTTATAACCTTGGCTAGAGAAACCCTCCATTTTCTAAATAGGCTTTTATTCTGAAACATTTGTCAGAACTTGATTGTGGAAGATACAGTAGCTTGAAGTTTGCGTACGATGCTTCAAATGTAGCTCCTTCCATCTGCTGATGCTTTTAGGTGACTACAACAACATGTCGGCTGGCACATGAACACACACAGTTCTGGCAGTGACTCAAATAATAGTAAAAGTAATAAAAACAGGACAAAAATAACCCGATGACATCGCACACATCGTGAAAGATGACCGGGGATAATTGGTGAGTACCATCGTGTAGTGTTTCATGTCTGTCAGCCAAGTCATGGCACGTTTTTATGAATCCACAATCGTGTAATGTGACATAGTGACTTTCAGAATGGGCAGAAAAGTTGTGTAGCATGTACCAGGCATAATTCAAGTCTAACCTGTCTGTCAGCGAGTTCTCCTCCACCTATTGAGACTCCACCATAGACAATGGCAGCATTTCTCCGACCACGTAGTGAGCCACAAGCTCCGTGGCTTCTTTCAGACTGACAGGTTTAACGTTATCTCTGCTATTAGAACCAAACAACAGCCGTTGCTGTTTCGGAGCTGAAGGACCAGCGTTCTAAAAGTAACGGAAGTAACTGATGGCTTGTAGAAAATGTACTCAAGTATTTGATTACTCAAACAGCAAACTAACGCATTAGGTTACCCGTTACTGCAAAAACTAAGCAAAGTACTCTACCCAACTCTGGTTAAGTGCCACAAGGCAATGCATCCAGGAACGCCGATGCGTGTCTTGCCGCCCCCGGTGTGGGGTGTATTTCTTGACGCATGGTGTTTGCCCCGCTGTGGTTTGGCCTTTAATTTTGGCAGCTAATTTAGATTTAGTCTTAGTTTTAAGACAAAAAGGCTTATAAGTTTAAATCACATTTTAGTCATTTTTGTCCTTCTTTGTTTTGGTCTTGCCTAATTTTAGTCGATGAAAAGTCATAGTATTTTAGTTAACTTTTAGTCAAAATGTTTTCTACTTTTAAACTAAGATAACAGGTTGTATCATGGGTTGAAATTTAATTTCAACATACTTCCAACAACTACAAATAATTTCAACACGTCTACAAACTTGCAGCAGAATGTTTGCTCAAAACTGAAATCTCAAACTCTGAGACCATAGATAACAAGTTTGAGACAACTAGGATTTGCACCCAGACTCACTATAAACTCTGACTTATAGACATCACTGTTAAGAAGAGCAAAAATAACTTTCAACTCATTTGTCTTCAACTTTTAACTTTAAAACATCAAAGGGTTAGATTTAAAAACATCTAATAACTAATTTATGGTGAAGGGAGGGTAATGCATTTTCCCCCAGTCACTCAGGGAGCCTCAAGGTAAATTATCTGTAGACAAAGACAAAGAAAACAAAGTGACACTACAGCCACTCCCTTCTTCTGATAAATAATGAACAGTCCCTTAGCATTTATTAATTGAACAATGTGTTGCTGCTTTTCAGAGATGTAAGGAAATTTCCTATATGTCCTAATTTCTTACGGAAAGAAAACATACTTATACACACATACACACACACACACACACACACATACACATACATACATTCATGCACACAACCTGATACTCAGAATTTGGCTGGAAGAACATTCACAACACAAAGTCAAAGGTCTGGTTTTGATTGAGCTCAGATTGTCTGCAGCTGACACTGTGTGAGTTCCTCTTCATTATCATCATGTCGTGTTTTGTCTTACTCAGATTTAGTTGTTGTGTGTGAAGGTGAGGAACAAGCTTGTTAGATTTCCATTCACCCCAAATTTTTATTTCATGCTCTTGCTGAGTTTGAAAGATGGATGTTTTGGTGCTGTCGTTTTCATGAGTAAAGAAAAGTTTTCTTGATTAAAGACAACTTGTTACTGTTGAATCTTTCATGTGTTATTTATAATAGAGCAGTCTTGGCAGAGGAAACCACAAATTGTCAGCAAAAAAACATTAACAAACTTTTCCTGAGGTCTTTTGTTTTGAGGTCTTTGGGTGAATACCTGCACACTAACTACAAGCCTGATTTGATGAAGATCCCTAAGGGGACTATATATACCTGAACATCTAAGCTAAACAAAGAGGCAAATTGCTTTGGCAAGAAACTTAAAAAAAAACAAACTTGGCTTGTCTTGGCTTTGCTCAGCATACCAAGGTCCTCCACAATGGTGGATTTAAGTCCAGCTCATGAACTTGAGCACAACACTCAAGATTAAACCAAATAAGCTGTTTTCATATTGCTCCCTGAAGTCAAATTCATTTTTTACTGTCTGAGGTTGAGACCGTTCTGAGAATTCATGCTGCTTTTATGGAGCAGGACGCCATAGCTTTCTTGGGCTTATATTATTTCAAGACTGTGCTGCAAAGTATGATGACTTTATTAAGCTTTTACATGTAAAACACAAGGTCAAGTTTGTTGTTGGAAAGAAATTGTGAGTATTTGGCAATAAATGAGGTGTTTTGATTTTCATTGATGTTTCAAGTTCAGTTCTTCAATGAGCCTGTGTCAGGTATAAGTGATTAAAACACACAAAACAAGGTATATAGTGTGCCAGTGGAGGAGCTCAGACAGGTAGGGGGGGACCCAGGCTGTGGGGGGCTTTATAGGCAATTAGGAGGACTTTGAAGTGGATATGCTGGAGGTTTTGAAGGACGGGGGTGATATCGTCACAGGTGCAGGAGTGTGTGAGAAGAGGAGCAGCTGAATTCTGGATGTATTGTATTTTCTTGAGTGTTGTGTCTGACAAGCCATAGAGGAGACTGTTGCAACAGTCGAGTCTGGAAGTGATGAATGCGTGAATGAGAGCCTCTGCAGCTGAACAGGAGAGCGACAGATGGTGGCGGGCGATGTTTCTGAGATGGAAGAAGGCTGTTTTGGTGATGTGTTTGATGTGTTGGTCAAAGGAGAGGGGTTGGGGTTACGGACATGGGGGTAGGTGAGCCAGTGATGCAGTTGGTGAGGGTAGAGTGAGTGCCAGGAGTGATGGCTTTGGTGGACATGTGGAGCTGAGTGTCATCGGTGAAGCAGTGGAACTGAAGTTCATGACAGCGGGTTATTTGACCAAAGGGGAGAATGAAGAAGAGGAAGAGGAGGGGGCCGAGAACTGAACCTTGGGGAACACCTTGGCAGAGGGGAGCATGATGCTGATGTACTGATATCTGTCAAATGCTGCACTCAGGTCAAGTAGGATGAGGATGTTGAGTTTGCCAGTCTCAGAGGAGAGAAGGTCATTTTTGACTTCATATAATGCATATATAAAGTAAATACGTGACATACAAGCACAGATGAATCAGACACAATTTGATGAGCAAAAACATGATATTTGTAATCAATAACTAAAATTCGGTCTTGAAAACAACCCCGTACTTGACAATGTCACCTCACAAACTTTGAGGGAAGAGAAATGAGTTGGAGGAAATCACACAAGGGTCAAAGGAGTTTGAAAAGGCGGGTACCTTAAAAATAATAGAGCCCCACGACGAGGACAATGGTGTCTTGCTAGCTAGCAGAAAAGAACTGAGTCTGGAGACGAGCTACTCTGTGAAATGTTTTCTATCTCTAAAGATCTCAACAACTTCAAAAGAAATATACACATAGCTATTTTCCGAGCTGAGGTTACAGTGACACTCCAGTGTAACTAATAAGGCCCAGCTATGTCTGCTGGAAGACCATCGCAAGCAGTGGGAAAACATGACCGATCTGGAAAGCAGATCCAGAAGAAACAACATTTGGATGTACGGTGTTCCTGACGACTCTGAGGGTGACTCGATGATTCAGTTTTCAGAAAACTTGCCAAACTTGCCTCCCCTGACCCAACAGTATGTTCTTCCAATTCAGTGCACTCAGAGCTCTGACACAGATGCCAGGACTCGATGCTACTCCAAGGTCCACTGTTATACACTTTCTGGATTTTGACATCAAAGAAACCATCTTGGGAGAACAAAGTTCAGACAAATAACAAGCAGATATTCTCGGACTGTGATTATGCCTATGAGGTGATACAGAATTAAAAAAAGAAAGACATTCGCTGCCAAACTCCCTTCACAGTGTTAGGCTTCCAGGACCTTGAGGACAACTTTAGTCTGCAGAGTCATGACCACTTTTGGTATTTACACAGAGATTTTATTGGCAAGAAATTTCCAAAAGACGACACCACTATTGAAAAAGCATATTCTTCATATTTTCCAAAAAGCCTGTAAAGACGAGTAATATCTTAATAATGTTATTGTCTTCAAAGTGGAGAACATGCTTTGATTATTGAATCAAGATGGGAAGCAAAGGGTAATTTCACAGTAATACTGGAACATGATGTGCAGACAGCAACGGTTAATGACAAGGTCTCCCTCCTGGAAAAATATCTGCCTGAAGAATGTTACTTGATTCTTCTGGCAGAAGACTAACAACTCTAATTGTGCTGCCTGTCGGAGGTCCAACGAAAAACACATTTTAATGAGACTGTCCCCTCTGTGGCTCTAAATTGGAGCCAAAATGGGGCCACTGAGTAAGGGCAGTTGGAGACAGCTGATCCACTCGTCACTCTTTTCAAACATTTTCAAGCATGTTGGTCTCTGATGTGCTTTCTTCTACAAGTCATCTTAACATCAGCTTAGCATAAATCAGAATCTTTTATATACCAATTCATGCCTTATTATAGGCTACCAACTGATTAGGGGGGTGCATGTCTTTGGACTGTGGGACTGTCCGAACTAAATATGGAGCGTGGATTGGTGGCTGGAAAGGTGCCATTCCACCTCCTGGGCACTGCTGAGGTACCCTTGAGCAAGGGGCCTGTCCATGAGCAGCCCCCTCACTCTGACATCTCTCCATTTAATGCATGTATAGGTCCTGTTTGTGCATGTGTGTGTCTTTCAGGTCTGTGCATATATGACAACAGAGTGAAGACACTGAATTTCCACTTTGGGATTAATAAAGTATACATGGAAAAAGTTACTTTTATGAAAGTTACCTACTGAATTAGGTTGTGAGATGTCCTCATATGTATTTTGTCATTTTATAAATAAGAAACTTTACCTTTTTTAATACAAGACACTCATTTATTAACAGAAAAGTAAAAATACAGGTAGGTCTAAAAGCTTCAAAGAACTGAGATTGGAATTGGAGTAACTCTACGGTTATAAATATCAGGTGATCTCCTGGTTTCATCTTTAGAGATTGCTTATTGAAAACAGGGATGTCATGTGAATCTGTGTCTGCTTCTCTTTCTTCCCTCCCTTGTCCGAATTTCCCTCTTTGTGACTCATCTACGGTGAAATATGGAGTCAACCAGCGCCTCACTGAGCAGACTGTCTGCTTTTAATTCAAAGTCTTTACAGGAAGAGGGGCCCACAGCAGTTTATGCAATAAGCACACACTCCTTTGCAGAAATGTATATTAGAAGAAATGTAATGTTCATGATACATATTAATGCCATGAGAGGATTTAGAGATAAACTAAGAATTGGATGCTAGCTTTATGTGTATGTCAGGTGAAAACTGAACTCCCAGTTTGGGAGGAGAGATCAGTGGTTACGGTCATGTAAAGTCAGTGTATAAATATTTTCAATGTTTCATTCTATCAGCTGTACTCTGATAAGACACTGTCTGTGGAACAGTCAGGTTTTTCTTGTCCCTGCACCTGTTCAGCAAAGTGATAACTTCTAGGAAGGTTTCATTGTCAGCTGCACCCAGCAGTTTTAGTGTTAACTCTTTCCTGCGCCCTCCACTACTCACCTGCTTGGAGCAAGTCAGAAGTAAGCTATAAATCTGTGTTCTGATATTATTATTGCTTTGATCGATGGAGGCGCCCTCAAAGACCTCTCAAAACTACACAAAACCCTTTAATGCAATTTCTCTCTGTGTGTCAGTGTGTAGTCAGGGCCTGCTGTGCACTGAAATACAATCATTTAAATGCTTTTTGAAACGTTGCTTACATAAAATCTACACATCTTTTGCTTTTTATACAACTTTTAATCATACTCACATTTTTAGTCTGACAAGCCGCCGCACAGCAGGAGCAACTCCTGTGGAGTTTAAAGGAGAGATTTACTTTCTTCAAACGTTTCCCCTCAGTTAAATTAAAGACAAAAGGCTGGATGGATGCGGTGCAGCGTCCTGTCTGTTTAGCAAAGTGATGAATTATCTTTACTGTTTCAAGTTCTTTACTCACTAATCTTTTTAGGAGCAGAAACAGATCTTGAACGTAAGATCTTAAGGAGTCTGCAATCAGTTTTGTGTTGCACTCTAAAGCATTATATTGTACTTTGGGCAGGATCTACTAAAGGTTTGGATGTATAAAAACGTGTGCACAAACTGATTTACTAACAGTGCGCACTAAGGGTTGCGTCTTTCTAAAGGTGCAAAATAGCATGTCTGTATCCAGTTAGTATGTTTGCTGCAATGAATATGCAATATGGGGCGTTTACACGCAATTGTGTGTGTGCTGGGAGGAGAAAATGTAAATATATTAATTTAGCACACACAAAGTGATTTATCAAACCTGAAAGCAATTTTGCAAATAGAAACTGTGTCTATATTTAACAGGTGTCAAAGGGAGGTGCAAATGGTTTGTATGCCTAATTGCGCACACATGGCTGCGGTTGTTGTTGCAAGAAGGAGACATCGAAACGATGAAAGAAGACGCAGAGTACACATTTTTCACCCTCGTGTGAAGCAAGCAACATTATTATCAAGCGAAATACTCAGTCTCATTAATGTCTAATTATGTTAAGCCACTCAAAATCATATTAAAGACACATTGTTTCAGTCACAAAATATATTAGGCTATAGCTCTAACATTTATCGTGGCAAAAAAACAAAAACACTAAACAGTTCTTCATCGTATAGCCTATTTTACACAAAATGAATATTCACACCCAATATAAGAACACTTAAACGTGACAGTTGAGTGTATTATTTGTGTTTCCTTTTACGGAAGTGGAACTTGCCCGCTGTGCGCTCCTCTCCTCCCTCACTGGTCCCTCGCTGTTGGTCAGAGGCATCTCATCTACTGTGCCCCCATCTGTTTTATTTGCAGACATTTTATTATACACCAGTTTTTCTTTTGTTCTTCTTCTGATACCTTGATATCTTCTTTTCACTTCATCCACAGTTCGCATCGTTTTACCAACAGCATTTACTTTTCACAGATTTCTTCCCATATAGCGTTCTTTTGTGAGACAGTCAGTTTTCTCTGCTGTAGCTCATTTAAGTGTTTAGTGGCCTCATCTACCAACACCTATTGTTCCACAGGGTCGAATTTCACTTTGCGCTTTCTCTCCAAACTCGCCATGCTGCAAATCATAAAACACGCAAAACCCTCATTTAAATAAGGTGTCTCCAACACGTTTGCACCTGTTGTCATTTACGCAATCACTATTAGTAAATCACCCTCAAACTGCGGTTCAGCCCGACACGCAAAATTCTAGATTGCACAGGCAAATCAGTACACGCAAATTGAGATCTTAGTAGATCCAGCCCTTTGTGTCACCAACCGTCTCCTCTCCTTCTGGCACACAGTTCCTGTAGATTTGTGTTCTGTTTGTTCTGTTCTGTTGTCCATAGTTTCTACTCTTTTTTTACGGGTCTACTGCAGAACTTCTACATGTTATGGTGCAGTGTGCCATAGTAGTTATAGAATGAGTAAAGCCACGCAGAAATGCAATTGACATGTCAGTGACACCATAACTGAGAGTATTTATCAGAGTTTTAAGCAGTTTGCTATTTTGCCTTTTTAATGCTTCTGCACTGTGATAGCTGTGGCTGGAGGCACTATATATGGAGTCAGTCTGTTCATACATCCCATTCCTGTGACACAATGGGCTCTAGTTTCCTGGCGTGGCGCAGGGTGGCGAACCCCAAGCAGAGCTAGTTTCGAGCAGTGCAACCCGAGGCGTGTTCAGTTTGGTAGTTTGGCAGACCGCTGAGATGGGTGTGCCGGCGCAGCGGGAGAGGTGTTGACAGATCCAGCTTGGCGCAGTGACACTTTCGTGCCAAAAGGCTTCGCCGAAGGTGCGCTAAAAGCTCGCCAGCTGAAACCAGGTCTACTGTCAGTGCAGGCAGAGTGCAGCCAGTGTAAGTGGAAGTTTGGCTGACCAGCAGACAGCGCGCACACATCACCAAAACCTCACAGACACGTTTCCAGAATGTCAGGCACATTAACAATGCAATAAATACCCACTATTCAATTCAACTATCTGCAATCAGCACATAAATGTATCTCTATATCGACTGTCCCGTCACATCTGATGTCAGATCAAAGGGGATTGGCACCGTTTGGCACATTTGCACTCATAATGGAAACCGAACCTGATTTGATTAACACAGCTGCAAACTAATGAGTTCACATCCCTCTCAGCCAACCACAAACAGCCACAGCATCAGATAGGGAGTATATATTCAGCATCTGTCATCTTAGAAAAGTCAAAAGAAAAGAAACAGAGTGAGACTGCGAGAGAGAAAGAGAGAGCACTCGTGTGAGAGAGAAAGGCAACATTGATTTACAGTTGTGGTGACCTCCTCCCAGGCTACCTTTGCATCATCAGCCCGTGGAGGTCTGCTCGCAGTTCCATATATTTGGACACTGTGAGCTTGGACCTCCTGGACCAAAACATAAGTTTCCTCCAGGGAGAACTTTGGCCGTCTGACGCTGCTGCTCTGCCATGGCAAATTGAATAAACTCTTATTACGCCTTCGCGCAGCATATTTAAGGGCGAGGAGAGGGGCTCCTTTCATTGGTGTGATGTGTGTAAAACCCACTGCACGCCTTTTCTCCTCCCTCTTTCCAACTTGTGCAGGTAGGAGGGACGGAAGTGGGAAAGAGGAGTAGCTGCGCCAGGCACAAGGTGTGCCAAACTTGCAAAATCCGCCTGGCCACACCCAGTTGGCAAAGCGCACTAGACCACTTGAACTCAAGAATGTCCTGATTAGAATTTACAGGTCAAAGGTCAAGATCACTGTGACCTCACAAAGATGTTTTAGGCCACAGAATTCATGATGAAATTTCATGTCTAATGTCTAATAGAATAAAATGATGAAGTGATGACGTTCTATATCCAAAAGATTAAGGTCAGGGTCACTGTGACATCATAATGTTCTGCAAAAAACCCCTTTCTGACCATTATTTAACATCATATCTCAGGAACAGAAGGGGAGACATTTGGTCAGACACTGAACTGGTGACACTATACTGATTGTATAGATCTTCTGTGCTGCCGGGGGGAGATATTTTCACAGAGATCGATGTAAACTGTGATTGCAACTTGACACAAGCTGGCCAATCATAATCACTGGACCGGCTCAGACCCTAGTCTGCTGTGCTCTACTGACTCTCACACAATGGCTTAAGATTTCCTTCATTTTCAGGCTGGTTTTGTGGATTTGGAGCTAAATGTTGTATCTGGGGCACGTCGTGTTTTAATGATACTCGTTACCTGGAGAGGTTGGAAAGAGATATGCGTTTCTTCCCTGTTCCAAAACCAAAATCAAACCCTGAAAAGTGTAGGGTTAGCTAGCTAGCTACTGAAGATATAGCCTACTGAATGTATACACATGCTGCTTTTGCTTTTTAATGATTATAACAGTGAAACAAAGACTGACCCTGCTGTACAGGAACCAGTGAAGGGAAGCAGGGAAACTTTGCTCATATTCAACCAGCTCTGTGTCATCACATTGTGTGTAGATGAACCTTGTTTGACTTCCCCTGGAGATCCCTGCCTGTCTGGCGACGGAGGTCTGGGTGCTGGCACCTGCACAGGGGCGAAGCCAAACACCATTCATCTGCACACACTGTGATGCCACACAGCTGGTTCAATATCAGCAGAGTTTCCCTTTATATTCATTGTCTTGTGTGGTGATCAGCAGTGATGTGGTGGTTCACTTTTACACTGTGATCTGTAGCCTATAGTTCGGCTTTAGCTTCTAACTATCTTTGTCTTTTAAACCTGTTGTTGCTGCTGAGTCAGTTTGACATCCTAGATATATCCTTCAAACACAGACTGTAGACCCCTCTGTCTGCTTCTCTCTGGAATCACTCTTTCATTTTTACAAAATATGATAATATATCTTCAGGGAGTGCAGTTAGTTACAGTGTGGGCTCCATGCTTACTGCGACAGCTTGTTGGACCATCACAAAGGGGCAGGGCTTAGCAAAAGGTCAATTGTCATGTTTCTAGATGATTCAGATAATCCATTGTTTCTGGATGTGGAATGATTTTACTGTAGTTTCAGAACAGTTGCTTCTGTTAAATTAAATCCACCACAGACTCAGTGAATCCATGTCATCTGTGACATTGTTGGCACGTCATGGTTTGTTTACATATCTTGACTTTAACAAGATGGCCACGTGGGCACACCTGCTGAACACGAGCAGCGTTGCGCTGCAGCTGCCTTGGAACGGCGTAAAGTAGTGATCCAAAGTATTATTCTCCTTGTGGCACAGCGTGAGCAGGAGCAAGACACCACCCCACATTCCCACCATCATATCCTTATTCACAGCAAATATATAGCACACACCTCCTTCTCGAACCACAGTCCACTGCTCTGTCAGATCACCATCTAGGAAAAGGTTCACCTGGTTGAATGCTGTCCGGAATGTCAGGATTTAGCCAAGTCTCCATGAAACCAAGGATATTACAGTTACTGATATTGAGTTGGAAAGTGATGCGTCATAGAGGTCATCCACTTTGTTATCCAACGCTCGGCAATGGCTAGCAGGATGTTAGTGTGGCAGAAAATTCCCCATTCTAGTGTTCGCAGTTAATGTTTGATTCCTCCACTCTTTCCAAGATGCCTCCGATGTAGATATGGATGCAGAGATGGAAGATAAGATGCTTGTTTGTCAGTGTGGTCTGGATTGTGGCTGATGCCCATCTTCACCCTCTTTTTCTGGATGTTTAAATTTGAAAACCTCGACTGGCTTGCAAAATAGACATAAGAGCTTAAATTTAACTGAACTTAGCAGAGCTGAGGCGACTGGAAATGTCAACGCTTAACCACACACACTTGCATTTCCTATTTGATGTACCAAAGGGAAGGAACATGGTGGACGTGTAAAGCCTGTGTGAAGGTAACAGTTACATAACATTGGTCTTTATAGTTATGCTTTTGTCCAACATCAGTTCCAAACATTTTTAGCATGTGTGGAATTCAGCCCTTCACGCTGGCAGTAAACTGCTCAGGTAAAGCACAACTTGGAAAAAGTATAAAATTTCAGCCAAAGAATGAACTCCATCTGAAGTTTTATGGGAAGGGTGAAACTGATTTAAAGTGCATGACAAGCAGCAAAAAAAAAATAAAAATAAATACATTACAAGAGGGAAACTGCTCGCCTGGGACCACCTGCTTCAAACAGATATTTTAATCTCTGCACAAAGTTCCACGTGTGAGAGTGCCAGCAGGAGTGTGTTTCTGCACTGGTCGGTATTCGAGACAAGGTACTTTGTCCTCCAGCAGAGGAGGCAACTTCATCACAAAGACTGATAACCCTCAGTGCAGAAACACTGATGATGACCTCCAGTAATTTTTGATATAGTCTGTTATATTTATATTTTCCAGCTTCTTCTCTTTTGTCCACACTTGCATATCAAAGCCTATATATGTGCAGGGTTCATATCACAACCTACTCAGATGTCACATCTAATAAGCACCAAGTCCATCATACTGTTCATGCAGGGGCAGTTATTTTAACCTATAAGCATGAAAACAGACAGCTTTCAAGGGACCAACAGAATCTCTGTTTGACATTACTGTAACTGAGACAGTCTGATAAACCATGTTCCAATCCAAGATTCTTTTCTGTGGAAAAATTCTCCTTCTTTAGAGCACAATTATGTTCCAGACACAAACAAATATTATAGTGGTGGATTTCTACTCAAATGTACTCGTAAATTATTAGCAAAATAAATAAATAATAAAAATACCAATGGACGAAGACTCCTAACGCAGAAACGCCCTAATAGTAAAAGTGACAATAAATGGTTTTAACAGACCTTTTTTCAACAAAAAAAACATATTTTTTTATGAATGCTTAACTAATATCTGTGAATAAAGTGTTGCTGTAAAATACATATATTTTATATTTTATTCATCATTGCGACTCAAAATATCCTCAATTTCTGAAGTATCTCCAGAAAACGATATGTTGAAACTTTTCTATAAAGATGAATGTTTTACCAAGGCTACTATATCCAATGCAGATTTTATTGAATTATGGTCCAGCTACATTTTTGAAATCACTACCTAGTTTGATTTCTAACCTTGTGTGGAAGGATAAGCACCCCAGACTTAAACTGTAGAAACTGCAGGCACCAGTTGACAGAGGGGGGTTAGCATTGCCAGATATAATGTACTATCACTGGGCATCACAGATTAAATATCAAAATGGAACTCATTTTCATCGGTCAAACAGCACAGTGGACAAATCTGTAATATACCGTCTAGTGTCAACAATCAAAGGTAAAATACCAGATCTTCCCCTGCAAGCCGCTTTGCAACCTGCCTCCTTTTTATGCTGTGTCTGACTTATCAGTGTCATTTCTGTCTGTCATTGGTCTTTGCTGCTGCTCTCTTAGGCTTTCCACGTAGGCACATGGAAGGTCAGGGAGGTTTTCTCTCTTTCAATTCAATCAATTTTATTTATAAAGCCCAATATCACAAATCACAATTTGCCTCACAGGGCTTTACAGCATACGACATCCCTCTGTCCTTTGGACCCTCACAGCAGATAAGGAAAAACTCCTCAAAAAAACCCTTAACGGGGAAAAAAAAAACGGTAGAAACCTCAGGAAGAGCAACTGAGGAGGGATCCCTCTTCCAGGACGGACAGACGTGCAATAGATGTCGTACAGAACAGATCAGCATAATAAATTAACAGTAATCCATATGACACAATGAGACAGAGAGCCAGAGACAGAGAGATGCAGGACAGATGGTAATGACAGTAGCTTACAACGACATTAATGAAAGTAATAATATTATAATTAATAATAATATATTAATATCTGATAGTATACATGTGTGACAATAATCATATGTGTATAATAACAGTAGAAGTATGAATAATGACTAATGATGGCAGCAGCAGCAGCAGGAGGCATCTGGCAGGACCACGGCAGCAGCACAACCACACACGTCACGCTGTCCAGGCACCGCTGTGATATGAGTTAATCTGAGAGACAGTGGAGCACAAAGGCTCCGGAGAAGAAGCCGAGTTAGTGACATCCAGAATGGCCGAGTTAGCAAGATGCAGTAATAGGATACGAGAGAGAGAGAGAGAGAGAGAGAGAGAGAGAGAGAGAGAGAGAGAGGAGAGAAGGAGAGAAGGTGCCCGGTGTATTATAGGGGGGTCCTCCGGCAGACTAGGCCTAAGTCAGCCTAACTAGGGGCTGGTACAGGGCAAGCCTGAGCCAGCCCTAACTATAAGCTTTATCAAAGAGGAAAGTCTTAAGTCTAGTCTTAAATGTGGAGACGGTGTCTGCCTCCCGGACCGTAACAGGAAGATGATTCCACAGGAGAGGAGCCTGATAGCTGAAGGCTCTGGCTCCTGTGCTGCTGCATTCTGAATTAGCTGGAGAGTTTTTAAGGACTTACTAGAGCTACCAGACAATAGAGAGTAACAAAAGCGTGGACCAATTTTTCTGCATCTTTTCGGGTCAGGATAGGCCTAATTTTCGCAATATTACGCAGATGAAAAAAAATGCAGTCCGTGAGGTTTGTTTTAAATGAGAATTAAAAGACAAATCTTGATCAAATATTACTCCGAGGTTTCTTACAGTACTGCTAGAGGCCAGAGCAATGCCATCTATAGAAACTATGTCATCAGATAAAGAGTCTCTGACTTGTTTGGGGCCAAGAACAATAACTTCAGTTTTGTCTGAATTTAACATCAGGAAATTGGTGCTCATCCAGGTTTTTATGTCTTTAAGGCAGTTATGGAGTTTAGTTAATTGATTACTTTCTTCTGGCTTTATAGACAAATACAACTGTGTATCATCCGCATAACAATGGAAATTTATAGAGTGATTTCTAATGATGTTACCTAAAGGAAGCATATATAGAGTAAATAGGATTGGTCCGAGCACAGAACCTTGCGGAACTCCAAAACAAACTTTAGTACGTAAGGATGATTCATTATGAACGTCAACAAACTGAAAACGATCAGATAAATAAGATTTAAACCAGCTCAGTGCAGAACCTTTTAGGCCAATTAAGTGATCCAGTCTCTGTAGCAGAATTTGATGGTCAATAGTGTCAAACGCTGCACTAAGATCTAATAAAACAAGTACAGAGACAAGTCCTTTGTCTGAAGCAATCAGAAGTCATTATTTGTAATTTTAACTAGTGCTGTCTCAGTGCTATGATGCACTCTAAATCCTGACTGAAATTCCTCAAATAAATTATTATCATGGAGAAAATCACACAGCTGGTCTGCGACTACTTTCTCAAGGATCTTTGACATAAAGGGAAGATTAGATATTGGTCTATAGTTGTCTAACACCTCTGGATCCAGGGTGGGCTTTTTTAGTAGAGGTTTAATTACAGCTACCTTAAAAGACTGTGGTACATAGCCTGTTACTAAGGATATATTGATCATATCTAATATATGAGTGTTAACTAAAGGAAAGACCTCCTTAAGTAGCCTAGTTGGGATGGGGTCTAAGAGATACGTTGATGATTTAGATGAAGAAATCACTGCTGTCAATTCTTGAAGAGAAATTGGGGAGAAGCAATCTAAATACATATTAGGTCTAACAGCTGTGTTTGAGGTTAGATATGTACTATCTGGGGACAGGAGGTCATGAATTTTGCCTCTAATAGTTAGAATTTTGTCATTAAAAAGCTCATAAAATCATTACTGCTAAGGGCTAAAGGAATACAAGGCTCAATAGAGCTTTGACTCTCAGTCAGCCTGGCTACAGTGCTGAAAAGAAACCTGGGGTTGTTCTTATTGTCTTCTATTAATGCTGAGTAATAGTTTGCTCTGGCATTGCGGAGGCCCCTCTTATAAGTTTTGAGACTGTCTGTCCAGATTAAACAAGATTCTTCCAGTTTGATTAATTGCCAGTTCCTTTCAAATTTTCGCGATATTTGTTTTAATTTACGGGTTTGAGAGTTATACCAAGGAGTGAACTTTCTTTACTTTGTTATCTATCGACAAGACGATCAATTCGGGAGAGGTTAAAATCGGCACGGGAAACCTCTGTTACTGAAGGACTTGGTATTGAATTTAACGACGGAGTAATCTTTTCTTTAAATTTTGCGACAGCACTATCTGATAAACATCTAGTATAGTAACTGTTGCTGAGTGGCGTGTGATCAAGTAAAAATAAATCAAAAGTAATAAAATAATGATCCGATAGCGATTCTGTGGAAAGACTTTTAGGTTATCAATTTCAATTAAATACGTCAGAACTAGATCGAGGGTATGGTTAAAACAGTGAGTGGGTTCATGTACACCCTGACTGAAGCCAATGGAGTCTATTAATGAGATAAATGCGGTAGCCAGGGAGTCATTATCAACGTCGACATGAATGTTAAAATCGCCTACAATAATAACTTTATCTGATTTAAGAACTAAACTGGATAAAAACTCTGAGAATTCAGATACAAATTCAGAATACGGGCCAGGAGCACGGTACACTATAACAAAGAAAAGTGGCTGCGAGGTTTTCCAAGTCAGATGTAAAAGACTAAGAACGAGGCTTTCAAATGAATTATAATCTAGTTTAGGTTTAGGGCTGATTAACAGACTAGAGTTAAAAATGGCTGCAACTCCCCCTCCTCGGCCGCTGCCTCAAGGAATGTGGGTATTATTATGACTGGGAGGGGTGGACTCATTTAGACTAACATATTCATCTTGACACAGCCAGGTTTCAGTGAGACTGAGTAAATGATTATCTGATATTAATTTGTTTACTAACACTGCTTTAGACGATAGAGACCTAATATTTAACAGTCCGCATTTAATTCTCCTGTTTTGTCTTTCTTTCACAGAAGAGGTTTTAATTTTTATGAGGTTGTTATGCACAACTTCTCTTTGTTTAATTTTGGATTTAAATAATTTAGGTGATCGGGGGACAGACACCGTATGTATAAAACTATGAAAACTATGGCTGGGTAACTGAACTAGAAGCTCAGAGAAGCACATAGGACTGCGACTCTCTGTCCTGGTCTCAACTCTGGGTTGTCAGGGATTTGAATTACTAATAAAATTTGCCAGGTTCCTAGAAATGAGAGCAGCTCCATCCAAAGTGGGATGAATGCCGTCTCTCCTAATAAGACCAGGTTTTCCCCAGAAAGTTTGCCAATTATTAACGAAACCCACATCGTTTGCTGGACACCACCTGGACAGCCAGCGATTAAATGATGACATGCGGCTAAACATGTCATCAGTGGTCAGATTTGGGAGGGGTCCAGAGAAAACTCCGGAGTCCAACATCGTTTTTGCATATTCACACTCCGATGCAATATTAATTTTAGTGACCTCCGATTGGCATAATCGGGTGTCATTGCCGCTGACGTGAATAACAATCTTACTGAATCTACGTTTAGCTTTAGCCAGCAATTTTAAATTTGATTCAGTGTCGCCTGCTCTGGCCCCAGGGATACATTTGACTATGGCCGCTGGTGTTGCTAACTTCACATTCCTCAGAATAGAGCTGCCAATAACCAGAGTTTTGTCCTCAGCGGGTGTGTCGCTGAGTGGGGAAATGCGGTTGGAAACGTGAACAGGCTGGTGGTGAGCCATGGGCTTCGGCTTGGAGCTATGCCTCTGGCGAACGGTTACCCAACTTCCCAGCTGAACGGGTGTTACCGGAGGACCACTAGCGGAGGCTATGCTATGTGGCTCCGTACCGGCTACAGCGGGCTGGCTAACTACCGCAGCTACTGAATGGTTTTCCATGGTGTGGAGCCATGCTTCTAGTTCACTAAGCCTCGCCTCCAACGCAGCAAAAAAGCTACACTTGTTACAATTACCACTGTCGCTAAAGGAGGCAGAGGCATAGCTAAACATTTGGCACACCGAGCAAGAAAGAATAGAGGGAGAAGCCATCGCTAACTGTAAAGCTAGTGTAGCTACCAAACAACAAACAACAACTGCAAACAACAACTAAGAGATTAGCAGGGAAGTCGTAAAAAGGAGGAGAGCTATAAGTCCTTAAACAGAACTAGTGTGGGTTAAGACTTGAAGTAGATGTTAAAGCAGCAGCAAGTGAGAAAGCAGAAAGCAGGCTAGTAGAATTCACCAGAGCAGCACAGAGACAGTGTCACAGAAACACCGGAAATGACAAAAAACGCTTACCGCAATACGTCAGCACGTCTTTGCCTCAGGCTTTCCTCGTATGTGCGCTTAAGGGCAGTGAGATGTGCTCTTTCTGCCTTAACGCTTTCCACGTAGGCACATGGAAGGGCAGAGAGGTATGTTCTCTCCACTTTAGGTTTTTTGCGTAGGCCGAGGAAAGGCAGAGAGGCCCCAGAACGGAGCCACACCACCAAATATAATACTGCAAATGGAAATAAAGTTTTCTTTGACTAAAGTGTTCCTTACTGAAATGTTTTCTTTCTAGAATTTGTTCTTACACACACTCATTAACACATTATTGTGCACATTTTTTTTGCTGAAATGTTTGTGCAGAATGATTGGTTAATGTGTTTCCTTTAATTCCACAGTTGTAAAATATTACAGTATTTAGAGTATATCACAGATTAAATATCACTGAAAATTAGATATTCCTTCTCTTTAGGTATCATTTTGTCATATGGATTATCGTGAATTATTATGTTGATCTGTTCTTTACACATGATATCTATGACACATCTGTCTGTCCTGGAAAATTGTGATTTGTGATATTTGGATTTAAATTTAAAATAAAATTGAAAATTGAATTGAAAGGAATGGATTAAAAATTACCTTAATTCTACCTTTCTGGACTGGGGAAGAAAAACAAAGAATGCGAGACCGCTCTTTCAACCATACCATTTATAAATAATGCAATGTCGCTACAGGGAATGAAAGGTAAATTTAATGTTAGAAATACTCTTAAACATGAATCAAGTGTGTATAGACATTTTTGGGATTATGAGGCAATATTTTGTCTGGCACTTATTTTATGTAATCCTGATCTTGTTCAGATGTGGGTTTTAAATCATGAAAAGATGCTGGTATTTCTAAAAATACAAGATCTCTTCTCAGATGGGTCTCTTAAATCTTTCTCACAACCAAGAATTGAATTCAGTCTCCCTTAAACACATTTTTTTCTCTCGCTATAAATAGCGACATCTATTGCACGTCTGTCCGTCCTGGAAGAGGGATCCCTCCTCAGTTGCTCTTCCTGAGGTTTCTACCGGTTTTTTCCCCTGTTAAAGGGTTTTTTGGGGGGAGTTTTTCCTTATCCGCTGTGAGGGTCCAAAGTACAGAGCGATGTTGTATGCTGTAAAGCCCTGTGAGGCAAATTGTGATTTGTGATATTGGGCTTTATAAATAAAATTGATTGATTGATTGATTGATATATCCAGTCCATACCAATATAAAAAAAAGTGGTTTGAACATTAATCAACCTAAAAGGATACTACTGAAAGCTTTTTCTTTAAAGAGGAAAATTCTTAGTTTTATATTTATGAACAAATGTTGGTTTAAATCCCTATCACCAGTAAAATGTGCTGGAGTGAAGATTTTGGGTCCTATCTGGATGATGAGATGTGGAGAAAAATGTTGTTAAATGCAAAGAAAATGACATGTTCTGACAAATCCTGAGACCCAAGATAAGATTATTCACAGACTGCATGTAACCCCATCTGTGAATATGATCCTTCCTGCTCACCATTAGGTCGTAAATGTTAAAATAGCTTTGGCACTCACAATCATCTCATGTCAGTCCAAAAAGAGATTAAGAAAATATTTGGGATTGATATACCTCTAAATCCACATCATTTCATGCTGGGATTAGATTCCAGCTATGAACACAGTCAGGTACAGATACATTCTTAGAATAGCTTTGTATGCTGCATGCATTACAGTTTGCGGTGTGTAAAACTTCTGTCTTGCCATTGGAGAGATTATCAAATGTGCTGAGAGGAACTCTGGAGGCTTTTGTGAGAGACTGGGCTTCAATATCCATAAACTTGAAAGAAGAGTTGTCCAGAGTCAGAAGTATGGGGATATCAAATAAAACATGATGAAGTATATGAAAGTCAACACTGGTTGTGAGTACAGCTATTGATGATTTTTGTTTGTTTGCTTCTTCTTAATTTTATTTCCATATGTTTGTGTTTGTTCTTACTTTGTGGTTACTGTTAGGTTTGCCTAAGTTGTGAATTCTTGTATTGTATCACCCTACTATAGTTTAAAAGAAAATCCCCGGAGACTAATATTCTGTGTAAATCAGTACAATGTATTATAAGCTGACTGTATCATCAGAAAAATCAAATTAGATCAGTATTTTGCTGTTGAAATACTATTAACCTGTTTATGTTGCGGTGACACTCAAATCCATGGATGGATATTTTTGAAAAAAATCCTGAGTAAAAGCTGTAAATCTTTCAAATGATTTTAAATACGTTTAAATACAAATTATGTACTTAAGAAGATAGTCAACAGACTGAAACGTACCGTGCACTCCCTCTTTGCCTTACAGTCAGCCACACTTGCAACTCCACTGCAGTCAGTGACAGTAATCATAGATCTGGACATACTAGAAAAGTTTTGTTCATTGGAATGGATGAGGGATCTGAGCGGGTTAAAGCTGTACTTATTGTTGCCTTGCCACAAGGGGGCGGTGAAACCATTATCTGTCATATTATCACCTACTGAAGTCAAACAAATGATTAATCTCTATATTAATATCGGTACTCATTTAAGATACCTTCATCAGTTACTGTAGGCCAGAGAGTAAGTTCACAATGACAGCATTATGAATTGATGACTGACACGTCACTGCAGCAATGACGCCGCCGCAAGATGGCGGCATACACAAATCGCTCACCGAATTCGTCTATAGTTTACTACTGTATGTAAAACCTGCCACAGTATGAACAGTGGTTATACAAGCCTCAAAACCAGCCACAACTCAGCCCTGAGCAAGAGAGAAAATGAACTGCACTGTTTCTAGCTCCACCTTTTAGTACTGGAACAGGGTGCTGGGTACCCCGACAGAAGGGTGTTGAAAAATGGGGACAGTTCTGTTTTTTACCATCCACAACTTTTCACAATGGAAATGGAAAAATAACTGCTCTAAAGTGTGCCGAACTGAACTGAACCGGACTGCTTGGTGGAAAGGAGGCTGTAAAGTTGTTGGTGAAAGCTGCAGCTCCTCCCAGATGACATAATGTGCAGGAGACAGCAGGCATGTCAGGTCTTTCTGATTATGTGTTTGTGATACAGCAGTTAAAGAGATGGCTGAGGGCAGCCTTTGATCTTGGAACATGCACCGCATATTATTTATTATTTTGCCTGCCTGGCCATCGTAGATCTCACTGCACATGCTAAGCATCTGTGATACTGTTTTGACAAATTGATGAGGTGAGGGGAATGAAGTACTGTCAGCATGGCTGTAATAATAAATAAATATGTCACCCAAATGCAGCAGTATGGCTCTTCTCTGTGCTTTGTAGACAACGGTACAGTTCTGTAAGAAGTGCTTGGGTACAAGTAAAAAAATTGTACTTCTTTAAAAGTAAATGTATAACCAGCAATATGTTCTTATTCTCATAAAGAAAAGTACTCACTACGCAGTATTTTTTTGTCTCATGCCTACAATATAATAACTTGTACACACAATGACCTTCAACAAGATAAGTGGTTATGGAAAATAAATGAATAAAAGTTATTATCATGCACAAGATATAAAAATAAAAAAAAAACATGCTTGCAGGGGCTCACCTGTTAGTTTTATATTTGGGCAATTTATAATATCAATATAATGAGTCCATGTTGACCTCATGTAAATCCCAGCAGAGGTTACACAACTCCAAACCGAGCAGATCAAATCAGCAACATAACTGAAAACACCTGTGAAGCCTTTAATATGAAACATTGATTCATTCATTTTTATTTATTCTGGTGTCATGCCTTTGGCCCATCCCACATGCCATTATCAAACAGCTTCTTTTTTTTTTTACAGCCATCCATCCAGACATTGCATATACAAAACAAAACATGTGGACAAGACACACAAACAAACCAAAATTACAAACAAACCACAATACAAAAAGAACATTCCAAATTAATTGTTCACAAAAGGAACCACCGAACATTCACAGGCCATCTAAATAAAGAGCTCCTGTTCTCCTCTCCATGGCCTTCTCCAAATAACTAGCTAATCTACAGTATATGTCTCAAGTGTGAAAACAGTTCACAATAAAAAAGACAGTAGGAAACAAAATGAAGCTCATTTTTATCGTTCAAACAGCACAGTGGACAGATCTGTAATATACCGTCTAGTGTCAACAGTCAAAGGTAAAATATGAGATCTTCCTCTGCAAGCTGCTTTGCAACCTGCCTCCATCCCAGCTCCTCCTTTTCATGCTGTGTCTGACTTGTCAATGTCATTTGTGTTTGTCACTGATGCTGCTCTGTTCTGTTCCCGGTGGGTCTTGGCTGCTGCTCTCTCAAGGGCAGGGAGGTTTGCTCTCTCTGCCTCAGGCTTTCCATGTAGGCACATGGAAGGGTATAGAAGTTTGTTCTCTCTGCCTTCAGGCTTTTCATGTAGACACACTGAAGGGCAGACAGGTTTGCTCTCTCTGCCTCAGGCTTTCTATGTAGGCACATGGAAGGGCATAGAAGTTTGTTCTCTCTGACTTAAGGCTTTTCATGTAGACGCATTGAAGGGCAGAGAGGTTTGCTCTCTCTACCCCAGGCTTTCCTTGTATGTGCGCTTAAGGGCAGTGAGATGTGCTCTTTCTGCCTTAAGGCTTCTCACGTAGGCACATGGAAGGGCAGGGAGGTTTGCTCTCTCTGCCTCAGGCTTTCTATGTAGGCCCATGGCAGGGCAGAGAGGTTTGTTCCCTCTGCCTTAAGGTTTTTCATGTAGACACATGGAAGGGCAGAGAGGTTTGCTCTCTCTGCCTTAGGCTTTCCTCGTATGTGCGCTTAAAGGCAGTGAGATGTGCTCTTTCTGCCTTAAGGCTTTCCATGTAGGCACATGGAAGGGCAGAGAGGTTTGTTCTCTCCTCTTTAGACTTTTTGTGTAGGCCGAGGAAAGGCAGAGAGGCCCCAGAACAGAGCCATACCGCCAAATATAATACTGCAAATGGAAATAAAGTTTTCTTTGACAGAAGTGTTTCTTACTGAAATGTTTTCTTTCTAGAAGTTGTTCTTACACACACTCATTAACACTCATGCACGTTTTTTTGCTGAAATGTTTGTGCAGAATGATTGGTTAATGTGTTTCCTTTAATTCCACAGTTGTAAAATCTTACTAATAACTGGTGATTGATCACACCAGAAAGTAACACTGGTGGGTAGAACAAAAACTGATGAAGCAGTGTTTCCAGTAAGTTATTATATTAATAGGCATACTTGCAGAAACATTGCGTGAGTCCACCCTCACCTTCTCCCCCCTCTGTCTGTTTCTCTCCAGACACACATGCACACAGCTTGAACAGCGCCACAGCACTCGTCTCTGTCCTCAGTCCTACTGGGCTGCTGTAATGCATACAGTCTGCTGTTTGCGGCCTGGGTGGTTGATTAACACCTATTTTTAGCATCTGATGCATCTTTTAATGTTTGTATCTACTCTTGACGCTACTTAATATGACAGCTCTATTGGCGTTCACTGTCAGCAGAAGCACCTCCACTTCAAAACAGACTTGGAGTTTAGAGTCTGGTCCTCTACCCTCCTCAGACTTTTGTTTTTTCTCGACCTTTCTTCTTCTTCAGTCTCCCTGTGTCCACACAGTTTTGTAGTTTCATGCCCTTCTATAGGGATTTACAGGGTGTTTACCTGAGCTTATTAGGATCAACTGACACGCGTCTTTAATTTAGGAGAACAATGGTATTCATCATGATAAGAGCACAGGCTGAAACTTTTCTGAGGACTTTTTTTAAGAACAAATTTCTGAAAAAATTTATGAAGATATTGATGATTGGGGCCAATGTAAATATATCTTTAGACCAAGAATCAATACATTGTTTATCCCAGAAAAATATGTGCCTTGTCAACCCATTTTCATCCATATCATGTAACCCAATCCATTACTGAGCTGTACATATACACATATACTATAACATAACAACAATGACATGATAACAAAGCATCATATTTATTCATATTCATTATCATAATCATATATCTTAAATGTAAAATCAAAGTGGACACTATAGCAGTTATTTGATGCTTTTTTAAAATGTTTTTACTTTTCTTACTTTTTAATGTTACTTTGTGATTATTGAAAATTAAAATAATAATAATAATAATAATAATAATAATATATTCTTATGAGTGCTGAGTAGCAGAAACTGCTGTCATTAAAAATGTATTGACTAGATTTGGAGAAATAATGTAGAAAGTTTATTTTTTTTTCAGACAATGAGTTTTTAAGGAGATATAGTTTACCTTGACATGTTTCGACTGTCTCTTCAGTCTCCTTAAAAACTCATTGTCTGAAAAAAAAAGAAACTTTCTACACTGAATCTAATTTGAGTAGACAAAATTAACCTATTTACAGTATTACTTGGAGAAATTGTTGAATGTATGTATTCATGTTAACAGTGGTGGAATGTAACTAAGTATATTTTCCATTTTCAAGTATGAACAGAATGTTAGGCTTTTTTACAGTTTTTTTTTTTTGTTTGTTTTGTTTTTGTTATTACACCTATTATTTTTTCAACTCATATATACACCCCATATATTTAGGTCTGGGGCTGTTTATAGAACATTCAGAGTGGAACCCCTGGACACCTAGGACTAACTATGCCACTGCAAAAAATATATTACAAGCATGAACATTGGATTTTCTTCATTGTGCCATAGAGTGTGCCAGTAAACCCGGAACTCCGTTAGCGCTTTTAGCACTTCTGGTTCTCTCGTCTAAAAGTCAATACGTTTTTTGAATGGGATTTTGGTAAAATGCCTCAAATAAGGTCTGTGGTTAACAAAAGCTTAAGCGAGTTTCAGGTTTTGTTCTACGACATAAAACAGTCAGTAAATACGCTGCTTGTGAATTTTGAACCTTTTACGTGTCGTAAAAAAGGCGGTTGCTAACAAGTTGCTCAATACGACTGCAAACCCTGTTGGGAACATTAAACATCATCAGCCCCGAACAGGCGAGAGCACTGGCAGTCCGCCATTACAGCTTCTTATTTGGCTTAAACAGTCCGATTTCCCCATTACACAAAACAAAGCGGCCGAAATCAGTTGAAAGCTTAGTGGCGGTGACGTCAAGAGTCATGCGACCGTGGAGTAGTCATGTAGTCCGTTAAAGCCTAACGTTAGCTTTTTACTTCTGGCGATCGCATTTAAACTTCAAATGCGGTATGTAAGGTGTTCATATGTGAAGATTATCTCACTGAACAAAACCTGTAAGTATCATAAACTTTTGTTAGCCACAGAGCTTATTTTCTGACATAATCCAAAACACAATGCAAAAATCACATTCACTTTCTCTTCTGGGAACCAGCGCAATGCTAAACTTCAGGGTTTTGACGTCAGCCCTGGTACACTCTATTTGCCATTTAATGATTTAAATGTGATCATTAAAATTTAAAATAAACATAGAATATAACAGACAGCCAGTGTAAATTGGCTAGCACCAGAGTAACGTGTTTGTTAAAATTAGTTAAAATTCAGGCGCCGACTTTCTGCTCCAGTTCCAGTCGGTGAAGGGAGCTCTGGCTGACGCCAACATAAAGTGCAAAGTAATCCAGGCTAGGAAAACTAAAAGCATGCATAACCCTGTGTAAATCAAAAAGAGACAAAAAGATGTGATTTCAGAGCTCTCTTCACGCTGAAAAAAAGAAGCATGACTCAACAAAAGTCTTTACTTAATCACCAAAACAGAGATCTGCATCAAAAACTATGGCAGGATTTCATTCATTTCCTCTGGAGGAAGACGTGGAAGTCAATCTATGATTCAAAAACTTTAAACTCAGCAGGCTTGATTTATGCACCCGATGTTTCCAGAGTTCAGCACGTCCACTGGAGCATTAGTGAATGTGTAAATTGTAAATTCGGATTTTTTTAAAGCATTTCAGCTCGACTTTTTTAAGGCTTTCCAGGACCCCTCTGAACATCTCTTTTCTCCTCTCTTTCTCTCTGTCTCTCTTATTGTGAAATGTTCAAGGAGTAGTTCAACACTATGGGGAATGAGCTTATTTTCTGTCTTCCAGAGAGCTGGTAGAAGAGATTTATCTCATGCATCTGAGTTAAGAAAAGCCCTGCATTCAGTTAGTCTAGTTAAGCATGGCAAAGACTGGAAGCAGCTGTTCACCAAGGTTCACCAACCAGCACCTCTAAAGTCTAAAATAAATAGATATGTTTTGTCTTGTTTGATGTGAACATGAATAGTGATGTAAATATGACATATATTTCTTCTCCTTATCTTTACTCTAGGAAAGCACATGTTGACCCTTCCCTTGAAATGTTTGGCCTAAAATTATATCTTCTGAAACAAAAGCAAAAACAATTCAACATTGGCAAATCAGTCAACAATAAAAATAAATAAATAAAATAGAAGAAAATCAATAAGTAAAATATGCAAAAAAAATCATCATCACTCAGATAAGCTCAAATGCACACATGGGGAGCATCACAAACAGATGAACCAGGGACACAAAAAAAAAAAACCTGGGGTGATGAACTGTCTTCCAAAAGGAAAACAGCGGCTGCAGGCTGACTAGAGAGCAAAACATGTGGTGGTGTGGACATTTTTCACAGTTGCAAAGGAAGACATCATCTTGGTGCTGAGTGTCTAATCCCCGGACGCCCAACACCCCACTAGATCAGCAAATGTCCCGCAGCTGTTAAACAGATAAGACACAGTATGAGATGGTATGAGATCACAGCTTGTTCTCACGATATTTCAGCCGCACTTTGGAAAGCAGAGCTAAATGGTAAACAAACATGGCAGCACACCGGTAAGGTAAAACAACACGTTTACATGTTTAGTGGACTAACTTTGCACTTGAAGGTTGTCCGTTCACTTCCGTTTTAACAGGTCTGACACTACTATGCGCCCCAGCTGTATCTAGGCTAACAGCTAACATGCTAACTATTATTTTTATGTCACTAGTCACTTGAAACAAATTTAGGACGATAGGAGACAGGTTGAAATAAACTGAAATTTCCCTTTAAGTTGCCAGATCTCAACCAAAAAGTTGCACATGAACACATTGCAAAGACTACAGTTGATGGCAGCTGTTCACCTTTGTGAGAGGAAATAACCCTCCACAGTGGCAGATGGCGGTAGTCTGTATTCGTCAGTCAAAAAGGGAGACTGGAAGATCGTCTTGATGCTAATTAGCCAGTTAGCATATTAATAACACAATCCAGTGCTGAAAGAACAGAGCGTATTTACTGTGCACCAGTGAACATTAACACAAACCATCATGAGATGTCTGCTAAAGCGCTTAATGGTTAAAGAAAAGTAATCTTACCTATGTAACAACTTTGTTTTAGTTTAACTCCCTCTTGACTTTAGCTGTTTGTTTACTTTCCTCACTTCTGTTTCTCCTCCAATGTGCTGAGTTAAACCGACAATCAGAGTGATTTAACATGCTGAATTGGCCAAATAAAAGCTGACGGGGGCCTCTGAGGTGCAGTGGTGTGGGAAACACCACACCAACTAGGGAGACAGATGCTCACCGATGGTCCAACGTTGACGGACAGCTGACAGAAAGAGCAACTATATTTAAACAAAGACCTGTGCCAGTACAAATTCATCACTCTGAGTCATGACTTTTATTGACTTGGGAACATAGGACCCCTGGAGAGCACATGTGTAGAACTGGTGAACATAGGACCCTTTGTCATGATTCCTTTATGTGCTATGTAAATCTGGGGAACACCGGAACAAATCCCCTGCTGGGAGCCAGGAGGAGAACGATCATATCAGTATCCAGAGTGAGCACGGTGTCCCTCTCTGTTGCCATCGGCATGAAAGCCTCCGAATGATCTTGTGAGAGTTGCTTCTAAGCCTGTTTTAAAGTGTGGAAAAATGTAAATTCACAGACAACCTGAGTGACAGACAGGTTTAGCAGAAATTGGTGCGCTAAACCAAGGACATCTGTCAGCACACTGTACGGCCTGAAAATTGGTAGGAACACTGAAGGCACTCATTGCAGGAGGAACAGCTTTTACAGCGGATTTCAAACTCCTCCTCACTATCAACGTCCACTGTTCTGGTCTCCCACTCTTGTAATGGTGACATTCAGGGGTGTAGTGGAGGGTATACTCAGGGACACGGGGTATACCCACTTCTTTTTCTATCCAGTGACAGTATACCCACCTATCAGTTAAACAGCCATTGTAATAAAGGAGAGTATGCCCACTTCCTCATCGGTAAGCTACCTATCTATCTAGTAGTACACCAACCTCATCAACTACCACTACAACACTGGTGACATTTTCCTCACTGTAGAGCAAACCAGCTTAATTCTCCATATTTGTATTTGTGTTAAACTTCAACTGCCACTTGCTGTGCTCTTGAAAGGATGACTTTGGAGGTGGGGATGATTTCAGTTGGGAGAACATTCTAGGGTCCAAAAGACCAGCCTGGTCTCACTCCGAAGTTGTCAAAATCCAGTACTTGGTCAGTGACTTCCAGCGTCAGACACAGACAAAAAAGCCATCCTTTCACGTCGGCATGATAAGCAGCCGGCCCCCTTTATTGTTTAACAGCGCCCAGCAGCGTCGGGGGAAATGCGGCTGGACGACAACAAAAGTTAGGGCAGCGGAAGTCCGAGAAGGGTGGGTGGATCCAACAAGCACAGACTTTCACCATGGAGGCCTGCGTTTGCTTCCCGTAAGATTGTAAAGCCAAACCCTTTTTTCCTAACCCAACCACATGCTTTTGTTTGCAAAATGTAATCATGTGAGTTTTCTGTAGAAGGAAAGAAAATGTCAGTTTGTGGCGTCTGTGAGCAAACATTACATTTCCTGTGAAAACAGAAGTGTATTTTGAAAACAGACAACGCATGTAACAGGCGCTTGACACGGCATCCCAGAACGTCAACAACCAACACACCCAGAGTACCTTACATATTGTATCTTGACGTGGACAGTCCATGATCAGACATCGATATGTGACAAGGTCTGAGTGAGAATGTGTTGAAAAGACCCAGGTCAGAAAAGAGTCTACTACAACGAAATCTTCTGTGCATTGTCTTAATGACTGGGTCCATAATAGGAGCACATTAATCTCAAAGGTCTTCTCTAGACAATCTCAACACGAGCCGTGTCTTCATGCGTTATCAGCTTCTTCTTTCTCCTCTCTGGTGGTCTTGTGGCATCAACATTCATTCCCATTTCCTTTTTTTTGGATGCAAAGAAAAGCAACAATATCTGACTGACTGTGTGGTGTCAGCAAGGACATGGCTAAGCTCACAACACCATACATGCACTTGATTTAGGGACCTGTTGATTCTCTGCACTTCACAACAGTGACAAGCCTCTTATGAACTGACTTATTTCAGAACAACAGAACACTGGTCATGGGAGGTGATGTCCTGAGTGATGTCAGTTTTTACAGAGAATATCAAGTTTTCACAGTCCTGCAGAGATGTAATATCATTGCATGTTACCCTGGAAGTTGATCTTGTGCTTACGTGCTGCATACTTGTTGACAAATTGTTTCAATTAAATGCAGTAAGCAGTAAGCCTGGAGCTTTCTGAGGCTGCTTCTCTTGGAAAAAACAGCTTGGTGTTTTTAATGTGGTGGTATTTTAACAGTTCTGCCAAAAAACTGGAAATACGAGAGAAATTGTGCCAAAACAACGGCATGTGTTTGATCTTCACCTTTCACTTTAGGTTTCATTTTCTTCCTAGCCAGACAAGAAGCATAGTGTCCAGAATGGCTATGTTGCTCTGTCAATATGATGACTAGATTTTCCACTGCTTTGGTCCAAGGCAGGTTGGAATATGTCAACAACTATCAGACAGATTGACATGAAAATTGGTTCAGACGTGCAGGATTCCCACATGATGCATCCTCATGACTTTAGTGGTCCCCTTATATTCCCTGTGGCGCCAACATGAGGTTTACATTTGTAGTTTGGAGTGCAATGTTTGAAAATCTATTGGATGTATTGCCATGAAATCTAATGCATGCATTCGTGTTCCTGTCATGATGAATTGTAATTTCTTTGAATGATGAATTACTTTTTTCTCCAGGGCCACCATGAGATCAAGTTTTTAATGTGTCCAGTGCTTTTCTTTACAACTCATCACCTGCACAACTAATGACATCCCCCCAGCTTCAGCTGTACATTATTTGTACTGCTAGTTAGGAAATGTTAGCATGTTAACATGCTAAACAAAGACGGTGAACATGGTAAGCATTCTACCCTCTCTCATTGTGAGCATGTTAGCATTCTGACATTAGCATTAGCTCAAAGCACCACTGTGTGCCTGTATGTGCAGCCTCACAGAGCTGCTGTCTTTCACAAGAGGACAGTCTTGTGCTCACGGATCTGTCTCTGTAATCTTAATTTGTGATTGTTGTTGATGACTGCAAGTGTTTTTTTTTCATTTGTTAATGATGTATCCTCTGTGTTTTAGGTGGTGTTGACTGTGGAGGAAGAGACAGACAGAGAGAGGGAGAAAGAGAGAGCCGCAGACAGACAGAGAACTGAATTACATCACAGGAGGCCATCAAACAGCTGGGAGCCCTGGAACACACACACTCACAACCATAAAAACACACAGTAGAGAGAGAGAGACTTGACACTTTGTCAGAGCCACAGGAAAATACTAAAACAGCAGGGTACTGCCAGAACACATAATAAACTGTTGAGTTACACACAGTAACATACACATAGAAGAAAAAATACACAGTGATGGAGACAGACTCAACGCTGTGTCAGAGCCACAGGGAGACAGTAAAACAGCAGGCTGCTGTCAAAAGGCATCCTAAAGCAGTGGGTTTTTCATGTACCACTTTTGGGAAAGCTGGAGCTCATCAGAGCATCATCTGCTGATTTTCAGGACTTTAAACAACACGAGTGAACCAGCAACATACTGAGGCAGAGCTGGTTGTTCATTTGAAACCTTATTAGCGCAAATTCTTCTGAAATCAAAAACAAATTCCCGAAATAAAACTGACAACGTACTGTAGGGCTGGGCTTCATAATGTCATGAAGTATAACATTTAATGCTACAATTATTTTGTTGATTTGCCTGCCCAGGGACAGCCAATGACATTTATCTATCTATACTCTTATTCCTGTAGAATGACCAGATAAATAAATAAATAAATAAATGAATAAATTATATTTACCATGTGGGCCTACAGATAGATATATACAGTGTTAGGAGGGTTGCTGTTTAAACATATTCCACTCTAGATTGCCAAATGTATGCCCTAAATTGTTATTTGTAATTTATTCTATTAGATTACAAACTAAGGGTGCTTTCACACCTGCCCTGTTTTGTTTGTTTCAGTCGAACTCAAGTTCGTTTGCCCCCTAAGTGCAAGTGCACCATTTGGGCAGGTGTGAACACAGTAATCGCACTGAGATGCGCACCTTCTTGAAGGTGGTCTCGGTCTGGTTACAAACTAACTCTGGTGCGGCTGGTTTGTGGTGAGAACGTGTTTGGACCTGGATGTGAACCAACTGCAGTCACATGACACATTGTTTGGGTTAAACATGAGCATGTTACAGTCCTGGAGGATTATTAATGTGCACCTCCTCCTGTACTGCCTTAATATGCACATTCAGCACATCCAATGCATCAAAACATTGTTTTCTAGTTGGAGCCGCCCCTCGTTTTCAAACTGTATGGTTTGACTAAAATGAACAATGACAGCAATACAGTCCACAATGAGCAGCGCTAAAATCAACCTGCGTAGTTGTCCCTCCATTGTGACATTAGAAAGTGTCACATTTATCTTGCAAGTGTACTCTTCTTCAACGTTTGCTTTACTTCCTGGATTTTTCCCACATGGAAATTCTGACCAATCAAGAGCAGCTTTCTCACACAAGGCATTTGATCTGGTCCGCTTGTAAATGCTGCCGTGAGAACATGAACCAACTCTAGGCAATTATACAACTTTGTGACAAAATGAGTCCCTGATCCAGACCAAAGCAAGACAACTCTAGGTCTGAAAGCACCCCAAGTAACATATTCTAAACATATTGGATTACTTTGGGAATACTTCAAAATCATCTTCCTGAGCTCACTTGTGCATGCCAAAACACACAACAGTGTCCTGGCTGTGCATCTCCTCTGCCACTGTTGTGTGGCAGGTGCACTGTACACACTGTTTTAAAAAATCCATTGATGGAAAATGCCAATGTAAATTTAACATTGTGTCTTAACAGCAAGCCAGTGTCACTCTCTGTCCACACTAAATCCGTTAAGTATGCACCTCTGTTATGTCATATAAACAAACCTCATAGGCTGCCTGTTAGCTGTGTGTTCAACTGGAGATGTAGCCACTGAAAACATGACCAAGTGCTTTCTACTTTTCTATGTTTGTACTTTTTAAACAGAAAACACATGTTTTATATTGTAATATTTACTGGAAATTAACTTCGATACAGCCAACAGCAAGTGGGTTGTTATTAGATATGGTCATTTACCAGAAACTCTCAGCTCCCTGGTGATCTCCCTTCAGCCAGCCGCCACCATATTAGGGATTTTGTAGATAGACTAATAGGTATAGTTGAGATAACTCCTCATTTCAACTAAATGAATCTGACTTTTTGTCCATTGCGGAGGTTTCCCAGTGAGCAACAGGGATAAATAGAAACAGGGCATCTGGTAAATGTTCAGCTCAAAATGTGGCCAGTTGGAACACTATTAGAAAACAGTGCAATCAAACTGACACTTGTTGATGTTGCATTCGGTTTGGACACAGAGTTAGAGCAAATAAAACAAAACAAATTAAGTAAGCTCTTTAAGCAATCAATTCTTGAAGATGGCAACTCTATTCAAAATCCTACCAATTTAAACTGTAACAGAATACAGTTATGCATATTTTGTATTTTAAATACATAACTTGGTCACTTGTGTTCCTAATTCTCCCCAACCCCGGATATAGATGTCGATATATAGATACATACTGTATTACAGTGAGGCAAAGTTGGTCTGATTTATCTTTGATGGGAAACGCATGGTGGACTCAGGATGTCTGAGGGGCATGGGCCAATAAATAAAAAAGACATTGGTGGGGCATCAGCATGCCAAAAGTTTTCTAGCATGACGGGCAGCCGATATCCCACTGCATCACATTTTCTCCACTACAAGTAAAAACAAGAGGGCACTTTATCAAGTTTTCTTTTTTTTAATACACTCTAATGGGCAGTTTATTGTGTTTTATCTACCAGGGGTTTTCAAAAAGGCTGCATTACCTTTTTTTCAGCAAATATTGATAGCCTGAAAATGTGAAAGTGCTCCCTTTTTTGTGTCATTAAATTTGTTAGCAATAAGCACAAAGTTAAACTGTTGCTGCTGCACCTTTACATGTGAGGATTTATTCACTGCAAGCTGGAAACAAATTAACAGCTCACCACTTTATAGATTTACAGTATTTCATTCAAGTGGAACTGGTGCTCCATAGTCACAAAATGTGACTGACTTGTTGCAGTCTGGAGCCCTACACATTAACTTAAACTGTTGCCATGACACAGATGGAAACAAAGAAACAGCTCTCCAATCAATATATTAACAATATTTGCAAGTCACCGTGGTGCTCCATGGTTGCAAATTTGCAGCTAAATAGTAACATTAGTGGTCTGGAGCCCTGCAGATACGAAATGCGCTTAGCCGTGCTCACACAGTTGCTCAAGAGAGGTGTGGGTCTGGACAGGCGGAGGAGTGTGTGACATATCAGGTTTGTTAGTCTTTTCTTATGTATGTGTATGTGAGAGGAGGAGAACCACAGGAGAGAGCAAGAGAAGCGAAACGCCAAAGCGAGTCTTATGTTGGTGGCTTAAAACAAGAAGTCACCATTTCTAATCGATGTTTGTGACAGAGTCACTTTATACATCTGATGTGGAACAAGCTGCAATGCATCGAGTATAATTTATATATAACCCATCTAAAAATTAAAATTAAAGCTAACATACTTATGGTTTATTATGAGTTACACGCGCAAAAACTTTGCTAATCAGCTTCATTAGGACTGTGCTGGTGGGGTTTGATTATATGTCATCAATAGAAGCCTGGACGCAAACAATCCTACAACTTTCTTACATTGTTGATTCAAAGTCCTGATAGATGCACAGAAAAGCGTGCCCTCTCCTTTACCCAGCTAAGCTCTGCCCACTTTGAAATAGTAGGAACAGCACAAATAAAACGAAAAACTTACAGAAAATCTCTCGTGAAAATTAAAAAAAAAGACAAATTAACATTGGAGCCCAGTGCCTGCGGTAAAAATAAATTAAAACACATTTGAGGGCCTTTAAGTGAACAACCCAGTTTATATTAAACAATAAAAAGGTGTTGTATTGCTAATGGGCAGTAAATGCAATATTGTGAGTTGTAAAGTCCTCAGTATGTTGCCACTGTGTTGTAACTTCAGTCAAAATGAAGAAGATGGAAGGAACTTTGCTACTGCTGAAAATGTGAATCTGTCCCTCTCACTGCTTTTCCTCGCTCCCTTCTGATCTTACTTTCCTTCCTTCTATCAACATGTCCTCTCCCTTCCTTTCGTCATCTTCCTACATATTTACCCACCTCATTCCATTTCTGACACCTTTAGGTTATTGTTGTGTTTACCCCTTTTTTATATTTCTTTACTTCCCCTCTGTCCTTTACTTTACTTCCCCTCTGTTTTCAACCTTCTGTTTCTCTTTTCTTTACTTCCATTTATGTCCTGCTCATGTTCCCTCACATCCCGGCCTTTTCCTTGTTCCTTGTCTTTTTTTCACTTTTATTTCATAATTTTTCGATGTCTCTTTCCATTACTTTCTTTTGTCCTTTTCAGCTTAATTTATTTTCCTGTCTTCCTCTTCCCCTTTATTCCTTTCACCCCCTCTTGTTTTTACTCCACCTGAACCTGACCTTGTCCTCTCCTGTTAAAGAAGAAGAGGAAGAAGTAACATCAGAAGGGATGTAGACAGGAGAAAAACCACTGGTTTTCCTGTTCTACTCTTTCCTCTGTAACAGGACGGGAAGTCTGTTGACTTAAGTCTGATCTTGACAGTTAACATGTTCCCTTCTAGCCATGTCAAACTGACTTACAGAAATGTTCTTAAAAGAAAGAGAGTAAACAAGAGAACGTAACAAGTAACAGTATTCCTTCTAGCCAACCTGTTCCCATTCCAAGCGCGTCAAATACCAAAGCTTTGTCACGCCCCTCGGCTTGTGATATTGATGCCAAAGGCACCCTTAGGTGTCTTTCCGAGCAGTAACATCCTTTCAACTAACTCCAAGTCTGCATACAGTGGGAGAGTGGGAAACTAGATAGGTCAAACAAAACTGGACATTCATGCAGAAGACTGCATTTTGTGTCCTGTGTGAAGCCAAAAGTCAATGATGTTTTATTGTAACGTTACATATTTTGCATAGGCTACACTTGTCACGCACGGATGTAATACAGGTGACATATGTACATTACGCAGAATTATGTAACAAATGTTACTTATTTCAAACTAAAACATGATCTTTTTCAACCGGGTCTCACTCGGATGTCGTAGAAATCTGGCGCTTGGGCAGTGACTTGCAGTGTGAGATACTGGTGAAAAAAGCCATCCTTTAACATCGGCATGATACGCGGCTGGTTGCAGTTATAGTTTAATGGCATTCGGTGGTGTCAGGGTAAGACGCAGTGCGTCAAGAACGAAGGTTAAGTAGGCGAAGGTCCAATTAGGGCAGGTGGGAGGGGTGGTGGATGGGTCCAACAACCACCGACTTTCATCTGGGAGAGCGGTGTTTGCGTTTGCATAAAGCCAAACCCTGTTTTTGTTGTTGGGGAGAAAAATGTGAATTCGCATTGCTGTACCAACGTAGTGTGTTTTAATTTGAAAAAGACTGTATGTAAACGATAAATTTTATGTGAAAACGGTATTTCTGTGTCACGGTGTATTTCAAAAGAAGACAGCGCATGCAACAGGTATAACTCGAGACAGCGTCCCAGGATGACAACAACCAACGCACCCAGGTTACCTTTCACATTGTATCTGGACGTGCAAGGTCCATGACCAAATGTCGATATGTGACAAGGTGGGAGTGAGAATGTGTTGCCTTTTTTATGGCTCTGTGCTAGTGTCCAGCCATCCCATTCTCTTGGACGTGATACCTCAAGAATATCTTGAATATCTTGCTATCAATTTGGCACAAATGTCTTCTTGGACTCAAAGAAGAATTGCTTTATGTTTGGTGGTCAAAGGTCAAAAGGTCTGATCAGTGTGACCTTGTGTCTATCTCACGTTCACTTGATATGTCAAGAATGGCTCAAGAGAACTTCCTCAACTTTGACAAAAATGTATGGATGGACTCAACAAAAACCTGATTAGAGTTTGGTGGAGATCACTGTGACCTTGCATCCGTCTCATACTCGTGAACATGATCTCTCAAGAACACCTTGAGGGAATATTTTACAAATTTCATGCATATGTCCACTTGGACTCAGTGAAGAACTGATTCGATTTTTGTGGTTAAAGGTCAAAAGGCAAGGTCAGTGTGACTCAAGAAATCGATGTCTCAAGAACACCTTGAGGGAACTTCCTCAAATTTGACAAAAACATCCACTTGCACTTAGTGATGAACTGATTAGATTTTAGTGGTCAAAGGTTATTGTAACCTTGTGTCAATCTCATCCTCGAGAACTCAGCATCTCAAGAATGCCTTCAGGGAACTTCCCCAAAATTGGCACAAACAACTGTCATGGCTACATTTAACCAAGTGTTACAGTGTGTTTCAGCCGAGGAGTGTGACAACGTCTTAGTATCTGACAATCTGGGAATGAGAAAGGGTTGAACTAACTTTACAGTTCCAGAAGAAGTTAGTCAGAGTCACTGAGTAGTTGTGTGGTAGTTGTCCTGATATGGGAGTGAAGTTTACCTTTACATAAGCTATATGAAACTGTGTAAATTATTTTATATACTTGTTATAATCCTATGAATAATCAGCCATCAGGTTTACAATGTTGGTTTTAGACAGCAGTTTATGTAAAGGTGACCTTCATGCTATGAAAAAAAGTGGAAAACATAATGTTTATCTTTTTATTCCCAGTAATGAGTAATTTGGAAAACCAATCTGAGCTCTTGTTTACCTTCAAAGGGAAATGTGGGCTCTCTCTCTCCTCTCTTCTTACTTCTCTTCCTCCAATCCTGTCTCTCTTCCCTCCTCCCTTTTCTCCTCTTCCTCCTGTTTTTCTCCTCTTGTTCCTGTCTGATTTCTACATGCTGATGTTAAATAGGCTTTGCGGTTATTTTTAATGACTTGTGCATACTGTGCGATGAAGGTGATGATGCTGACTCCTCTGTCTGCACTGAGACCGTGCCAGAGGCCTTTACAACACATGTAAATAATCCAAATAAAATGTTGGAACTTGTGACCGTCGTCTGAATATTTTCATGATCACAGAACATACACCGAAATATTTGGCAAAGGCTTTAATCTCTTCCATGAATCACACCTTTGTTGCTCTTTTTTCCTCTTTAAAACTTCCTTCTACATCTTGTCTCACCTCTTTCATTTTTTCCGCAGCAACAGGAGTGCATTTTTGCCTGACAGCAATGCACAGTTAATCATAGAAACAGAAAAGAGATACTACTCTCAAGATTATGTTTTAAGTTATATTTTTCCAACAAAAACAGCATGCTCCTTCAATCTTTTCTCGCTTTGTTCCTTCTACGTGTGTCAGACATCTTCAGTGAGGTCAGATTGTAAATGTAAGTAAATCCCTCATATACTAGCAGTATATATATGTATATATGTATATATATATATATATACACTGCAGTAAAAGCCTGCACATCTCCACGGAGATTATCAGATTTTTCATCAGTAAAGTATTTCAGTGCAGACTTTGATGGAGTCCAAGAGGAAGACAGCATAAAAGGCTATAAAACATCTAAAAAAACTTTCTGAAAATTCTTGTGCACCATCATCCAAGTTTCTCATATCCATATGTGGGCTCATGGAAATGCAAACGCAACAATTTTGGCTTAATTATTGCTAAACAAAGCATTTTTTGATCATCCTCCTGTGGTGGAATTCACCCTTCAGGGGAGGATAATACAGAAATGCTTTGTTGCAAGAATTTTTAGAACCTTTTTGGATGTTTTACATCAACCCGGTCTTATTCCGCAGTTTTCAAATACCAGTGCTTGAGTAATGACTTTCTATGTCAGACACCAACGCATAAAGCTGTCCTTGGCACGATACATTGCCAGGTGCTGTCAGTGTGTAACAGTGCCTGACAGGATGGGGTTAATGTGGCCGGACACCAGCTTAATTTAAGGATGTAAGATGTCCAAGTGGGGCAAGTGAAGTTGTGGCGGATGGGTCCAACAATCAGTAGTCTCGCCACTCCTTTCTAAAGTGTGTTTAACACACCAGCGAAAACGGCCGGCAACAAAGCAACACCTCTTGCATTTTTGAAAAGGACACGCCCTCCCGGAAATGTGCGCTCCCCCTTTTCTCGTCCGCAAGGAAACAAACACACAGAGAGCTTGAAAATGGATGCCGAGAGATTTAACTCCATTTTATCAAACGTGTGTTCAGTCCACAGGATTGATGAAATGAAGGACTTACAGCGACTTTGTTTAAAACTTTTAATGCTCTGGCTCGCGCGAGAATTTCGGTGCGCTGCACTTCGCAGCACTTCATTGGCAGTGTGGCCCTGGCGTAATGCACTCAGACTATGTTTATGAGCACAAGAATTCAGTGAGTCACCGAAGGACCGCCCTGCGGATTGACTATTGGTTCTGCAATGTAGGGAGTTTTTTAAAACTCCGAACTTGTATCCGCCATCTAAACACAAAATCAGGGAGAAAGACATCAGTCTTTAGTTAAGCAAAGTGTCTAAAGACTGACTTGTGAGTCTAAACAATCACTGATTTTCACCCGGGAGGCCGGTGTTCACTTTCCGTATGAATGAAAAGCCTGTTATTTGTCTCACAATCTATAACCACGTGCTTTTGTTGCTTAAACCTAACCATACGTCTGTGTTGGCTTAAGGTAATTACGTGTAATTTCTTCCTACAATTGTAACTGGCATGGCGTCACCAACAGACACACCCAGGCTACCTTGCATGTCATATGGAAAGTCCACAACCAAGCGGCGATATGTGACAAGGTCAGAGTGATAATGTGTTGTTCACATGGGTGCTGGTAAGAAAAAACATACTTCTTTTATTGATGTCCAGGTTCTGCAGTGAAGCCAACAAACGTCAAAGGCTGTTGAAGTGTTGAAGGTAATAAATAAATTACAGCAAAGCCTTAAAAAGTACAGATAGAAAAAAACAGTAACATCAGAGCTTATCAATACCATGATCTTTATCATGTAGTCAAGGGTCATATTCATATGTATGAATAGGGCTGCAGCTATTGATTGTTTTAGTAAGTATTCTATGGATTAATCCATCGACTATTCAAGTAATCAGATGAGAAATACTTTTGCATCATGATAGAGCAACAGTAAATATGTAAAAGAAAAAATAAGACAGGTATCTTAAATGAAGTTATTGTTTTCTTTTTTTTAAAAAAATCAACATTAGTATTGTTTAAATTGAATACAATACTTAGGCTCCAACTGATACTTACACCACCGGATATTTTGATTTTTGAGACGATCATAATACTAACAAATGAAGCTCAGACTTTCACAGATTGACTGCAGTATTTTATTTTCTGTGGTTATCTCCACAGAAAGGTTCCACCCAGAGTCCACTACGAGAGGTTCTACAGAGAAGCCTTTTCTGGTGAAATGTTTCCGCCCAGAACCTTCTCTCACCCCTTACCACCAACTTAGCTCTGGTTCTTGAACCAGTTCCGTTCAGGACTCTAAGGCTGGATTGCACCAACAAGCTTTAATTTAATCTAAGATTAGCTCTAATCAAAGATTAGTAAAACTAGGTTTAAAATGAGTTAATCCAGGTTTAAAATTAAGCAGAGCTCTGTTGTACCATTTAAGATTAATCTCAGTTTAGTAAAACTCAGTTTAACTGAATTTAAACTTAGTTTAAACTGATTTAAATCAATAGGGATAATTGAGGATATCAAAATTAAAATTAATAATATGTAATTAAATATATAGGCTACATCGGAAGCCTGCTGTCAGGACCCCGGATTTATATAAAAAAAAAAGAGGGAAACTGTTTCAATGGGTGCTTTTCTGATTAAACTTTACATTGTTGCTAGCTAGCAAAAACGTTAGCCTAACGTCACTTGTGACAGATCGGCTACGTTACTATGGCTCGGCAGAGAAGCTCAAACTTTTCCTCCTTTTAAACAAACTTGCTGACCGAATTAATGGAGCAATATGGGCAAATAATAGAAGACAAGAAAACGGACAACAGCACGGTGAAAAAGAAAGATACTGCTTGGCAGCAACTGGCTAACGGATCAACCGGAGTGAAAGAGAAAAGAGACGTCGCTCAGCTTAATGCTTGCTGGAAAAACTTAAAAACAAAAGCCAAAAAAGATGCGGTGACTGTGAGACGAGAGATGTTCATCACAGGAGGAGGTCCTCCGCCAAAGAAAGATGATTCACTGGCGGAGAAAAACAGTTCCCTCATCCCGCAGCAGATGGAGCCATTACAAAATCCGTATGACGACAACGGCATCTTGGACCAGCTCACTTCAGACTCACCCGGGGAAGATGGTAAGTAATCCAGTCATACTTTACTGACCTCAGTCAATAATCAGTTATTATTTGGCCTATCCAATTAATTTGTTTTTTCGCTTCCTCTTCTTTATTGTCATCATCCTCCTCATCTGATTTGAACAGCTGCAGGAGAAACAAGTGACCCTACGTGACACACCAGGAAATTTTGGTATTAGAGAAAGAGAAGATTGAAATGGAAATCGGAAATGCCATATTACAGAAAGAAGTATTAAAGCTGCAGAAGGAAGTGTTGCTGCTGAAAAAAAAAGAAGTTGCTTACTGATAGTTTCACCCTTGATGCCACTTTTTTATCATGAAATGAGAATATTCTACAGTGATTAAACATGTAACCTACTTCTATTGTAAAATGAATGGGAATCAAAAAATGTATAGCTATCTACACTGAAATATTTACAAATAAAATAATTTAAAAATAAAATTTATTCAAATTTCCATTTTTACTTTTCTTCAATGTGTATCTTCTCTGTGCTTCACAGTTTGAAAAGACACTTGTTGACAGGTCAAGCTACTATTAGTTTATTGATATTGCTTAAAGCAATATTCAGCCAGACATAGTTGGCAGTAATTGAATTATTATGTGCTCCTGGTCATCCTCTCTGTCCTCTCTGTCCTCATGTAGGTCCTCATCGGCTTCAAAGTGTAGCTCATCTCCACGCCTCTTTCCAAAGTTGTAGAGAACTGCAACTGTGACAATGACGGTCAAGGTGGTGTCCAGCTTTGTGCGCAGTCCATCTTTAATGCAGGGAAACCTTCTTTTCCATGCTCCAAAGAGTCGTTCTATCACTCCTCTGGCTGCAATGTGACGGGAGTTGTACCTTCTCTCTGCTGGTGTTTGAGGGTTCAGAAGTGGAGTCATCAGGTATGAGCGGCATGGATAACCATTATCCCCAAGGAGATGGCCCTCATAAGTTTGGTTCTCGAGGATGGCACATAGCTGACTGTTGTCAAAGATCCTGCTGTCATGAGTTGATCCTGGCCAACGTGCTACAGTGTTGGTTATTTCAGATTTTTGATCACACACCACTTGAACATTGATGGAGCAGTATCCCTTACGGTTGCAGAAAAGCTCTCCATTCACACCACCAGGATTCTGTATGGGGATATGTGTGCAATCAATAGCACCCAGAACCCCTGGGAATCCAGCTCGCCTGTAGAAACCAGCAGCTGTTTCCACTGTTGGTGAGAATTGGATGTACTGGTTCTTCAGAGATGCAATGGACTGAGACACTCTGCTGACAATACGGCAAGCAGTTGAGTTGTGTAGACCGAACAGGTCTCCATCCACCCTCTGGAAACAGCCAGTAGCGTAGAACCTCAGGGCAACCAGGAGTTGTAGCATCAGTAGTACAGCTGCATTTCTGTCACTGCCATGTTTGACAGTTGGTCCAGTCTTCCTGTTCAGCTCCAAAGCTGTTTCCTTGGTAAACCGGTATCTCACCAAAAATTCCTCTTCATCATGAAATTCAAGAGGATTGAGCCTGTCTCTCAGTTTTCTTCAAGGAACTTCATTATTTTGCTCTATCTACCTCAAAAATGCAGCCATTGTTAAAGTTAAACCTTCCCAACTGTCAGTTTAAAATTAATTCTCGATCACAGTTTAAACTGGAGTTTAAAGTTCTGGTGCAACAGAATTAAATTTAAACTTGGTTTAGAGGAAAAATTAAACTGAGGTTTAAAGAGAGATTTAAAATCAATCTGTCTTAATTTTAAACTAGGTCTAAAGTTTGGTGCAACAGAATTTAAACTTAAACCATGATTTAATCTGATTTTAAAGTTAAACCTTGTTGGTGCAATCCAGCCTAAGAACCTTGTTGCAAAACAGCCTGCAACTGGCCTATGGCTAAGCCACGCCCCCCTCCACTCACTCGCACAAAATATCAATATTCAGTGAGCGGCGCTATGGCAGGTGTCACAGTACACGGCATTTCGCAGGAGGCAGTTGATTTTTTTTTTGGACATAACGATCAGATGTTATTGAGAAGTAACCAAAAGGGCCTAAACTACGCATTGGAGGGATATATTCATCATTTTATTGTTGAGAAGGTCGATGAAAAGCTTCAATTACAAGACAAAATTTACAGGTCAAAGGAGACACTTTTCTCGGTTGAGATGTGGTTTAAAGTGTAAAAATACACCTGGTCGCCCAGCCTCTCAGGATACCTTGTGTCAGAGTTGCATGTACCCCATGCACACCGTTTGACCATTTTTAAACTTCAAATTGCTGAAAAAGCTCATAAAACTGAACAAAACTGACTTTCTGTAATGCATTTCAATGGACGTCCAGGCAGAGAATGTCTGAGTGTATGGGAATGGCTATACGGACTGTGATTGGCTCATCGCGTTTGAAGGTGGGGTTTAGCCATAGGTCAATGCCACCAGTTTTGATCAGAATCGTTGTAATCAAGGATGTGTCCTCAACGGAGGGCATTGAACAATACACAACAGAAGTAAACAGCAGTACCAAGGCGGTGGATTGCATAGAGTGCTAAAAATAGTACCGAACCAAAACAATGAAATAAATTGTAAACTTGAAACTCAGTTCCCAATTAGAACTGAACACAAAATGCCAAGTACTGGGTACCTGTAAAAAAGAATTCATTCAGATCCTAGATTCAACTACATTTAACTACATTTAACTACAGAAAAACTTAAAACCTGATGAAGTGGGTAATAAAGTATGAGTCCCTTATTCACAGCACATTGCACAATATTTAAGTTTGCTTGAAGATTTTCAACAGGTTTTAAAGTGTGTTGTGCTTACTGCTACTTCACTTGAATGTTTGGCCTTCAGTGTGCTGAATGACATACAGGAGAGTTTGATATTAGAAGGCTGTTTTCACATTCATCTGCTGATGGAGGAAAGTTTCTCTGTGCTCACCTTAAATGTCAGTTTCAGACTTTGCATACAAGCATGAGTTTGTGAAATCTCTTGAAGCTCTAGTGAAAGTTCAGTCAGGAACAATTTTTCATGCTTACGCTATAACTTTTCGTCCTCATTGCTTACACATGTGCTCCCTCTCTATCTCTGGCTGACAATGTTCGGGGCAGTCAATCAAGTCATCAGCTGTTCAACCAATAGCACAGCAACACACCCATCAGCCTATTATCTCACTGCTCCTCATTTTAAACGGATCTTTTTTTTTGCCGGCAGTCCTTTCAAGCTGAAGCTGTGCGTACCCTCCACCTCCCTATCACTGCCTAGTCTTCTCGGATTCAGCTTCATTCGCCTCATCAATCATCAGCCACAAAGTCATCAGCCACCAGCACCTCCAGGAGGCCTAGATGTCCCACGATCACAAAAATCTCCCTCTGGTTTCCAAGCGCCAAAGATTTTTGTGCAGCACAAATCATCTGTTTCTCTATGCTCATTCCATTTTAAACTTCTGATTGACCTATAGTTTGAGCGCCAATATGAGACTTACACAGGTGTGCTGTTTAAACTTAAAGCCTTCGGTGCATATGTATGTTACAGTTTTTCTCAATTGTTTACACGCAATTTTGAAAACAGGGCTCCTTTTTTCAAAATATTCACACAATTATCCAAACACCACACTCAATTTGCATAACTCCTAGATTGTTTGCAAAATGACACACTTCAGTCAAAACACATATTTATAAAAATGCTGTTTTGTTTTCATCTCACTAACAGTCCTCAAATGATCAGACACTATTGCAGTCAGTTACACACTACAGTGGTCAATACAAAATACATTTGTAAAAACCCCTATTTTAGGAAACAGCTGGTCTAGTGCTGGACTTTTTGCCAGACATTTTTATGCAAGGGATAATTTAGATGACAAAAATAGATTGTCAAACCTACAACATTCTTCATGATTACTTTGAGGTATACAGAGAAAGTACACAAATACAACAAACAAAACAATGATTGCAGACTGAAAATATTTATTTCTTACCATACTTAGTTACAGTAACAGATCAATCAACAATGAAAATCAGAACAAAATAGTAGTTTTTACAGTACAGTAGACAAATAAAAATTACTGCATGAAGTACCTACACTTACAGCAACTCTGAAGAAAAACTAAAGCAACAACAACAAGAACAATACTGTAACTAATCACTATCTCTCCGTCTGGCTGGATCAGGCCATAGGATTTCATCCACATCACATGCTATGTCTTCATTGGCAAGGCACTGTTGGAAGAATCGCCTTGTGTGACGAATCCACCCCTGCACAGAAGCTGCTTGGATAAGATCACAGGCCTGCTCCATGGCCTGAATGAGGGGTAAACGGTCGTAGGGCCGAAGGTCATATACCTTCCACCGCCATGCAGAAAAAAACTTCTCTGTTGGGTTTAGGAAGGGGGAGTATGGTGGAAGGTATCAGATTGGAAATTCAGGGTGCTCATGGAACCAACTGTGGACCAGAGCAGATCGATGGAAAGATACATTGTCCCAAACGACAATGTACTGCATGTGGTCCACTTGATTTAATGCTGTGACAATGTCGTGCTATCTGTCAAGAAATGCAAGTATTAGATTGGTGTTATAGGGTCCCAGATTCACATGGCGGTGGAGGACCCCATTTTGGGTAATGGCAGCGCAAAGGGTGATGTTACCCCCTCGCTGCCCTGGCACATTGGTAATTGCCCTGTGTCCAATTACATTCCTCCCTCTTCTTCTAGTTTTCACAAGGTTAAATCCAGCCTCATCAACATATATAAATTCATGTTGGATTTCTTCAGCATCCATTTGCAAGACTATTGCAAGATAATAGGATGCCGTTCAATATCTAGCACAGTAATTTTTCATGCAAAAAGGTTGTGTGCAATGCACAATACCACACTATAGTAAGGTGAACAATACATACCTCCACATACTTATTACGCAGACGTTTCACTCTCTCTGAATTCCTGTCAAATGGTACTCGATACAGTTGCTTCATGTGTATTTGATTTATTTTGAGGATTCGACCCAATGTTGACAGAGAGACTTCATGGATGTTACTGAAAATATTGTGATCACTGATGACATTGGCTTGGATTTCTCTCAGCCTGATACAATTGTTGGCCAAAACCATGTTTACAATGGCTGTCTCTTGTGCCCGAGTGAACATGGGGCGCCTTCCACCTTGGTGTCCTCGACCTTCAATCCTATGTAGATAAAAAACACATATCACAGGAAAGGATATCAAAAGTGATGACAAGTACAGTAAGCTGCAGTTTTAATGTACTGTGTGGTTAGTTTACCTGTTTTCTCAAATTGTTTTTTCAAATTGCTGTTGCTACAGTATTTCTGCTGAGATTTGGCTGGACTCTTAGTCCAGCTTCTCTCAGTGTCCATGGTTGATAACGTGGTCAATAAGTGTTGCACGGATTTCTTGAGTTAAATTTGGTCCTCGTCTTCTTTGTTCAGGTTCTATAACTTCTTCAGGTCCCTCTCTACCTCTTCCTCTACCTAGGCCTCTTCCTCTGCCTCCTTCTTCTTCTCCTCTTCCTCCACCTTCTTCTTCTCTTTGAGCTCCCCCTCTCATTCTCACTCCTCTTCTTCTTCTGACTCTTTCCATTTTTGTTGAATACAGGTGAACTCACCTGCTGCCTTTTATAGCACCTACCTAAGTGCTGCATTTTCAATTAAGCACCTGTGTGCTTCCACACCACGTGGATGTGGATGTGTGTGTTAGTGTGGTCGTTGGCAAGCCGGGGCTTTGTAATGAGAAGGAAGTAACCTCACAATCTGTGTCTTATCTGTGTCTAAGGTATGATAATGCATGTAGAGTTTTGCAAATCACTGTGTGTAATGTTTTGCAAAAAGTGTGAAGCTGAGTCTGTGCTTGTTGTTGTGCAACTATGGACAGGTGTTTTGCTTCTCAAGTGTAAAGAGCTGTTAATTGTGTGAAAATTTTCATTTTAGTGCGTAAACAACTGTAAAAAACTGTAATAATGACTACTTCTCCTGCTCGGACACATGTTCCAGTCCACACTGGCAGCAGCAGGCACTGAGTGGATCGAAAAGCAAACAATATAACAACAGACAGACTTTCTCTCGTAGCTGTCATCACCAACTCAGCCAGGCTAAAACCGTAATTAGTCATGATGGCAAAAATAGAATGTCAGCCCAACAACTGTATTGGGGGTTAACTTTATCATGCAGAGGACAGGATGTAGCTTCACCTCTGCAGCAGAAGCGATAAATATCTGAACCCACCTGGGGGATTATTAGTGGATACCATCTACTTTAAAACATTTCCATCATTTTGAAAATCTCAGGGCCACATGAGAACAAAAACTGCCTTGAGTTTTCATTCTCAAGGCCCCCTTCATCTGAGGGCTTTTTAAGCACACCAGCTTTCAACAGTCAACTTGAACCTGCGACCTCTGCACCTGTAAACACTTAAGCTTTTGAACTTCTTGATGTTTCTAGTCAAATTTTGCTTTCCCTGAGCTTTTCAGACACTCTTCTACCAATTCTGAAAATGTGCAGTACTCGGAAGTAAGGCTTTATGCTGTAACCTTAACGCCCCAACATGCTTAACCTGCCGGGCCCAGTGAATGTGAGAGGTAAGCTCTTTGTAAGATTATTAGCAGCTCTCTGTCAATATGTTGGCTTTCAAAAAGTACTCCAGCTGGAGGCAGTATCTGAACCTGTAACCTTGACACCCGTACGCACTGAATATCTCTTAAAGTGTGCTTGAAACTCTGGAAATGTGGATTTCATAACTTGCTTACTGAAGCCCTATACTCTGCATGCACACTTACACAGAAAAATAGTACAACAACATTTGTTATTGTGCAAAAGAAAAGTCTCACAGGCTGTGGCTGAGGGAGGCAGTGGAATCCCAAGGGGTCCAGGGGGTCCATGTTGCCCCTGATACAATTGCTGCCCCCACCCCCAGCACAAATAATTGGAGGCAGGCTCATTTGAAGCTACCACTAAGATATTATCCTGTGAAAACTAGACAACCTAAGGCTTGAGTCTTCAACAGGAGCTCCGTGGCCCCTAGGGGGTCCTATGAGTCACTGCAGGGGGGCCGCCAAATGATTGTTTGCTAATTTTTTGAAAGTTTTTCTTTGTTGTTCTAAAATTTAAAATATGTCTGAAAATACACATTATCTTGAGTTCAAACACTAATGACAGGCTAACTGCCACCCATGAATCCTCATGCAATCGATAGTGTGGCACTGTTGTGAAATGAAATCACTGTTACAACACTTCAGTACAGCCAGCCATATTGAGGCAATAAGCCACCATTTATTAGCAAAAGACAAATCACGCCATTTCCTTCCAACTCTGACAGATTCAGGCTCAACAGAGACAGATGCCAAATTCACTTCAGTCAGTGTTTGTGTCACTCTGCAGTTACACCTCCAAAACACTAGTCGGCAGTGGAGTAAAAGTAAATAAAGAAATAAGAGTAAATGGGTCATTCTCATGAAATCTTGGTTTCAAAGATTTCAAGCATGGAATTTTTTTAAAAAAAAATTGCATAAACAAATTTCCTTTTTCGGCATTAATAACAAAGTCTGAAGTGTTTATAATTGTTAATTAAAAAATATTTACTGACAATTTAACACCTTTTTGAACATATTTTCCAAAGCATGTCCTTAAAAATCTCATTACCGCAATGGTCTGAAAACATCAAGGCCATTAAGAAAGCCAATTATTTTTCAATTTTTTAAAAGTTGAATATTAACAGTCATGCACAACTACTTGAAACTCTGCAATAACAAATATTTTTAAATTTACATTTTTAGATGAGTTTGACTTTTTTCTCTCATTACTGCAACACCTTTTGCAATCTACAACCTAATAGTTTTTATATTTCATTGAAACCTGCCATATTTTCGAAATGATTTGGCAAACCTTAAAGGTTGATTATATAGATTAATTATTAAAAGCTATAATTTAAAAAAAAAAATAATAATAATACATCCACAGGGCGTTTAGAGGGGTGCAGAATAGAAGTATAGCATTTCCCTGAAAAATTATATTTTGTCTGAATTAAATAATTTTATAAATTCTAACGGGTTCGACATTGACATCATGTTTACATTGTACCAGCCAATAGCGGCCGGGCATTGCCGGTTGCCAAGTATGGTCTCTATACTTGGCATGATGGAGTCTGCATGTCCAGCAGCTGCTTTAGAGCCCCGGAGAACAGTGCGTTATCCATCCCAGCAACAGAGTGACTGGAGAAGGGCAAAGACGAGAGTTGATATTGGCAAAGCATTTGCTCGATGGACTCAAATAAAGGATTCCCACGGCATAAGAACGCATGTGGAAATGGCTACTTTTCTCCTCGATCGGTAAGCTAACTCACTTGCTAACTTAGCTAATGTTACCTGTCGGCACTGATGGTCGATTTACTTTTTCAAGATAGATTTACTGCAAGCAGGCTGCGATACTGCTTTATAAACCGTGATTATGTGAGACTGTCTCATGACAATCAGGTATGAGTGGTGTGACGTCAGTGGTAAACAGCAGACATGTAGATCAACAACAGATAACATGGAGTGCAGGAGAGAGCAGGACCATGCAGCGTTTAATGCTTGGAAGTACCGACATTACTTTGATTTTGACTCGGTAAAAAGTGACACAAACATTAGCATCTGCAGTGCACTCTGCGTGGTAAGAAATGAAGTAGTCGCCAACCCAACGTGGCCTGCAGCGGAACGGGGGCTTGAGCCCGCTTCATGCAGCCACTGATGCCTTCTAGACATTGTGATTTCCCAAAACTGAATAAATACCACACATAACATCATATACATATATATATATATATATATATATATATATATAGACCTATAGCTAGGCTAATGTTAAATACTGTTGTAAAATAAATTGATTAGTCGAAATTAGTCGTTACCCTGTATGATTCATCACTTGACATGGTGCAGGCTGATGGCTTCACACACTTGGCATCGAACCTGGCAACCCGACTGCTGGAATTATTTTTTGTGGTTGTGACTACCATCTAGACACACTAGATGGCGGTATTCTGCTCATTCTACATAATCAACCTTTAAATAACTTAACATGTATATTGTGCACGTGCATTTAAAAACAAATTACTATTTTTCTATTCATTAAATTAATGTTAAATGAACACCTGTTGCGGTAATGATACATACATTTCGGAAATGAGGTTGCTGGTTTCGGTAATGATAAGAAGTATATTAAGACTGTTGGTTAGAAACATTATAAAATTTTAATGTAGAAAATAATTTAGATACATAACATACATAGGCTAAAACAGAACAAAACAGCATGTATAAAAACAACAGAACAGGGCTAAACAGAGCAACATTAGAACATGTGCTAAAAACATGTAAACCATTTCATTACAGACACAAAAAATTATTGTGCCAGTCAAAATACAAGTGTGATGTGTCCATAAAATACACAGGGAGGCTGCCAACACTAGACTCAAGAGAAAGCTAGTCACCACTGACTTCAGTACACTATAACTATAGTCAGTGATGACTAGCTTTTTCTTGCATAGTGTTTGCAACCTCCCTGTGTGTTATATAGACAAACACCTGTATTTCAGCTGGCATGAGGGGAATGGATGATGACAGAATTTTCATTTTCTGGGTGAATTATTCCTTTGAATGCCAAAGAACAGTGCTAACAAGAAAAATGTGTAGAATTTGCACACTGCTAAAAGTTAAACAAATATAAATGCACATACTATACTGTTCACACAATAGTAAAGTTCATTTGGGAGCAGGTATTATTTTCCTGTTGATTGGCGGTGTATCATATAGATTTGTTTTGGTTTAGGTTTAAATGGCCCTCCACTTGAGACACAATGAGACAACAATCCACAATGAGATTAACCAGGAGGTAGTATGTGTTTGGTAGTTGTATAGCAGTAACAATTACAGTCTAGCCCTATCCCAATGTCTCCTGCTGCTACCCTCTCTATCCCACTTGGGATTCCAGTGCTCTACACGTTTCTTTGAGTACTTTGCCCAGATCTCACGCAACACACAGAAGTGTCAAGCTGACGATGTGGCAGGTTATTGGCTCAGGGATGACGGCTTTTATGTCTTCAAAATAGTACCAGACTTTTTCACCCTCAAACACAGCCTGCAATGAAACAGGACATAAAGCAAAATGTCACAGTTGTAATACATAAGATAAATATATGTATATGTATATATATATATATATATATATATATATATATATATATATACATATATATGTGTGTGTGTGTGTGTGTGTGTGTGTGTGTGTGTATACATAAATAAGATCAGTATAATAACATAAGTTAGTAAAATATAATTTAAATTAATAATTCATAATATATGTTATAGTCTATATGTAATAGACTACACTTCTCATTACCGAAACAGAAGTTCTCTCTACCGCAACTGGCCTTCAATTGTTGCAGTAAGAGAGAACTGTGTTGCAGAGGATGAGGAACATTAGCATGTTTAGCTAGCAACAGAGAAGCCATGATGACTTAGTAAATTTTTACTCTATGCACATAAATAGATATCAATAACATCTATTTAGAACATTTTAAATCAAATGTTTTTCTAAATGTGGAAAACTAGCTGTATCAGTAATGATAATCAGTACTTTCATGTATGCAGTCTGACAGGAGAAAGTTTAACTTTTAACTTGAGAGGAAAAAAAGATCTTCTTACCTGGTAGCCATCTTGAAATGTGTTGCTTTATACAAAATACAACTTGTATAAAATTCTCTTGGCATGTGTAAACAGTCCTTCAAATATGTTGCAGAGGATGAGAACATGAGTCATGGACACTTAATTTTTCCTCTATTTTTTTAATTGTTTTTCAGTCACTTAAAAACATCCATTACAGCAACCACTATTTTTTTCAGATTATTTTTATTTTACTCTGTTAAAATAACAACATAACATACATTCAGACAGACCCGGACGCATTGCGGTAATGAGAATTTTGTCAGAAAACTCAATAAAATATAAATATAATTAATTTCTATGTTGAAATCACTCTTTGTTCAAGGTAGAGATCATTATTAGCTTTATTATTATGTTTTGTTAAATTACTAAATTGCATGTTTTATAACTAAAATCATTGCTGCCATGGTATTTCAGCGGTTTCATGAGAATGACCCAAATTAAAGTTTTGTTTCCACTGAGGGAAATGGTTTCAGCCAACCAAAATAAACAGCAGGTCTGTGTTGCCGTGACGTGTAGTGACATCTCTGGGGAGGTGCACGTCAGACCATGGTGTAGGTGACAGTGTAGGCTCTGCGTTGACACAGACCCTACACCATAGGTATGTTGTCAATTTGACGCAGAAAAGTCGCGCTTAACATGTAGATCCAAAACACAAGAAAACAGAATTGCTGTGAAACTCAAAATGTTACCTGTATTAGTTTATGCACATCAGATAATTTCTAATATTGACTGTAAATTAGCTCTCCATATTGACACAGTTTTCTAGCCTATGCTACAAGAGCATTCACTGAATTCCTGAAGAACAGTTACATCTTTTGAATTTGTTGTGCCATCCCAAGATTTTGAGTGACTCCATCTGGCCTCCTCTATGAAAAAAATCTGGGGGTAGGTATTGTCTTTGGACTTTAGGCTCTTGATTGTCTCTGGGGCTGCATTCTGCACAATACTATTGTAAAAGCCTTTTCTCTTTGTGATAACAGCGTTACCCCTGTACTTTTTTCAGCCACAGTTATGCTTTTGAACTTGAGAACATCTGTTACCCACTTAGCTTTTTTAACTGTTTGCACCTGCTGTGCGAGTGAACACACCAGCGAGTGTGCGACTCATTGCACCTTTCATGGCATCTCACATCAGATAACCTCAATATGACAAAGATGTCACAGTCATGGTCTGACTACTGCAAGCTGTGTTGTGCATTTAGCTCAAAATGGCTTAGTACAAATTCATACGTTCATGCACCAAAAAATATCTTTATGCGATACATCAAAAGGGACATATCTGATCTTGAGAGGACTTGAAACATGATGGTGCATCTGGAAAGAATGTACTTTCACTGCAACAGTTAGCTCCTCATGAACTCTATCTCTGTGTCTGAACATCCAGCTTTTACACATGGCGGATGTTTTTTTAATCAAAGTTAAGCAGGGGGATTTATTTTTTTTTTTTTTTTGCATCTTTTGTTGAACGTGGCTGTGATTGCATTTGAAAAACTGATTCTTTGCGTGTAATCAAGAAGGATTAGTCTCTGAAAAGACTGGGCAGCACTGTGTGATATGAAGAGGCCAAAAACTCCATCTCTCAGTGTTACTGCTCCACTCCATACTTTCTGAAGGTGTGCTAACACAAACACTTTGGTCAGTTTGTTTTTCATTATGTTCTGTGGCCAATCTGTGATTTTCTTAAGAAATCCGGACACATTTGACACAACCTTGATCTCTGAACCTGTCAGATCTTCCACTCCTTGTGCGGTTCTTGAAATTAAAGCTTGATGTCATAATGATGTCTTAACCTTAAAAGCCTTCACTTATTATCAGGCCCCCTGAGTGTGTGAAGTAAGTGCTTTGGAGCTTAATTGCAGTCCTTCATCAAAATATTGGCCTTCAGAGAGTACTTCAAACCAGGAGCAGGATCTCAGCCCTTAACCTCGACACCGGTATGCACTTAACAGCTGATCCTGAGTGTTTGTCCTTCTGGCCTTATTCTCAGTGAGATTTTTTTTAGATGTTATCTTTCAAAACACACTTGAAACTCACAAACACATGGATTTCATAACTTCAACACATTGTATGTAGTCTCTTAATTCCCCAGGGGTTAATGGTTTAAACTCTGTCCCACTGAGCTGTTTTCCTTGTACCTCTGGCTGCTCACGTTCTTGAGGAATACTTCACCCACCAAATGACCATTTGTATTTCAGGTACTCACCCTGTGCTATGTTGTTTTCATGAACAAAGCTGTATTTCTCTTGCATGCCACTGGAAAACAAAACAATCCAAAACCTGAGACAATTTTTGATGAATTGAAGTCGTCTGCAGCTGTGTTTAACAAAAGCAAAACTATGTCAAAGGCAGCACAGTGGTGCAGTGGTTAGCACTGTCGCCTCACACTAAGAGGCCTCTAAATTCGAGCCCGCCAGCTGGCTGGGGCCCTTCTCTTTCCATGTTCTCACTGTCAGCATGAGTTTTATCCGGCTTCCTCCCACAGTCCAAATCAGCGGATCTTAATTGCCCATAGGTGTGAATGTGAGTGTAAATGTTGTTTGCTTTTCTGTCTACCTGTAATAGTCTGGCGACTTGTCCAGGGTGTACCCTGCCTCTTTCCAAATGTCAGCTACAACAGGCTCCACCCCCTCACAACCTTGGATAGGATAAGCCATTGAGGATAATGAATGAATGAAAACTATATCAAAGCATCGGTTTACAAACTCTCACACAACTCATGCAGCATAATCCAAGTCATTTATTTTACCTAACTGAACACAGAAGCTGCTGGCCTACCACTTGCTCTGATTTGATTTTTTTTTTTTTTTTTTTAAATTGGTTTGTCTGGCATCATGACATGAAACAACAGTTTCTCAATTGAAAACCCAGCAATCCACTGAGGGCCACAGGGGGCCCAATATTGTCAAGTGGTGCACAGGAACTAATGAGGAGAAGGGTTGGGTGATATATCAAATATTCTCGATGTATCACAGCTTGTTCCACTTGCAATGTATAAAATGATTATTTCACTGACTTCACTTATATAAACTGGAGCTGGAGGAGAAGAAAGACTATGCAGCTCAGATGTACAGTCAGGTGAGCTAAAGCCCCCCCATGATGACCTTCAGATTTCAGCAGGAGAAGGCTTGGCAAGTCTGCCCAAAGAGTCGTCACACCAGATACTATCATACTTCCACAAATATTAATAATGAACAGGCTTTTTACTATGTAGTGGTTCATGGAAAAAAATAAAAGTTTAAAATTTCAATACCTCCTGCAACTTGTTCCATTTATGTGGGGCGAAAAAACTAAAAGCTACTTTACCGAGCTCTGTACTAATCTGAGGGGTTTCAAGGGATAAAAATTCCTGTGATCGAGTGTGATGAGAGATGGATAACCACATGTGTTTTAATTGAAAGCTTGTCATCTAGCCAGATGCCAAGGTATTTGTAATCTGTAACACGTTCAATATAGGTGCCATTAAGGGAACAGATGGAAAAGGCATCAAGATCACACTTCCTTGACTTTGTGAATAACATGAATTTAGTTTTGTTTCAATTTAAAATCAGTCTAAGTGTTTTTTGAGGATTTTTGCACACAGTCAAATGCAAACTGAAGATTTGATACAGCTTCCTCCATCGATAGTGCACAAGCATAAAGAATCGTGTCATCTGCATAAAAATGTGCTTTACAGTGTTCTACAGAGGCACAGATATCATTTATATACAAAGTGTGGACCTAAACTTGACCCTTGTGGCACACCATTTTTTGATCTTAAAATTCTGAATTCACTCCTGCAGTAGAGTGCCTCAGACTCTTAGTTTGGACTACCTTTTGTTACATTTTTGATATCTCTGTTTACCAGTAGGACAGTCCTTCTTTTTTGTACATCACTCCTGCAGCATTTCTGCACTGGGTTCTATCAGTGAGGTTAATCCTGAAACCATTCAAAGGATGCTTCATCAAAATCCAGCAGGGTCAATTTATGCAGAAGCAGTATTTGATCAACAGTATCAAAAGCCTTTGACAAGTCTATAAATAAGGCTGCACAGTGTCTCCTACCATCTAACGCTGAAATTATATCATTTAGAACCACAGTTGCTGCTGTAATGGCATTATGGCCGGATCTGAACCCAGACTGAAAAGGACTTAAAATAGCATTTGCAGACAGAAAAATACAAAGCTGTTCATGTACAAAAGATATTAACACTTGGGAACACAGGGGTGATAGTTTTGAGATAGGCCTATAGCTAATTAGATTATTAGTGTCTCCTCCCTTATGTAGAGGAGTCACTAGGGCTGACTTCCAGACTTTGGAATTGAACCAGAGCTGAGCATTAAGACATAAGAAAGCAATGCCAACGGATGAGGAAAGTCTTTGCTGCTCAGACTGGGAATTGCCGATGCCTGCACTTGAGAATCTGGACATCAGTACTGACAAGACTGCTGCTCTTCAGAGACTGTGCATCACCGATCACCCTGAGCGCACACACGTCAGCGCGGAGCACAAAGAGGCAGTCAGAGCTACAGGCTACAGTGAGGCTAAGGCAAGGCAAGGCAAGTTTATTTGTAGAGCACAATTCGTACACAAAGTAATTCAAAGTGCTTTACAGAACAAGAAAATGCATTAAAATCACAATAAAATAAAAACATAAATAATCATTATAAAATGAACTTTAACAGAGAAGAGTGCAGATAAGATCCTTTCAGTCATATGCACAGTGAAATAGAGCTGTTTTGAGCCTAGATTTGAACATTGTCAGAGTAGAGGCCTGTCTCACATCTTCAGAAAGACTGTTCCAGATTTTAGCTGCATAAAACTGGAATCCTGATTCCCAATGTTTAGTCCTGACTCTGGGCACCAGCAGGAGGCCGGTCCCTGAGGTCCTCAGAGTCCGAGATGGTTCATATGGCACTAACATGTCAGAGATGTACTTTGGTGCTAGGCCGTGGAGAGACTTGTACACAAGCAGAGCTGCTTTAAAGTCTATTCTCTGAGCCACAGGAAGCCAGTGTAGAGACCTGAGCACAGGACTAATGTGCTCATACTTCCTGGTTCTGGTCAGGACCCGAGCAGCAGCATTCTGGATGTACTGCAGCTGTCTTACGGCCCGTTTGGAGAGGCCAGTGAGCAGGCTGTTACAGTAGTCTAACCTACTAGAGACAAATGCATGGATAAGTCTCTCCAAGTCAGGTTTAGACACTATACCTTTGATTTTGGCAATGTTTTTAGATGGTAAAAAGCTGCTGATGTTATTGATTTGATGTGGCTGTTAAAGTTCAAGTCTGAGTCCATTATTACCCCGAGATTTCTAACCTGATTTGTAGGTTTTAGAGAGAGAGACTGGAGGTGACTGCTGACACTTTCTCTTTGTTTCTGTGGACCAAATACGATGACTTCAGTCTTGTCTGAATTTAGCTGGAGAAAGTTGTTTTGCATCCACACACTGACCTGTTGGATGCAGTGACAGAGTGAATCCACTGGTTCATATTCACCTGCTGTCAGTGAGACATAGATCTGAGTGTCGTCTGCATAATTGTGGTAGGACACATTATTCCTTTGTATTTACTAGCCTAAAGGCAGCATGTAGAGATTGAACAGAAGGGTTCCCAGGATTGACCCTTGGGGCACCCCACAGGTCAAGGCCATGTGGTCTGAGACACAGTTACCAATTTCAACAAAGTACTTCCTGTCTTCTAGATAGGACTTCAACCAATTTAGGGCAGTGCCAGAGATGCCCACCCAGTCCTCTAGTCTCTGTGAAAGGATCTCATGATCGACAGAAAAGAAAAGCAGCACTCAGATCTACCAGGACTAAAACTGAGACTTTGCCTGCGTCAGTGTTCAGGCGGATGTCATTTGTCACTTTAATAACAGCGGTCTCAGTGCTGTGATGGGGTCTAAAACCTGACTGGAAAACATCAAAGGAGTTGTTCATTAGGAGAAAGTCAGTAAGCTGTTGGTAAACAACTTTCTCAAGGACTTTGCCTGACAACGGCAGATTTGAAATGGGCCGGTAGTTGTTCAGTACTGTGGCATCAAGACTGCTCTTCTTTAGGAGAGTCTTTATGACCGCAGTTTTCAAGGTCTTTGGGAATGTTCCAGATTGTAGTGACATGTTAACTATGTGAGCGAGTGGTGGTAACAAACTGCTCAGTACAGACTTTAGAAATCTAGTGGGTAACACATCGAGGCAGCATGTAGATGAACTCAGACTGGTGATGATCTCTTGGACAGTTTTGTCATTTACAGGTGCAAAATGAGTCAGCTCTAAGTGTCTAGGTGGCTGCAGGGTTATTATTGGTGTTGTGGAATTGATGGCATTTTTAATGGTCTGAACCTTGTTGCAAAAGAATACTGCAAACTCATTACACTTAGATGTGGAGATCAGTTCCAACGGCAGTTGAGCTGGAGGGTGTGTTAATCTAAAAACAGAGTTCATATGACGTTTTTCGAAACAACTTTTCATGTCGGGGCTTCAGGACACTTGGATCACTACGGATGAGCATGTTGAAGATATTTTGTGGTTTCAATTTTGTGTTCTTGGACGTTAGTCTGGGGCGCCGTCAGCCATTAGGTGTGCTAGCCGCTCCCCCTGCCGATCTCCGCAAGGGATGTGAGGACTCTAAAACTTCAATCGACATATGGGTGAGTAGATAATGGCTGAATTTTCATTTTTGGGTGCACTATCCCTTTAAGTCAGTTTGCCTGTAATTACTTAAACTCTGGTTTAGCAGTCTCTTGTGATTATATTTATTAATTTGATTTCAGCAGCACCCACAGAGAGTTTTCCTTTATAGCTCGCCTCTTTCTTTTCTATGTCAGTTGTAAATCTAAGTTTCTTGAAAACGAATAACTTTTTATTTTACCAAGTCCACCTGGTTTTATGTCACTTCCATTCCCCCCTGGAGAGCAGGCTCATAGCAAAGCAGTGGATATACTATTTTTTGACAACACACAAAGGAAAACGAGCTGCTCACAGCTGGAAATAATTCAAACAAATGCAAATGCAGATGTGATAAATCACCTTTTGTGACCATCCCAGGAAACAAAATATATATATACAGATTTATGAAAAATAAGTGTCCTGGGCCTATTTAATCAATATCACATGAGTAGGAGTGCTTTTGTATTGAATAATATAATCATAGCCATGATGGTTCAGCACAGCAGTATGACCTCTGATTTTCCTTTTTTAGGTTAAAAGTAAAAAGCAATGTTCGCCAATTGAATCCATATTTTTGTCAAACCTACTGATCAAAGGCACCTCTGTTATTCATAATGCACTTTTGTATCTAAATTGTACCACCTCTTCAGATCATTCAAAAGTAGCCTGGGCAAATGATTTGGAGGTTGTCATTTCGGATGCCCAATTACTGGTACATTCTTCCTCAGTTTGTGCAAGACATGGACTTTTGCAATTTAAAATATAGCATAGACTTCACTTAAAAAAAAGGTCCTGATCTACTGACCACACTGTTTGGTATTAAAGGTTCTGATCTTATGTTTACCAGCTCCCAATATAACAAGATATTATTTCTAACCCTGCTAGCAGGTAGATTGATATTATTAAATTGGAAGGAAACACAGGCTTCTACCCATTCTGCCCTTGTGTGAAAACAAACTCTACCAGATCTGGTAACCCTTTACAGACCATCTTAAGGAAGAGGCACTAAGTCCTTCCCCTAATAAGCCTAGTTTAAATGATACAAAACATGGTCAATCCCTTTTTTACAATTTTTATTTTATTTTTTAAACTGTGTCTAAAGAGGAATGACAACTCATCCTTTAGAGTATTTTCAGATTTTTGACTTGTTGCATATTTTCTATATTTTTGAATCAGACATTCTGTTTTCACTTTAATACTACTAAGCCTGAGTAGGGAAATTAATGTGCAGTATTTTTGGAAGAAGAATGTGGTGTAATAGTGAGTATAACTGCTAGTGGGTAAGGTAAAAGTAACTAAAAAATGAGAGGATTATCACAAATGGTGAATGGACTGCACTTACAGAGTCCTCTTCTAGTCTGCCGAACATTCAAAGTGCTTTTTACACTGCATGTCACATTCACCCATTCACACACAGTCACACACTGGTTACTGAGTAATATTCCTGTTACTCAGTAACCATTCACATACTGTACACTCACACACCAATGGAAGAGCCATTGGGAGAAATTTGGAGTTCAATTCAATTCAATTTTATTTATAAAGCCCAATATCACAAATCACAATTTACCTCACAGGGCTTTACAGCATACGACATCCCTCTGTCCTTTAGACCCTCGCAGCAGAGAAGGAAAAACTCCCCAAAAAACCCCTTTAACGGGGTTCAGTATCTTGCCCACGGATACTTCAACGTATGGACTGGAGGAGGCAGGGACCAAGTCAACGATCTTCCAATTAGTGGATTTCTTTCAGTCTCTCTATGGAGGTTCGCCCTCACAAGTGAGCTCCAACTTCAACAAAGGGCCACTTGCCTGAGGCTCAGAATATCTCTGAAACACAAAATATTCATCAAAACCACAATTCCAAGTTCCAACAGATTCATACCACATACCTGTAATGTGTCAGAGCTTCGGATGGGTCATTTTCAGTGAAGCTGATGCCTGGAAAAAGTTTCAAATTTACCAGAAAGACTCACACTCCTGATGCTGCACTCTACATTAGATATTTCATCAGATATTCTTTTAAAAACTAGCAGCAGCACCCACTGAGGTAAAAACCTGTGTAGTCCTGTGTAATCCATGTGTAAATACTTTCTCAGAATTTGATTTAAACCCCAGATGGGATTTAGAGCTTTGACTCTCGTTAAACTAACTTTGACTTTGAAAATACTATGGTTTCAATTATTAAGGTCAAATGTCATTGCGTGAGTTTACTGGCCCTCTGCTCCAGTGAGAGCATGACTGTGTATCATTTGTTTCTCTTAACACTTGAGCACATCATCACCTCTTACTCCCAACATGGATTCTGCTTGTTTTCTCACCGGAGCATCTTCCTAGAAAACCAAGCCTTTTATGGCTCTGTGTGTCCGTCCCATTCGCATGAACACATGAACACATGAACACATGAACACATTGAGGGAATTTCTTAAAATCTGGCTCAAACGTAGACTCAAGAATGAACTGATCAGATTTTTGTGATTGAAGTCAAAGGTCAAGGTCACTGTGACCTTGTGTCTGTCTCATTTTTATGGACGTGATATCTCAAGAATGCATTGAGGACTCCAGGATGAATTGATTAGATTTTTGTGGTCAAAGGTCAAGGTCAAGGTCACTGTGACCTCACATAGCATGTTTTGTCTGAAGGGATAAAATGATGAAGTGATGACATTTTATATCCAAATGTTGTCATCTTTATTGTCATATAGCAATATCATAATGTTCTGCAAAAACAATTTTCAGGCCATTTTTGACACCAACAGAACAGAACAGAAAACATTTGGTCAGACACTAAATAGGTGACACTAGTCCTAGGTGTCCACCCTGAAACTTTGCTGATTGTATAGATCTTCTGTGCTGCCGGGGTGAAGGCTTGTGTGAGGCATCTGTGTTTTGGAATATGTAGCTTATCTGCAGGAATATCCATATTTGAAGTACTGTCAAATGTCATGGCTACATGAATCTGAACAGACATGGTTGTAAGCTATAACTGCAACTTGACTGGTTCATATGTCCAGTCATTCTAGTTTTATGTTCTTTTTGGGGACTCAAAAACTGACATCCACCGAGGGGTCTGATCTCATTCTGAACCAGACTCTGCAAATTATTCAATACCACTAAAGTTTGATATGATGTGTATTAGTTCCTACTTTTGTTTTGTTATGTCTTGACTTTAAGGGAGCTAGGAGAGACAATACCACCAGGTGCAGCTGCGCCATGTTTCAGCCACTGTGGCTACTCAATGGACTCATGACTGCCCCTGAGCTTTTAACAGTCTCAAGAGACAACAATGTGCCCTTTGCACATATAAAAATTGGCCAACACTTTAGTTCTTATCTCAGGTTTTTTTGAAAAAGAAAAGTGCTTATTGATCAAAAAGTAATCTCCACTTTATGGAATTTTAATAGTTTTTAATATAATCATCTACAATATGGCAGACTGAGATTGATGTGGCCTTGTTCAGTATTTCAGCACCTTTCACAGGTCCTTTTCAAACTCTTTCAAACTCAAACTCTGTCTCCCAGCTGTCTGTGATAATCCCTCTTCCTCTTCCTTCTGTCACACTTCTTTTCAAACCAGATGTCTTTGAACCCACTCCAGGAAGGACTGGATGAATGTGGCAATACTACCTTAACCCAGTCCATCTATGTCTGTTAATCAAATATGTCAGACCCATCCTATTTCCACTTCAATGGACTATTAATCTGGGTTTTTATCTTTAACCAAACCAGAGCTAGTAGTGAATATTGAACCCACATTCATCAGGCAGACAGCAACACCAGAGGTATGATAATGTTGCTGTGTGTCTGCTAAATGTTAAGGCAACATTTTAGCCACAACAAGTTCTGCCCTCTAGTGGTTGGAAATTTTCATGATGCAGCTTTAGATAATTTGAAAACTTAAAAACAGTGTTGTGTATTTTCCTCAAGCTCAGCTCCTCTACCACAGGCCTGGGAGTTTGAGGGGTCTGCACAGTATCTTAGCTGTTCCTGGGCCTGCACTCTTCCGGACAGAGACCTCAGATGTTGTACCTGGAATCTGCTGGAGCCACTCTCTCAGTCTGGGGTCACAGCCCCAAGTGCTTCAATCATCACTGGCACTAATGTTGCCTTTAATCCCCACATCTTTTCTAGCTCCTCTTTCAGCCCTTTTTTGTCTTTTTCAGTTTTCTCACACCCCTGAAAATCAAGAAGGCCTCGTGAATCCCTGTGAGGCTTTGGTCAGCCCCAGGTTGGGAACCAGTAAATGAAACAACCAATCACCACAGCCTCAGCATGTGAATAAAGTCCCTCTGGTAATCAGTGATGCTGTGTTTGGGCTTTTATTGTGAAAAGTAAGAGCAAAAGAAGTGAAACTGCATTACACTGCTGTTCACAGTGTGGGAGACAATAAAGAATTCATAATCTTGTTTCAGACTATGAAGCCTCTGTGTTTTTATTTTATCATCTTAATAAGTATGGGCACGACTCTGACACAGCAGAGCAGCACTATAAATGAAATCAACCAATGAATTTCGGACTCTGCCAGCTGGTCACCAACTTTGTCAGAGTTTGGTGTTGGGTTTATGAGTGTTTATTGCCTAACAGATGCCTAAATAAACTGGTTTTATATAGGTGGTTTGATGAGAGCTAAGGGACTCAACTATACACTCTATGCAGGAAAAACCAAAGCAATGTGCTTAACAGGCTCAAAGTTGCATTAATTCTCAGTGGTTTGGTGATCAAGAACAATTTAAGAGGTGGTAACAAAACAGCAGCAATAAACCACAAAAACAGGATGGAAACAAAAGTACCATTTATAAAAAGGTAAGTTCACGTTAAGATAACATTATCAAAGGGCAATGAATTTACTAAAATGTCACTAATAGCCAAATAAAAAGGTTTGTTAAAAGACTGAAATCAAAACTGTATAAAGCCAACAGACGTTCAGATGTAAGTAATCATTAAAAGGCCACAGTTCTCACTGACATTTCATTTTTCTTCTTTATTAATAGCTAAAGGTAATAAAGATGCATGTATGTATCATACTGCAGCATTCACTTCCTGGAAATCACAGCCTGAAGATTCCAGGAAAATTGGTTGTTATGTGTTCAGCAGTTGCACAGTGATTGAACACATAAAGAGCTGACTCCTGAGAGTGAGAGAGTGTAAAACCTTAAGTCAACATTGAGTTGTTTCAAGGTAAAAAAAAAAATCATTAAAAAATGTCAAAATATTGTATGTCTTCAGAAATCATGAAAAAACATCATTGTTGCATTTTTTGTCAAAAATCATTAATAAAAGTCATTGTACAGTATGTCACAAATAATGAAAAAAAAAGTCAAAGTATAATATGTAGTCAGAAATCATGAAAAAACATCATTCTGTAACATGTCTTTAAAAATCATGAAAAAAGGTAATAGCATAGTTTGTCCTCAAAAGTCATGAAAAAAAGTATTGTATGTCATCAAAAATTATTGAAAAAAACAAACCACACTGTGACTTCTTTAATGACTTTTGACGACAAACTATAAAATGAATTTTAATGATTTATGATTATATACTATACTATGACATGTTTTGATTTTTGACAAAAAACTATACTATGAATTATAATAATTTTTGACGACATACTATACTATGACATTTTTTTATGTTTGACAACAAACTATACAAAGAATTTTAATGATTTATGACGACATACTATACTATACAATGACATTTCTTGATGACTTATGACGACAAACTATATTGTGATGTTTTTTGATTATTTGTGACAGCATACCACACTATGACATTTTTTCATGATTTTTGACGACAAACTATACTATGACGTTTTTTGATGATTTTTTGAAGAAAAGTACACAATTACGTTTCTTGATGATTTATGACGACATACTATACTATGACATTTTTTTGATGATTTTTGACGACAAACTATACAAAGAATTTTAATGATTTATGACGACATACTATATTGTGATATTTTTGATTATTTGTGACGGCATACCATACTATGACATTTTTTCATGATTTTTGACGACAAACTATACTATGACATTTTTTCATGATATTTCACGTCAAACTGTAGTATGAAGTTTTTTTCATGACTTTTGACGACATACTATACTAGGACATTTTATTCATAATTTTTAACGACATACTATACTATGATGTTTATTCATGATTTTTGACGACATATAGTATTATTACTTTTAATCGTGTTTTGTGACGACATACAATGAAGTTTTTCATAATTTCTGACGACAAACTATGCTATGATGGGTTTTTTTAGATTTCTGACGACATACTTTACCATGACTTTTTTCATGAATTTTGACGACATACTATACTATGACATTTTATTCATGATTTACCTCGACATACTATACTTTGACATTTTTGATGATTTTTGACGACAAACTGCACTTTTTTATGATTTTGACAACATAGCTACATCACTATAACCTTTTGTCATGATTTATGTCACCATACTATACTATGACAGTTTTTCATGATTTATGACTACATACTTTATTATGATGGGGGTTATTTTAGATGTATGACGACATACTATACTATGACATTTCTTTCAGGAAAGGCAACCTGTACAATTACCTTTTTTCATGAATTTTGACGACATACTATACTATGACTTTTTTTATGAATTTTGACAACAGAGTACATTATGACTTTTTCATGATTTCTGAGGACATACTATACTATGACTTTTTTGATAATTTTTGACAACAAATTATACTGTAACCTTTTTTTCATGAGTTTTAATGACATACTATACTATGATGTTTTTTTCATGACTTTTGGTGACGTACTATGACATTTTTCAAGATTTATGATGATATACAATATTATGACGTTTTCTCATGATTTCTGATGACAAACTATACTATGACAAAGGTAATTGTATAGTGTGTCTTCTTAAATCATGAAAAACAGGCATAGTATAGTATGTCATCAACATTCACGAAAACAGAAAAATTTATAATTTGTCTTTGTAAATCATGAAAAAACGTCATGATATGGCATGTCGTCAAAAATCATCAATAAAGGTCATAGTATAGTATGTCATCAAAAATCATCAAAAACCTTCATATTATAGTTTGTTGTCAAAACTCATCAAAAACTGTCATACTATACCATGTTGTCATGAATCATGAAAAAAAGTCATAGTTCAGTATGCCATCATAAATCATGAAAAAAGTCATAGTATAGTATGTTGTCAAAATCATGAAAAAGGGGCACCGGTGGCTTAGTGGCAGAGCAGGCGCCCCATGTACAAGGCTGTTACCGACTCGGGTTCAAATCCAACATGTGGCCCTTTCCTGCATATAATCCCCCCTCTCTCTCTCCCCCCTCACGCTTACCTGTACTGTCCAATAAAAGCAAAATGGCCAAAAAAATCATGAAAAAAGTCATAGTATAATATGTCATCATGAATCATGAAAACCTCAGTGTAGTATGTCGTCATCAATCATGAAATAAAAGTCACAGTATGTCGTCAGAAATCATGAAAAAAAGTCATAGTATAGTATGTCGTCATAAATCATGAAAAAACATCACAGTATATTATGACGTCATCAATCATGAAATAAAAGTCATATTATGACGTCATAAATCATGAAAAAACATCACAGTATATTATGTCGTCATAAATCATGATATAAAAGTCATAGTATAGTATGTCGTCATAAATCATGAAAAAAAGTCACAGTATAGTATGTCGTCATAAATCATGAAAAAATATCACAGTATAGTATGTCGTCATCAATCGTGAAATAAAAGTCATAGTATATTATGTCGTCATCAATCATGAAATAAAAGTCACAGTATGTCGTCAGAAATCATGAAAAAAAGTCATAGTATAGTATGACGTCATAAATCATGAAAAAACATCACAGTATATTATGACGTCATCAATCATGAAATAAAAGTCATAGTATGTCGTCAGAAATCATGAAAAAAAGTCATAGTATATTATGACGTCATAAATCATGAAAAAACATCACAGTATAGTATGTCGTCATCAATCATGAAATAAAAGTCATAGTATAGTATGTCGTCATAAATCATGAAAAAACATCACAGTATAGTATGTCGTCATAAATCATGAAAAAACATCACATTATAGTATGTCGTCATCAATCGTGAAATAAAAGTCATAGTATATTATGTCGTCATCAATCATGAAATAAAAGTCACAGTATAGTATGTCGTCATAAATCATGAAAAAACATCACAGTATATTATGTCGTCATCAATCATGAAATAAAAGTCACAGTATAGTATGTCGTCATAAATCATGAAATAAAAGTCATAGTATAGTATGTCGTCATAAATCATGAAAAAAAGTCATAGTATAGTATGTCGTCATAAATCATGAAAAAACATCACAGTATAGTATGTCGTCATCAATCATGAAATAAAAGTCATAGTATAGTATGTCGTCATAAATCATGAAATAAAAGTCATAGTATGTCGTCATAAATCATGAAAAAAAGTCATAGTATAGTATGTCGTCATAAACCATGAAAAAACATCACAGTATAGTATGTCGTCATCAATCATGAAATAAAAGTCACAGTATAGTATGTCGTCATAAATCATGAAAAAAAAAGTATAGTATGTCGTCAGAAATCATGAAAAAAGTCATAGTATAGTATGTCGTCATAAATCATGAAAAAAAGTCACAGTATAGTATGTCGTCATCAATCATGAAATAAAAGTCATAGTATAGTATGTCGTCATAAATCATGAAAAAAAGTCACAGTATAGTATGTCGTCATCAATCATGAAAAAACATCACAGTATAGTATGTCGTCATCAATCATGAAATAAAAGTCACAGTATAGTATGTCGTCATAAATCATGAAATAAAAGTCATAGTATGTCGTCAGAAATCATGAAAAAAAGTCATAGTATAGTATGTCGTCATAAATCATGAAAAAAAGTCATAGTATAGTATGTCGTCATAAATCATGAAAAAACATCACAGTATAGTATGTCGTCATCAATCATGAAATAAAAGTCATAGTATAGTATGTCGTCATAAATCATGAAAAAACATCACAGTATAGTATGTCGTCATAAATCATGAAAAAACATTACATTATAGTATGTTGTCATCAATCATGAAATAAAAGTCATACTATAGTATGTCGTCATAAATCATGAAAAAAAATCACAGTATAGTATGTTGTCATCAATCATGAAATAAAAGTCATACTATAGTATGTCGTCATAAATCATGAAAAAAAATCACAGTATAGTATGTCGTCATAAATCATGAAAAAACATCACATTATAGTATGTCGTCATCAATCACGAAATAAAAGTCATAGTATGTCGTTATCAATCATGACATAAAAGTCATAGTATAGTATGTCGTAATAAATCATGAAAAAACATCACAGTATAGTATGTTGTCATCAATCATGAAATAAAAGTCATAGTATAGTATGTCGTTATCAATCATGACATAAAAGTCATACTATAGTATGTCGTCATAAATCATGAAAAAACATCACAGTATAGTATGTCGTCATAAATCATGAAAAAACATCACATTATAGTATGTCGTCATCAATCATGAAATAAAAGTCATAGTATATTATGTCGTCATCAATCATGAAATAAAAGTCACAGTATAGTATGTCGTCATAAATCATGAAAAAAACATCACAGTATAGTATGTCGTCATAAATCATGAAACAAAAGTCACAGTATAGTATGTCGTCATAAACCATGAAAAAACATCACAGTATAGTATGTCGTCATAAATCATGAAAAAACATTACATTATAGTATGTCGTCATAAATCATGAAAAAACATTACATTATAGTATGTCGTCATAAATCATGAAAAAACATCACAGTACATTATGTCGTCATCAATCATGAAATAAAAGTCATAGTATAGTATGTCGTCATAAATCATGAAAAAACATTACATTATAGTATGTCGTCATAAATCATGAAAAAACATCACAGTATACTATATCGTAATAAATCATGAAAAAACATCACAGTATAGTATGTTGTCATCAATCGTGAAATAAAAGTCATAGTATAGTATGTCGTTATCAATCATGACAGAAAAGTCATAGTATAGTATGTCGTCATAAATCATGAAAAAACATCACAGTATAGTATGTCGTCATCAATCATGAAATAAAAGTCATAGTATAGTATGTCGTCATCAATCATGAAATAAAAGTCATAGTATATTATGTCGTCATCAATCATGAAATAAAAGTCACAGTATAGTATGTCGTCATAAACCATGAAAAAACATCACAGTATAGTATGTCGTCATAAACCATAAAAAAACATCACAGTATAGTATGTCGTCATAAATCATGAAACAAAAGTCACAGTATAGTATGTCGTCATAAACCATGAAAAAACATCACAGTACAGTATGTCGTCATTAATCATGAAATAAAAGTCACAGTATAGTATGTCGTCATAAATCATGAAAAAACATCACATTATAGTATGTCGTCATAAATCATGAAATAAAAGTCACAGTATAGTATGTCGTCATAAATCATGAAACAAAAGTCACAGTATAGTATGTCGTCATCAATCATGAAATAAAAGTCACAGTATAGTATGTCGTCATAAATCATGAAAAAACATCACAGTATAGTATGTCGTCATAAATCATGAAAAAACATCACAGTATAGTATGTCGTCATCAATCATGAAATAAAAGTCATAGTATATTATGTCGTCATCAATCATGAAATAAAAGTCACAGTATAGTATGTCGTCATAAACCATAAAAAAACATCACAGTATAGTATGTCGTCATAAATCATGAAATAAAAGTCACAGTATAGTATGTCGTCATAAACCATGAAAAAACATCACAGTATAGTATGTCGTCATAAATCATGAAACAAAAGTCACAGTATAGTATGTCGTCATAAACCATAAAAAAACATCACAGTATAGTATGTCGTCATAAATCATGAAATAAAAGTCACAGTATAGTATGTCGTCATAAATCATGAAAAAACATCACAGTATAGTATGTCGTCATCAATCATGAAATAAAAGTCACAGTATAGTATGTCGTCATAAATCATGAAAAAACATCACAGTATAGTATGTCGTCATAAATCATGAAATAAAAGTCACAGTATAGTATGTCGTCATAAATCATGAAAAAAAGTCACAGTATAGTATGTCGTCATCAATCATGAAAAAAATCACATTATAGTATGTCGTCATAAATCATGAAAAAACATCACAGTATAGTATGTCGTCATAAATCATGAAAAAACATCACAGTATATTATGTCGTCATCAATCATGAAATAAAAGTCATAGTATATTATGTCGTCATCAATCATGAAATAAAAGTCACAGTATAGTATGTCGTCATAAACCATAAAAAAACATCACAGTATAGTATGTCGTCATAAATCATGAAACAAAAGTCACAGTATAGTATGTCGTCATCATAAAAACCATGTATGTCGTCAAAAATGAAATAAAAGTCACAGTATAGTATGTCGTCATAAATCATGAAACAAAAGTCACAGTATAGTATGTCGTCATCAATCATGAAATAAAAGTCATAGTATGTCGTCAGAAATCATGAAAAAAAGTCATAGTATAGTATGTCGTCAGAAATCATGAAAAAAAGTCATAGTATAGTATGTCGTCATAAATCATGAAATAAAAGTCATAGTATAGTATGTCATCATAAATCATGAAAAAACATTACATTATAGTATGTCGTCATCAATCATGAAATAAAAGTCATAGTATGTCGTCAGAAATCATGAAAAAAAGTCATAGTATAGTATGTCGTCATAAATCATGAAATAAAAGTCATAGTATAGTATGTCGTCATAAATCATGAAAAAACATTACATTATAGTATGTCGTAATAAATCATGAAAAAACATCACAGTATAGTATGTCGTCATAAACCATAAAAAAACATCACAGTATAGTATGTCGTCATTAATCATGAAATAAAAGTCACAGTATAGTATGTCGTCATAAATCATGAAAAAACATCACAGTATATTATGTCGTCATCAATCATGAAATAAAAGTCAGAGTATAGTATGTCGTCATAAATCATGAAAAAACATCACAGTATATTATGTCGTCATAAATCATGAAATAAAAGTCATAGTATAGTATGTCGTCATAAATCATGAAAAAAAGTCATAGTATAGTATGTCGTCATAAATCATGAAAAAAAGTCATAGTATAGTATGTCGTCATAAATCATGAAAAAAAGTCATAGTATAGTATGTCGTCAGAAATCATGAAAAAACATTACATTATAGTATGTCGTCATAAATCATGAAAAAACATTACATTATAGTATGTCGTCATAAATCATGAAAAAACATCACAGTATACTATGTCGTAATAAATCATGAAAAAACATCACAGTATAGTATGTTGTCATCAATCGTGAAATAAAAGTCATAGTATAGTATGTCGTTATCAATCATGACATAAAAGTCATAGTATAGTATGTCGTCATAAATCATGAAAAAACATCACAGTATAGTATGTTGTCATCAATCATGAAATAAAAGTCATAGTATAGTATGTCGTCATAAATCATGAAATAAAAGTCACAGTATAGTATGTCGTCATAAACCATGAAAAAACATCACAGTATAGTATGTCGTCATAAATCATGAAACAAAAGTCACAGTATAGTATGTCGTCATAAACCATGAAAAAACATCACAGTACAGTATGTCGTCATTAATCATGAAATAAAAGTCACAGTATAGTATGTCGTCATAAATCATGAAAAAACATCACATTATAGTATGTCGTCATAAATCATGAAATAAAAGTCACAGTATAGTATGTCGTCATAAATCATGAAACACAGTATAGTATGTCGTCATCAATCATGAAATAAAAGTCAGTATGTCGTCATAAATCATGAAAAAACATCACAGTATAGTATGTCGTCATAAATCATGAAAAAACATCACAGTATAGTATGTCGTCATCAATCATGAAATAAAAGTCATAGTATAGTATGTCGTCATAAATAATGAAAAAACATCACATTATAGTATGTCGTCATCAATCATGAAATAAAAGTCATAGTATATTATGTCGTCATCAATCATGAAATAAAAGTCACAGTATAGTATGTCGTCATAAAACATGAAAAAACATCACAGTATAGTATGTCGTCATCAATCATGAAATAAAAGTCACAGTATAGTATGTCGTCATAAATCATGAAAAAAAGTCATAGTATAGTATGTCGTCATGAATCATGAAAAAACATCACAGTATAGTATGTCGTCATAAATCATGAAATAAAAGTCATAGTATGTCGTCACATGTCATAGTATAGTATGTCGTCATAAATCATGAAAAAAAGTCATAGTATAGTATGTCGTCATAAACCATGAAAAAACATCACAGTATAGTATGTCGTCATCAATCATGAAATAAAAGTCACAGTATAGTATGTCGTCATAAATCATGAAAAAAAGTCATAGTATAGTATGTCGTCATGAATCATGAAAAAACATCACAGTATAGTATGTCGTCATAAATCATGAAATAAAAGTCACAGTATAGTATGTCGTCATCAATCATGAAATAAAAGTCATAGTATGTCGTCAGAAATCATGAAAAAAAGTCATAGTATAGTATGTCGTCATAAATCATGAAATAAAAGTCATAGTATAGTATGTCGTCATAAATCATGAAAAAACATTACATTATAGTATGTCGTAATAAATCATAAAAAAACATCACAGTATAGTATGTCGTCATGAATCATGAAACAAAAGTCACAGTATAGTATGTCGTCATAAACCATAAAAAAACATCACAGTATAGTATGTCGTCATTAATCATGAAATAAAAGTCACAGTATAGTATGTCGTCATAAATCATGAAAAAACATCACAGTATATTATGTCGTCATAAATCATGAAACAAAAGTCACAGTATAGTATGTCGTCATCAATCATGAAATAAAAGTCATAGTATGTCGTCAGAAATCATGAAAAAAAGTCATAGTATAGTATGTCGTCAGAAATCATGAAAAAAAGTCATAGTATAGTATGTCGTCATAAATCATGAAATAAAAGTCACAGTATAGTATGTCGTCATCAATCATGAAATAAAAGTCATAGTATGTCGTCAGAAATCATGAAAAAAAGTCATAGTATAGTATGTCGTCATAAATCATGAAATAAAAGTCATAGTATAGTATGTCGTCATAAATCATGAAAAAACATTACATTATAGTATGTCGTAATAAATCATGAAAAAACATCACAGTATAGTATGTCGTTGTCAATCATGACATAAAAGTCATAGTATAGTATGTCGTCATAAATCATAAAAAAACATCACAGCATAGTATGTCGTCATAAATCATGAAAAAACATCACATTATAGTATGTCGTCATCAATCATGAAATAAAAGTCATAGTATATTATGTCGTCATCAATCATGAAATAGTATGTCGTCATAAACCATAAAAAAACATCACAGTATAGTATGTCGTCATAAACCATAAAAAAACATCACAGTATAGTATGTCGTCATTAATCATGAAATAAAAGTCACAGTATAGTATGTCGTCATAAATCATGAAAAAACATCACAGTATATTATGTCGTCATCAATCATGAAATAAAAGTCAGAGTATAGTATGTCGTCATAAATCATGAAAAAACATCACAGTATATTATGTCGTCATAAATCATGAAATAAAAGTCATAGTATGTCGTCAGAAATCATGAAAAAAAGTCATAGTATAGTATGTCGTCATAAATCATGAAAAAAAGTCATAGTATAGTATGTCGTCAGAAATCATGAAAAAACATTACATTATAGTATGTCGTCATAAATCATGAAAAAACATTACATTATAGTATGTCGTAATAAATCATGAAAAAACATCACAGTACATTATGTCGTCATCAATCATGAAATAAAAGTCATAGTATAGTATGTCGTCATAAATCATGAAAAAACATTACATTATAGTATGTCGTCATAAATCATGAAAAAACATCACAGTATATTATGTCGTCATCAATCATGAAATAAAAGTCACAGTATAGTATGTCGTCATAAATCATGAAATAAAATCACAGTATAGTATGTCGTCATAAATCATGAAAAAAAGTCATAGTATAGTATGTCGTCATAAATCATGAAAAAACATCACAGTATAGTATGTCGTCATCAATCATGAAATAAAAGTCACAGTATAGTATGTCGTCATCAATCATGAAATAAAAGTCACAGTATAGTATGTCGTCATAAATCATGAAACAAAAGTCACAGTATAGTATGTCGTCATAAACCATGAAAAAACATCACAGTATAGTATGTCGTCATAAATCATGAAACAAAAGTCACAGTATAGTATGTCGTCATTAATCATGAAATAAAAGTCACAGTATAGTATGTCGTCATAAATCATGAAAAAACATCACAGTATAGTATGTCGTCATAAATCATGAAATAAAAGTCACAGTATAGTATGTCGTCATAAATCATGAAAAAAAAGTCACAGTATAGTATGTCGTCATAAATCATGAAATAAAAGTCACAGTATAGTATGTCGTCATAAATCATGAAACAAAAGTCACAGTATAGTATGTCGTCATCAATCATGAAATAAAAGTCACAGTATAGTATGTCGTCATAAATCATGAAAAAACATCACAGTATAGTATGTCGTCATAAATCATGAAAAAACATCACAGTATAGTATGTCGTCATCAATCATGAAATAAAAGTCATAGTATAGTATGTCGTCATCAATCATGAAATAAAAGTCATAGTATAGTATGTCGTCATAAATCATGAAAAAACATCACAGTATAGTATGTCGTCATCAATCATGAAATAAAAGTCACAGTATAGTATGTCGTCATAAATCATGAAAAAACATCACAGTATAGTATGTCGTCATCAATCATGAAATAAAAGTCACAGTATAGTATGTCGTCATAAATCATGAAAAAACATCACAGTATAGTATGTCGTCATCAATCATGAAATAAAAGTCACAGTATAGTATGTCGTCATCAATCATGAAATAAAAGTCATAGTATAGTATGTCGTCATCAATCATGAAATAAAAGTCATAGTATAGTATGTCGTCATAAATCATGAAAAAACATCACAGTATAGTATGTCGTCATAAATCATGAAAAAAAGTCACAGTATAGTATGTCGTCATCAATCATGAAATAAAAGTCATAGTATATTATGTCGTCATCAATCATGAAATAAAAGTCATAGTATAGTATGTCGTCATAAATCATGAAAAAAAAGTCACAGTATAGTATGTCGTCATAAATCATGAAAAAACATAAAAGTCATAGTATAGTATGTCGTCATAAATCATGAAAAAAAGTCATATGTCGTCACATGAAACAAAAGTATAGTATGTCGTAATAAATCATGAAAAAACATCACAGTATAGTATGTCGTTGTCAATCATGACATAAAAGTCATAGTATAGTATGTCGTCATAAATCATAAAAAAACATCACAGCATAGTATGTCGTCATAAATCATGAAAAAACATCACATTATAGTATGTCGTCATCAATCATGAAATAAAAGTCATAGTATATTATGTCGTCATCAATCATGAAATAGTATGTCGTCATAAACCATAAAAAAACATCACAGTATAGTATGTCGTCATAAACCATAAAAAAACATCACAGTATAGTATGTCGTCATTAATCATGAAATAAAAGTCACAGTATAGTATGTCGTCATAAATCATGAAAAAACATCACAGTATATTATGTCGTCATCAATCATGAAATAAAAGTCAGAGTATAGTATGTCGTCATAAATCATGAAAAAACATCACAGTATATTATGTCGTCATAAATCATGAAATAAAAGTCATAGTATGTCGTCAGAAATCATGAAAAAAAGTCATAGTATAGTATGTCGTCATAAATCATGAAAAAAAGTCATAGTATAGTATGTCGTCAGAAATCATGAAAAAATGAAAAAACATCATATACATCAATCATAAATAAAAGTATGTATAGTATGTCGTCATAAATCATGTAAAAAATGAAAAAACATCACAGTACATTATGTCGTCATCAATCATGAAATAAAAGTCATAGTATAGTATGTCGTCATAAATCATGAAAAAACATTCCATTATAGTATGTCGTCATAAATCATGAAAAAACATCACAGTATAGTATGTCGTAATAAATCATGAAAAAACATCACAGTATAGTATGTTGTCATCAATCGTGAAATAAAAGTCATAGTATAGTATGTCGTTATCAATCATGACATAAAAGTCATAGTATAGTATGTCGTCATAAATCATGAAAAAACATCACAGTATAGTATGTTGTCATCAATCATGAAATAAAAGTCATAGTATAGTATGTCGTCATCAATCATGAAATAAAAGTCATAGTATATTATGTCGTCATCAATCATGAAATAAAAGTCACAGTATAGTATGTCGTCATAAACCATGAAAAAACATCACAGTATAGTATGTCGTCATAAACCATAAAAAAACATCACAGTATAGTATGTCGTCATAAACCATGAAAAAACATCACAGTACAGTATGTCGTCATTAATCATGAAATAAAAGTCACAGTATAGTATGTCGTCATAAATCATGAAAAAACATCACATTATAGTATGTCGTCATAAATCATGAAATAAAAGTCACAGTATAGTATGTCGTCATAAATCATGAAACAAAAGTCACAGTATAGTATGTCGTCATCAATCATGAAATAAAAGTCACAGTATAGTATGTCGTCATAAATCATGAAAAAACATCACAGTATAGTATGTCGTCATAAATCATGAAAAAACATCACAGTATAGTATGTCGTCATAAATCATGAAATAAAAGTCATAGTATGTCGTCAGAAATCATGAAAAAAAGTCATAGTATAGTATGTCGTCATAAATCATGAAAAAAAGTCATAGTATAGTATGTCGTCATAAACCATGAAAAAACATCACAGTATAGTATGTCGTCATCAATCATGAAATAAAAGTCACAGTATAGTATGTCGTCATAAATCATGAAAAAAAGTCACAGTATAGTATGTCGTCATGAATCATGAAAAAACATCACAGTATAGTATGTCGTCATAAATCATGAAATAAAAGTCATAGTATGTCGTCAGAAATCATGAAAAAAAGTCATAGTATAGTATGTCGTCATAAATCATGAAAAAAAGTCATAGTATAGTATGTCGTCATAAACCATGAAAAAATTTCACAGTATAGTATGTCGTCATCAATCATGAAATAAAAGTCACAGTATAGTATGTCGTCAGAAATCATGAAAAAAAGTCATAGTATAGTATGTCGTCATAAATCATGAAAAAACATCACAGTATAGTATGTCGTCATCAATCATGAAATAAAAGTCATAGTATAGTATGTCGTCATAAATCATGAAAAAACATTACATTATAGTATGTCGTAATAAATCATGAAAAAACATCACAGTATAGTATGTTGTCATCAATCATGAAATAAAAGTCATAGTATAGTATGTCGTCATAAATCATGAAAAAACATCACAGTATAGTATGTCGTCATAAATCATGAAAAAACATCACATTATAGTATGTCGTCATCAATCATGAAATAAAAGTCATAGTATATTATGTCGTCATCAATCATGAAATAAAAGTCACAGTATAGTATGTCGTCATAAACCATAAAAAAACATCACAGTATAGTATGTCGTCATAAATCATGAAACAAAAGTCACAGTATAGTATGTCGTCATAAACCATGAAAAAACATCACAGTACAGTATGTCGTCATTAATCATGAAATAAAAGTCACAGTATAGTATGTCGTCATAAATCATGAAAAAACATCACAGTATATTATGTCGTCATAAATCATGAAACAAAAGTCACAGTATAGTATGTCGTCATCAATCATGAAATAAAAGTCATAGTATGTCGTCAGAAATCATGAAAAAAAGTCATAGTATAGTATGTCGTCAGAAATCATGAAAAAAAGTCAGAGTATAGTATGTCGTCATAAATCATGAAATAAAAGTCACAGTATAGTATGTCGTCATAAATCATGAAAAAACATTACATTATAGTATGTCGTAATAAATCATGAAAAAACATCACAGTATAGTATGTTGTCATCAATCATGAAATAAAAGTCATAGTATAGTATGTCGTTATCAATCATGACATAAAAGTCATAGTATAGTATGTCGTCATATATCATAAAAAAACATCACAGCATAGTATGTCGTCATCAATCATGAAATAAAAGTCATAGTATATTATGTCGTCATCAATCATGAAATAGTATGTCGTCATAAACCATAAAAAAACATCACAGTATAGTATGTCGTCATAAATCATGAAACAAAAGTCACAGTATAGTATGTCGTCATTAATCATGAAATAAAAGTCACAGTATAGTATGTCGTCATCAATCATGAAAAAACATCACAGTATATTATGTCGTCATCAATCATGAAATAAAAGTCACAGTATAGTATGTCGTCATAAACCATAAAAAAACATCACAGTATAGTATGTCGTCATTAATCATGAAATAAAAGTCACAGTATAGTATGTCGTCAGAAATCATGAAAAAACATCACAGTATATTATGTCGTCATCAATCATGAAATAAAAGTCACAGTATAGTATGTCGTCATAAACCATAAAAAAACATCACAGTATAGTATGTCGTCATTAATCATGAAATAAAAGTCACAGTATAGTATGTCGTCATAAATCATGAAAAAACATCACAGTATATTATGTCGTCATCAATCATGAAATAAAAGTCACAGTATAGTATGTCGTCATAAACCATAAAAAAACATCACAGTATAGTATGTCGTCATTAATCATGAAATAAAAGTCACAGTATAGTATGTCGTCATAAACCATAAAAAAACATCACAGTATAGTATGTCGTCATCAATCATGAAATAAAAGTCATAGTATAGTATGTCGTCATAAATCATGAAAAAACATCACATTATAGTATGTCGTCATAAATCATGAAAAAACATCACATTATAGTATGTCGTCATCAATCATGAAATAAAAGTCATAGTATAGTATGTCGTCATAAACCATAAAAAAAAATCACAGTATATTATGACGTCATCAATCATGAAAAAACATCACAGTATATTATGTCGTCATCAATCATGAAATAAAAGTCACAGTATAGTATGTCGTCATAAACCATAAAAAAACATCACAGTATAGTATGTCGTCATCAATCATGAAATAAAAGTCACAGTATAGTATGTCGTCATAAACCATGAAAAAACATCACAGTATAGTATGTCGTCATCAATCATGAAATAAAAGTCACAGTATAGTATGTCGTCATAAATCATGAAATAAAATCACATAAATCATAGTATGTCGTCATAAATCATGAAATAAAAGTCACAGTATAGTATGTCGTCATAAATCATGAAATAAAAGTCATATAGTATGTCGTCATCAATCATGAAATAAAAGTCATAGTATAGTATGTCGTCATAAATCATGAAAAAAAGTCATAGTATAGTATGTCGTCATAAACCATGAAAAAACATCACAGTATAGTATGTCGTCATCAATCATGAAATAAAAGTCACAGTATAGTATGTCGTCATCAATCATGAAATAAAAGTCACAGTATAGTATGTCGTCATAAATCATGAAAAAAAGTCATAGTATAGTATGTCGTCATAAATCATGAAAAAAAGTCACAGTATAGTATGTCGTCATAAATCATGAAAAAAAATCACAGTATAGTATGTCGTCATAAATCATGAAATAAAAGTCACAGTATAGTATGTCGTCATAAATCATGAAAAAAACATCACAGTATAGTATGTCGTCATAAATCATGAAATAAAAGTCACAGTATAGTATGTCGTCATAAATCATGAAAAAACATCACAGTATAGTATGTCGTCATAAATCATGAAATAAAAAAGTCACAGTATAGTATGTCGTCATAAATCATGAAATAAAAGTCACATATAGTATGTCGTCATAAATCATGAAAAAACATCACAGTATAGTATGTCGTCATAAATCATGAAAAAAAGTCACAGTATAGTATGTCGTCATAAATCATGAAATAAAAGTCACAGTATAGTATGTCGTCATAAATCATGAAATAAAAGTCACAGTATAGTATGTCGTCATAAATCATGAAAAAAAGTCACAGTATAGTATGTCGTCATAAATCATGAAAAAAAGTCACAGTATAGTATGTCGTCATAAATCATGAAAAAACATCACAGTATAGTATGTCGTCATAAATCATGAAATAAAAGTCACAGTATAGTATGTCGTCATAAATCATGAAAAAACATCACAGTATAGTATGTCGTCATAAATCATGAAAAAACATCACAGTATAGTATGTCGTCATCAATCATGAAATAAAAGTCATAGTATAGTATGTCGTCATCAATCATGAAATAAAAGTCATAGTATAGTATGTCGTCATAAATCATGAAAAAAAATCACAGTATAGTATGTCGTCATAAATCATGAAAAAAAATCACAGTATAGTATGTCGTCATAAATCATGAAATAAAAGTCACAGTATAGTATGTCGTCATAAATCATGAAAAAACAGTCACAGTATAGTATGTCGTCATAAATCATGAAAAAAAGTCACAGTATAGTATGTCGTCATAAATCATGAAAAAACATCACAGTATAGTATGTCGTCATAAATCATGAAATAAAAGTCATAGTATAGTATGTCGTCATAAATCATGAAAAAAGTCATAGTCATAGTATAGTATGTCGTCATAAATCATGAAATAAAAGTCACAGTATAGTATGTCGTCATAAATCATGAAAAAAAAGTCATAGTATAGTATGTCGTCATGAATCATGAAAAAACATCACAGTATAGTATGTCGTCATAAATCATGAAATAAAAGTCATAGTATGTCGTCAGAAATCATGAAAAAAAGTCATAGTATAGTATGTCGTCATAAATCATGAAAAAAAGTCATAGTATAGTATGTCGTCATGAACCATGAAAAAATTTCACAGTATAGTATGTCGTCATCAATCATGAAATAAAAGTCACAGTATAGTATGTCGTCAGAAATCATGAAAAAAAGTCATAGTATAGTATGTCGTCATAAATCATGAAAAAACATCACAGTATAGTATGTCGTAATAAATCATGAAAAAACATCACAGTATAGTATGTTGTCATCAATCATGAAATAAAAGTCACAGTATAGTATGTCGTCATCAATCATGAAATAAAAGTCATAGTATAGTATGTCGTTATCAATCATGAATAAAAGTCATGAAAAATCATGAAAAAACATCACAGTATAGTATGTCGTCATAAATCATGAAAAAAAATCACAGTATAGTATGTCGTCATCAATCATGAAATAAAAGTCACAGTATAGTATGTCGTCATCAATCATGAAATAAAAGTCACAGTATAGTATGTCGTCATAAATCATGAAAAAACATCACAGTATAGTATGTCGTCATAAATCATGAAAAAACATCACAGTATAGTATGTCGTCATCAATCATGAAATAAAAGTCACAGTATAGTATGTCGTCATCAATCATGAAATAAAAGTCATAGTATAGTATGTCGTCATAAATCATGAAAAAACATCACAGTATAGTATGTCGTCATAAATCATGAAAAAAAATCACAGTATAGTATGTCGTCATCAATCATGAAATAAAAGTCATAGTATAGTATGTCGTCATCAATCATGAAATAAAAGTCACAGTACAGTATGTCGTCATAAACCATGAAAAAACATCACAGTACAGTATGTCGTCATTAATCATGAAAAAAAGTCATCACAGTCACAGTAGTATGTCGTCATCAATCATGAAATAAAAGTCACAGTATAGTATGTCGTCATAAATCATGAAAAAACATCACAGTATAGTATGTCGTCATAAATCATGAAAAAACATCACAGTATAGTATGTCGTCATCAATCATGAAATAAAAGTCACAGTATAGTATGTCGTCATAAACCATGAAAAAACATCACAGTATAGTATGTCGTCATCAATCATGAAATAAAAGTCACAGTATAGTATGTCGTCATAAATCATGAAAAAAAGTCATAGTATAGTATGTCGTCATGAATCATGAAAAAACATCACAGTATAGTATGTCGTCATAAATCATGAAATAAAAGTCATAGTATGTCGTCAGAAATCATGAAAAAAAGTCATAGTATAGTATGTCGTCATAAATCATGAAAAAAAGTCATAGTATAGTATGTCGTCATAAACCATGAAAAAACATCACAGTATAGTATGTCGTCATCAATCATGAAATAAAAGTCACAGTATAGTATGTCGTCATAAATCATGAAAAAAAGTCATAGTATAGTATGTCGTCATAAATCATGAAAAAACATCACAGTATAGTATGTCGTCATAAATCATGAAAAAAAAGTCATCACAGTATAGTATGTATGTCATCAATCATGAAATAAAAGTCATAGTATAGTATGTCGTCATCAATCATGAAATAAAAGTCATAGTATAGTATGTCGTCATCAATCATGAAAAAACATCACAGTATAGTATGTCGTAATAAATCATGAAAAAACATCACAGTATAGTATGTCGTCATCAATCATGAAATAAAAGTCACAGTATAGTATGTCGTCATCAATCATGAAATAAAAGTCATAGTATAGTATGTCGTCATAAATCATGAAAAAACATTACATTATAGTATGTCGTAATAAATCATGAAAAAACATCACAGTATAGTATGTTGTCATCAATCATGAAATAAAAGTCATAGTATAGTATGTCGTTATCAATCATGACATAAAAGTCATACTATAGTATGTCGTCATAAATCATGAAAAAACATCACAGTATAGTATGTCGTCATAAATCATGAAAAAACATCACAGTATAGTATGTCGTCATCAATCATGAAATAAAAGTCATAGTATATTATGTCGTCATCAATCATGAAATAAAAGTCACAGTATAGTATGTCGTCATAAACCATAAAAAAACATCACAGTATAGTATGTCGTCATAAATCATGAAACAAAAGTCACAGTATAGTATGTCGTCATAAACCATGAAAAAACATCACAGTACAGTATGTCGTCATTAATCATGAAATAAAAGTCACAGTATAGTATGTCGTCATAAATCATGAAAAAACATCACAGTACAGTATGTCGTCATTAATCATGAAATAAAAGTCACAGTATAGTATGTCGTCATAAATCATGAAAAAACATCACAGTATATTATGTCGTCATAAATCATGAAAAAACATCACATTATAGTATGTCGTCATCAATCATGAAATAAAAGTCATAGTATATTATGTCGTCATCAATCATGAAATAGTATGTCGTCATAAACCATAAAAAAACATCACAGTATAGTATGTCGTCATAAACCATAAAAAAACATCACAGTATAGTATGTCGTCATTAATCATGAAATAAAAGTCACAGTATAGTATGTCGTCATAAATCATGAAAAAACATCACAGTATATTATGTCGTCATCAATCATGAAATAAAAGTCACAGTATAGTATGTCGTCATAAATCATGAAAAAACATCACAGTATAGTATGTCGTCATTAATCATGAAATAAAAGTCACAGTATAGTATGTCGTCATAAATCATGAAATAAAAGTCACAGTATAGTATGTCGTCATAAATCATGAAAAAACATCACAGTATATTATGTCGTCATCAATCATGAAATAAAAGTCACAGTATAGTATGTCGTCATAAATCATGAAAAAACATCACAGTATATTATGTCGTCATAAATCATGAAATAAAAGTCATAGTATGTCGTCAGAAATCATGAAAAAACATTACATTATAGTATGTCGTAATAAATCATGAAAAAACATCACAGTATAGTATGTTGTCATCAATCGTGAAATAAAAGTCATAGTATAGTATGTCGTTATCAATCATGACATAAAACTCATAGTATAGTATGTCGTCATAAATCATGAAAAAACATCACAGTATATTATGTCGTCATCAATCATGAAATAAAAGTCACAGTATAGTATGTCGTCATAAACCATAAAAAAACATCACAGTACAGTATGTCGTCATCAATCATGAAATAAAAGTCACAGTATAGTATGTCGTCATAAACCATGAAAAAACATCACAGTATAGTATGTCGTCATCAATCATGAAATAAAAGTCACAGTATAGTATGTCGTCATAAATCATGAAATAAAAGTCATAGTATGTCGTCATAAATCATGAAAAAACATCACAGTATAGTATGTCGTCATCAATCATGAAATAAAAGTCATAGTATAGTATGTCGTCATAAATCATGAAATAAAAGTCATAGTATGTCGTCAGAAATCATGAAAAAAAATCATAGTATAGTATGTCGTCATAAATCATGAAAAAAAGTCATAGTATAGTATGTCGTCATAAACCATGAAAAAACATCACAGTATAGTATGTCGTCATCAATCATGAAATAAAAGTCACAGTATAGTATGTCGTCATAAATCATGAAATAAAAGTCATAGTATGTCGTCATAAATCATGAAAAAAAGTCATAGTATAGTATGTCGTCATAAATCATGAAAAAAAGTCACAGTATAGTATGTCGTCATAAATCATGAAAAAACATCACAGTATAGTATGTCGTCATCAATCATGAAATAAAAGTCACAGTATAGTATGTCGTCATAAATCATGAAATAAAAGTCATAGTATAGTATGTCGTCATAGTATGTCGTCATAAATCATGAAAAAACATCACAGTATAGTATGTCGTCATAAATCATGAAAAAACATCACAGTATAGTATGTCGTAATAAATCATGAAAAAACATCACAGTATAGTATGTCGTCATCAATCATGAAATAAAAGTCACAGTATAGTATGTCGTCATCAATCATGAAATAAAAGTCATAGTATAGTATGTCGTTATCAATCATGACATGAAAGTCATAGTATAGTATGTCGTCATAAATCATGAAAAAACATCACATTATAGTATGTCGTCATCAATCATGAAATAAAAGTCACAGTATAGTATGTCGTCATAAACCATAAAAAAACATCACAGTATAGTATGTCGTCATAAATCATGAAAAAAAATCACATAAATCATGAAAAAACATACAGTATAGTATGTCGTCATCAATCATGAAATAAAAGTCACAGTATAGTATGTCGTCATAAATCATGAAATAAAAGTCAGTAGTATGTCGTCATCAATCATGAAATAAAAGTCACAGTATAGTATGTCGTCATAAATCATGAAATAAAAGTCATAGTATGTCGTCAGAAATCATGAAAAAAAGTCATAGTATAGTATGTCGTCATAAATCATGAAAAAACATTACATTATAGTATGTCGTCATAAATCATGAAAAAAAGTCATAGTATAGTATGTCGTCATAAACCATGAAAAAACATCACAGTATAGTATGTCGTCATCAATCATGAAATAAAAGTCACAGTATAGTATGTCGTCATAAATCATGAAATAAAAGTCATAGTATGTCGTCAGAAATCATTAAAAAAAAGTCATAGTATAGTATGTCGTCATAAATCATGAAAAAACATTACATTATAGTATGTCGTCATAAATCATGAAAAAAAGTCATAGTATAGTATGTCGTCATAAATCATGAAAAAACATCACAGTATAGTATGTCGTCATCAATCATGAAATAAAAGTCACAGTATAGTATGTCGTCATAAATCATGAAATAAAAGTCATAGTATGTCGTCAGAAATCATGAAAAAAAGTCATAGTATAGTATGTCGTCATAAATCATGAAAAAACATCACAGTATAGTATGTCGTCATCAATCATGAAATAAAAGTCACAGTATAGTATGTCGTCATAAATCATGAAATAAAAGTCATAGTATGTCGTCATAAATCATGAAAAAAAGTCATAGTATAGTATGTCGTCATAAATCATGAAAAAACATCACAGTATAGTATGTCGTCATAAATCATGAAAAAACATCACAGTATAGTATGTCGTCATAAATCATGAAAAAACATCACAGTATAGTATGTCGTCATAAATCATGAAAAAACATCACAGTATAGTATGTCGTCATCAATCATGAAATAAAAGTCATAGTATAGTATGTCGTCATAAACCATGAAAAAACATCACAGTACAGTATGTCGTCATTAATCATGAAATAAAAGTCACAGTATAGTATGTCGTCATAAACCATGAAAAAACATCACAGTATATTATGTCGTCATCAATCATGAAATAAAAGTCACAGTACAGTATGTCGTCATAAACCATAAAAAAACATCACAGTACAGTATGTCGTCATTAATCATGAAATAAAAGTCACAGTACAGTATGTCGTCATAAACCATGAAAAAACATCACAGTACAGTATGTCATCATCAATCATGAAATAAAAGTCACAGTATAGTATGTCGTCATCAATCATGAAATAAAAGTCACAGTACAGTATGTCGTCATCAATCATGAAATAAAAGTCACAGTATAGTATGTCGTCATCAATCATGAAATAAAAGTCGTCATAAATCAGTACAGTATAGTATGTCGTCATAAATCATGAAATAAAAGTCACAGTATAGTATGTCGTCATAAATCATGAAATAAAAGTCATAGTATGTCGTCATAAATCATGAAATCATCAATCATATGTCGTCATAAATCATGAAAAAACATCACAGTATAGTATGTCGTCATAAATCATGAAAAAACATCACAGTATAGTATGTCGTCATAAATCATGAAAAAAAATCACAGTATAGTATGTCGTCATAAATCATGAAAAAACATCACAGTATAGTATGTCGTCATCAATCATGAAATAAAAGTCATAGTATAGTATGTCGTCATAAATCATGAAAAAAAGTCACAGTATAGTATGTCGTCATAAATCATGAAAAAAAGTCACAGTATAGTATGTCGTCATAAATCATGAAAAAACATCACAGTATAGTATGTCGTCATAAATCATGAAAAAAAATCACAGTATAGTATGTCGTCATAAATCATGAAATAAAAGTCATAGTATGTCGTCATAAATCATGAAATAAAAGTCATAGTATGTCGTCATAAATCATGAAAAAACATCACAGTATAGTATGTCGTCATAAATCATGAAAAAACATCACAGTATAGTATGTCGTCATAAATCATGAAAAAACATCACAGTATAGTATGTCGTCATAAATCATGAAAAAACATCACAGTATAGTATGTCGTCATAAATCATGAAAAAACATCACAGTATAGTATGTCGTCATCAATCATGAAAAAAAGTCACAGTCATAAATCATGTATAGTATGTCGTCATAAATCATGAAAAAACATCACAGTATAGTATGTCGTCATCAATCATGAAATAAAAGTCATAGTATGTCGTCAGTATGTCACAGTATATTATGTCGTCATAAATCATGAAAAAACATCACAGTATAGTATGTCGTCATAAATCATGAAATAAAAGTCATAGTATGTCGTCATAAATCATGAAAAAACATCACAGTATAGTATGTCGTCATCAATCATGAAATAAAAGTCACAGTATAGTATGTCGTCATAAATCATGAAAAAAAATCATCGTCATAAATCATGAAAAAAAGTCATAGTATAGTATGTCGTCATAAATCATGAAAAAACATCACAGTATAGTATGTCGTCATAAATCATGAAATAAAAGTCATAGTATGTCGTCATAAATCATGAAATAAAAGTCATAGTATGTCGTCATAAATCATGAAATAAAAGTCATAGTATGTCGTCATAAATCATGAAAAAACATCACAGTATAGTATGTCGTCATAAATCATGAAAAAACATCACAGTATAGTATGTCGTCATAAATCATGAAAAAACATCACAGTATAGTATGTCGTCATAAATCATGAAAAAACATCACAGTATAGTATGTCGTCATAAATCATGAAAAAAATCACAGTCATAGTATGTCGTCATAAATCATGAAAAAACATCACAGTATAGTATGTCGTCATAAATCATGAAAAAACATCACAGTATAGTATGTCGTCATAAATCATGAAAAAACATCACAGTATAGTATGTCGTCATAAATCATGAAATAAAAGTCATAGTATGTCGTCATAAATCATGAAATAAAAGTCATAGTATGTCGTCATAAATCATGAAAAAACATCACAGTATAGTATGTCGTCATAAATCATGAAAAAACATCACAGTATAGTATGTCGTAATAAATCATGAAAAAACATCACAGTATAGTATGTCGTCATAAATCATGAAAAAACATCACAGTATAGTATGTCGTCATAAATCATGAAAAAACATCACAGTATAGTATGTCGTCATCAATCATGAAATAAAAGTCATAGTATAGTATGTCGTCATAAATCATGAAAAAACATCACAGTATAGTATGTCGTCATAAATCATGAAAAAACATCACAGTATAGTATGTCGTAATAAATCATGAAAAAACATCACAGTATAGTATGTCATCATAAATCATGAAATAAGTATAGTATGTCGTCATAAATCATGAAATAAAAGTCAGTATGTCGTCATAAATCATGAAAAAACATCATATAGTATGTCGTCATAAATCATGAAATAACATCAGTATAGTATGTCGTCATAAATCATGAAATAAAACAGTATAGTATGTCGTCATAAATCATGAAAAAAACATCACAGTATAGTATGTCGTCATCAATCATGAAATAAAAGTCACAGTATAGTATGTCGTCATAAATCATGAAAAAACATCACAGTATAGTATGTCGTCATAAATCATGAAAAAACATCACAGTATAGTATGTCGTCATAAATCATGAAATAAAAGTCATAGTATAGTATGTCGTCATAAATCATGAAAAAACATCACAGTATAGTATGTCGTCATAAATCATGAAAAAACATCACAGTATAGTATGTCGTCATAAATCATGAAATAAAAGTCACAGTATATATGTCGTCATAAATCATGAAAAAAAAGTCACAGTATAGTATGTCGTCATAAATCATGAAAAAACATCACAGTATAGTATGTCGTCATAAATCATGAAAAAACATCACAGTATAGTATGTCGTCATAAATCATGAAAAAAAAACAGTATAGTATGTCGTCATAAATCATGAAAAAAACATCATAGTATAGTATGTCGTCATAAATCATGAAAAAACATCACAGTATAGTATGTCGTCATAAATCATGGAAAAACATCACAGTATAATATGTCGTCATTAATCATGAAATAAAAGTCATAGTATAGTATGTCGTCATAAATCATGAAAAAACATTACATTATAGTATGTCGTCATAAATCATGAAAAAAAGTCATAGTATAGTATGTCGTCATAAACCATGAAAAAACATCACAGTATAGTATGTCGTCATCAATCATGAAATAAAAGTCACAGTATAGTATGTCGTCATAAATCATGAAATAAAAGTCATAGTATGTCGTCAGAAATCATGAAAAAAAGTCATAGTATAGTATGTCGTCATAAATCATGAAAAAACATCACAGTATAGTATGTCGTAATAAATCATGAAAAAACATCACAGTATAGTATGTTGTCATCAATCATGAAATAAAAGTCATAGTATAGTATGTCGTCATAAATCATGAAAAAACATCACAGTATAGTATGTCGTAATAAATCATGAAAAAACATCACAGTATAGTATGTTGTCATCAATCATGAAATAAAAGTCATAGTATAGTATGTCGTCATAAACCATGAAAAAACATCATAGTACAGTATGTCGTCATAAATCATGAAAAAACATCACAGTATAGTATGTCGTCATAAATCATTAAAAAACATCACAGTATATTATGTCGTCATCAATCATGAAATAAAAGTCACAGTATAGTATGTCGTCATAAACCATAAAAAAACATCACAGTATAGTATGTCGTCATAAATCATGAAAAAACATCACAGTACAGTATGTCGTCATAAACCATAAAAAAACATCACAGTATAGTATGTCGTCATAAACCATAAAAAAACATCACAGTACAGTATGTCGTCATAAATCATGAAATAAAAGTCATAGTATGTCGTCAGAAATCATTAAAAATGTCACAGTATAGTATGTCATCATAAATCATGAAAAAACATCACAGTATAATATGTCGTCATCAATCATGAAATAAAAGTCATAGTATAGTATGTCGTCATAAATCATGAAAAAACATCACAGTATAGTATGTCGTCATCAATCATGAAATAAAAGTCACAGTATAGTATGTCGTCATAAATCATGAAAAAACATCACAGTATAATATGTCGTCATCAATCATGAAATAAAAGTCATAGTATAGTATGTCGTCATAAATCATGAAAAAACATTACATTATAGTATGTCGTCATAAATCATGAAAAAAAGTCATAGTATAGTATGTCGTCATAAACCATGAAAAAACATCACAGTATAGTATGTCGTCATCAATCATGAAATAAAAGTCACAGTATAGTATGTCGTCATAAATCATGAAATAAAAGTCATAGTATGTCGTCAGAAATCATGAAAAAAAGTCATAGTATAGTATGTCGTCATAAATCATGAAAAAACATCACAGTATAGTATGTCGTCATAAATCATGGAAAAACATCACAGTATAGTATGTCGTAATAAATCATGAAAAAACATCACAGTATAGTATGTTGTCATCAATCATGAAATAAAAGTCATAGTATAGTATGTCGTTATCAATCATGACATGAAAGTCATAGTATAGTATGTCGTCATAAATCATGAAAAAACATCACAGTATAGTATGTCGTCATAAATCATGAAAAAACATCACAGTATAGTATGTCGTCATCAATCATGAAATAAAAGTCACAGTATAGTATGTCGTCATAAACCATGAAAAAACATCACAGTACAGTATGTCGTCATCAATCATGAAATAAAAGTCACAGTATAGTATGTCGTCATAAACCATAAAAAAACATCACAGTATAGTATGTCGTCATAAATCATGAAAAAACATCACAGTACAGTATGTCGTCATCAATCATGAAATAAAAGTCACAGTATAGTATGTCGTCATAAACCATGAAAAAACATCACAGTACAGTATGTCGTCATCAATCATGAAATAAAAGTCACAGTATAGTATGTTGTCATAAACCATGAAAAAACATCACAGTACAGTATGTCGTCATAAATCATGAAATAAAAGTCATAGTATGTCGTCAGAAATCATGAAAAAAGTCATAGTATAGTATGTCATCATAAATCATGAAAAAACATGACATTATATTATGACGTCATAAATCATGAAAAAACATCACAGTATAATATGTCGTCATCAATCATGAAAAAAAAGTCATAGTATAGTATGTCGTCATAAATCATGAAAAAACATCACAGTATAGTATGTCGTCATCAATCATGAAAAAAAAGTCATAGTATAGTATGTCGTCATAAATCATGAAAAAACATCACAGTATAGTATGTCGTCATCAATCATGAAATAAAAGTCATAGTATAGTATGTCGTCATAAATCATGAAAAAACATCACAGTATAGTATGTCGTCATAAATCATGAAAAAACATCACAGTATAGTATGTCGTCATAAATCATGAAAAAACATCACAGTATATTATGTCGTCATCAATCATGAAATAAAGTCACAGTATAGTATGTCGTCATCAATCATGAAAAAACATCACAGTATAGTATGTCGTCATAAATCATGAAAAAACATCACAGTATATTATGTCGTCATCAATCATGAAAAAAAGTCACAGTATAGTATGTCGTCATCAATCATGAAAAAAAATCATAGTATAGTATGTCGTCATAAATCATGAAAAAACATCACAGTATAGTATGTCGTCATCAATCATGAAAAAAAAGTCATAGTATAGTATGTCGTCATAAATCATGAAAAAACATCACAGTATAGTATGTCGTCATCAATCATGAAAAAAAAGTCATAGTATAGTATGTCGTCATAACTCATGAAAAAACATCACAGTATAGTATGTCGTCATAAATCATGAAAAAACATCACAGTATAGTATGTCGTCATAAATCATGAAAAAACATCACAGTATATTGTGTCGTTATCAATCATGAAATAAAAGTCACAGTATAGTATGTCGTCATCAATCATGAAAAAACATCACAGTACAGTATGTCGTCATAAATCATGAAAAAACATCACAGTATATTGTGTCGTTATCAATCATGAAATAAAAGTCACAGTATATTATGTCGTCATCAATCATGAAAAAACGTCACAGTATAGTATGTCGTCATCAATCATGAAAAAACATCACAGTATAGTATGTCGTCATAAATCATGAAAAAACGTCACAGTATAGTATGTCGTCATCAATCATGAAAAAACATCACAGTACAGTATGTCGTCATAAATCATGAAAAAACGTCACAGTATAGTATGTCGTCATCAATCATGAAAAAACATCACAGTACAGTATGTCGTCATAAATCATGAAATAAAAGTCACAATACAGTATGTCGTTATCAATCATGAAATAAAAGTCACAGTATAGTATGTCGTCATCAATCATGAAAAAACATCACAGTATATTATGTCGTCATCAATCATGAAAAAACATCACAGTATAGTATGTCGTCATCAATCATGAAAAAACATCACAGTATAGTATGTCGTCATCAATCATGAAAAAACATCACAGTATAGTATGTCGTCATCAATCATGAAAAAACATCACAGTATATTATGTCGTCATAAATCATGATATAAAAGTCACAATACAGTATGTCGTCATAAATCATGAAAAAACATCACAGTATAGTATGTCGTCATCAATCATGAAAAAACATCACAGTATAGTATGTCGTCATCAATCATGAAAAAACATCACAGTATATTATGTCGTCATAAATCATGATATAAAAGTCACAATACAGTATGTCGTCATCAATCATGAAAAAACATCACAGTATATTATGTCGTCATAAATCATGAAAAAACATCACAGTATAGTATGTCGTCATAAATCATGAAAAAACATCACAGTATAGTATGTCGTCATCAATCATGAAAAAACATCACAGTATATTATGTCGTCATCAATCATGAAAAAACATCACAGTATAGTATGTCGTCATAAATCATGAAAAAACATCACAGTATAGTATGTCGTCATCAATCATGAAAAAACATCACAGTATATTATGTCGTCATCAATCATGAAAAAACATCACAGTATAGTATGTCGTCATCAATCATGAAAAAACATCACAGTACAGTATGTCGTCATCAATCATGAAATAAAAGTCACAGTATAGTATGTCGTCATCAATCATGAAAAAACATCACAGTATATTATGTCGTCATCTATCATGAAATAAAAGTCACAGTACAGTATGTCGTCATCAATCATGAAATAAAAGTCACAGTATAGTATGTCGTCATAAATCATGAAAAAACATCACAGCATATTATGTCGTCAGAAATCATGAAATAAAAGTCACAGTATAGTATGTCGTCAGAAATCATGAAAAAACGTAATAGTATGTTATGTCGTCAAAAACCATGAATAAACCTTACAGTATGTTTTCAAATATGATACAAAAACCAAATCATGGTATGGTTTGTTGTCATAAACCATCAAAAAAGTCATAGTATATCATGGTGTCATGAGTCATGAAAAAAAGAGTATAGGATGTTAAAAACAGGTCTTTTCTGCATCTCCAGTCACACAGCTACCAGCCAGTAATTTTAAATTCACCCTAGTTTCCCCCCCTCAGCACTCGTCACACACCTCTTCAGGACAACTCAGTTCACCTGTTCCTCATTACCCACAGCTTATAAATATACCCCAGCCTCATAGACACTCATTGCCAGATTGTTCTTTGACACTCATGCATATTTTTCCAGTACTTAATTCGGAAGTGATTTTCCATCGCTGACCCTGCCTGCCTCTGACTTGCCTGCTTCATCTGATTCCAGGTAAATGCAACAGCATTTTGTCCCTGACCACGAGACCTGCTTCCATGTCCTTGGTTCCCCTTTTTTCTGTGGCTGCTTGGCGTTACTATCCAATGCTGCAGTGAGTGTTCCAGCCCATGGTTTTTCTGTGGTCCAGAGATTTTCACCGTGTTTTCACACCTGCCAGTGCGCATGTGTCCTGTGAGTGTACCTGCTGGTGTCTCAACCCTTTGCATGGCCTAGACTTACCTTCAGTCTGTCCCTTACTGGTTCTTCTGCTTGGAACACGTGCTTGCCTGGTTCTGGATTTTCTGCCTCCACAAAAATGTCCCCTGCGTACTCCTCCACAGTACCGTTGCCTGTTATTGAAGTGAACTGTGTTTGTTGTTGGGCTAATGCCACCACTCACTAGCCTGCCTCTCAGCCCTGTTCAGCCAGCCAAATGAGTCAGGCTGACAAAAAATTTGTGGAGAGACTCTGCTGGGGTGTTTTATTGAATTGTGTGCTGTTTACCTGTCCTATCCTGTTCCTACTGGGATGTAACAGTAAACGTCATTATCAACTGTTTCTGGTTCCTGTGTGTTGCTATGGGTCCGAATACCACTTAGGCTATTACACAAAAATTGTATGTCAAAAAAGTCCCATCATAAAAATGTCAAAACTCACAGATTGTCATGAAAGTTATATTATAGTATGCCATGAAAAAAGTCATGAATTAGTCACTGTGTAGTATGTTATGTCAAAAAAGTCATAGTATAGTACACAATAAAAATGTCAAAATGAAAATGTAAACAAAGTCATTATAAGACATGTCATAAGTTGCAATCAAACATATGTCAAAAAAGTGGTTTCTTATTGAAAATATAGTATGTCATGAAAATGTCATAAAAAAGGGTCTAAGTATGGTATGTTATTAAAGAGTATAGTATATAATACAAAAGTCATGAAAAGTCAAAGTATAGGCCTAGTATTTCAAAGCAATATAAAAAGCCATAATACCTTCATAAAATTTTAAGAAAACGTCATACTATGGGATGTCATCAAAATGTCTAGAATAGTGTGCACTATAGTAAGTCAAAAAATTCCATAAAAACTTTCAAATGCCATAAAATATCATAAAAGAAAGTCATTGTATAGTTTGTCATAAAATGTCATAATATAGTGACATAGTCATAAAAAAATGTCATGTCAAAAAATATCATAGTAATATGTCAATAAAATAAATCATTGTATAGAATTTTATTTTAGAATTTCGTAATATAGTGTGTCATAAATATGTCAATTAATATTTCATTAAAAACTTTTTAAAAAGTATGTTTTTTGTTTTTAAAAATGTCAAAAAAGTCATAGTAGTCATATAGTACAGTCTAATGTGCCTCACTGTTGCAGTGGGTGTGCTTTTTATTTTAAAGATGAATGACTCATTCAGGAACCAATGGGTTCAGACCTGAGTCCCACAGACAAGTTTAAGTAATTCAGAAGGTTTTTCAAGACACATGGATGGTTTCGGTCTTTTCCTTTTACTTTTAAATATACCTGAATTCACATCACTTTGGTCCCGACATGAAATAAAACACCAAACACACTGTTTCATAAAAAAATTCACATGAACTTTATTCTTACAAGGCTTCATAAAATATTTGGTTCTGCACTTTTAATATATTTCTGTGTCATAAAGCAATGAATAAAATAATTTGAGCAAACGTAAAATCAAACTTATGTGTGTTGAAAGCTCAAAGTAAAATAAACATTCTCTGTGGCGCAGTCCTCTGTAATAAAGTGCTTTCATGCAGAGAATTTTGGGCAACGTTACAAACAAAGGACTAGAAGTGAGTGACGTCTCACTGTTCACTTCAAGTGGTTTGCTCTAACATGTTTTGTTTTTTTAGCTTGGAGCTGGGCCAGGCTGCGGGTGGCTGTTCAGCATCGAGGGTTGCCCATTCGACAGAAACAGACAGTTCTGAAGAGCCGACACTGGCAGAAAGCACAAAAGTCACAGCACACATTGTTTGGTGATTTACAGCTTCCCCACAAGGGAATGCAGTTAGCAGGAGGAGGAGGACGCTTCTTCACACTTAATTTGTTCTGAAACAGAGAGCGACAGACAGAGAGAGGAAGAGAGAGAGAGAGGCAGTAACAATTCAGGAGATCGAACTCTTGGAACAACTGGCAAAAAGAAGACAAAGCAGATTAGATTACTCCACAGTTTATGTTGCACGGAGGCCACTTGCAGAGCAGAGGGCAAGTGGGAGGGGGATAAAAATGGATGGGATCTGCCCTTGTTCAGCTCGTTAAACTACTCTGACTAGGCTTAGAGCCGCACTCCCTTTTACAAATCATCAGAAATACCTGCAGACTCATTTCAATCAGGTAAAGGCGTCTTCTGCAGATACTTGCAATACATTATAATTTTAAGGTCCTGTACCTTGTATACAAAGCCCTACTTGGGCTGGACCTGAGCTACATTGCTAACTCCCTTTTTAACGATTTGCTTTCAAGAACACTGCAACCATCTGCTACTGGTTTGTTGGAGGTTCCCAGCAACAGCTGGAAGAAGATCAGGGGTGCAGCTTTTATCAATTACGCCCCGAAGCTATGGAACACACCACCTATAGATATCAGGGAAGCTAGCTCGCAAAGTATTTTTAATAGAAAGCTAAAATGTATCACATGTGTGATTTTACTAGCCTGAAAATCCAGACCCAAATCTAGAAAGATTTAGGGTCTGGCTATGAGTAATGCAAATGTCCCAACTCGAGGGGAAGCACCAAGCATGCATTTGAAAATATCACTGCATGCAATTGGATAACATTATGACCAATCAGAACAATACACGGGGTGATGTATCCAGAGCGCTACCAGCGGAGCTAACTGGTAGATTAGACTCTTGCTGTATCCGGTCGGCAAAACAGCAAAAACCTCCTTCTTGCAAAGGAAAGACTCGAGCGCTGTCTTCTGTTCCTCTTTTAGAGAAAAAGCCAAGTCTAACTTGTTCACTGTAGCGGCCAAAGCCGTTTCAAACAACTGGTGTTCATCTGTAGCCATCTTGCAGTGTTTACTGACTGATTCCGGACTTCGTCGTTGCAGCGCTGTCGTCATCTGTTTTGCTCGCCTCTGGCCCGCCTATATCAGATACACCGATGTGATTGGTGCAGCTCGGCTCCAAGGGCATAGGTAATGAGCATCATTACTGATTGCTCATTTCAGTGTAAATTCAAATTGTGCTCTCGCGAGAACCAAAACGGCTACAGATAAGTTGTCCATTCTGGGTCCATACCCACACCTGGGCACTGCCAAGGTGCCCCTGAGCAAGGCACCGAACCCCCCAACTGCTCGGAGCGCCTGTCATGGGCAGCCCACTCTGACATCTCTCCACTTAGTGCATGTATAGGTCCAGTTTGTGCGTGTGTGTTCGGACTTGTGTGTAATTGACAACAGAGTGTAAAATTTAATTTCCCCTCGGGGATTAATAAAGTATATCAAATTAAAAAATTAAATTAAATTAAAAATAGCTACAACATGATTTCTGAATAAACTGTCATCATAAACTGTCAAAAACATTTCTTTTTTGGTAATACCTTTTTTTGTTTCTTTGTCTTCTTGTTCTTCCTCGACGATTTCGGCAACTCTGAAAGAAAACATTCGAAAATAAAGATGCTTTAAGAACTTTCAGAAGAGAAAAAACATGTATCATCCGCACACAGGATGAGAAATGGGAGAGATTCTGTTTGACATCCCAAAAGCCTGTTTCAGAGTGCATCAGTTGCACAGCATCCAATCTCACAAACACAGTTGTTTAAGTTTGACTTTATATTAATTAATTTGTGGTGGAGGTTCAGTTAACCCCCCACAGTTTACATTGTACCGAAAAATGCAAGATAGCTAGTGACCTAACTAGAGCAGTGTTCCCAAAAGTTATGGTCGTAACCTAAAATGAGACACGAACCCCTTTTTGTGGTTGCCACTGGGCAGAGTAAAATAAATTACAATGGCAGCATTATGTTAATTAATTCTCCTAGAAGGAGAGATAGGAGAAGAGCGTTCTTTGGCGCTACGCTGGTCTGTTCAGCTCAGGCGCTGTGTGCGGGGGCTGAAACTATGTATGTCCAGATGTTGATGTTAAATGCTTGTGATAAAGTGAAAGATGAAGTGTTCCCTTAGTGTTGAGAAAATGATCCTACTTGTCAAGCAGAATTATTGTAACTGTTTAGAAACCCTCTTGGATCAGCCGTTTGTGATAAACTGAAGGCGAATAAGTGTATAATGCAAAATCACGTTACTTGCTTCATTCACGCTGTATTTTGTATCATTCGTGTTGCATTCACTGCACGCCCCTTAAGAATTCAGGTCTAATCAGGTTTTACATTGACTTTACATGTAATTTACTCGCACCAATTGTTTTATTCGCGCCCAGTGTGAACACAACATAAGAGATGTGTGGTTCTCACAGGTCAGCGGAGCTACAAATATGATGATTTTATAAAATATGATACCTGGCTGTACATTAAAGCACCCAATAGTATATAAAGGAGTTACAATAAGCACAACTTTAATGCAGCAAAATGACACATATTAATCCAGAAACATCAGATAGAACAGTAAAACATTGACAGAGCAAGTTTTGTTATGCAATGAATACTTCTACTTTAAGTACATTTTGCTAATAATATTACCAAAGTTTTTGAATGCAAGACTTTTACCTCTAATGAAGTATTTTTAGGGCAAGAATACTTCTTCCTTTTCACACTCTCTGCTACAATTATGTTATATACGGCCTGGACCGGTGGCTCTCAAATGGTGTGCCACGGCACAGTGGTGTGCCATGATGCCAATCCAGGTATGCCGTGGGATTTTGCAATAAACACACATTATTATTGCAATATTCAACTGGGCCTACACAAAAACTTAGGAACTAATTTTTAATTGACTGTATCAGTATGCTGTGTGCACCCATTTCCTTTACTGAGAACCTATTTGTCACCATTTGCATGTGAGTGGGAAAATGGATCACTTTATTGTACAGAGCAATTTACAACAAAGCACCAGCGAATACAACCTACCACCTAAATAAAAGAGAAACTGTTAGTAGACAGTATCACAAAAGCTACCTGTCAAATTTTTTTCTTATCTTTATTGTCTTCGATCGTGATAATAATAGAAACTAATATGCACAGATCTAAATACAGCAACATTCTGTCCCTGAATTGCAGGTTTGCTCCTAACAATGACAATTTTCAACATTGTTTTGACAGTGTAAGAATCAGTAACATGTGTCATATGTTTGTATGAGTGAAGTTTGTGTGTGCCAGACAAATGTCTGCAAGTGTGACTAATGTTAATGTGGTGACAAGCGAGAGGGGTCATTTTTTTATGATAATATCCTGTCTGTCATCTATTCAGAGGGAATTTTTCACACATATTTACAATTCATATACATTTTAAATTCATGGTTTGTATCAGTAATTTACAAATCTAGATGTTATGGAAATTTATGGTGTATTTTGTAAGTTTGGGAGGACAGGGAGACACAATTTCTCTTTTGGGTGTTGAGCTGATAAAGTTTGGGAACCCCTGAACTACAGAAGCTAAACAGTGGCATTATTCTGAGAACTTTCTGGTTTGGTATCAATATCCTCAGCCTTTAAAAAAAAAAAAAAGCTACCACTTATTAAATTCCGCAGCTATCAGCTGGTCTGGCTTGCAGCCTCGAGCATTTGTGTCTCATCAGGAAACATCAGTATCACCAGTCTGATATGCACATGACATAAATTATAAAAATTGGAAACACTTACATATTACTATTCAATCTGGACTGTGACCTTAGTGATAAAGTGAAACTCTACAGTTTAAAATTGCAAACTCACCTACAATAACAACAGGAGGTGGGCCTGTGTCGAGGCTTTGAGACAGAGCATTGGATACAAGGACCCTATTGGTGGCGAGTCTCTCATCAGGGATCATGTGGGCTGAGGTGAGGAGGTACTCTGTCGCAGCAAGTAAAAGGCAGCCAAGCACCAGGAAGGCATGCATCTTTATCTGGAAGGAAAATTACAACAGTGGATATTTAGAATCAGTTTGAGCAAGCATGAAACTGAATTCAAAAACATAAAGTATGGGAAGGTCTGTTTTTTAATTTAACTTGAGATATATTAACATTTCTTAAATCAGCAAGTGAGTTCCAATCATCAACTTTGCATCAGGTTTGATCACTGGTGGGAAATCTTTTCTACCCACAGGCAAGAGAACAGCTGATCAGTCACTTTGGTCCAGACTGAAATATACAATACTTTTCATTAGCCTGCTCACTATGTCTTGATACATCATATTGTTTGTCTGTAGCATCGTGTGTCCATGAATGAGATATCATTGTCCAACTGCCAGAAAAAAAGGCATTGTACATTTCTGGAAACCATGGATACATTATATTTGTGCGTTACTCGGCCAAATCAAACAAAATAAGTAACATAACTATGCAGATGACACGCATATATACATATCACTTTCACCAGGTGAATATGGACCCATAGAATGTCTGTGTCACTGTGTTGAGCAAATCAGTGATTAGATGCATCAATACTCAACAGAGGTAGGACTGACATAATTGTATTCTCTTCACTCTTTCACTGTAAATGTGAAAGAAAACTTTGTGTTTCAATGTCACTGTGGTTTACGTGTGGTTAAGTTTAGGCACAAAATCCACTTGTTTATGGTTAGGAAAAGATCATGTTTTGGATTAAAATACCTACTTTTCATGGTGCTTTCCCAGCAGGAAACACTGCCATGTCTCAGTAAAAAACAACTGCTTTTTGTTGCTGTGTCCCCACTGGAAAACAGCAACAGGACACTAACAAAGCACCCAGGTTTGGTGGCTAAAAAGCTGCTGTAAACAGCCATGAGTCACTAAAACACAACCATATTTGCTGTTTGTTGGTCTCAAACAGTGGTCTGCAGCTTGGCATGCGTATGATCTCGGTGTCACACCTTCTACCATCGCCTCCACCTACAGATGACAAAGTCAACTCATATACTACGTCACTTTAGAAACATTGGTATGATATGTACAAATATAACGTATCCATAGTTTGCAGAAAGGATGACTTCTTCAGGACTCTGAGTCACCTGCATGTCTCTCTGCTCACCGCTCCTCAGCATTACATCAGTAATTTATTTGCCTGGAGTTTATGAAGCAGATTTATAGCGACTGTCTGCTGATTCTTGAATTGTTCCAGTGTGTGTTGTCATCTGTAAAATCCACTCGATAAATTCCAGGTGGTGTTTTATTTAAACAATAACCAGTCCCTGATGCTTCTTTGCAAATCTGACACAATGCAGGTCAGTTCCTGCTGCGGATAACACTGTGGTCACGTTTTACATTCAGTGTTGAGAATAAAAATGAGAAAACCCCTGCACTTTCAAGCACTTCATTCAATTAACATGTCGTTAATTTGATGAACGTGGGGCTTTTTTTTATTCTCGCTTCAACTTGTACTTCCTCCAACGTACGACAGGTATGTTGGAGGAAGTACAAGATGAAAAGTGCAGAAACTACAATTTTTCGAGGACATTTGTCATTTTAAATTGAGAAGCAGCATGCACATTGACCTAAAAACTGAGGTACTTACAAACTTTTTCTTGTTTTACAATATATCAATGTCGTTTAAAAGTGCAGTCTGCAACATGAGCACACTTTATGAGTGGGGCTTTGCATTTGTTGCTGATCAAAGCCATAAACCTCTGAGTTACGTCATTTGAAAACTGGAGGTTTTGGATTTAAAAAGCTACATTCAGAAAAGTTTTCCAGCAATAAAACTCCAACTGAAAACTGAACTGGCCACAGAGGGTCAGTATTGCACAAAGTAACACAACGCTTTCATTTAATTACCAGAGTGTAGATGTAATATTGAAGTATACATCATGTCCCGCACAGCAATTGTCAGATAAATAGACAACTAAAATAATACAGACAACAACAACAGCAATGGCACCAAACAGGGCACCTTTCCATTATCATAGACAGACCACACATCATGAGGCCTCTAAAACATCTTGGGGTGGCAAATTAAAACCTCAATTCCACCATGTTGAGTTCGTTGAAAACAATATCAATATAAGAGTTCAGGAACTGCATACTGATATATTTTGGTTTCTTATTTCACAACTATTATTACTAATTATTTGATCTGCACAGACTAATACCAATACAGTTACAATTTAACTTCCACAGAAATCCTATTTAAATTAAGGGTAGGGGAAAAATCAATACAGCACAGTATCATGATATTTTGTGCAGTATTGATACATGGACGCCAAGTTTCTTTTGTTTTTATGATATAAATGATTAATACTGCAAGTACAAATGAAACTTTTGCTGACCTACTAGAATTTAAAAATCTATTGCTTTGTAGTCCAGATACAATTTGCTGTAATAAAAATGACTGAAGTGACAAACTTTGTATTTAAAACTTTATATAATTAGATAAAACAGATGTTGACAATTTATTTTTCCTTTACGGACGTAAGTTACAGTTAAAAAAAGGTCATAAATTGCGAAATATCACAATCGCAATGGGTCCATGTCATTTGTCCAACAACCCATTGGTCCGACATCCCATTAGTCCGACGGTCCGCGGTGCTGAACGGCTCACGGCGGGCGTATTTCTACCTTGATGATGCGCCGCGACCGGCTCTGGGTCAGCTGGAAAAGGCTTGAGGCGAAGCAGGCTCACAGCTTATGTGTTTGCCACTTTCTTTTTCACTTTAACCCACACCATGATCTTTTCCTAACCCAAACCCCAATCCTAACCAAGTGGTTTTTGTGCCTAAACCTAACCAGACCTTAACCACAGGGCATCATGATGATTTCAGAACAGACATCGGAACAATGGGTTTAATATGGTCGGAACAATGGGCTGTCAGACCAATAGGCAGTTCCCAATCACAATATCTGTTAACGCAATACTCAGTACATTGCATACACGTACATATGAAACTGCAATAATATTGTATTGTGACCAAAGTGTCATGATGACTGAAAACTGTGAGGCTGCAGTGTTTGCACTGTCTGAGCTGATTGGCGAGTCCCAGCTGAACCCCTCTTCCCTCTATACCAAACAGTTACAGCAGATAGCCACGACCATTTTAAATGATAGTTTGCATCCTCTGGACAGAGAGTTCCAGCTTCTTCCCCCGGACGGAAGTTTGTAGTCCCAAGTTGTAGAACTAAACGATACAAAAACAGCTTTGTTCCAGCTGCAATCACACTGGTAAACAAGCTGTAGGATCTTGCACAAGTCAGTCACTTTGGAGCATGTATCTTATTTTTTATTTATTGATTGATTTTATCTCATTGTTTTATTCTTATTCTACTGAACTGTTTTCATTCCTTTAACCTATGTCTTGTAGGGAATTTTGCTCTTGCCGTTTTTTAATTATTTGCTTTTATTTCATGGATTGCAGCACTTTCTGTCGTTTTAAATTTCTTTCTTGTATTCTGTGTTCTATGTTTTGTTTTGATTGTTCAAACTGTGATGGATGTTTTGACTCTCAACTGCAAAACTAGTTTACCCTTGGGTATCATTAAAGTAACCTGAACCTGAACCTGTGATATTATCATATTGTGGGGCCTCTGGTGATTCCCTCCTCTAGTTTTAATGGGTTACGTTATCTTTACAGGTTTTGCGATTCACTGTTCTTCAAATAGGCTTGTTGTCCTTATCTTTAAAAAGACAAATATATGACTTTAATTTTAAGGATTACAAACAAGCCTTCTGGAGCTTAGGGGAGACTAGTGCAGGAGTGTCAAACTCATTTTCACCAAGAGCCACATCAGCATAGCTGCCCTCAAAGGGCCAGATGTAATTTATAAATGTAACTAAATGTAACCAAATGTAATGTAAAATAAATGTAACTACTCCTTAATGTTAAATAACTCTGAATTCATTACTTATTCAAGTTACAAATATTACAGTTACATAGAAAAAAATATGTTTGCTTGTTGCTTTGTTATAACATAAATCCTTTTAATTTGTCAGGTTATGAAACCCACATAACTCCATCAATCAAGGATCAAACTATCCAAGTGAATAAACTTTATTCACTTGGATAGTTTGATCCTTGATTGAACACAAAAGACATACCGGCCTTTCTCCTTGAAGCACAAATATGTATTCGCCTTCCCATCTTTCTTGAAACAGCCTTCCATCTGCATCAACTTTTCTCTTCCTGGACATTTTGGGATCATTATTTGTATTTCTCAATTCCACTTGTTCAGGGGTGGCCAACCAGTCAGAGACCAAGAGCCACAAAAATCACAGTGGTAGTACAAAGAGCCACATCATACACGTGTGCTTACAAACGCACTCCCTCTCTCACACAAACACAAAATGACAAATAAAATCAAAATCCATGCATTTCAAATTTTCAAAGCCAGATTTATTTATCTCACACACAAATGAATAACCATGAATAGAGATACACACAAACACAGTCTCTCCCTCTCCCACTCTCTCCACAGACACATCCACACAGTCTCTCCCACTCTCATACTCTCTCCAGATTAGTGTTGTCACGGTACCAAAATTGGGACCCACGGTACGATACCAGTGAAAGTATCACAGTTCTGAGTAGTATCAGGATACCACAGTGAAAATGAGGCAGATGTGCCTTTTGTCATTTATAAAAAGATAAATCACTTTTCTATAATACATCACTAATATTTCAATGGAATAAATTACTTATTGACTTATTCATACTTCAAAAACAGCATCAATAAGTGATTAACATAGAGGGGATCAAAATAAAATAAATTAATAAAATAAAAATCAACTAGCCACCCTCCTCCCCTGACAAGTAAAGAACAGTCCCTAAAGTGCTGTGAGGTTTGTGGACCGTTACCTGCCACAAAGTGAGAAATATGAACGGCTCGTTTCTCACCATGGCTGTTATTGGCCAGCGCATGGACACTCACCCTCCTTTGATTGGACTCTGAACTTATCCCACAGTAGTGGCACCATGTCATGTAGCCTACTGTGGTGTTTAAGTAGCAGCCTACTGCGGTCTACCGTTGGTACCAGTATACCGTGCAACACTACTCCACACATCCACACACAGTCTCTCCCTCTCTCATACTCTCTCCACACACGCGCACACACACACAGAGACACGCACTTCTTCCCTGACATTTTTTTGTCGTGCGATATCACCAGTCCTGCATTCCTCCCTAACTCCACACCCTCTCACTTGCCTGTGCTCACTCCTCTCTCTCTCACTTGCTCCACTTAAGCCTGTTACATTTCTTAAAGGGCCATACGCACTCATAACAATTAATTGATTTTTTATGACGGAAGAGCCGCACGCAGATGGTTTTACTTAATGGATCGAAGAGCCGCACACTGATAGGCAAAGAGCCGCCACCCCTGCACTTGTTGGATAAATCGCATTGATGTGGAAACACTACCGTCTAGTGGCGGGAAGCCATCACTTTGCGGGTAATATAATCAACATGCATTGTGGGAAATATAGTTTTTGGTCAAATCACTCTTTTGACCTATTAATTTTTAGACAATCTGACCTTTTAAGCTTTTAAGCTTTTAAGCTTTTAACCCTAACCCAAATGTGGCCCACGGGCCTTGAGTTTGACACATATGGACTAGTGGGTACCCACAGAACACATTTTAAATCAGATACTTTGAGGTGCGAGTTTAAGGGACCCCTTTGAAAATGCCGGTCGTTCCCTGACCAAAATTTGGCGAAATTTGGAGTGTTATTTAGCCCCTTTACCGACAAGCTGCACTGAAATTGTTGGTGTTAATGGATGCCTTCTGTTGTGTAATTTCGCAGGATACCACTACCTGGCTTGAAAATAACGGCGGGGGGGGGGCAGCAATTGTATCAGTGGCACCACTGTTTTTAGGTGCTAAATAAAGAAAGATTGCATGGACTGAATATGCTTTGCCTGTTTCATTAGTTCAGTTTTACCAATGCGTTTATTTCTGAGATATTATGGAAACGGTGTTAAATTATTTTCTTTTATGTTTTAAAAGGCAAAAATAAGGAAAATTTGTGGACCATGTATTTATCCCCTGAAGGGACTTGACATGTTTATTCATTTTTTATCCACAACAGCTTTGGAATCAATTGTAACAGATTAGAATCTAAGACGAACACAGTCAGTGAAACAGGAAACAACAAAACTCTTTACAGACACCTCTAAAGCCCACGGGGGGTTCAAGTGTTTGATACTCAAAAGATACATTTTGGACGAAGAGCTCCCTAAGCATTAAGCAGCCCCTTTGAAAGCAGTGGAAGCATCCAGCAACAATTCCAAACACATTGTATATGTTAAATAGCACTTCAAACCACCTTGATACATCTCCTGCCCAGCGTCTGTTTCGACTTTGAAGCGCCAACGAAGGATCAGAGTGGCTGTTTTTCATGAGGTTTTGGAAACCGCACTTTAATGCACTGATCCCTTTCAAAGCAGATTGATTTAAAGAGGTGAAACAACGACAGAAACCTCAGTGGGGAAGTTTACAAGCAACAAAAACATGTGCAGATGTGTGGGCAAAATATATAGTGTACAATCAAGTTGTTTTGCTGTCCAGATACACAACGCAGACTGTGAAACAGTGCAGGGACAAGCAAACACTGTCATTTCACCATTTCCTCGACAGAAACATTCAGTCATCACAAGGGGATTTGGAGGTAAGAGTTTAGATTTTAACTGCCTTTTAATGACCACATTTCAGAATGAAGTAGATCCTAACTACATGTGGAAATAATGGGCCCTATTTAAACCATCTGGAGCTCTAATGTGCATGGTACAAGTGCATTTAGGTCACGTCAAATTCCACTTTAGCTCATTAAATAGCACATAATCTGGGTGCAAACTAAGGCGCTAGGGGCAAAGGGGTTGTCGTTAGTTTCTAAATTAATCATGGGTGTGTTTTGGGCGTAACATGAATACAACCAGTCAGAATGTCATCTCCCATTCCCTTTAAAAGCCAGGTGTGCCTGCACCTGTCGTGTTTACATGGGGGATTCAGCAAATTGGAGAAGCAAGCGTGTTTTCTGCGTTTTCCTGTGTAGTAAGAGCAGTTGTGTCACTGCAGCAAATACCGTGGCACATTAAAAGTGCAAAACTAAACAGTAGATATTAACTTTACAGGGGAAACAGAATAAAAACTTTTAGCTTTTGAACTAATCAATGGAGTTACTCTGCTGCCTGTGCATAAATGTGCATGGCGTCTCTCATAACTGCTCTCTATGGAGTAGAGAACAGGACCTTGCAAGTGATTCAACACACATTACAAAATGCTGTTAAGTGCTATGTTTACCCTCAAGAAGGCAAACCCTCCGTTAATGTTCCTTTATTGTTTTGTTTTGTTAAATAGTCAGTGGAAATCTATAACAAAATTATATGTTCATTGTACATAAACTATAAATAAGCTATTTTTAAAAATCAATTTAAGAATAATTTCTTCTTTTATCTGCTACTCTACAGATTTGTGGTGATAACTGGTAATATGTATGTTGATGCTGTCCATCGTCAAGTCTGCATTTGATCATGTGACGATACTATAAAATATACAGAAGCTATTTCAAGCAAAGTCTGGCACTGGGGCCCGTCATCAAAGTGTGCACTGGGGCCCATCCTTACTACGGTACGCCACAGATGTGCCCTTTTAATAGTGGAAAAATATGGAGCTACTGACTTTAGACCAGGTTTCTTTCACAGCATCATCCATCTGGGAGGATGCTGTGGAGGCGGCCTACGAACGCAAGAGCCTTAAGAATGTCGAGCTGGCAGCCGACGCTGAGCAACGAGGCTGGAAAGCGAAAGTTTGCCGAGTTGAACTTGGCTGCAGAGGCAAGTCAACTACCAGGCCACTTAAGATGATGGTAAATCTGGATTAAGAGGAGAGGCACCACTTGGGCCCCAAAATAACACCAACAACAGCAGGGATAGAGGGAGTAAAAGCAGAGGGTGGTGCACCTGCGATGCCAAATGTTACAGATGAGCCATCTAGAGGTGTTGTGGGCCTATTATCGAAACGCCAGAGAAGAAAGGTGCCCACCCTATGACCCCAGTGAAGCTTTTATCCCCCACTCCCCAACATGGCCCCCACTCAGAAACCCTCACCATCACTGATAATCTCAAGTATGTGCAGCAGCAATGGACTGACCAATCTACATTTAAAGAAGTTAAATTGCACCTTGAGTTTTAGTTTTTAGTTTCGTCTCTCTTCTTCCCTCTCTTCCCTCATAAAAATGATGGAGCTGGGGGAGGCAGAGTGTAGAGAAAGTTCAATCCAAACAGACATCTATCCTTGGCTCTACCTTCCCCGTGCTCTTTTTTCTTTTCTATAAATCTAATCTTAACCTAATGGCTCCCACTCTCAAACCCTCAGATGACTCTGTCACTCCACCGCATAGTCTCAAGTACATGCAACAAATAAAGAATTGCATCTCCTAGTGCTACACTGATCTGATTGTTGGTCAATGTTTCAATCACTTTCTTTTGCTGTTACGTCCCCCGGCCGACTGTGTATGTATTATGTATATGTGTTTATGTCTATGTAGTCTATGGATTTGATCACCATGTTTAGTGGAGAGTCAGACCTCTCTTTCTGTCCGGAGATCGTGTTGTGTTGTGTTTACAGGTGTGCAGGTGATTCGCTGGAGGATCGTGACGTTGCTCCGGCGGGATTGGCTGAGCAAGGTGCTCGGCCTTTTGTGTCAACGGTAGCCGACTGGATAACGAGCGTGACGTCACCGCTGCCGGATTGGTGGAGCAAGGGGCTCAGCCTTATTATTGCCGGCCACACGGAAGCCGCGGCCCCCACTCTCGTACATGGCAGCAGCACATTGTATCGTTCTCTGTTTTGTGATTGATAAGTACTTTGTTGTGTGATTCACGTGTGATTATTTAGCTTGCTTACTAAATAATTAATTCTTTTGTTAAGACCAGCGCCTTAGGGCCAACTGAGTCGTTTGTGTATATATTGTAAATAGCCATTGTCACATATTATTGTTTGCACGGAGCGTAGGAGTGAGCTGCTATTTTTGTTATACCTGTTTTCTCCTGTTTTACATTAGCCTAGGGAGTTAGGCCTAGTATTGTATTTTTGTTTCTTTTGTTTTTGTTAGGGATTAGTTATTTCGCCGGTCGGTAGACAGGTTGCTTTTTGTTTGTTGTTTTGGCCTGGGCTCACCCTGACGTCTTTTGTTCCATTTTGTGTGCGATATTGTACAGTGTGTTTTTGGAGTGTGTAGCAATAAATTTCTCACCTGTACATTTATTCTCGTGTTTCTGCGTGTCCTTATGTTACGCACCCACACCCCTAGACCGGGGCGTAACAGTTGCCTCAAACAGCAACCCGCCTCACTACACGTAATTTAAAGACTTAGACGCCCATGGGCCCACAGATGGGCGCAAGTACATTTGCTACTTGCTTCTAAACTGTGGGTGCTGGCCGTGTACATCTTATACAAAGAAAGTCTTGTTTCAGCTTCATTCATCAGTGTCAAATGTTTCTCCTTAATCCCAACTTTGACGAGATACTTTATTAATAATTTAAAGAGCACAAAGATGATCTGAACCATGTGGACATGTGCTAAAAAAAATCAGCAAATGTTACACAAGGTTAAAAGAAACTAAAATTATGTAACTCAACAGACCTGCCAGATTTATGACAGTCTGATCTCTCCTGTTGTCCTGTTCATTGGAAAACTTTTTATCGCATTTCAATACAGGTGTAAATCAGTGGCGGCTGCTGGTCTTTCAAACAGGGGAAGTTCACTCTTATGTCTTAAAATTTGCCATATTGTAGCGAGGCAGTGACTTACAAAAGGAACATTTAATTGATGCTGTTTTTCAACCACACTCATGCCATAGAACCACAGCAACACATACCTCAGAGATTTTCATATGGGTTTAAACACCTGAACTATATGGCTTATGGAAATAAGGAACTGCAGACGGCACTCTGTCAGAAGACAGTTCCTCCAATCATCATGCATACACCGAGCGTCCTCTCCCGCCTACTGCTCCATTAGGTCCCAGGGAAGCTGAGCCTCCCTGGAAGTGACCATTTTGTCGCAATGACCATCTGCTGCATGAAAAAAACCTGCTAATATATAAAGTAGATATAAAGTAGAGTAGTAGTAGGTATAAAGTAGAACCACCGACTGAGGAGCAGTGGGTGTGCACTGTGGAAGAAATAATTGTAATGGAGAAACTTACACATAAATTGAGATGACAAGAAACACAATTTGAGGATTAATGGGAAAAATAGAATGATTACACAAGAAGAAGACACCATCATTACCACTGGAAAATAAGGACACGTATGTGGATGATTGTTAAACTATGCATGTATGATGCGCCCTGACGCTGTAATTGTCGATTGAAAAATCAATAAGAAAAATAAGTTAAAAAGCAAAACCAAAAAAAACCTGCTCAGCGCTGTCTCATAGGAATGCTTGACATGACATTTAACATGAAGTGGCACAAAGATGACAAATATTGCTTTGGAAAGTTGAGATTTCACATCAGGCTGAATCCTTGCCAAACTTAGCGGGAGACAACACAGTGTGTCATACTGCCAGCAACAAAAGTCAAGAAAGAATGTGAACAAACAATTCGAAAAAAACACCCCCGATCACCAAAAGTGACTCTTAAGAAAGCTGAAAGTAGAAGCTGTGACCCAAAAACGGCCACTGTCACTATCTGCAACACCAGGCTGCACCGAGCAGGAGGCAACTGTGAGGTAGCAGCAAGTTCATAAAAAACAAAAAAAAAAAATCTTTTATTGCGTTTCTCGTGTATAAAATACTCTCGTCATCTCTGCTGTGGTGTTTATGTGGTGCTGAATGGAGACCTCCTGTAAAGTGTAGTTTACACACATCTTTAAAAATGCTGCAGGATTCTTTGACACATAAGGTTATTAGCGGGGTTCAACATTAACAATGAACAGATGATCCTTTGCTCTGTGGCCAACACATATCATGTGTTGGTGGCCCCCTGTGGTTTTATCAGGAATCTCTTGAGAATGAGGCCGTATGTCTCAATGAGATTACCCGTTAAAATAAAGATAAATTTAAAAAATAAAGAAACTCCACATACTGCTAATACAAAGTTACAGCATCAAGATTGACTTGTGCCTTTTAGTTCAACATTCTACAAAAACAGGGAACCGTAGGTAGTCAGGGTTTGAGACTAATGCCTGTCATCATGGTGACGAAAACAGAGCAGAAATCTTCCCTCGGATGCCTCCACAGTGAAAAGGATTCTTAAGCCCAGTTCAGACCAAAGATTTGTGATGAGACGCATTGAAACAAACAACTACTTGCAACGTGCCTTTGTGCAACGTTCTAAAAACCTGCCGGTTCACACCAATGCAACTAGATGAGACGGTGTATCATCTCTATGCAACAACTCTCTGTACTTTTGTTCTGATTTATTTGGGCTGCAGGTGCATTTGTGGTAGATGAAACGGCAAAAAAACAGAAACCAAACAAGCATCAGATGGACTGTATTCATAGTTTATATGCCACAATATAAATATACATGTATTTAGAATACTCTGACAGTGCAAGGTAGCTTTTTAAAAAGCAGATAATAATATTAACCTTTATAGAGCACTTCTCATAAAGGGAAATGCAGCACAAAATGCTTTACAATAAGGGAATTATGAATTATTACTGAGTGCTTCATGTGAAAATAGACAGATTGGACCTAAGCAGGCCAACAAGGCAATTCAGTGTAAAAGTACATTTAAATACAGTTTAAAAAACCTAAAACTAAAACGACAACAGAGTACATAAACGGCATCATAGCTCTACAGTATATTAGTGAAACCATACTGGCTACCTCGCTATCTGAAGGCAGTGTGTATAGCTTTGGGGTGGAAATGACAAAGGCTGCAGATGATAGAAAACATTCCATACCTCTCCACAGCCTTTAGAAAGCAGCGCTGACTGCATTATGTCATTAATGTACCAATTAACTGATCTACACACACACACACACACACACACACACACAGTTTGGACATAGAGATAGAAAATGTTTTCTGTGAGCTCGTCCTCCATATGTCCTCCATACGTATGTCAAGTCTTACGAAACTGCACATGACACAATCAGCTCCACAAAAAATAATTTTGGATTTTAAAAAATAAGAATAATATATTATAATTCATAATCCAAAATAAATGTGTTTCGGCTGATATGTAAAACATGAAACTTTTACACGCTGTAAACCCCAATCCATCCACAACACAAAATTTCAAAGTCTACACACATGCCCTGGATTGTGAAAATATCACAAAAACTGTATGTTCATTTGACACAAAAACTCATTCCTCTTGAGCTTGTCATATTTTTTTTGAGTTAAGTCAACAATTTTTGACTTAATCTGACTAAAATATATAAAGCCGATTTCACCTGATTAGTTTGGGCCAATAAACAACACGATCATTGTGCACTTAACATGTTGTGGTATGTTGGGGCTAAATGGGTGTAGTTTCCCAGCATGCCGTAAGACCAGGCCTGCCATCAGGGTGGGGTAAAAGGGTACGGATGACCCCGCCCCAAGGCTAAGGTGGGGCCAATGAAAAGATCTATGGTTAACCCTTAAATGGGATCGAGTGCGACAATTTACTTGTTGCACTCGAATAAATGAGATTGAAGATTGAACGAATAAATGAAGAAAAAAATTATTTGTTAACTCCTGAGTTGATCTTATGATTTAATATCTTGCAGTAATTTCCTCAGTCAATGTTTGATTTTACTTTTCCCTAATCATTCATTTTCAGCCCAGGACACACTACAGTACGTTCGCTTTTTAAAGTAAGAAAACAAGGTCTTAACAGTAGATAGAACTTAGAAAGCCTCTATTATCATCGTACAAGCACAACAAAATTAGGAGCGCTATTCCTGGTCAGTGCAATTAGTCTAAGTAATGAGACGAATTAAGACAGACCAAAAGCACTCCTTCAATAAATAGGAAACTAAAATTAATACTATTAAAGGATGGATTTTGCACTTAAAAAAACATGTGTTATAAGTTATATGTGTTACAAGATACAAGTACAAGTGGATACAAAATCCCTGCAGAAATATGATAAATCGCACTATATGTCGCATGACGTAAAAAATGTAGAGAGATCGCCCCATGGGTGTGTACGAGGGGCCAACTTTAGAAAATGTTGTCCCCCTGTCTGTATTCACTAACAGCTGGCCTGCATGACACAATGTGTTTAAGGCCATAAACTGAGTAAAACTGTTTAAATGTTTTCTAAATGACTCACATTACCCATTACGCAGTGATTAATGTTTATGTATTTCACAACGGTTTTAATGGGTACAGTTAATGCTGTGGTAAAAGACATTTTGCAGGCACATGAAGTTTTAGAGTCCTCACAACACTTATGGAGATCCGAGGGAGAAGGGGGTAGCAGCACAACTCCACCTAATGCAGGCTGGGCGCCCCAGATTCAAACGTCCAAAAGACGCATAATTGAAACCACGAAATATCTCCATACTGCTCGTCCGTAGTGATCCAAGTGTCCTGAAGCCCCGACATAAAAAGTTGTTTGAAAAAACATAACTTAAACTCTGTTTTTAGCCTCATTGTAGCCTGTAGCCTGGAGGTATTTTGTGGTTTCAATTATGTGTTCTTAGATGTTTTATTCTGGGGCGCCGTCAGCCATTAGGTGTGCAGTTGTGCTGTTACCCACTTCCCCCTCAGATCTTTGTAAGTGTTGTGAGGACTCCAAAACTTCACCAGAGCCTCCCTTGGCACTAATCCATGTAAAAACAAGATGGCAGCCATCTCAGCCAAGTCAGTCTGCAGCTGATCCTGACACAAAAGTAAACAAGGTCCAAAACCTGATCACATTTTTGGGTTGAAACTTGTTTATTTATGATTAATAATGTTTGTAGTTTGACCAATTTTAGCAACAGTAACAAGCTAAGATGCTGTTACTCAGGAAGTACTCATTTCAAGACATTGAGACTTTATTACTGTCTTGTGTGAAGACATTGGGACTTAATTATAATTGAGAATATTTTGTTTTTTATACTTATCAGGTCCTGCTGATCCCAAATAGCTCGGAGAAATTAAAAATGCACACCAAAGAAAACTTCAAGTCTCAGGAGGATATAAACTAGAATTAAATGTCAAACAAAGGTTGTGTGACACACTTATTTTGTGTCTGATGTACTCAAAACGTTTATGTTACTGCATTGTACCAAACCTATTTTGGAAAAAACTTGCACTCAGGACTTTTAATTGAGTGAGCCAGTTGGAGTTTACAGTGCAGCACATGAACGACATTATGCGGTCTCTGGAGAAGTGGAGAATCAGATTTCTCTTTCCTTTCTCCTCCGACAATCGGGTCAGTTTATAAGAAGTTTAAAATAGCACAGAGAGTACGCACGCACCAGTGCTTCCAAATGATCATCTGATTATTTGCAAACTGGTAATGATTACCCATGATTACATGCTGCCAATCGGAAAGCGGGGAAAAGGCAGTTCGGCTGTGCTTAACGGGTGCATACTTTGATTAAATTAGGCACATCATTATTAGATTAAAGTGAAGAAAGGTGAACACAGACCTTAACAGCAGAACAGATGGTGCCAGTTTCAACAAATGTGCCCCTGAGCAATTGGCTCTTGCAATCAAACAGGAGTTTTTACACTGATGCAATCTTTTTAATACTGTGACTAATAATGGGAATCCATATAAACATCTAAACATGCTGAACAACAGAAGGCAGAAACATGAGTTATTTAAATAACGTGTCGATATGAAGACTGTGTAAGATGGAGATGTGATAGGTCAAAAAAAAAAGTTCAACTGTAGTTGATCACACAAACAGGTTCTTACATCAAAGATGGCCGGACTGGGTTTTTCTGACCACACTAAGACAAACATCTGACTTGAATTAGGCAGAAATTAATCCTCTGTACTTTGTTTGAACACACACACACACACACACACACACACACACACACACACAGGTGGAAATAAATACACAAAGTTCCTTTTCAAACTGATCTGCTCTGCTGCAGAAGCTGCTGTTTCCACTTTCACACACAGGCTTGTGTTACTTCCGTTTCTTTTCTTTCTTTTTATCTTTTTAAATAATGACCAAAAAAAAATAAAAAATTGTAAACAGCAGGAAAACACACGCCGACCTCCAATATTTTAACCTACAAGCTCGGCGCTGTATTGTCGTCACAACGGAAATGAAAGAAGATGTTGGGGAAACGGAGCCAAATCAGCTTTTGTTTATTAATATAAAAACAAAAGCAATTTACGTAACATGACTGAAAAAAAACGTATTAGAAATTAGAAACAGAACTCTACAGGGACACAACACAATCACAGTTTTAATAACTTTAGTTTTAAAAGACAAAAATTATATAAGATATAGATAAATAATTAACATTTAATATGCATTTAATTTAAAACTGTTAAAAACTGATGCAAAACAAATAATGTATTAGTTCTTGTTTTTTTATGAACTTCTTGTCTCAAAATGTACGGTGGCTGACAAGGGCCAAACGCACTGCAACGGCCAAATGCGTCTCAGTTAGAGAAAACAGCTTCAAGTACAGAAACTATTCAAATTCACAAACTCAAACACAAGTCTAAACAAGGTACAAAAAGAGGAACGTGGTGCAAATGAAAAAACGTGCTGCAAAAAACAAAGCCAAATGCATCATCATCAAACGCGCTGCAAATAGAGAAACGATGCAAAGCACAAAACGATACAAGCCAAGAAACCATCTTCAAAAGAAAAACACTTCATAACCGGGAAGTGCTCCAAACCTGCAGGGGGCGCTCTCAGCGTAACAGCTCAATGGAAAGACACACGGGATGGAGAGAGAGACAGAACAGATGACTGAACCACGGTGTTTCAACACACAGCGGGAACAGTAATGTGACTTTTATTTGATTATATTTATATATTATATTTATATAAATGTACAACGCTGCACAATTACATGATGTTTATTTTATTGTATTTTACACCAGACGTCAAGGCTGCACATTTGCATGTAGATTAGCCTGCTTAATAAGATAAGATGATTAGAGATTGATATAAAACACCTGTTTTAATAGTACATTAAAAAGCCCTCTTATCACAGTCTTCCATAAAAAGGACATTCCGTGTCCTTTTTTTCCTTTTGCAGATGTACTGTCCATTCTGTGGATCTGCACTTACAGCTTCCCCTGCCTTTTGCTGTGCATGTGGCAAAAACATAACTTTTTTAAAGCATGTCAGTGAGGAGACACCTGCCACTCGTGCACAAGTTGATGTTACACAACCTAGCACCAGTGCAGGTAAACAGATTCATGATTTTGTAACATAAAATGATTAGAAGGGGGCTTGAAAAGTTCAGATCGTGTTCTTGTCAAAATCACTTCTCTCTATCACTATCCTGGTTCAGTAACTGGCATTTAAGGTGTACTAAAATGTCCTGCATAAAGTCATTTTATATGAACATAATTAAATGTAAACTCAACAAGAGCACTGAATCAGTATGTAATTCCTGTGTGTTTCTTTCTCAGAGGGAAACTCAAGCATAGAGACATTTTTGAAGTTTAGGGCAGTTAAAGAAAGGGAGAGAAAGTCTTTCTTTTCAAAGAAATGTCAGGCCTCTCAGAGCAAAAAGAATCAGACCCACACCTTGTTAAGTGACCTATCATATCGATTTGTCATGTTGTATCAATTTCCATTTTATTTACTATGTTATTTGTTATTTTGCAGATTTATGTTGGAGTTATGAGCTGGACAGGTGACTCCCTAAAACCTGTAAGAGTGAAGTCACTCCTTCTTGACATTCAGCCTCACTGGTCATCAGAGCAGTTATTGGCTGCTGCTGCTGCTGCTGCTGTTAAAAAACAAATGGATTTTAACCAGGACATGCAGGATGTTGTCCATGTTTTGTTGTACCCTGATGGCAGACAAGTGATAAAGATCCCAGGAACAGATGACCCTTTCACTGTCCGGAAGTACAAGGAGGCAATAGGGAAGGCCTACCAGAAGATAACACTATACATTTGCACTGCAGAGGAATTTGGACCCAGTTGTAAGTGGTCCATTTCATATTTCATTCATGGTTTGATTTTCAGAGTCTTTCCACTTATCTTATATCTATCTATATCTCATCTTATCACTATATCTTATCTGTGCAAGATAAATTCTGCCAATTACTCAAAACATTATAGTAATTTTTGTCTAGATGCATTTTTTCAAAGGTTGTACTGAACAGTCTTCAAGTGAAGAGGACAGTGTTGTCCATGTGAACTTGCCATCTGTGGAAAGTGATCTCTCTGACACTGTGGTAAGTGCATACATGTTAAAGCAGTAGTTCAACATTTTGGCAAACTGGCCTATTGCTAGGTACATGACCTTTACCTATCAGTTTTGAGGTCCGGGGGGGAGGGGGCATGAGCCGTTTGGAGAACAGAATGGAGTGGATGGTATGAGTCCGTCTCATCAAATAGGCAATCCAACTACTCCAAAATGCTCTTGTGGAAAAGTAGTGACCTGCATATTCACCACACTATGAAATAATAATACATAATTACGTAACATTATGACACATGAAGCAAATAAATTGCACTATATGCACTTTAGGTGAATGTACAGGTCACAACTTGTCCATGAGAGCATTTTGGAGTTGTTTGATTATGTATTTGATGATTTGAAGGACAGACAGACTCATTCTGTCCACCTCCATTTTGTTCGCTAAGCGGCTTGTGCCTCTGCCCCCCGGTCTCAAAACAACAGGCACTGATAATTGAAGGTAATGTACCTACTCATGACTGTAGAGAATATGGCAATAGGCCAATTTGCCATAATGTTGAACTATCCCTTTAAGTCAGAAAATTACATTTAATCTAATTTGTTATGTGTTTATATTATGTTTTGTATGCAGGTCTGGGACATTCCAGATAATGTGAGCACCCCAAGAATGGAGAACATTTTGCAGGGGTAAAAATTGCCTTTGTCAAGTGATGTATTTGCTTTATAAACAAAACAAGTAATCAGTACTGGAGCAGGGAAATTCATGCATTATGTGTTATTCCTAGACCCTCCAGGTGCCAACAAGCAGAATCTCATCAAGTAAGTTAAAAAAAAGATTATACCCAATAGTACTGATTGTCCATGAATTTGTGAAATACCAGTAAATAATTTTGGAAATTCACTTAGTCATCTAAGTCCTTTGTATCCATCCTTGATGATGTGCATTAGTTCTAAGCTGGTAACAATGCTGAGTGACTAACTGATTAACTTAAAAATGTATTAGTTTTATTTATGATGGACAGCAACCACCTGCCCAGGAACAGTTAAAATCTTCACAGAATCTGAATACCTGCTATAGGTAAGCTGGTGGACAGTTGCAACCTTAACATGTTTGGTTAGTGTGTGTAAATATGTGTGAATGAAGAAAATAATAAATGGTTAAAAAATGGAAGGTGTTATGCTAACATTTAGCCTATTTCCTGCAATCTCTTTATATGTTTCATACTTTATTTTTATTAATATTCATTTTTATTGCTAGATTGCATCATTACAAAAAGCTTACTAAACACTAGTCTTTCTACATTTTCAAACAGCTACCCCAACTCACCCCCAAAGTCAGAATAACATTAGAACTCCAACAAACACATTTTTTAAATTTCTGGGCAGTGTAAGAATGTACTTTTTATTCAGGTATTATTGGCTTGTCATTCTTTGTAAAACAAACAAACAAACAAACAAAAACAGTTAACTGTGCATTTTACAATTGAGTCTATGAACTCTTTCCCTGCAGCAACTACACCAGCGTGTATGCACCTATAGTTGTTGACAGTGAGTCTGACTCAGATGACCACACAGACTACCCTGCAGAGGAAAGGTATGATGTATTACTAGTTAGTACCTCATTGTTATTTTTGGCTCCAATATTGGAAATCATGTACACTGATATTCTCTTAGAGTCCACACGGTTTGAGCTTGAGTGCTGAAAACATTGTTTCAGAACTGGCCTCCAACATTACCAATACATCCCACAGCAGGTTCAACATCAACAGGGCAAATATATGGGATGGAGCACTCAGAGGCTTTAAGCGATCATCTTACGACCCATCACATGAAATTTTGGTTAAATTCACTGATGATGAGGGCGAGCAGAGGATGCAGTGGACACTGGTGGTCCCAAACGGGACTTCCTCACCCTGCTGATGGACTGCCTTAGATCAAGGAGAATCTTTGATGGTCCAGAAGATAGGAGATTTCTCACGTTTGACTGTGCAGGTAAACATTTTATTGTTTCAGACTTAAATTAAGTACATTGCATTTCTGAAAATAATTGTGGAATTCATACTGGAAATTCAACATCTGGTTTTAGCTCTGCACCTGGATTCAGTGAAATTAACTCTGGTATGCATTTTCATGTGGACTTCAAACTGATTTTAATAGTGGCACTAATAGATGGTAAAATATCAACAGCTGCCAGAGATGATGAATATTTTCATGTTGGGAGGATGATCGCTACATCAATAGTCCATGGTGGCCCAGGCCCTCGATTCTTGACGGAAATGCTCTACGACCACCTCACGGGAAAATCGACCGTTGATGTTGAAGCAAGGATTGAGGACATCACAGATGATACCATGAGAGCTTCGTTGCTTGAGGTGTGTTGTCAAATCAACAAAGCTCACAAAGTGTTATCACACAACAACTTTCTCAACTATCTATCTATAGTCTATCTCAACCCCTAAAACAAAATTTTGACTAATTCCGCCCCTGAATTCCTGTTTTTAAACCAAATATCTGTTCTCAGGTATTTGTTCCATCTTTTTTTAAACATGAATAGTGAATATTGTAATCTAACAACCCAACCCTTTGTAGTAAAATCCAGTTTGCACCATCTCAGAACATTAGCTTAATTAAGCCCCTCCTTCCGATTTTATAGCATGGACAATATGAAAATTGTTTGATTTCTTTCAGTATTTATCTTTCAGTATGGGAAGTTGGTGGCATTTCACTTAAATGTATGGTAATTGCCTCTCAGATATCCAGTGCAGCAACACTGGATGAACTGCATGCAGTGATGGACAAACATTCAAGTCTGTTGCAGACTGCCGGTTGTCTTCAGTACCCAAATGTTGTGTTGGACAAGAAGATAATCATTAAGGACTTCATGCAGTGGTACTTCATTTACCACAACCATTTCTCAATACAAAGGTAATGTGCTTTATTTTCACATATTCATTCATTCATTCAAATTTTTAAGACTTTACATGAAGTTAATTGCATCAATTATCTAGTAATTAGTATGCTTAAAGCGATAGTTCAACATTTTGGCAAATTGACCTATTGTCATAACAGGCACTGATAATAGAAGGTAATGTACCTACTCATGTGACTATAGGGATTATAGCAATAGACCATTTTGCCAAACTGTTGAAATACCTCTTAAATGTTACCAGTTTTCTCTGATACTGCTATTGTTCTAAGCATTTTAGAGTGTTTTTTCTCTCTGAATATTTTGTAGGTTCAAGGATGGGCTTTCAGCACTTAATGTGATTCATGCTTTGGAGCAGCATGCATCCATATTCAAGGCATCTATGTGCTCAAGTGTGGAACAGCTGACATCCACAACACTGGATAACCTTTTTGAGGTTCAACTCAGTGAACAAGGGTTATTACAGTAGCATTTCATACAATTGTTCCCATTTCTCTCATCTTTTATGAATGACAGGTTTAATAAAACATTTTTATAACTTTTTTTTTTTTTTTTTCAGATAAACAAACAAGACTTTCCCTCCCTGACATCCTGATGTTCGCCACAGGACTCAGTTCTCTGCCCCCATCTGGGATTAACCCAAGACCAAAGCTGGTGTTTCAAAAGGTATCTCATGTCCCATGCAGCAGAACCTGTGCAAACACAATGGAAATTCCACTGTCAGTGACTTATGAAGAGTTTCAAAAGGACATGGACTTTGGAATACAAAACTCACCTGGTTTTGGACTGTGCTATTTTTTTTTTTATTGTATAACAAACTGTTAGGTTGACTTTTAGTGTCTAAAGTTCAACAGTTATTACCTGTATTTTCAGTTCTGTTACAAATCAGCCATGTTCTTCAATGTGATATAGAGTTCCACACAGGTCTCCCAGGTCATTGGCTGCATTAGACCACTTTGTCTCTGTAGATCCTCAAAGCGTGACTAGAGATGACGATCTCCACATGGACTGTGTGTTGCCTCACTCTCAAATGGCCGCAGTTCCTCCAGCGAAACTGGAAACCCACAGTCAGTTCCACCAAACCTGGGAGTGAAAATATATTCATAGTCCTAGTGTTGTTATGTGTTGCTTGGACTAACAAGCTGAGACTAAGACTATTACCTTTTCTAGTATTGTGTAAGTGCAAGAATTTTTCACATCTTTTGATGATGCTGTTCATTGTTGTTACATTTTATACTGTTATTTCAGGCAAGATAAAAAGTTAAACACTGAAGACTATCCTGTGAGGTAGGCTGTACATGACCTCTGGTTTACCAGATGGACAATGAGACTGTTTAACAGGTCTGATTGTATGAATGTTCCACTTTTCTCTGCATTCATCAAGGTCACTTTGTAGCACATCAATAAACACAAATCGCAGGAGGCATGTGTGCTCTCAGATCATTCAGAAGGTCCATCCAAAATTGCGACGTGAAGACACAAACTGGAATTAGGGTGATGCATGTTATGTTTTTGGATTGTGATTCAATCTAAAATGTTATAATTTAATGATAAATATAATTTGCTGTTCATCAAAAAGGAATAAACATGCAAGGACCACAATGTTCTATTGTCTGTTTTAAAAATGTGTTTCTAGCTTGTAAAACACTAAGAAAAAAATACATATAATAATGACACCTCTGTTTGCGAAAATATGACCACCAGCTTTCAATCCTTTGATTTGCCGAAATGACTGGCAGCCCCATCATAGTCATCAGTGTGAGATGATCTTAAGGTACAATGAATTGCCGCCATTGTGCCATTTTCAGTACCACAGTCAGTGCGTAGTCGCATTGGAATGATTCCACATTCTGACAGACAGTTCAGATAATTCTGGGCAATGACCACTGGGTCATTGTTGCTTGCTCCATATCTCAACCACAGTACTTTTCGAGAGTATCCATCTATGCAGCCACTTATTCCAAAACCGTATGGCTTTAACTAATCATATCCATCCACATGCCAGACATGGTTTGGTCCATCAGGACTGTAAACTCTTTTTACAAATTTTCTGCTTGCACGAAGTTGAATTCCGCGTGGATCAAGTTCTCTCATCAGGGCCATAACGTCATCTCTCTTAAACAGTCACAGAGTACTTTAGGTGCAGTGCCTGCCACATTGAACGGTAGCCATAGTGTTGACCTGGACCCTTTAACTCTTCCTGTATGGCAGCACGAACGATGGCAAGAGGAGAGTAGTCCTTTTGCCTGGATAAAGACAAACTTTTCAGCTTCCTCTTCAGGGAGCAAAGGCTCATATGGACATTGTGTTTTGAAGCCAAAAATTCCAAAATTTCTGCATTGCTGTAGCTGTGATTAAAATATCTTTGTATTAGATCCTCTTTTGTGGAGATATCTGATGCTGACCCTGCCAAACATAAAGTGAGATAAAGACAGAGATTGAATTTTATTAGAATTATAACACTTTGCCTTTGATGGACGGTGGAGGTCCTTTAACATCAGAACCTGCATAAATGCTACTTTTCTACCCTATGGCAGTGAAACTCACTATCTGCACCTCAATGACACACAGCTGATCACCTCAAGATTTGGTGAGCTATATCACCAAGCACTGTAACTTTATTACACAACACAAGCTGTTAAAAGTCAAATACAATGCATTTTACATAAGGACGTGGTGTGAACTACATCAATGTTATTAACAAACTGGACATGAGTCCACTTACTGTTGTCTGCCTCTGCCAAAAATTGCACATTGGAGCCACATGAGCCAAGAACATGTGAATTGTTCCCAGATCTTGTCCACAGTCAGGGCAAAACATAGTAGCCTGGAAAAAAGATGATAGATCAGTGTAATCTAGAAAACTAAAAATGAGAAACGTGATAAGTAAGTTATTGAGATGAGTATTAATACTCTTCACTACCTCTTAATATATACACACAGTGGAGATCATTCATAACTGCTTACAAGTTAACTGCTGTCATTAACACGTCATGTGCAGCGTTGTATGTTATGGAAGACTGTGATAAGAGGGCTTTTTAATGTACTATTATAATGGGTGTTTTTTATCAATCTCTTATCATCTTATCTTATTAAGCAGGCTAATCTACATGCAAATGTGCAGCCTTGTGACGTCTGGTGTAAAATACAATAAAATAAACATCATGTAATTGTGCAGCGTTGTACATTTATATAAACATAATACATAAATATAATCAAATAAAAGTCACATTACTGTTCCCGCTGTGTGTTGAAACACCGTGGTTCAGTCAGCTGTTCTGTCTCTCACTCCATCCCATGTGTCTTTCCATTGAGCTGTTACGCTGAGAGCGCCCCCTGCAGGTTTGGAGCACTTCCCGGTTATGAAGTGTTTTTCTTTTGAAGATGGTTTCTTGGCTTGTATCGTTTTGTGCTTTGCATCGTTTCTCTATTTGCAGCGCGTTTGATGATGATGCATTTGGCTTTGTTTTTTGCAGCACGTTTTTTCATTTGCACCACGTTCCTCTTTTTGTACCTCGTTTAGACTTGTGTTTGAGTTTGTGAATTTGAATTGTTTCTGTACTTGAAGCTGTTTTCTCTAACTGAGACGCATTTGGCCGTTGCAGTGCGTTTGGCCCTTGTCAGCCACCGTAAAAATATGCTGTGACCAACAACACTGTATTGAAATGTACTGTAAATTCAATTAAGAGAAAGCGCACATTCACCCTCTGAAACCTGGAGTGACATCACTTTTCTTGTGCTGCTTTCAGACATCCTTCGCAAATATTTAAACCTTTGAACCACGAGCAAATTGGTGCAAATTCTTTCACAAACGTGAGGAAAAAAAGGCAATGAGCAATTTGGTAAGAAATGTTCCAGAAATTGCAAAAAATTAATAGATACAGAAAATTATATTTAAGAAAAAAAAACTAAGGAAAAACTTTGTTTATAATTAGAATTACAACATTACAATAAATTGTTAGATTTATTTTTTTTTTAATAAATTTTAAGCACTTTTTCCAGGTCATTTCCTTGTTTGTTTGTTTTTAACTGCCTGTCTTTCCCTTTAAAAAAAAAAAACAAGCAAAAAAAAAAAAACAAAAACAAATTGTCTTGTTTTTAACTCTTTTATTGGAAATTTTTGGTTTCACTTCCTCGTTTATTGCTCGTTGCCTCCTTCCTTTGTTTTTGAAAGAAATCGAGCCAATATGCTGAGGTTGTTTACGACAATCTAATCTAGCGCTCATACTTTTATGATAGAGCCGATTTTTTGGCCTTTGCAGAAAAAAACCCAGGAGAGTATTTATGGGATGGAGGAAGGCACATATTCCCAGTTTCACTTTGATTTTCTCAATGAAATCTCTCTAACAAGTTGTTAGCCCCTGGTTTGAGAGGAAGTCTACGGTATTTCCAACTCCTCTGTACGAGTAAATAAAACATGAATCAGTGTTTTTATTTAGTGTGAATCCCCCATCAAAGAATTTAACATTAATCAAAGACAAATATTTATTGTTGCAGTAACGATGCAAATGCAACATACTCTGTCATTATGTGTCATGTCTCTATTCAGGAATACTACTACAATAATTTTTTTTTTTTTTTAATTATTATTATGGAAGTCACATTAAACAAGTTGTTTTATGTTGTCTTTTGCAAAATAAGAAGACAACAATAACAACTCATGGGAGTGTTTTCTAAATGACGTTTGTTTTGCATTTACATCTTTGGCAGATCTCTCTTGCAGAACTAAATTATTCGCTTATTCACTTTCCAACCTGGTCTCACTCTGAAGTCATCAGATTCCCATGATGGGTCAATGACTTCCAGCATCAGACACCAACGGAAAAAGTTATTCTTTCATGTCAGCATGATATGCAGCATGTTGCCATTACTGTTTAACAACGCCCGGCGGCATCAGAAGGGAAACGCAGCGTGATGATAACATAAGTTATGCCAGCAGAAGTTCAAGTAGGGTGGATTAGAGTAGTTGTGGATGCCTTTCACCCAGGAGACCAGAGTTCACTTCCCGTAAGATTATTAAGCCAAACCCTGTTAATTTGTCCTAAACCCTCCACTGTGCTTTTGTTGCTTAAACTCATCATGCAGAACGTAATGCCCCAGAGCATCAACAACCAACACACCCAGGGATCCTTGCACGTTGTATCTTAGCGTGGAAAGTCCATGACCAAACATTGATATGTGACGAGGTCAGAGTAAGAATGTGTTGTTGATCCATGTGTTCTGCGTGTTCGAAACACTCATAGGCGTAGGATTCGGGTGGGATGCAGGGACACCCAGAATAAAGTTATAAAAAGAGTAGAGGACCTTTATTTTGAAGATCCACTAGAAAGTGACTTGTAGACACAACAATGCCTCCAGTAAAGTAGGGAGCAGCATGCAGCCTAAAATGCAATAGTTGCAATCTGCCATGAAACAGAAGAAACAGGCTGTGTGGAAAAATGGATGTAGCCAATTGGTTTGTGAATCCCAGTTTTGCCGTCTTGGATCTCTAGAGCCAGAAGTGACCATATTTGTAGGAGAGGGTGAAGCTGTGAAGGAGTGAGGGGTGGATCTAACTCAGAGACTGTGGTGGTAGCTTGCAGACAGCCGTTACTCAAAGTTACCACGTCCTAAGGCTGTAAACATGTTTATTTCAGCTGTAAAGTTTGGCATTTTAACATAGAGATCTAATGTGATTGACTCGCTCTTGGAGCCTGCCTCAAGTGGTCATTCGAGGAATTGCAGTTTCTGGCACTTCTGCGTTGGCTTCATTTTTAAGCCCTAGAAGTTGCTGCTGTTGGAGGAGTCCTGTGGCAAAAGCTGCTCTAATACAGCTGCAGATCAGTTAGCCAAAGGTTTGGATTCAACTCTGTTAAATACAATATTTTAGGTCAACTGTTAGAGACAGATAAGAATTAAATCATACTTAGAAGAAAAAAGAAAAGGTTGCTCTGACTCTTGTGTGCATGATTTAGTATTTCCTGATAGCAGCCTTGGACTTGTAAAGTGTGGTGTCTTTCCTGTGAGCGGTAGCTCTGTGTCTCTGTGTCTGCGTCCTCCTGGCTCAGAGTAACCTTTGCTCTATATGGGACTGTCTCACTCCTCCGCCATGTTTCCCACTGAAGCAGCTGTGAGCTGCACTACATCAGAGGTGGTGATGTTTAATTTTTTTTGGACAACAAGCCACACAGTGGTGGGATTTATACCTGATCAGAAGTGTTTTGAGTTAGTTTAAGTTTTCCACCTCTGATGAAGAGCAGTGCAGCTGCTCAGCGAGAGAAACCCAAACTGGGTTCTGTGAAAGCATCAACATAATGCACAGCAGACCTGGGCAAGTTTTATTCTGAAACACTCTGATGTTATTCTCATAATATCAAGACTTTTTTATATCAAAATATTATAACTTTAATCTTGCTCCAAGAGAACACAGATGTGGGATTTTAAATGTGCAGAGCGTTTGAACATGAGCAGAGATCTTGCTTAAGTAAAATCAATTAAGACACAAAAGCGGCAGGCAGAGTAAATCATGCCTACATGTGCTGACTTAAATAAGAAAACTCAATTTACTGGAGAATAAATACTTCAAATCAACACAGTATGCCTGAGAGCCTTACTACATTATATTCCACTATATTCTTATATTTTGAATTGTCACCTGCCACCTGAATTGTGTTTTTTTCATCACAAATAAAGACATTTCTACCCTAAATTGGTGCTTACACATTCACCAGAGGTGTTTGAGGCTTAAAATTTCCTGGGAGATTTCTTTGCAGCATAATTTCTGTTTACCTTAAATGAGAAAGCAATGTTTTCAAAATCTTAAAGCTGGCTACTCAGAGATTGCATTTTCGTCAGTGTTTAAATAGTTTGGATTCTAAACGGGAGCTGTGATCCTGTTTTACACGAGTCGTAGAATTATGGCCACTCCTCTGAAGTTGAGCTTAACCAGAAGACGAAGAAAACTTTCTATAATAATCCCTGCAGGGAAATTCAATTTTTTCTCACTGTATGTTTTTCATATGTTATGTTCACACAGGCCTGAATACACACACATGCACACACAGGACTTACACACATTCATTAAATGGAGAGATAACATGTTTAATTTGTTTAGAAATAAATCACTGATTTTGCTTTATCCAAACTTTAACAAGTCCATTTCTGCTTTGTACAAAAACACAAAAGCCTAAATTATGTCAGTTTTCATACATTAAAACATTTAAAAAACAAGGAAATTTCTCCGGCATTTTAGAAACAGAATTATTTCTTTAGTTTGTATTTATTATATAACTACATAACTACATTTTATTTTTCATAAGGAGTTTTTGTTTTATATGCTGCAAAAAAGACACCCTAGAAGATGGGTCACTTAGGTATCGCTTCATCATTGTTCAAGGTCAAAAAAGATCATACTTTATGTTAGTCATAATAAATAAATTGATTTAAATAATATCAAATAAAATTAAAATTAAAATCAAGAAAATTTCTCACTTTTTTGGCTGTATCAGAAATATACCAGACCGTTACACCGCGGCATCATATCAAACCATGCTACAAACTTCATAATAACCTCCACACACCACACAGCAATCCTCCAGATGTCCCACTTAACAGTCCTGGAGAAGCGAGGCAGCTTTCAGAGGAAAAAACAGAGACTAATGGCAGATTTGCGGGGATGACTTCAGCAGGATAAATCAGGCCGACAGTAGTTTTTACGTCTGAGTCACGTCTATCATCTGACATCTGGGCCTGCTCCACTCTGCTCGCCTTTCATCTGTGAGTGGTTCCACAGGTAGACATAAATTATTCTAATCAGTGTTTTGCGTAAAGGCATTGCCTTATTAATTCCCTTTAGCTCTCCACGTTGGGGAAAAAAAAGTTCCTCAAATATGTTCTGATGTCCCATTGTAATTTAAAGATGTTTTTAAACTAAATATATGAGAAGTCAAGATAATATCTGACCTCAAGGATCATAATAACACGACTTCTTTCTTTAACGCCATCCAGCATATTAAAGTAAGCATACTCCGCGGGGTGAATTTAAAAACAGAACAACTGAAGAAGTACTGTGATAAAGACGATATCTCTTTCCTTTCGTATCATGACACAAAACCACACCAACAGGTTTGTTTCCTGGAGATATGATACGTCTCATTTGCTGTTCTGTCACAGTGTGTATGGAGTGTGAGAAGAAATAAGAAAAGCCACAATGGCAAAAGAATATAAAAACAAAACCGATAAAGGCGTAGCTGGAGTGGTGAATCTGTTGCTGCTTGTTTTAACTTGATTTCATAGACGTCATATTCGTTCTCCTGATGCACTGACCATGTAGCAGCACTGACCTCATGAATATATCCAAAGTAACAATGCGTCAGTCCATCTGTTAACTCTCTATCTGTGGCACTCAGCACAAAGCCCACTGGCTCCATCTTTAAATCAGCTCACAATCCTGTAAAAACAGGATGAAATTGTGCATTTGATAGGGACTATTTTCAGTGGCAGATAAATCCACATTTGGTGCTCTAGTGAGTGTTGGGACAGCAGGACAGGAAATGTAAGATTGCGTCACATAAACTACAGTTGTTGTTGGGTTTTTTTGTTGTTGTTTTTTTATAGGAACAATGCACTTTAACATACTTCCTGAGTTTATAGCTGCACAATACATCTACTACTATAGACATGCCACTATACACATATTAAAGTACACATAGCACGACACACCAATACACTCACACTAATAGCCCTCAAAAGTCTGAGCGCAGTGTGTGCAGTTGTGCTCACGGTAATGGCAATTTCAGCAGTGTGTCTCTTTTTTCTTTGCACAGCAACGCAGCTCTGTAGCACAGAGAAAGAGGACACATCAGACTTCGATACACACGATACTTATTAATAGGATTAACCCTGTTGGTTTCGGTCATTTCATTGGGTTTGATGACAAGTGAAATAAAATATTGCCAGACTTTCCGCAGTGAGGAAACCCCAGTTTCTGTGAGTGCATTTGTTCAGAAAAAAAGTCGATTTTGAAGCCAAATATCCGGGTGATCAGGTTTCGAATCAGCTTTTTTCATGTACGCATGTGCAGGAAAAAGCTCAGAGAGGGAAAATAACATTAACACTTAAATGTTGTGCTCAAAATAATCAAATTCAAAGTGCAAAAAAGACTCACAGTGACACTAAAGAGCCTCTAAATGATTAAATAAGTAGGTTAAATTCAGGCAGAGTTGTATAAAATGCACTTCTAGTACCACACACACACACACACACACACACACACACACACACACACTGGGGCTGGGTTCAATAAATAATTCCAAAATTATTACGAAACTTGCCGTGTGCAGATTTCACAGTAACCAGTGCAGGAAAACGCCTCCAATTTTCTGCCGAATGCAATTATTAAGATGAATCCAGTTTCTCCAGTGCACATCAACAAACTGACACACGAGGAAACAATTTGTCGTAAAATCTGTGTGAACCAAACCATTAACGTATTACAGAAAATTACTGAAGAGAAAAGATGACAGCAACGGATATCTCACATATAACAGCTTACAGGATGCTTATTCGCAGGCTGTTACGTGGATGCAACGTTTTGTTACTGCTACAGGATGGACTGGTAAAAAAGAAATGAATAGGCTTTTTATGGTTTTATTGTCACATAGTTGAGTTGATTTATTTATTACGGAGTGTGTGCAATATTTCACCCCAGTTTTTGTGTCCATGTCATGTACATTGTTTTCTGTTTATGTACTTGTTTATTTGCTTCATATGTAAAATACAAAGTAGATGTGATGCATACATCACACAGCTACTACACTAAGTGTAAGATTACTGAGCGTGGAGTTATTCCATACAATAATACGACACAGTGGATACAGTAAAATACAAAGACTAAGTCGAAGACAGACCACAGTCAGAGCAGAGACAAAATATGACTGTGTTACTTAAGTATGAGGGCTTTGTGTTTGTGTGTCCGTACACTGTGCCTAACACATGTATGTGTATGCGTTTATATGTGTGAGCAAAGATTGTGGCCTGCATGATACTGTGCTGTATTGAATGTCATGAAGCTCGACTCACATCATCATCTCACCTCATCTTATCTTATCTTCCGACAGCAGAGAGAGTACAGCAAGCTCAGGTTTCACATCTGGACATAGTTGTTAAAAGGTCAGAGTTCGATTCTTCTGATCCTTTGAACCGTCTTTGCTAGAAGCTTTTATTTATTTATTTATTTATTTATCCATTGATTATAAACAGAGCTCAAGCCGGACTTCTTCCATTAATCAGATAAGTCCATCAGTTAATACCGGAAATTTTTAAACACACATTTTGGTCGTCTGAGATCCTTAATAGCAGATAAGTACCCAGACTCTCCAGCCTGTTTTTTTTTTGTTTGTTTGTTTTGTTAAATAAATGCTCCAGCAGTACGAGTGCCTCGAGTCAAGCAGTGATCAAATTTCTAAAGGAACAACCAATGAACCATCAAGTTGCTAGTTAAAATTATGTTTACCCAGAATTCTTCATGATAATAACCATCGTGTCTCACAGTTTCACCTCAAGAAATATAGTCACATACAGTTAGAGGCGCTGCTCAGAGACCCAGTGATAATAAAGCTTAATAATTATAGCTGTTATTGTTCATTATTATACATGACTGTCTTTTGTACTGCTGATGTTTAATAGCTGAATTAATCTAATATTGATTGGATTGGATAATTATTTTTTAATTTGATTTACTTTATTAATCCCCCTGAGGGGAAATTCAATTTTTTTCACTCTTTTTGTCATTAACACACACAGGTCTGAAAGACACACACACACACATGCACAAACAGGACCTATACATGCACTAAGTGGAGAGACGTCAGAGTGGGGCTGCCTTGGTCAGGCGCCCCGAGCGGTTGGGGGGTTCGGTGTCTTGCTCAAGGGCACCTCAGCAGTGCACAAGAGGTGAACTGGCACCTCTCCAGCCACCAGACCATGCTCCATATTTAGTCCAGACGGGGACCCTCCGGTTCCCAACCCAAGTCACTATGGACTGAGCTACTGCCGCCCCTTAATACTTTAGATTTACAGACAAAGATTAAATGAGTTATAACACCAATGCATGACATCTGTGACATTACACATTATACATAAAATGTCCAGATTTACTCATTATTTTGCATTTAATTAATTTTACTGCCGTTATCAGAAATTATCTGTTGCAGAGATCACACTGCATTGTTTTCTCTAAACTGAAACGTGTGTTCTCGTTTAACGGAGAGCCGAATCAGCAATAAGGTCTACAAAATGATAGCGCTGCTGCGTTTATGTTAATGCCCATTTATTTTTCACATTTTACATTTTTAATTTCTATTTTTCGCTGTCACTTTTTTATGTCACAAGCAGGACAGCAGAGATTGTTTTCCGCATTAAAAGTATTTTGACTGATATTGAAAAGCTGCTTTAAATTATTTGACAAATGCTACAATTACGGAAAAACTTTTTTTTTTTAGATATGTATCATATAAAAGATAGAACTATATTTATCCCAAGTGATTTTTTTCTTATATATAAAAATCACGTGTTATTGGCCTTTTTGCAACTTTTGTCTGCAGAGGTTAGCTCACAAAAAAAGCTCTTTAACATTCCATCACTGTCTTAACAATTCTAACACATTTGTGAGTTAACAAAATTAAAATGTGTACTTTTAATGTTACATGTGCTGATGTCACAGGTGTCATTTAAGTGTTAAAATGAATCCTGAGGGTTGAATTTTTCACTGCAACAGCTTCAGTGTCAGACAGATTCTCATCTGATCAATAATCTGCAGATAACAGAATAAAAATCAAGTGTTGTGATGTTGTGTTGCTTCTGATGATGAAATGATTGCGACCCCTTATCTTTCCCCTTTAATCTATTTGTTTTTGACGAGGCTGGAGACACACTGATGACTTAAGATTGATGAGAACCGACTGAGATCATGAAGTCAATAGATGGAGCCCTGACAGCGTCGCTGCTTTGCTTCAAACTGAATCAGGAAGAAAATGCTCACATTTTCTGCACATGTAGTAGTGAACATATAAAGATGTGAAGGAATGACTTTAGTACCACCGGGATTTACCACAGAAGTTGGTGTAAGGGCTTACAGTTCTCCGCCAGAATTTACAACCTGATTGACCCTGTTCCTGCTGAGCCTGAAAACACGTCCCATCACGGAAGCAATCCAAACATTGGAAACATGCAACAAAAATTCCACTTTACAGCTCATTAGTGACAGATATGTCCATTTGTTCCCAGGTTTTTGTTGTGATTGTGTAATGTGCGATGCACTTCACAGGCCACATCACAGGAAATGTTTTCAGAGCAGCTGGCACACAGAGGAGAACTGTTGAGGAATTTCTTCTAACAAGCTCACAGAGGATGATTTACTCTAAATTCAGCTGTTTTTTTCTCTGACACCCAAAATTAAGGCGAAAGGAACGTTAACGATTCCTCATACATTCTACAAGTGCTTGAGCCTCAGATGTTTCTGTGGTGAACTCTCCTCGCCGTGCGTTTTCATCGCTCAAACGATTTCATGGAGCTGCAACTAGATAAGATCAAAATTTCTGTTCACCTTACCTGTGGTTCCCGGCTCAGTTTCTGTCTCGTGTGTTGCTCTCCTTTTGTCCCCTTTTTCTTTCTCGCTACACGTCTTTATTTCTCTGCCTCTTTGGTCCACAAGTCACAACTCTCCTGTCCTGTCCTCTGACTTCACCTCTGACTCTCTGTTGTTGTTTTTTGCCTTGTTTATCTTCTTCTCTCTCACTGTCACGACTTCTCTTGTCTCTGGTTCTCTCTCACTCACTACAAGGTTCCCCTTTTATCCCCCTCTCCTCCGCTTCTTTTTCTAGCACTACCTTGCCCTGCTGTTGATGATGAAGACATACTGGGAGGTTTGTACAGGAGGCGGGACCAGCATAGCAGCCGCTTGGGGGATGGGAAAGGTCAAATTATGCAGAAGATGGACAGATAAATGTGAAGCAGACCCTCCTAGGAGGTGTTGTTCCTGGTAGGTGTTACCACGGTAGCCTATGTCGGAGACCGGCGTCGGCCTTTAAGGGAAATACTCCCTTTCACACGTTAGATCAGTGAAGTTTAGTTATTCTGTGACTAATGTTCTTCTCTTTAAACCCACTCACAGGTTAGTTCTCATTTTGTGTATGATTTACTATGTTCAGGACACACAACATGAGCTGTGCATGCGCCCTCTGTGTGTTCATACTGTAAAAGTGACAAAGACTGAGAGTCTACGTCCACACTCGCTAGAGTTGCCACCCGTCCCGTTTTTACCAGAATTGTTCTCTGTTTTCATCAGCTGTGCCGGGAAAAAAATCTCTCCCGGGACACAATTTGTCCCGTTTTTTTGGGGTAAATGCAGCAGCAGCAGGCCAAGGAGTCCATCCAGAACGACGCACAGTGCGTCCAAATTCACAACTGTTCTTCTCTATGGTTTTTCTCCGCGACCGTGCGTCATAGCGAGGAACCACGCATATCACGTGAAACAGCGGAATCGTAGCTTCCCGAATGTTTTCACAGCGAAAAAAAATGATAAAGTTACACTAAAATGATGTATAACAGAGCTTTAATACAGCTCTGCACACACATTACTCTTGGATGGATTACTCGCGAATGCAGCATCGCACGGAAATGCCAGGCATATCACATGAAAGCGCAGGAGCAGAGCTTTCCAGGGATACCACACATCATTGTACTGTCATCCCATCATGCTATAAATACAGACTGATTGTCTACAAAATAAAAACCTGACGAATTTCTTTACAATCCATTATACAGATCTTGTTATCAGTCACTTCATATAGTGAGGAATATCGTATCTTACCACGTCTTAGGCTTGCGTGTGTTTCTCCCTGTCTATCCACATTTGTAGTCCGGCTTTCAAGATGCAAATATCTCCATATTGTCCAGCTGACACTCCATCAAACTTTGTATGACAAGACCAGCCACTTCACCTTTGCGCACCCAGACAACTGCAGCCTGATAATGCATGCTGACAGGGCCGTAGTCACCATATACATTGAGGGGGACACGTGCCCCCCCACCCACCCGCCCAATTTCTTTCTTTTTTTTTTTTACTGCAATTTTTGCAAGTGGCAAAATTTATCTTGGAGGACATCATTGCACTTGGTTGACTATTTTCTATGATCTTAGATGTAAATATTGCATGTTTCTTTCAGATAAAACACATTTTTGACTTGTGAATGAGTCTGCACTGTGAAGTGACAGAATGTCCCACCATCATGGTTCTTATATTGCCAGATTCCAGAGAGTCTCCCCTCTTCATATATGGTAGAATATGTCTTCTTCCAACTTACTATGGTGAGATACATGTAAAAATGTAAGAATTTAGTAACAGATTTGTTTTTTTCATTGATATAAAAATTAATATAAAATACAGGCACATAGAAGGACATGGAATTATGGCAAATCTGGTCTCCTATGTCCGAATTTCATGTTCATTGGTCATTCTGAACTGGTAATAATGGCTGAGCCCTCCGCCTCAAACATTTGGTCGAGTGTCCCTTTTTTTCACAAATCCAAGGTGGCAACCCTAACACTCGCAGCGCTGTGAGGCTCCACTGGGTGCTTTGAGCTAAATGCTAATGCTAGCATGTCAGCGTACTGGCAATGACAATGCTCACACGCTGATGTTTAACAGGTAGTGTCATCATTTCCACCATCTTAGTTAAGCACGCTAAGATTTGCTAATTAGCACCAAATGCAAAGTATAGCTGAGGATGATGGGAGCGTCAGTGTTGAGCCATAAAGAATGAGACAAATTGAAATTCTGACCTGAAGATGGCATTAGATGAAAAGTTAGAGAGCCAAGGTAACACAGCCAAATCATCCTGAGGGGCAGGGGCGTGAATATATGTGGTGTGGGTGGTGCGTTGCACTGGGACCTGTGAGGCGGGGGGGGCACATAGTGAGAGTGCGCCCTTTAACAATGTGTTTGGAAGAAAATGAGTGAGTTTTGAGTGATTGCCATCATGAACATACACATATCTTGAACACCTGTGTTTGTTTTAAATGAAAATTAAAAGACAAATCCTGATCAAATGTTACTCTGAGGTTTCTTACGGTAGTGCTAGAGGCCAGAGCAATGCCATCAAGAGAAACTATGTCATCAGATAAAGAGTCTCTGAGTTGTTTGGGGCCAAGAACAATAACTTCAGTTTTGTCTGAATTTAACATCAGGAAATTCGTGCTCATCCAAGCTTTTATGTCTTTAAGGCAGTTATGGAGTTTAGTTAATTGATTACTTTCTTCTGGCTCCATTGATAAATACAACTGAGTATCATCTGCATAACAATGGAAATTTATAGAGTGATTTCTAATGATGTTACCTAAAGGAAGCATATATAGAGTAAATAGGATTGGTCCGAGCACAGAACCTTGCGGAACTCCAAAACAAACTTTAGTACATAAGATTGATTGATGATTCATTATGAACGTCAACAAACTGAAAACGATCAGATAAATAAGATTAAAACCAGCTTAGTGCAGAACCTTTTAGGCCAATTAAGTGATCCAGTCTCTGTAGCAGAATTTGATGGTCAATAGTGTCAAACGCCGCACTAAGATCTAATAAAACAAGTACAGAGACAAGTCCTTTGTCTGAAGCAATCAGAAGGTCATTTGTAATTTTAACTAGTGCTGTCTCAGTGCTATGATGCACTCTAAATCCTGACTGAAATTCCTCAAATAAATTATTATCGTGGAGAAACTCACACAGCTGGTCTGCGACTACTTTCTCAAGGATCTTTGACATAAAGGGAAGATTAGATATTGGTCTATAGTTGTCTAACACCTCTGGATCCAGGGTGGGCTTTTTTAGTAGAGGTTTAATTACAGCTACCTTAAAAGACTGTGGTACATAGCCTGTTACTAAGGATAGATTGATCATATCTAATATATGAGTGTTAACTAAAGGAAAGACCTCCTTAAGTAGCCTAGTTGGGATGGGGTCTAAGAGATACGTTGATGATTTAGATGAAGAAATCACTGCTGTCAATTCTTGAAGAGAAATTGGGGAGAAGCAATCTAAATACATATTAGGTCTAACAGCTGTGTTTGAGGTTAGATATGTACTATCTGAGGACAGGAGGTCATGAATTTTGCCTCTAATAGTTAGAATTTTGTCATTAAAAAGCTCATAAAATCATTACTGCTAAGGGCTAAAGGAATACAAGGCTCAATAGAGCTTTGGCTCTCGGTCAGCCTGGCTACAGTGCTGAAAAGAAACCTGGGGTTGTTCTTATTGTCTTCTATTAATGCTGAGTAATAGTTTGCTCTGGCATTGCGGAGGCCCCTCTTATAAGTTTTGAGACTGTCTGTCCAGATTAAACGAGATTCTTCCAGTTTGGTTAATCACCAATTCCTTTCAAATTTTCGCGATATTTGTTTTAACTTACGGGTTTGAGAGTTATACCAAGGAGTGAACTTTCTTTACTTTGTTAACTTCTTTTTAAGAGGAGCTACAGAGTCAACACAAGTGTTGTTCACAGCGAGCCTACGGCGCTATCAACAAAATGATCAATTCGGGAGAGGTTAAAGTCGGTACGGGAAACCTCTGTTACTCAGGGACTTGGTATTGAATTTAACGACGGAGTAATCTTTTCCTTAAATTTTGCAACAGCACTATCTGATAAACATCTAATATAGTAACTGTTGCTGAGTGGCGTGTAATCGAGTAAAAAGAAATCAAAAGTATTCAAATAATGATCCGATAGCAAGGGATTCTGTGGAAAGACTGTTAGGTTATCAATTTCAATTCCATACGTCAGAACTAGATCGAGGGTATGGTTAAAACAGTGAGTGGGTTCATGTACACCCTGACTGAAGCCAATGGAGTCTAATAATGAGATAAACGCGGTAGCCAGGGAGTCATTATCAACGTCGACATGAATGTTAAAATCGCCTACAATAATACCTTTATCTGATATAAGATAAAATCAAAGGAATCAAAGATGGGTATATTTTAAAAATGGCAGGATTACAGGGAGACGGGGAGTGCTGAGATCAGTTTAAATCTTTTCTTTAATTCCAAACATCATATAGGTTTTCTTACCTGCTGCCAGACGACCAGGGCGGAGCTACAGGTATATTCACAGGGTGGCATGGAGGCTACAGAGGTGGTAGAAATATATAATCAAATTTAATTTAATAATAAACTCAAATTAAGATATTTCAACTCATACACATTATTTTGGTATTTTATTGAATTAAAATACCAAACGGTGGCATTCCAAATGAGTTAAATGTTTTATTTCCAATTACTCCATTTTTTTTTTTCAGTGAAAAAAGACACGTCTGTCTTTTGAACATCAGTCCATCACTTAGCCTAAAATGTGGCCAGGTCCAGTCCAGTACATGTGTGAATTTTACTTTTTTAATATGTTATTTTATGAGTAAATTTAACTGATATCATTGTTAAAGTTGTTTGCTTTGTTGTTTCTCTCACCACATAGATACAGTAGATAGATTGATAGATAGATAGATTGATAGATAGATTTTGTCTCTTCTAAATGTTTTCAGATCAGCCAGTCAATCCCTGAATGACACACACACACACACACACACACACACACACACACAGAGTTTAGATCAGAGGAGTATTACACAAAAGTCCAATAGCTTAATTGACCCTTCGCTAAGCCCCGCCCCCCTTAGTTACTGTTGCAACGTCTGTCAAGCTTTCGCTCCTAGCATAAGAAATATGGAGTTTTCAGGGTTATCAGTGAGAGAGATTCCAAAGGAAATAATATCACATTTCTGGAAAAACTGCTCGGAGATATCAGAGAGAAGCCAAGAGAAAGGTCTTCAATATGCATGTGAGAGCTACATTCACAATAGCATCTGCTGGCGGAGTATAAATCACGAAAACATTAAAATAGAGGGAAAAGCTCACCAGTCGCAATGCAAGCGTCAGGCACCCCACGTCTTGACACTTCACGTGAAGGACAAAGAATGTTCTTGTACAGCAGGGTAAGTCAATATATGGTTAAATTTAAGTTAATGTTGACTTATGTTCCCTCCTTGGGGCAGACAAAGGAGAGCAGCTAGCACACAAAGCTAGCGTTAGCTAATGTTAGTTAGCATCTTAACTTGGAACAGCTGTAACCAGTACCACACCAGTACTATAATACAGGGAAGTAGTCCAAAAAAAATTACAATTATTAACAGTAGCCTACTCCATTGTAACTGTTATAATTACAATTAAAGGACTAACGGAGAAAGTCCACCATTCTCAGAACCCATCGGCTGTATTCGGCGCCTGACTTCCGGCAGACGGCGATACAGCCTCTAGAGACAGACCCTGATTTTTTGGCATTCTGGTTTGATTTGGGCGGAGGAGGCAAATTTCCGTTTCCGACTTCTATTTATATATAAGTAAATATGCTGAACCATTGCGGTGGATTCAGAGTTTGCAGTGACGCCATTTTATGTTCCACCTCGTTAGTTCACCGAACGGACCGTTTAACCTGGCAACAACTGCAGCTGGCTCAAACGTGATTGGTCAATATCACGCGGACTACAAACAGCCTACAACCGGAAACCAGGGCTCTTCCGCTCTTCTTCCGGAGATCTCGGGGGTTTGCCTACAGACTCTACATTCACTGAATGTAGAGTCTGTATATAGAGACTACAAGTCCACTAAGTAACAGTTGTACAATTTGTCTATTTTATCTATCCTCTCTTCATCAAGAACAAACTTGTCTGGGCAAAAAGGACCTGGCAGCAGGTGAAAATAAAATACAAGAACATTTTCCAGGCTGGTAAGTGACTTTAGTGTAGACAAATGAGGCGATGAGGTAAGGTGTTTGCTGACATATTGAATGTCTGTATGATTGCAACAGTCAAAAAAAATCCAGCCTGTGGCCCTTTGCTGCATGTCATCCCCTTCTTTCTCCCCCTTTCATGCTTATCTGTCCTGTGCATTAAAGGCAAAATGCTGAAAAAAATATCTTTAAAAATTAAATAAAACTGGCAATAGGGGCGGCCCACCCAGCCAGGACCTGACCACAGCAGAGGAGCTGGCACTTGATTTGAATAAAGGGATGGTGACAGACTCAGTTCCTGCAACAGAAACTGGCTGCTTCATACAAGGTACACATTGTAGTACTTCTGCACATGGAACACAATCAAAAATATTATACTGTCTGACTTTGGATTTCCTTGCAGTGTCTGGGGACACACTTCTACTTTTGGAGCCGCCAGAAGATGATCTGGCTAGTACTGTACATTTTATTGAAATCACAGGCTTGGCATGTCCTGTCAAAATTCTTAATACGTGTTCTCTTGGTACATGTATGTATATGGCAGGGGGAAGGCACATCTGCAGCTGTAGAATGCACATCTGCAGATGAGGAGATGGTGTCACTGGACTCCAGAAGGTTTGGGGTATCATGTCAATTTTGTGGAAATATCCTGCTTATTTAGTCCATAATGGATATGAAGTCAGTGATGTGGTGCTAATAGAAAATGTTATGTGTGTAACAGGACCCAGACACTGCACAGCCTCAGAAACAGCCTGGTAACATTGTAAGTACTGACTAAAGTAAATCTACATTATGCACAGATCCTGCTGTGCTAACTGACATTTCTTTTACAGAATTCACAAATTGTCAGAGCTCTACATGGAAAACATCCTGAGAGACAGACAGAGCTGGCAGAGGTAAAAATTCAAGTGGAGAAAAGAAAGCTGCAAGAAATGGAGCTTGATCTTGAAATTAAAAGAAGGACCCTTGTGAAACTGGACCTAGAAACCCAGAAATTAGAAAGTGACATGAGTATTTCAGTGCACACTGTAACCATATCTGTAATACAGCGTATTAATAGTTGTTACCTTTGCTTTCTATTTCAGGTTCCAAGCAGACTCCCTTTTTCATGAATGTGCGGTATACCATTGATTTGGTGAAGTGGAATTTAAAAGATAACCACACACTGTGTGCTACCAATGCCAGATGAAATGCACATACATAGCAAAAAGTAACATACAAGATCCTTTACTGAAGAGAGGCTAAATTTGTTGATTTAACCTAAGTGGAAAAATGATGCAACATATTTAGAAAAACCATGGAAATGCTGTACAACACATGAATTTGTCACAGGATTGACAATAAATCTACCAGATGAATCACTCGGATTAATCTTAGCCTGGTTGTTAGCCTGGTCTGGAGCAGGCTAGCTGCAGAGAATAAATCGCCATAGTAACTTGACTGGGTTAAATTTGACCTGCTTGCATGCAACTGACTTGAGGCTAATTTTAGCCAGGATAACCAACATATCCCAACTTAATCCCTTAGCTTGGTTTTGTGCAATACCCCTCAGGTCAGGCTGAGCATCAAACGAAAGGTTTAAAGGTCATTTACAACACGGATGGATCACTGATTGCAATCAGCCACACAGTGTTTCAGGTCCCTGTGGGGCCACACAGGATCATCAGGGCCCTGACTGAACAAACTATTTACTGCCTCAATCTCATGAACACACTGAAACGTAATGGAGTGTTTTCTAAATTCATTATCACTTAATGGTCTAGTGTGAAGGATTTAAAGGTATTTAGTGGCTTGTAGCAGTGGGGATGTCAGATTGTAAACAGGTATAATAGTACTCATTGTTCCAGAGGTTTGTTTTTACCAGCAGCTGAATTATCTGCAGGTCTCTTCCTCTACAAAACAAACTGAACGGTGATTCACACCTGTAAAAACACTGAATAAAACTGTTCCCCATTACAAATTAACATTACTCCAAAGCTATTGGGCATGACGGAGACGGGCAACTCGCTCAATATCCACCGTCCTTCACCTGGGAGGGCAGTGCTTGCTTCCCCTAAGATTGTAAAGACTGGGTTTGTTTTCCTAAACCCAGCCACGTGTGTTAGAAAAATGTAACCACGCGAGTTTGTTGTTGAAGGGAAAAATCGTCCATTCGCGGTGTTGTGCCAATGTAGTGTTGAAAGAGACTGTTTGTAAATGATACAAAACTGACAATGCATGTAACAGGCAGAAGTTGACAATGTCAACAACCAACACACCCAGAGTGCCTTGCACGTCATATCAGGACGTGGAATGTCCATGACCAAATGTCTATAAGTGACGAGGTCGGAGTGAGAATGTGTTAGCCCCAGAAATTCAGGAAGTTTCATTATCACAGAGGTCTCAGGCTATTAGACACTTAGGAAAATATTCATTCATTTTCCATAACTGCTTAACCTATTAGGGGTTGCGGGGGGCTGGAGCCTATCCCTGGACAGGTCACCAGACTATCACAGGGCTGACACATAGAGACAGACAACCATTCACACTCACATTCACACCTACGGACAATTTAGAGTCACCAATTAACCTGCATGTCTTTGGATTGTGGGAGGAAGCTGGAGTACCTGGAGGAAACCCTTGTTGACACAAGGGAAGAACATGCAGACTCCACCCAGAAGGGCTCTCCCACCCTGGGGTTCGACACCCTCCACCTGGAACCGAGAACCCTCTTGCTGTGAGGTGACAATGCTAACTACAGGTTGTATACTCATCTTATCTTACTATATAATGACGAAAACTTTGTCTGTTCCACGTTTTTCTCCTCATTGACTTGGTCAATCAATGTGAAATGTGGCACAGTGGTAGAGGATCATGGGAGGATGCCAATGAAGCAATATTACATCAATTGGCCAAAGGGGGGCGCTATAGCAACCGATTGAAATTGCAAACTTTGAATGGGCATATCTCATGCCCCGTATGTCGTAGAGACATGAAACTTTACCTCTCCTCATGAGGAACACATTTGCCTCAAGAACCCATAACTTCCGATTATATAGATTTTCCGCCATTTTGAATTTTTTGAAAAACGCTTAAAATCAATCTCTTCCTCGGAAGTTTGAGCGATCTGCATGAAACTGGGTGAACATAATCTAGGGACCAATATCTAAAGTTCCCTCTTGGTAAAAGTAATTGGCAACTGGGTGGCGCTATAACAACAGAAAAATGCTTAAAAATGGCTAAAATGCAACCGATCGCTGTGGCTCCCCCTGTGGACCAATTGGTATGACTAAGTCATGGTATGATATGCTTTACTCAGTGGGGACTAGTATATTCCATTTTATAATCCATTTCTGGGTACTGTGTACTGGGGGGTGGGGGTGTTGGAGGATGGTGGGAATAAAGCTGCATAAAAAAATACTGTCAATACCAATCACACATTAAAGTCAATTGTATTTAACCCTCTTTGAGTCTCTACGAAACCAAACAGATGTAACATGTTTTCAGTAAATCCCACTCAGACTCAAATCAACTCCATTTTGATGACATAGTTTCTCTAGATGGCATTGCTCTGGCCTCTAGCACTACCGTAAGAAACCTCGGAGTAACATTTGATTAGGATTTGTCTTTTAATTCTCATTTAAAACAAACCTCACGGACTGCATTTTTTCATCTGCGTAATATTGCGAAAATTAGGCCTATCCTCACCCGAATAGATGCAGAAAAATTGGTCCACGCTTTTGTTACCTCTAGGCTGGATTACTGTAACTCTCTATTATCAGGTAGCTCTAGTAAATCCTTAAAAACTCTCCAGCTAATTCAGAATGCAGCAGCACGTGTACTAACAGGAACTAAGAAACGAGATCACATTTCTCCTGTTTTAGCTTCTCTGCACTGGCTCCCTGTAAAATCCAGAATTGAATTTAAAATCCTACTGTTAACTTAAAAAGCTCTAAATGGTCAAGCTCTGTTATATCTTAGAGAGCTCATAGTGCCTTATTATCCCACCAGAACACTGCACTCTGAGAACGCAGGGTTACTCGTGGTCCCTAAAGTCTCCAAAAGTAGATCAGGAGCCAGAGCCTTCAGCTATCAGGCTCCTCTCCTGTGGAATCATCTTCCTGTTACGGTCCAGGAGGCAGACACCGTCTCCACATTTAAGACTAGACTTAAGACTTTCCTCTTTGATAAAGCTTATAGTTAGGGCTGGCTCAGGCTTGCCCTGTACCAGCCCCTAGTTAGGCTGACTTAGGACCCCCCTATAATACACCGGGCACCCTCTCTCCTTCTCTCTCTCTCTCTCTCTCTCTCTCTCTCTCTCTCTCTCTCTCTCTCTCTCTCTCTCATATTCTATTACTGCATCTTGCTAACTCGGCCATTCTGGATGTCACTAACTCAGCTTCTTCTCCGGAGCCTTTGTGCGCCACTGTCTGTCAGATTAACTCATATCACAGCGGTGCCTGGACAGCGTGACATGTGTGGTTGTGCTGCTGCCGTGGTCCTGCCAGATGCCTCCTGCTGCTGCTGCTGCTGCCATCATTAGTCATTAGTCATACTTCTACTGTTATTATACACATATGATTATTATCACACATGTATACTGCCAGATACTAATATAGACTTTCAACATATTGTATCACAGTAGCCAGAACTATAACTATAATATTATTACTTTCAATAATGTTGTTGTAAGCTACTGTCATTACCGTCTGTCCTGCATCTCTCTCTGTCTCTCTGTCTCTCTTTCTTTCTCATTGTGTCATATGGATTACTGTTTTACTTTTAATATGTTGATCTCTTCTGTACAAAATCTATTGCACGTCCGTCTGTCCTGGAAGAGGGATCCCTCCTCAGTTGCTCTTCCTGAGGTTTCTACCGTTTTTTCCCCTGTTAAAGGGTTTTTTTGGGGGAGTTTTTCCTTATCTGCTGTGAGGGTCCAAAGGACAGAGGGATGTCGTATACTGTAAATCCCTGTGAGGCAAATTGTGATTTGTGATAGTGGGCTTTATAAATAAAATTGATTGATTGATTGGGGGCGGCATGGTGGTGTGGTGGTTAGCACTCTTGCCTCACAGCAAGAGGGTTGCCGGTTTGATCCCGGGCGTGGGAGCCCATCTGTGCGGAGTTTGCATGTTCTCCCCGTGTCAGCGTGGGTTCTCTCCAGCTTCCTCCCACAGTCCAAAGACATGCAGGTTAATTGATAACTCTAAATTGTCCGTAGGTGTGAATGTGAGTGTGAATGGTTGTCTGTCTCTATGTGTCAGCCCTGCGATAGTCTGGTGACCAGTCCAGGGTGAACCCTGCCTCTCGCCCGATGTCAGCTGGGATAGGCTCCAGCCCCCCCGCGACCCTCAAGAGGATGAAGCGGACCCTCAAGATTGACTGATTGATTGATTGACTTCGCTGATGTCTGCTGTCTCTTGATCTCTGTATTTAAATAAAAGTAATACAGTTGCAGCCTGCGCACTCACCATTTCATGGCTGGACAGTACAGTGCATATGTTGCTCAAAGCCAGAGATGCTGCCTACAGGTCAGGTGACACGCTGGTTTATAGCAAGGCCCGGAGAGACCTGAGGAAGGGCATTAGAGAGGCTAAACACAGGCACAAGCAGTGAATCGAGGGACAACAACAACCTCCGGAGCATGTGGCAAGGCATCAAGACCCTGACGGACTACAAGTGTAGCAATGTGCATATCAGCCATGACAGAACACTCCCTGACGCCTTAAACCAGTTCTTTGCACGCTTTGACACACAAGGCAACAGAGTGATGGTACAACCCGCCCAGACTGAGGGGGGGCAGCAGCAGCAGACTCTCATCCTACAGTGTCATCAGGTGAAATCCACACTGAGGAAGATCAACATCACCAAGGCTGCTGGCCCAGACAGGGTGTCAGGCTGCACATTGAAGTCATGTGCAGACCAACTAGCAGGTGTATTTTTGGACATTTTCAATCTCTCCCTGCAGCTAGCCACAGTCCCCACCTGCCTCAAATCATCCACCATTGTACCTGTGCCTAAGAAGTCAGCTGTCACCTGCCTCAATGATTACCGCCCAGTCGCCTTGACCCCCATTGTGATGATGAAATGCTTTGAGAGGCTCATCCTGAAACACATCAAGGACAGTCTCCCCCCTGACCTGGACAGCCACCAGTTTGCCTACAGGGGGAACCGATCCACAGAGGACGCAGTCTCCATAGCACTCCACACAGCCATCTCTCACCTGGAGCAGCCAAACACATATGTTAGGATGCTATTTATTGATTTCAGTTCTGCCTTCAATACACTCATCCCCCATAAACCGGTATTCAAACTTCGCAATCTGGGCCTGCCCACCCCACTGTGTTCATGGATCAGTGACTTTCTCACCAACAGGCCGCAAGCGGTGAGAATAGGAGCTCATACATCATCCACACTCGTCCTTAACGCAGGTGCGCCGCAGGGCTGTGTGCTCAGCCCGGCCCTTTTCACCATCTTCACACACGACTCCACCCCCATCCATGCCTCCAACACCTTTGTCAAATTCGCCAACGACACCACTGTAGTGGGCCTCATATCAGACAATAATGAGACTCACCACAGAGAGATCCACCACCTGGCCCGGTGGTGCTCGGACAACAACCTGGTCCTGAACACGAGCCAAGACAAAAGAGGTCATTGTAGACTACAGGACGACCAGAAGAACAGCACACGCCCCACTACTCATACAGGGGGAGGTAGTGGAGCGTGTGGACAACATCAAGTTCCTGGGAATCCACATCACAGCTGACCTCACCTGGGCTCTGAACACCACGCACTTAGTAAAGAAGGCTCAGCAAAGACTCTTCTTTCTGAGGAAGCTCAGGAAGGCCAGACTCCCCTCCAGGCTAATGACAAACTTTTACAGAAGCACCATCGAGAGCATCCTCTGTCATGGCATGACCGTTTGGTACAGCAGCCTGAGAACAAATAGACTGAGGAACAGCTTTTTCCCCAGGGCTGTGGCCTCCATCAACCCCCCTGCACTCACATACATACCAGCCCCAAACTGAGGAACTGACCTTTGCACTTTGAACTGCACCGTTGCACTTTACCTCACTTTGCTGCTGTTTTTACACTGCCTGCTGCCTCTTTTATCGAAGTTTTTATACTGCTGCTATATCTCTCACGCAATTTATTGTTTTTATACCTTACTGACATCTTTTTATATTTATATTTATATACTGTCTGTCCTTTTTATTGTGTTGTTATCTTGCCGAGGGTACTACACGTAATTTCATTGTGCAGTGCACAATGACAATAAAGTCTTCTTCTTCTTCTTCTTCTTCTTCTTCTTCTTCTTCTTCTTCTTCTTCAACATGTTGGTCCATTTTGGTTTATTCAATCACGAGACTACAAGCGATACAGCAGCGTGCCTTGGAAGCTTTGGAAGGCTTTCATTTCCTCTCTTGTGAATTTTTCCTCTTTTGGAATGAAACTCCTCATGTGGCCTTCAGTTGTTTCTTATTCTTCTTTTGAAAAGAACCATCCTGTGGGGTTTGATTTAAATCTTGACATGCAATAAATGAAATACAAACAATTTGGAAAGTGTACTTTGATTTTCGTGCATGAAAGCAGAACTCACTTTGTTATGATTTGCAGGAGATTATTGGGAGTCCCTGCAGGTTTCCTTATTAAACAGTAACATCCGCGAGGCTGTAAGGGGTTTCTGCTTCTTCCAGAATGTCTAATTTTTCAGGGTAATCGTTGAGTGAAAGTTGTGTTTCCAAATACTTTGCAGATTAGAATTTATGTTCACTTGTGGCACCGTAAACAGATAAAAGGCATGCACTGTTTAGCAGCTCCAGATGTCACATTATATACGTGACACAGACGTAAAAACTGTCGGGTTGATTTATCCTCCTGAAGTCATCCCCCCAAAATCTGGCTCTCCTCTTTTAAAGTTACCTCAATGACTGGAATAGGTAAACTTCCTCAGCTCTCGGATTCCTCAGTCTGATGTTCTAAGGTCCGTCTCAAGAGATAAAGATTGAGACACCGGGAGTATTATCCTTGTTTGGCCTCTGACCTTGCTATGGGCGATTTCTTGAATCGTAAAAAGGGAGATTCGGAAGGTGACCTTACGCTCTGTAGAGGAGAAGTCCAGAGTGTGAAGACCACTTTATTGTAGCTGACTTCTGACCTTAACATGGGACACTAGAGAGCACTGCCTCTAAAGATTTTATTACTACTATAACTTTATATATGCATGTTGATGGTGGCACAATGGGCCATATATTTTAAAGGGGCAATAAGCGAAATTCATCATTTCTAGATTGAAGGAATTAAAAAATTGCTATGTGAAGAACTAGAGGTGTAATTTCATCTGTTCAAATAAACACAAGAAGTTTGTGCTCTAGAAAAAGGATCAACACTCAGTGAATAACCTAAGCCCTATGATAAGCTAATATGGAAAGTTTAAGTTTAAGTTTATCCACTTTAATAATCCCCCTGGGGGAAATTCAATGTTTTCACTCTTGCTTATCAATTACACACAGGTCTGAAAGACACACACATGCACAAACAGGACCTATACAGGCACAAAGTGGAGAGATCTCAGGGTGAGGGGGCTGCCCTTTGGTCAGGCGCCCCAAGCAGTTGGGGGGTTCAGTGCCTTGCTCAAGGGCACCTCGGCAGTGCCCAGGAGGTGAACTGGCACCTCTCCAACCACCAGTCCACGCTCCATATTTTGGTCCGGATGAGGATTCGAATAGGCGACCCTCTGGTTCCCAACCCAAGTCCCTATGGACTGAGACACTGCCGCCCCCAAACTAACTAACAACTAACTATACAAACCAGTGAGCAGTGATAACTAGCATGTCTTTCCAACTGAGCTTCCTCTTCTCTACACTTTCCCAATTCAACCACTGTCCCTGTTTAGCCCGGGCCACTACCTTTGCACCACTTAACATCTCTTCCTGTCTACGTATCTGTTCTACAACCAGCTTTCTTTTATCTTTGAGACCTGCTTTATTCCATACCGGTTTGCCTGAGCCAAGCCCCAGGCCTCCCCGGCCAAACTGAACATTACCTACAATCTCTGCATGTCTAAGAGCTGCCTCTGCCTCCTGAACTGCCGATCTTGGGTTCCACTTCCTCCCCTTGGTTGGATTTGGAACCACACTGCTACCTACCACGTCCTTACTCCCAGATAACAACAGCTCTGTCCTGACCTTGGTACATTCAAATTCCTCTGTTAAACTAGATACTGGCAGCTGAAGTATCCCTTTTCCATACAATGCAACACTACTTAGGCACCTAGGAGCACCCAACCACTTCCTATCGCTGTTGATCGATCGCTGTTGTGCACTCTATAGCCAGTGCACAACAACGATCCTAGCGGTGAAACGATTTCACTTATTGCCCCTTTAAAGCTGCAATAATCCAGAATTGTCATATTAACAAATGACTGTATCACAACACACAAGGAATTATTATTTTTAACGCAACGCAATCATTTGTCAGTTACTGGTGAGGCATTTCCTGTACACAAAACATGTCATTCACCGAATTTCAAAAGCTCTCACCTGTATGCGTAACACCTCAGTGAAGTTCCTGTCCCACCAAGAGAAGGATGAGATAGCGATAACAGATAGGCTATCACAAGTGCAAGAGAACAGATGCTCTCCATGAAAACAGTAGAAATTTACTGTTGTAAAATCTCTTTCAGTGCAGTGAATGTCTAAACCTCTTTCCTTGACTAAGGACACCTTCTACAAAAAATCTGTGCAACATCCTTACGTATTTGCCTCAGCTAAGGAGAAACTAAGCCTTTAGTGTCATACTTAGGGAGCAAATTTAAGATGATTTGCATAACCAGCGCTTGGACCTTAAATTAGTGGGGGAAAAAGGTAAGCATACACTGATAGGCGCTGGGCTAGTGGCCTATCTGCAATGCATCGCAAAGCGTTGGAGAGACTGATTTTCAACGTGAAACTGCATTAGACAGTGTTTTTACCTATTTCAGTCTCTGTTTGTGTTTGTTTTGGAGAGGAGGAGACCTCTGTGGATAACTCAGATCCCTGTAAAAACATCCTGAATGTCTGGATCAGATAAAGGCAGCCAGCAGCTCGTCTGCAATGGATTGAACAGCGTCTGCGAAATGCTTATTGCACGTGAAACTCCTTTTCTTTAAGTGACATTACAGGCACCAACATGACCTAAATTAAAAAGTTGGTACTCTTGACAGCACAAATTAATAGTAAGCAATGCAAATGCTCCTATGTATGGGCTTAAAATTTGTAACAACCATGGGACACATCTTACCTCGCTGCATGTCAGCATTGAAACTGTAGTCCAGTGATCTACCTGGTTCAGGCTGTCACAGTGGTGCCAGGTTTGATCTGATATTAGTACAGTTTGTGATGTAGGGTGACCAGGACCTGTAGAGCACCGTTCATCCTGGGCTTAACTTTATGTTTAATACTTCATCAAGCATCGGGAAGTCACAGCTGGAGGAGGCTGCTAGTAAGTTGAGTTGGAGTTGAATCAGAATCTATGTCTAGCTACCAACTTTCTGACGGGGAAAACAGCGAGAGTCTCGGGGCAGCTATGTCTGACAATGATGGCTGAATTTAAACCACACTTAAGGGTTGGAGGGTGGGCACTACACCTCCGTGACTAGAGCATAGCAACAGTGATTAGCTAGCCAGTGGGATACACACACGCACTATATGCATGCACTGCCAGACCAGCTTACCACAACAAACAACAGAGAAATTCAGATTACAACACACAGAGGCAATGTGATTTCATTCTCTGCTCAGTAACACCATCACTCCAGTATTACATAGCAAACTGCAGGTCTGCTGCAATTCTGAGTTCTGCTGAGGTCTGAGTTCGCTGCTGCCTTTTATCAGTTCAAATAATTATTAATTTCTGACATGTACTGTACTTATACTCTGGTATTTCATACCTGTCTTTGTATATTTTACCTTGTTTTTATTTTCTATCCTCTGGCTCTTTAATGGCATTTTAATTGTATTTAAATGTCCTTGTAAAATGTGTATCTTTGGCACTTTGTCTTGATGCTTTTGATGTTTTCTGTAAAGCACTTTGAATTGAATTGTATGCCGAGATGTGCCATTTGAATAAACTTGCCTTGCCAGTATTCTAGCAGCCTATGATTGGCTATGCCCATGCTCCACATGGCCAAAAGAAATCCATCTTTGCAGCTGCAAGTCGTTATTCACGAGTGTCTGTGCTGTTATTAGTTTCCATTGATAGTGCACAGTGATAACCAGTATGGGGCCAGGTGCATAAAACTCTGTAGGTTCACAACTAAAACTTTATAGAAATATATCTTCTTCTTTTTTTCTCTGATTCAAAAGCTGCAAATATGCCGACCATTGTCAACCTGAACACACGTGTTTCACATGCTCATTTAAGGGCACGGTGGCCAGACATGGCTTTAATACTTCTACCCACTCCACCAATCATTAGACCTGTTAATCAAAAAAAAAAATGCAACAAAGAAGTACGTATTTACACACAGCTGTGGCTGATTGTAGCATCCGAATCACTAATTCATCACAATTCTGCAAACCATCATCGCAGTAAAATTTCAATCATCATTATTATTAAACGTCAGATTGATAAATGATTCATTCATAGAGCTTATGTTGAAACTGGCTTTACAATTCAGGATAAAATGAAATGATCATTGACAGGGAGCTTATGGCTCATATGTAAAAAAAAATGTAAAAATGAATACTTTAAAATTTAGTTTATAAAAGGGCATCTGGGCCTGCAAAAATAGTAATCACTGAACGACAATGCTTACATTTCATGTGCAGCTAGTATGTATGAGGTGTGCACATCCTTTGTAAATACCAGTTCATGAGCAGTAAAGGGCATTCACATGGTTTTTGTCAGTACACATTATTTATACATCTGGCCCGTGGTGTTTTTACACTGCATTCCCCACAAATCATCTGTCAGTGTGCAGAGATGCTGTGACTTTTCATCATTGTTATTTGTGGTGAGTTCAATGGGATGTTCAAAATCTGTTTAGTTGGAAAATATACAAATCATTCTTAACTCTATTTATTGGGTGAAAGCCAAAGGAGAGCTTATTTTTTCCACAGCTGCTTCTCCAGCATGTTTATTTTCATCCAGTCCTTTTTTAAAGCACCTTGACAGAACACTGCGTCTGTGTTGCATGTTCTTAAATGATCAAATGATGGTTTCACATTGCTGTTGTGCAAATGCACTAAAGGCCCATTTATGCTCAACATTAACTCTTTCACTGCCAGGCATTTTCAAAAAAAACACCCACCAGCTTGCCAGGCATTTTCCAGCTTTTTGACTGATATTTGCAGACCCACCATATACTATGTACTATTAGTATATACACATGCAACCCACCAAATGAAAGAAGAGAGTCTCTACTTTCCAGCGAAAAAACCTGTGTGTTTCTAACTTGTTCTAGTCTTGAGTAATTGGTTGTTGAATATAGGTTAGCTTAGCCCAAAAAGCCATTTTGGCACCAAAATCTTGTGTCGGCAGTCATTTTCAGGTGTACCAGTACAATTTTTTTTTTATGTACACAGTTTCCCTCATGATCACCAGATCCTGAGTCTGGGCTGGCAGCAACACCCCGTCGCTGCTGATCAAAGGACGAGGCCGCAGATGTGAGGTGCGCCTCTTCAGCCTCTGGCGCACCAGCCTCCGGCGCACCGGCATCGGTGGAGCCCGGCTTGGCTCAGCCTGGCCCTGTCCGTTAGCACTGGCATTTCGTGGTGTTAACAACTCAACAAGAGTAAGTTGCTTGAGGGAAACCCCAGAACTCGAACGACACCGCAGCATTGTACCATTCAAACCGTGGTCCAAAATCCGTATCCAAAGTCCGTAAAGCCAAAGTCAGTAAAAACAAAACGCCGATATTCTTAGTCCAAAAAGCCAAATCTTTTTCCGTAATCCTAGTCTGTAACACACTGTAAACTGTAATCGCTGTTGTCTCTGATCTTGTACCTACTCCCACAAACTAGATGCACCTGCTCTTCCCCCTAACCTCCCGGATGAGTCTGCCCCGCCCTCCCCGGCAAAGCTTATGTGAAATGTGATGTAAATGCAGAATAATTACCTTATACTTTTGTATCTCTCTATCCAAATGCATTTTTTTTCTGCACTCTATTTTGAAGATACAAGTCTGATCTTCACAGAGGAGTTGGACAAGATGTTCAGCATAACGTTGCAATTAAAAAAAGCCTAAGACGAGATAACTCGTCTTTGGCAGTGAAAGAGTTAAATACGGATCCGGATACGGACGGAGCCTTTTGTCCGTGCTCCACAATTATTTCGGCCCTATTTCTACACGTTTCCATAAAGCTTATGGATAGGGGCCAAATGGAGCAGTACCACCAGAAACCGTGGGGACAGTGTTGCTGTCACTACCCAACACGTAGCTCTAGTGAGACACGAAGAAGAAATAACAATGGCGGAACTTTGTGAGGAAAGGTTGTGCGAGTTAGTTAGAAACTATCTCTATGATGTTACTTCTCCTGGACACCGGGATAAACACATGCTACAGAACAGCTGGGAGGAGAGTGGAAGGGAATTAAATGTGAGTTGGTCGGTAGCAAAGGAGAAGTGGAGGTCTGTGCGAGACAGATTTGTTGGAGCCCACAACAAGTCATGAGCAAATGGAGTGGGGATGCTGCTGATGGGGTGGATCCACCAATTCTTCGGCGTCTGGGATGGCTCAAGGCTTATGTAAATCACTGAATAACGGCGACCAACTACCCAAATAATGACATGGTAAGGATTCATAAACTTTTGACTCTGGGCTGCCCCCTGGTGGATATATTGGTTAACATAACGGACATGCCAACGTAACGGACACATGGAAGTATGTGGGCAGTGACGGTAACGTTGTTTGAAACGGATGTATGAATTTTCGTACGTAAAGGGAGCATAAATGGGCCTTAATAATGTCCTGTGTTTTTGCTCAATTTCAGCCTTGTTTGTATGAGTCAGAAATGCTTGGTGTATTTTGGATTTGTCCATTTGTTCCTGTTCCCATCGTTGTCATTGGGCAATGCCAGCCCTTATGCTAGTCAATTAGCCTGTGTGTCTCACCAATCTGTTGGTTTGTTTACACCTGAGGGGTGTACCATGAATCAAGTTCGACAGGGCCAGGCTTTCTTTGCCTCAGCTAGCTCAACACACCAGAGACAACAGGTACACAAAAGTGGTTATCTACTTATTTACAGATTTCAAACTGACATCGTTTGGCTGCAAATCATATCACCATGATAGGTGTTGTCCTAATGCTTTATGAACTAGCGTCATACTGCTGCAACAGACGCCATCCACCCAACTGGTGGTGTTTCATAACACCACAAAAGGTTCCATCCGGCCACGCCGCCTATCAGTGTAACATATCACCGCAAGAGGTAACTTTAACCGTCAGTGTCTAACACTGAAAGCACAACACAGCGGTATCTGACAACTTTGGAATGAGAACAGGCCGGATCAATGTATAGAAAAAGAAGAGTCGCCTGGTTGAATGCTGCTGTCCAAGATTTAGCTGAGTTTCGGTGAATCAAAGGTCCTGATATCCCCTTGAGAACTGATCTGGCACAAAGGTCATCCAGGATTCACCATCAGCTGGGGCCCATTCTTCTCCATCTTTTTCTTGACGTTTACATTCAAAAACGTCGACCTGGCTAGCTAGCAGAAGTCAGTAAGAGGAGCTTTTACAGATCGGTGAGTTGATGTCCTTATTCCAGTGAGCAACTTGCTGTCACACACCACCACCATCCAAAACCAGCCACAAAAAGCACCACAAACACTTGCAAAATAAACATAATAGCGGAAATTTAGCACAAATTTAGCAGAGCTGACAGAGAGGAGACTGGGAGCATCCGTGTCTACTTCATTAAGTAACTGATTGATCCTGTGTTGCATGCTTCCATCTATGGTAAGTGGAGGAGTGGATGCAGCAGGAGTGTGAGCACTCACACATTCACATGCAGTCAAGTCAAGCTACAGTAATTGCTCAACAGGGCAATTTAATTGGACTATGTATGTCCAACTCTGTTATGTAAGGTGGTGATATGCCCCCTTTCAGCGTGTTAGTATTGGACCTTTGCCCAGTTGGTATATTACGTCACAGACAATAGCCATTCTGGGCTCTAGTTTCGCCAACTGGGTGTGGCCAGGCGGATTTTGCAAGTTTGGCACACTGTGTGCCTGGCGCAGCTACTCCTCTTTCCCACCTCTGTCCCTCCTACCAGCGCAAGTGGGAAAGAGGGAGGAGAGAAGGCGTGGAGCAGGTTTTACACACATCACACCAATCAAATGAGCCCCTCTCCTCGCCCTTAAATGCGCCGCGCCATGCCATGGCAGAAGAGAGCAGCAGCGTCAGACGGCCAAACTCCTCCCAGGATGAAACTTATGTTTTGGTCCGGGAGGTCCAAGCTCGCAGTGTCCGAATATATGGAACTGCGAGCAGATCTCCACGGGCTGATGATGCAAAGGTAGCCTGGGAGGAGGTCACCACAATTGTAAATCAATGTTGCGTTTCTCTCATGCAAGCGCGCTCTCTTTCTCTCTCGCAGTCTCACTCTGTTTCTTTTCTTTTGACTTTTCTAAGATGACAGATGCTGAATATATACTCCCTATCTGATGCTGTGGCTGTTTGTGGTTGGCTGAGAGGGATGTGAACTCATTAGTTTGCAGCTGTGTTAATCAAATCAGGTTGGGTTTCCATTACGCGTGCCAAATGTGCCAAACGGTGCCAATCCCCTTTGATCTGACATCAGATGTGACGGGACACTTGATATAGAGATACATTTATGTGCTGATTGCAGATAGTTGCATTGAATAGTGGTTTTGTAGCTATTTATTGCATCGTTAATGTGCCTGATATTCTGGAAACCTGCCTGTGAGGTTTTGGTGACGTGTGCGCACTGTCCACCGGTCAGCCAAACTTCGGGTTACACCCACTGCGCTCCCCCTGCACTGACAGTAGACGTGGTTTCAGCTGGCGAGCTTTTAGCGCACCTTCGGCGAAGCCTTTTGGCACGAAAATGTCACTGCGCCAAGCTGGATCTGTCGACACCTCCCCCTGCTGTGCCGCCACACCCATCTCAGCGCACCTCGGTCTGCCAAACTACCAAACTGAGCGCACCTCGGGCTGCGCTGCTCGAAACTAGCTCTGCATGGGGTTTGCCAACCTGCGCCACCTGCGCTGCGCTGGGAAACTAGAGCCCTCTGTGTTTTCCTCCTATCCATGTATTTTAAGATATTTCTTTCAGCTGACACAGCACGACCTGCGTCTCCTTGTCCATCCAGATTTCGCCATGTTTTTGAAGGCTTCCTCTTCTGTTACTCATTTAATGCTATTGGACTTCTGGGTCAAAGCCTGGGGCAGAAACTGTGGAGCATGCGCAGAGCATCTCGGCCAGTAATTCAGTTCCCAGTCGCATTATCTGGGTGTGTTGGTTTGACTTTGAGAAATTCGATTCAACATAATTTCTTTCAGACTAAAACATTTACATGGATTTTAAAAGTCTGGTTTTAGTCACACTAACACAATAAATCAATTTTCTCTAATGTCATGTAAACACACTGACTCTTGTGTCTGAAGGAAGACATTCTAAAATCTTACAGACCTTTTCAAACCTGCAAGGCTGAGTGGTCGATGTGTATTTGAGATGCACTGTGAGACTCTCCACATTTCGTGAGCACCTGACATTATTCTGCCTCTCATGATATATTGAGATAATTTCTGTGATGTATTTCCTTTTTATGGTGTACTTTAAATTAGTATACAGTATTTGTTGGATTAGCCCACATTTCAAATCTGCTCTAAAACATTCTTGAAGAGCTTTTCTCTGCATGGGTTTGTTTTTTCAGCAGCAGAGCACATTTGGATCAGTTAGAGCCAGTCTTCTTTTTTGTTACAGTTATGTGTTGAAAAACCTATATTACATGCGTTTGTGTTCCTCAAAGAGTTCGTCCAACACGTTAACATCTATCAGGATCATACTTGTGGATGGAGATATTCCCCACAGAAAGGTGATTTATGTTGTTGCTTGGCATCACAAAGAGGATTGATATTTCATTGTTAAAATATTTATAAGCATTGTACATGCTTATTTTCACATCCAACAGAAACCAGAATTTTCTTAGCCACTTCAAACAATGATAAATGGACTGGCAGCAGTAGATCCTGACAGAGTCAGAGGGTCCAAAATCCCAGGCGCAGAGACTGAGAGTTACAGCAGGCAACAGACACTCTTTCCTAGGGGCTTTGCAGCAGAGCTGACATTTTAATTGCTGCTTATAACTTAATTTTGAAGAGCTGCAGCACAACTTAGAAATTAAAAAACAGATGTTTCTGTCCAAGCTGTATGGTTGGTCAGACATGATTTTCTTGCCATGCCAATGCGCCCCATTAAACATAACGTTTTGCTTTATTGGTTGAAGTTGACATCGTAACTTTTCTTTATGGAGTTGTCTGCATAACTGGAGAACATTTTACCCAGGTAGGACTGTTTGACTGAACCCAGCAGTTCAATAAAGACTTTCAGTATCACATGTATACATAAAGTATTTAATATAAATGCAATTAAAACACAATTTAAAGTTTTTATAGTCTGTCAGAATGTCTAGCGTGGTTCAACTGTTTACCTGTTACACAAACTGCATGGATGGAGGTCATCAGGGGTGGACTGTCTTTCTGGACTGATTGCGGAAACTGGCTTTGTAAGGTCATTTTATCATGAGTCATGTCAAGTTTGACATATGTATATACACATATATACATATACATATAAATGTACATACATATATATATATATATATATATATATATATAGATAGATAGATAGATAGATAGATATCAATATATATACATAGATAGATAGATAGATAGATAGATAGATAGATAGATAGATAGATAGATAGATAGATAGATAGATGCTGTATATGGCAGGAAGAGCATACATGAAACACCATAAACAAGTGGCTGGCATAGTGTACAGGAACATCTGCACTGAGTATGGGCTGGAAGTCCCAAGGTCAGAATGGAAGACACCTCCTAAGGTGGTTGAGAATGACCAAGCTAAGATCCTTCGGGACTTCCAGATCCAGACTGACAAACTGGTGATGGCTAACCAGCCGGACATCGTGTCGATGGACAAACAACAGAAGAAGGCAGTGGTGATGGATGTAGGAATCCAGAGTGACAGCAACATCAGAAAGAAGGAACACAAGAAGCTGAAAAAAAAGGGCTGAAAAAAAAACAAGGGCTGATAGAGGAGCTAGAAAATATGTGGGAAGTAAAGGCAACAGTGGTGCCAATGGTAATTGGCGCACTAGAGGCTGTGACAGACAAACTGGGAGAGTGGCTCTAGCAGATCCTAAGTACAATGTCTGGGGTCTCTGGGGAGTGCAGTCCTAGGAACAGATAAGATACTGAACCCTCAGACTTCCAGGGTTATGTATGACATTTCAACCATAAACAGAAACAGAACACACAGAAATTGGTGCATAAAAAGTCACCAGACTGCAGGAAATGAAGTGATTGATGCTCAGAAAAAGAGACCAAGAACCCCTCTTTAATATGTGTCCCCTCAAAGGTTCAAAGAAACCTACATCTTTGTATCACATGACTTGTATTTGTGCGATTGACTGTGGTGGGCTGGTCTGGGCCAAAATGCCAGGGCCAAGTTTCTGTCCTAGTCCATCCCTGGAGTTCATTACAGTTTCATTCACATAATTGTGGTAGTCTAACAGAGTTATATCAGAAAAAAGCCTTAAAACCTAAAATGTGTGTGATCACGGTCATGGTAATATGTACTAAACAACAGTCCACATCCATCATGACAGCTCTGTGATCCTGCACTTAGTCACAGTCATGCTTTGTGCTAAATGCTAACCTCAGCACGCTCATGATGATGCTAAGAAGCTGATGGGATAATCTTTACCATTTTAATTTAACATGTTATCGTGCCAGCATCTGTTTGTTGGCACAGCCAAGGCTGCTTTTTTGTTTTGCATTCAGTGTTATAATAACTCAAAGTATTGGATAAATTTTAATTTTGACCTGCATCAGATGTCTGTATAAACTTTAAAGACAACCTATCCAATAACTGTTGAGACCTTTCACTTAAAAAAGCAACAAAATGCCAATCACATAGTGGCACAAGATGAAAAGTCAGGGGATTCGTCATCAGGGTGCCGTAAATGCCTGCGCAAACTTTCATGGCAAACCCACTAAATCAATGTATACTCATAAAACGGTTCATATGATAACCTACAAAAATGCACACGCAACCGTTTGCATGATATCGTATGGATTAGCAGCCCAAAAATGACGTTACGTGTTTAACATAAAGTTTCTGTGGTTATGTTTAGAGAAGAAAACATGGTTAGGTGTTTCAAGGTGTAGGTAAGTAAAGATACTGTGGTTACAGTTAGGAGAAGAAACGTGGTGATGACGTGCCTTAAAACAACTCGAAGTTTACATGGTTCCGAGCACCGGTCTCCTGGGGAAAGTCCTGTGTTTTTTGAGCCATCCACCACCCCAACTTGCTTCCTTACTGGACAGCATCCTTCTTCACTCCCATCAGTGCATTGATCACATAATTGCAGCCTTCCAAGATATGTATGTTATACACCAGTTACTAGCACAGCGTTACATGGACTACATATGAATTAAGTTGCATTACTTTTTATAGGAAAATATAGGAACAGTTCATTAGAACAGTCTGACTGAATAGGCCTACATGAGCTGTTTCAGTCTGGACCAAAGTGGTGGAACAACTGACCGACCAGCACTGTGATCCATTGAGTCACACCACAAATGAAACTGAAAACAGTTTGATATGGGAATCAGAAAATGTATATTTGTCAGTAAGGTTATTATATTAGCTAAAATTGGAAGTTTAATAAGTTCATAGAAAATTCTGTTCAGAGTTGCAGGTTTTCTAATTCTAGAGCAATAACTCAACATGCTTGCAATCAAGTGATTTAAAATTCAGACGGAGGGCAGGAAGTGAAAAATCCATACACTGTGTGAACTGGATAAAGAGCAAAGTGACAATATAAAAGGGTTGGATGAACCTGCTTGTGCTCTAGCAAGAACTCTGGATTTCCAGGGTAGCCAATTTGCCCAGTGTGAACACAATCATCATCATTTCAGAGTGACCGTCCTCTACTGACCAATCAGACTGCAGTGTTCACAGCTCCACCTTTTAGTACCAGATCTGTGTGCTAGGTACCCCAACAGAGGGGGGACCAAACATGGGAATGATAGGAACAATTCTGTTGATATCATCCACAACTTTTCACAGTGGAAATGGAACAAATGTGTACTGAACTGAACTGAACCTGATTGCTTGGTGGAAATGAGGCTATAGGCATTTCTGCAGTGTTGGCATTCTTTGCCTCCAGTTGCCTGTCCTCCATCTGGAGAGCACACCCATGTGTGACGTCAAAGGAAATAAGCTATCTGTACTTCAAGAGTGAAATTCTTACACATGAGAGACATAATTGCTATCCTGCACCAATTTTCTACAAATGGAAACAGGGAAACACACACACACACACACACACACACAAGACAAGAAACAAATTCCATGAAAGCTGAACTGTTTGAAAACTGATGAGGGAACATAATGGAACATTTAGTTTGTTCTGTGTCTCTTTGATGGTCTAGTCCAAATAATGACCAAATCAGACTGACCAATCAGTTAAGAAAATAATATTATATACAGTGCAAAATTGAAAGATGTGTTCATCTTAACAATAAGCTGGACTGGACTGATCACATAACAGCACTATACAGAAAAGGCCAAAGCAGACTACTGCTGAGGTCTTTTGGACTGCAGGAGGCGCTCCTGAAGACCTTCTTTGACACTGTGGTGGCATCAGCCATCTTTTACAGAGTGGTCTGCTGGGGCAGCAGCGTCTCGGCTGCAGATAGGAAGAGACTGGACAAGCTGATCAAGAAGGCCAGCTCTGTCCTGGGATGCTCTCTGGACTCTGTGCAGGTGGTCACAATAAACTGCACCATGGACACTTTATGGACACTATGGACTCTTTATAAACACCATAGCTGTTGGCTGTTTTTTGCACATACAGTCACTTGCACTAGATGTGCTCATTTTTATCCACTGCTCATTATTATTGTTGTTATTATTATTACTACTATTTATCACCATTTCTTGTATTTTTTGTACTTTTGCATGCTTAGTTTTTAGTTTTAAAGTTTAATTTCTGAAATCTTTAATCTGACTCTTTCCCCTTGACTGCTGTAACACTGGAATTTCTCAATTGTGGGATCAATAAAGGTGTATCTTATCTTGTCTTGTCTTGTCTTGTCTTGTCTTGTCTTGTCTTGTCTTGTCTTGTCTTGTCTTGTCTTGTCTTGTCTTGTCTAACTGTCTGGGATGGTTTATTGAGGGGATCAGTGTATCCTGCTGTGTTTATTCCCCGTTGGCTAAAGAATTTGGGTTCTTGATTTTCTGGGCAATTAAATAAAACAATAGACTCTATATCTGGTTGTTTATACAGCTCATTAAATCCTTTTATTTGGAAGCCCATTAAAAGCAGCTACAGGCCACAAGCTGCAAGTTTTATGGCACTGCCTCGAGGATTGGATGAAGAGTATGAGAATTACATGGTTTAACACTAAAAAATCATTTCCAGGATAAACCTCTGGACAGTGCATCTGTTGCTCCTGGACCACAGGTGTGAGCAGTTTTGGCCTGGAGAACAATGGAAAGAGATGGAGAGTTGTAACATCCTGACTTCCTATGATGAAGACTGGAAAATGAATTGGATAGATGTTGGAGAGAATTGGATACTGAGGAAAGTGACTACATAAAAGACCTGGATGAACCTGCAGGCAGCAGATATGGTGAGAAAATTGAAACTCATTTTGGATGTGATCCATACACAAGGAAGAGAAGTTATTTTTCCCGCAACTTGACCAATTTGTCCTGCGTGAACACAGTTGTAGTTACAAATTACCTCCAGATCTCCTAATGTTACTAGCTGCACATGGCGAGCTGACGGAAACATCCAAGAGTTGAGTGGACTGTAACTATTTTGTGTGCGGTTGGCTTCATGACTTTACGCCACACTCACTGACAGTTTTTTGGAGATCAAAGACAAAAAGCCCCAGACCAGGCAAATTGGCACTCGCTCCTGTGAGAATTTTCAAGGACTCGATCTGAGAGATTGGTCGCAGACACCTGAGCGATATCTAGGAAGTTAAATATCTGGCTGTCTCTGCAAGTCCAAATCCTGCAGTGTTAAATTTGATGTGACTGGCAGTGGCAGCAGTCAATGAAAGTGCAAGCTAAAGGGCGAGGGAAATATTGGGGAGTCGTAACACCTGCAACAGAACAAGGGTACACAATCCTTGCTTACGACTTCTCGTCAACAATTCTCTACATATTCTTTTCTCTTTTTTTTCTTCAAATGAATGTGCAAACAACTTCACTAGCTTCTTGCACACATCCATTTTGGACAAAAAAAAAAAACATGCATGATTTTGCAAGACTTTAATCATACTTTGGAGAGCAGAGAGACTTGTTGGGGGTTCCTCTTCGTGAAATGTCTTTTAATATAAGAACCCTTGACGCCAATAATGCGCAAGGCATAACAGCTTAAAGACAGCCCATTATAAGACGGGAAGTGTCAAGCAATCTGTCAGCTTTGAATGTTGCACAGCGTGTAGTTGCCTCAAGGAGTTGAGTTGGTCTAACCTTGTGGTTATTTGAGGACATTACAGTTATTTCTTCATGAACTTATTGGGGGGTGGGGTGTCCATTTATTTCTTTGTTTGTTCTTTGAGATACAAGAGTCATCATTTGCACTGCCACAGGAGTAAGTGGGCAAACAATTTGCTGTAGGCATTTGTGCAAATAACAATGCTGTCTCCACAGAGCAGCTGCTCGGAGAACCAGTCAACAAAACAGCAGCGAGTCTGAAACACAAATGAGCTGCATTTGCACAAAGCACAACTGAAAAGATTTCGTCCAGACCAAGAAAATAACAGCAGAATAACTTAGAGGAGTGATTGACCGGACCACACATCAGCCATCAAAATAAAGTTAATGGGTTGTCTACTGGTTTAAATCTCTTGGTAGGCAGAATGAAGTATCATACCAGGAATAATGTTGCAAATTAGATTTGGTCTTCCAGCTTGTTTTTCCATTTTGCCACCATGTAACATCGCACTCTGCTACAAAAGATGCTTCAGACTACACCAAAGAAATGTGAGCGATTGTCACTGACAAGTGTGGAACTACAATTCTATGAATTCTGAATGGCAGTGATGTCAATAATGAGCTCAGTCGCCATGTTTCAAATGTGTTCATTTCAATTGATTTTACACAGTCTAAACACTATATATACACATGGATATTGTTAAAATATTTTTGTCATAAAATTGAATGGTCTGGGTCTTTGAGTCTTTCTATTAGGTTGTTCTCTAATGCAGAAGGAATAATGACCCAAGTATTAGTTAATATAGTTGAGCTTGTTGACCCATGGATGTATAAAGAGCCCTGGATACAGGCGAAGCCCCATTCATTCCTGTGAAAGTTGCTCAGTGGCGCTTGAAGCCAAAATGGTTCATTTGTCACGTATGAAATTACCCAGATGATCAGCACTGCTTCTGCTCTTATTTTTTAGTGTGTAGCCTACCACTTGCAGGGGCAGAAGGTGGGTGCCTCAACCATTTTATGTTACATTTAGCTAAATATTTCAACAATTCTGTGTCCATTAGATGATTGATAATTATTTCAACTGTTTATCCATTACTTTCAGTCACCTTTTTTGACTTCTCTTCTGGCTGAATAACTAGTTTTAATGAAATTTATCTAGCAAAAGAACAGCTTTAAGGTGTCACTGGCTACTGTTAGCATGCACAGGTGGAAACTTTCCATGGGAATTAGCGAGAATTTATGGTAAATAAATCAGTCTGTATATCATATGCAGGTAGAAACAACAATTTCCCCATATAATAAGCAGATATAATCCATTAATCTGCCAAATGAATCCATGAATATGTTGATACATAATGTGAAATGGGCCATGTGGTCAATTACCTAGCTAGCACATTAATGGGGAAAAGTACTTTGATTAATTAACTCAGTTTGATGCAATCGACACGCTAAATCAAGCAACAGCATCCCACAAGCTAAAAACAAACATAAGGTGTTAACAAGTTATCAAGTGTGTACTTTGCTTTAGGCTGCCATCTAACGCAGACGAAGGGTGTTCCAAAGATTTTTCGCCCTTTAGATAAGTGTGATTGTGTGTTCATTTAATGGGGGAATATCCACGGGAAAATCTACACTTTGACTGTAACACTTTCACCTATGATTCGTAAGATCAGATGGTCAGTAGTGTTTCACACAAGCGACAGCAGTGTTCCACACAGAGCGCATATAACATGATTTCAATGGCAAAAATGTCACGAAACACATGAAATATCATGTTATTATTATAATATATTATCATTTGCTACTGTTACAACCATTTTAAATACAGCACGATCAATTATATATAACTGTATCATCATTAGTTGCAGGACGACTTGCAAACAGCATCTGTTCCATAGATTTAAAATAATACTGGTCTGTTATGACAGACTTGCAGCTGCAGTTTAAGTTTGTAAACTTTTTGTGTAATTTTCTCAATAAAGTTTATTTTAAAAAAATGGCAGCTGCAGTCTAAGAGTGCTGCCAAGAGGTCATCTCCTGGCACTCATTTTAAAAATGCCCTTTTTAAATGTACACTTTTGCTGCTCTAGTCATCTCCCCTCTAAATCTGCAGTCAGGGCTGGAGCCTCCTCTCCCTCCATCATAAAGCACTGCAGGCGCAGCGTGCAAACGTACTAAAATTTCACAGGAACAAATGGCGTGGAATGAAAGAGGGGGACTTGAAGATGAAAAACATAAATTTTGTTCATGATCTGGAAGTATTTAGTAGTAAGTCAATATTCATCCATATATTTATTTTTATATATGTTTAATTTTCACTTGAGTGATAAAAACGTACATGAAAGCTTATAGTGATATTGATAGTGCAGTAGTGTTGGCAGTACTATGGGCTGCACATGTAATAGAAGAAGCACAGTGCATGCAGGGGGCTGTAATCTCACTGTATTCCTATTTAATAGTATGCTGGCAGTTGATCTGTATTTGTGATGGAAGAGTGTGTTGTTGAAAGCAGCATGATTTCAACTCAATAAATGGGCGTACTTTTAACTAAAACATGCCAGAAGACCTACTATTGTTTTTTCATATATTTTCCCCACCAATAAGACCACTGTTGGCGGCACGGTGGTGCAGCAAGAGGGTTTGTGGTTCGAACCCAGGGTGTGGGAGCCCCTCTGTGTGGAGTTTACATGTTCTCCCCATGTCAGCGTGGGTTTTCTGCGAGTACTCCTGTCACAGTCCAAAGACATGCAGGTTAATCGGTGACTCTAAATTGTCCGTAGGTGTGAATGTGAGTGTGAATGGTTGTCTGTCTCTATGTGTCAGCCCTGTGATAGTCTGGTGACCTGTCCAGGGTGAACCCTGCCTCTAGCCCAGTGTCAGCTGGGATAGGCTCCAGCTCCCCCCCGCGATCCCTAACAGGATAAGTGGTGATGGAAAATGAATGAATGAATAAGACCACTATTAAAAAAGGTTACATTTTTATATCAAATTTGCGCAAAATTCACCAAATTCCCGAGCTTAGTGTCCTTTGGGAAATTTCAGTAAATCTTCCTCACATTAGGTTCGTTCGAGATGAGCCAGGCCTGCGCAGATTCGATCACTGGCGATTGCCGCACAATGCATGCCAGTTAGTTTTGCGACTCAACAAGATGACGTTTTGGATAAACTACTCATTTTTGTTGAATATTAGAGATTAAGATTGTATTTGTCTGACCTGAAGGTTTATTCTGTGAACAGAAAACTTGTTGTGTGACTGATGGTGAAAACAAACTGATATATGGGTCTGATCACTTTTTTAATGAATTGACATCATTCCAGACAGGATGTTAGTATTTCTGTGACTTCCTGTACAGACTGAAGACTGCTGGATCGGAAAACTGCCCGACTTCACCGCAGCTTTTTGTTACCGCCCCCCGCTGCGGCCGCCTGCTCTCGTCTACTTTTCAGGCGAGGCGCAGTTCATCTCGAACGAGCCTATTTACTGACCCTTTTAAACCCTAGATAGCAACACCCATCATGAGCGTGTGCAGATGATGATGATCCGACTGCACTCTCATGCTCATGCTCTCAAAGACTGTCAGGAGCCCTTGTATCCTTCTATGTTGAAATACATTGTAAATATTAAAGGGATAGTTTGGATTTTTTTTAAGTGGGGCTGTATGAAGCACCTATTTATAGTTAGTGTATTAAATACAGTATATGGCAGTCCGATTTGGTGACAAATGTGTAAATAAGAATATGTATTTGTTGACGAAAGCCGGTGTTAGACTTGCTGCATCCCAGAGATCCAAACATGCACATGAAAGTCCATGATTACACTTGATAATTGATTGTAAACGTAATTTGTTCTCGTTAACGTGTTATTATTCTCCTATTCAGGCTGTAAACTCTCCCAGAGCCTCATCTGAAGTTTACAACATGCAGTAATTACCACTAATAACAGACATATTTTCTAAACACAGGGTTCTAATTTGCAATTTCTTGTTATTAGGTCTAATAGTTGACACATTTCCACCACCAAAGACTGATACTGCAGTGATGGCGAAATGGAGTGTAAATGAAAACCACATTGGTGCATGGAAGAGAGCCTCGTGTTGGCCCAGTTGGTCAGCCAAAACTGTAACCACATGGAAATTAAATGAAATGTCAACCGGCAAAGACACAGAGAGGGCAGCCTCGGGGTGGGAAATCAAAGCAATGTTGATCCTTTCAAATGTGAAAAGATAAAGAATGTCATACATCTAAATCCTTTCATTAGAGAACAACTATGGAAACAAATTTACTGGTGCTCTCTCTACAGATTTCTGTCCATCTGTTCACAAATCAGTAAAACATTGGCTCCATGAAGAGATACCTTTTGCTCTCCCGAATGCATTTTGTATTTCTCTACACGTTACTTACAGTGAAGCTCATGGTGGTAGTTGAGATGAAGAACGAGGTAATTTCATACTGATGTGTGTGTGTGTCTCTACACTGACTCTGCCTTTTCAGAAGACAAACCAGTTTTAAAGAGGCCCCCAGGAACGCTGCTCATCATGGAAATCAATTTTTCCCAGTGGCCACCAAAAGGCAACCGCTGAGGCTGGAATATGAAGCATATGCTGAAGTGCCAAAAACTGTAAATCCCCACAGTTAAAATACCAACTTCACACCAGAAATAATCAGGTTTACAGCCTGGTAAAAAAAGATGGTTTTGGTCCTTATAGCAGGGATTGTCAACTGGCGGCCTGCTCAAGGATTCTTGTGATGTGCAGGGACCCCAGATGTACCCCTAATACAAGGTGGGGCCTCCTTGGATCAGACTTGGCTCTGACTTGTGGAGGCATGGACACAGGATCTCTGGGAGTGTCCTGCGGTGTCTGGCACCAGTGCGTTGGCGGCAGATCCATTTAGTCCAGTGGGTTGGGAGGTGGGTTAATGGCACGTGCCACAGATGCTCATTCAGATTGGGATCTGGGGAATTTGGAGGCCAGGTTGACACTTTGAGGTCTTTGTCACATTCCTTGGGCCATTCCTGAGCCATGTTTGCAGTGTGGCATGGTGTGTTATCCTGCTGGGGGGCCACTGCCATTGGGGAGTACTGTTGTCATGAGGGGGGGTACTTGGTCTGCAACAGTGTTTGAGTGGGTGGAACATGTCAGGTGGTATCCACATGAATGCCAGAACCAAAGGTTTCCCAGCAGAACGATGCATTGGAACAAAATAATCTAAGTTATTCACTTCACCTGTCAGTGGTTTGAATGTTTTGGCTGATTGGTGTATATGCAAAATAAGGGCAAGGCCATTTGAGCGACAGGGTGTCTGCGAGGCATCACTGCACTCTGTGAGTCAGCTCCACCCTCTCATCCAAATGCAACTTCTGATTTCAAAAAGCCAAGATGGCGATGGCCAAAATCAATGACGTCACTGAAGCTACATCCATTATTACATAGGTCTGTGGTGGCCACTCAGCAGTGGTGTCCCCAGAAATTTTTCATATGGAGGGGCCAGATCTGTTGTGTTGTTGTATTGAATAATAGAAGCTGAAAAATTTGTCAGAGACCATTTGTCCTTTCCCCTAAAACATTTATTACAACTTAATATTCATTTCAGACTACACTGACTGGAAATGAGCCTTTAAAGTTTAGAAACACAGCTTACACAGCTTTATTCAGCTGTGCCTCTTTCCGATAACAGCATTTTTGTCTTTATACAAAATAAAAAACATTACAAAAAGATGATAATACACATACTCATGGAAAACACATCTTTATGTAACCTATTCACATGTCTTTTCTGCTTTTGGCTTCTTTGTTAGGATATTGTCTTTTCAAAAAAGCATTGTTTGCCTGTTGTTGTGTCTTTTCACAAACACCTCCACAAAATCATCTAGATTCACAGCCTTAGCTCTTCTCCACTCTACATCCAGCGACCCCAAGTTGCTCAGTCGCTCATTACTCATCGTATTTCTCAAGACAGTCTTGATTGACTTCAGTGCAGAAAAACTGCGCTCACATGCTGAGGTGCTCACCAGTAATGCAAGGGCAATTTTGCAAAGTTTAAACATCTCATGAAAAACCTCCCTGTGTGGCTCAAGAAAGACTGTCAGCTCTGATAAACTGCTTAGTGTCTCCAGGCCATGGTCATGACTCTGGGTAGTGACCGAAAGAATGAGATCACAGATACAAGCAGTGGAAATGAGTTTCCTTCGTGGGGTGGCTAGAGATAGGGTGAGGAGCTCAGACATCCGGAGGGAGCTCGGAGTAGAGCCACTGCTCCTTCGCATCAAAAGGGGTCAGTTGAGGTGGCTCAGGCATCTGATCAGGATGCCTCCTGGGCGCCTCCCGCTGGAGGTGTTCCAGGCACGTCCCACTGGTAGGAGGTCCCGGGGCAGACCCAGAACACGCTGGAGGGATTACATATCTCGTCTGGCCTGGGAACACCTTGGAGCAGGGGCGAAAATCCCATTTCATAGTTGGGGGGGACAATAAACAATAAAATTTTAGAGAATAATTCCGGGGGGGACAAGGAAAAAAAGCTTGTAGCTTGTCTTTTATACAGCATCTTGTTTATCGCAATTTGACGCTTTAATCTTCTCTCTATCTCTCCAACAGGCAGAGTGAATGTCTATACTTATGAGAAATGGCTTAACAACTAAACATTTCCTGCAATTAAACTGGTAAACTGGTTTTTAAACAGTGTGCTGTGACATCTGCCGCTGCGCACCTCACAACTGTGCGTAATAGTCGCGTGTAATGGCCGCTCCTCGTCTGTTAAACTGCACGTCTTTCATGTTTGTCTCACTGACAGGTGGAGAGCCTACAGACAGGTACCCATTAGCTACGAGCCGCTCCGCCACTGACTGATCTTGTCCTGTCCTCTCCCTCTTCTTTCTCTCATGTCCTCTCTGACTATCACTAAACTCTGAGCTTAATCATTAGCTTTTCGCTTAGCAGCACTCGTAATTGAGAAGGCTTTTGAACAATGCAGGAGAAATGTTGCAGACAGTTTATATTATCAGCCTGGGCCTGGGGCTTGTTGTAACAGTAAATGGGATGTGTTGTAACTTGTGTAAGTTAAACTGTGTCTGTGTGAGTGAACATCTTACCCTGCAATGCGCAATGTGAGCAGTGGTTCCAGCCACATGCTGCTACTGTTGCCAAGTAGCCCCGCCCATTGGAAAGAGTGTGGGATATACCACTACTAGGAATGGGAGGGGTGAACTAAATCTTTTAAGATTTAAATAGCACATTATTGCACGATTACAATGAGCACTGTTTATATTGTGCTTTCAATAAATACTACTGCACTGTTCAAACATTATTAATGTGTAATGTGTCTCAAATTATTCTAGGGGGGACAGCTTTACTGAAGGGGGAGTCATGTCCCCCCTGTCCCCCCCGGGATTTCCACCCCTGCCTTAGAGGAGCTGAAAAGTGTTGCTGGGGAGAGGGATGTCTGGGGTGCTGTCCCTGCAACCCAGCCCCGGATAAGCGGATGAAAATGGATGGATGGATAGATAGATAGATGTCTCCAGGCCACTACTCTGTTTCCTAGAAAGAATTCGCTTAAGCTGAGGGACCTCATATTCAAGATCTTGGGTGCTGCAGTTGTATTGTGAGGCAAAAGGAAATGTGGAACTGCTGAGATTCAAGGCGTGTATCCCTTGTATTGTGACACAGTTTCCATCTGAAAATCTTCTCTTCAACTCAGAGAGAAGCACATCCACAACTGGGATGAATGACCCTGTCCTAAATGACACTTTATCTGTACTGATCTGTCTCTGAACTACACTGAACAAAAATATAAACGCAACACTTTTGTTTTTACTCCCATTTTTTGTGAGCTGGACTCAAAGATCTAAAACTTTTGGATTATCTCGGCAAAGGAAAAGTGCTCACTAACACAGATTTAGACAGATTCGTGAACATTATTCGAGGGAAATAGTCTTTTGTGTAGGTAGAAAAAGTTTTAGATCTTTGAGTCCAGCTCATGAAAAATGGGAGCAAAAACAAAAGTGTTGCGTTTATATTTTTGTTCAGTGTATGTGTAGAAATGCAATATCCTTCAAGCCTAGAGCTTGGTGTGACCTGACGCCCTGCACATCCTGGAGGAACAACAGAAATGTTGCACTGCTCGGCAAGTGCCATTGTCCTGTACTGTCACCAAGAGGTTCAATGAGGTTAACAGCTGCTCCTAAATTAAGTTGTGGGGACTGTAGAATATCTGACAGGAGTTTTATCTCACCAAAAACATTGGTGAATGTGACAAGGAGAGCCAAGGAGAGTGTCAAACTTGAGGTCTATTTGGGCTAAAAGACCTCTTGCCTCCACAGCTCTGTCTCCAATTCATTCTTTGGATATTTCCCCCAGAAGGCGAATGATGCCTGGCAGTCTGTCCCTCACTGTCTTGCACGAGTTATACCTGCACGCCCACTGTGTCTCTATCAGCCTTTGTAACTCTCGTGGAGCCCCTTCAAACATCTCTCTTTGAATCTCTAGCCATCTTTGATGCACATATGACCCTGATATGAACACATACATTTTCTGAAGCAGTGAAAAGAAAGGAGGCTCTTGACACTGTCCACTAGTACCAAGTAAGGCTAATGAGGCCACTGATTTCTTGTGTGCTTGCACACCTGTGTTCTTCCCACTCGTGGCCGAGGCCCCATCACATGCTTGGCCAACAAGACCACTTTTCTGTACAAGGTCAATGATTTCCTGTGTCAGGGCAGCATCCAGGTGCTCTGCTGCCTCCAAAGTGAGATGATTTCATGTACATTCCCACTGTAGTGGTATTGAATGACAAAGGAGTTCCTTATTACTAATGTCTCTGCTCTCATCAACTATAATACTGAAAGCTTCATTTTCCATGACTTCTCCAGTCATTGAATTTCGGGCCATTTCAGCAATGTGTCAAAGGTATGTTGCATTTTATGACCTGTCGTTTTCTGTTTTTACTGTGGAATCATGTTTGGCTTGCAGTTCCATAACAGACAGTAAATTTCCTTTATTCTGTTTCTTTATGTGCTCTCTGTGTGATGTTTTGTGTGGCTGTGAGGAGCAACAGTTTTTATATATTCTCTGTTTTCCCTCACTAACTTATCATATTCAGCATTCAAAGAGGATGAGATGGAGGATTTCCTTGTAGCGGACTGTTCATACTCTGCCCATGCTAGCATAGCATTAGTGTGTGATTCAGATTTAGCATGGCCTGCTAGTCCACCATCTATATAAATAGCTTTTTTCCAATTTTTGAAATGGCCGTATAATCTGTACTCTGAGAGTACTCCAGCCATTCATGTGTACAGTGCAACTTTTTCATGAAGCTGTGCTGTCGATATCCCGGAAGAGTTGGAGGAAAAAACTTAAGTTGTGGCTGTTTGGGCCCCTCTGCTCTGGACTGGGAAATATATACGATTAAACAAAAGGAAAGAAATTTAAGCAATCTGGTTTAACCATGATAACACACATATATATACACATATATACATACATACATATATATATATATATATATACATATATACATATATAATATATATATATATGTGTATTCTACTGTATGTGGCTATTATAGTAAAAAATACAGGCGCACGTGTATAAATTAAAAGTCCCTTTATTCCAAAAGTCGTAAAGAAAGCAAGGGAAGAACATTTAATAAAGCCCTGGAGGGCGGGAGTGGATGAGCCTGGTTAAAGAGTCTAAATCTAAAGCGAGCACACCCGCAAGCAGGCAGGGACCATTTCATTGGTCAACAATAAACTCGCCGTTCTATTGGTTGGGGGATTTTGAGAGGGCTGTTACACAAAAAAATCCGAGCACAAGGCAGAAATCTGAGAGCAGAAATTCCGAGCACACAGTCTGAGCAGAAACAGAGTAGATCTAAGTGCAAGTAGAGGCTATGTGAGTGCGAGGGCAGGGTTTGAGGGACAATATTACAAAATCTGAACGTGAAATCAATAAATAATGCTCTCAAACTGACACAGCACTGCAGTGACTAAAAAGCTAACTCGACAACAGCCCATTACTTTAGCTGATCAGATGGATGCTAAAATAAACTGAGTAATACCACATCAACGCCTTAAAAAACGAACAGTTCAGTTAATACAAACATTTTTACAAAAATAAATTAAAACAAAAAACTTGCTAGTTTACTCTCCAGGGGTTTCTCCCCCTCCTGTTGTTGTGTAGGCACTCTAACAGTGCGCTACCTGTCTGTGATGCATTGTTTGATGCTGCATTCACAGTCACTGATTGACGATACCTTGCTGTGCGAGTATCTTCTTCACATTAATAAAAACCAGGTGCAGCTGTGACTTCAGGCTATAGAGGAAAGAGCAGGTTATCACAGGATGACACTATTTCCTTTTACAGATGTGTTTTTTTCACTGACAGAGTTAGAGACGTGTGAACAATTTTGCCAAAGCTCAGGCTTATCGTAAGATGACACCCTGTGCAAATCTAAACTTTAGGTTTCCAAGCTTTGAGTGAGAGCTGGCCAGTGCTTAGCTTGTCATGCCTCAAGTCTCGGCTGAGGCTGTAGTACAGAGAAACTGATCCAGTTATTTACACTGACATAAATTGACTGCAGTTGTGCAGCTGACAGCCTGTTTGTGTCTACTGTGCCGACCCTGCTGTTATTATTCAGCAGTGTCTTTGTATTCTAATGCGCTGCATGCTACATGCTGCAGTTTTGCTCTATAGCTACGACACACTTAATGAAACTGGGATTCACTTGATCTTCATCCTCACTTTCCTGGCTCAACTGAAGTCTTCTCTTGCTAATGTGTTAACACCTTTTCACGGGTTTCACACTGTTTTCACACCTTTTTTCGAAACATTTTGGGAATAACTTAACCTATTTTCCCACGTATATGTGTCTAGGTGCCTAATGTAAACAAGATTTCTTTTACATTGGTCCAGTATTGAGCTGTATGGCAGCAGCCAGGGAGCTGCACAATGGCTGTGACGTCCATTGAAATGCATTATAGAAAGTCAGTTTTGTTCAGTTTTATGAGCTTTTTCAGCGATTTGAAGATTAAAAATGGTCAAACGGTGTGCATGGGGTACATGCAACACCGACACAAGGTATCCTGAGAGGCTGGGTGACGAATTTTTAAAATTTGGATGAGGCCTTTGAATTTGATCGCCGCTTGTATTTATGAGCCAGAGTATAGTATGGATGGAGAGCAGACGACAAGAGAGAGAGAGATGGACAACATGCAGCAAAGGGTTTTACTTTACTGTTTACATATTTGTTACACCTTGCTGATGCTTCTTGTTATAGACCCTTTTAGGGCAGATGTCACAATGACGTCAGTTTGTTAGCTGGAGTCAAAACACGACTCTCCACCACAGGGCTGTAGGCTATATGGGAGTCTTAAAATGCTGTCTTGTGTTATTGGGAGCCAGAATAGAAGGAGAAAACTCAGAGTAAGTTAACCCTGAGATGAGGGGAACTCAGACTTATCCGTTCAGAAAGAGAGGTAACTGAAACTCTGAGTCAGTCACCATGGTAACAGACTCTGTGAACATAACCTGCTCGCTGACAGGTTTTCTTCAATAAACCCTGAGTTCTTCTCTGTCTCCTTCCTCTTACACGCTTTTCATTTCCTCATTCATTCAGTCCGTGTCAAAGCTTGTATCGAGGCGCATTCATTAGCGGAGATTTACCGTCTGTCACAGTCTAAATCCTGCTGGATATTAGTTTGTTACTCAGGACTGTCTTAAGTTCCTGAATTTATGCACATCAATCATTTCTTTGGACATCGGTTTTTGTCTTAACATTCAAATATTACACAGCAAGAATTCACCCTCAGCTCAGAATCAAACCTCTGTCCTTTTTATATTTATTATTTTTTATAACACTGTGCACAAGGATCAGACTGTCAGTCTGTTAGAGCAGCTCCGAAATGTTTATTGCACATAATGTGTAGGTCTAATTATTTAAATTTTAAAAATCGGTATGAAGCTTTAGACACGTAGTATCAATGACTAATGATCTCTATCACTGATGTCGTTGGTCGCACTGATGGAACATAATTCCTATAGCTTAATATTGGGAATTATATGTTAATATTTCTGAGTAAGCAATGGTGCAGCATTTCACTGTCTTTAAATTTACTACATTTGTAGCTGAAATAAAGTCACTGAATGCTGTTGAGTCAAGATACAAATCGATGTCCAACATTTTAAAATCTACTGTATTTTAACCTCAACGTCTTTTCAAGTGCAAATCACCAAACACATTATTACTAGGTCAGACTGTGAGTTTACAGTCATATCTTTATGTCTTTGATCTATAGCCTAGACTATATGTTTTAAATCTTCCTATTTTTCAGTTGCTGCCTCCTGTGTTTTTCCCCATCAGATTAAATCTGAACAAATATATTATTATGTATTATTAATATAATGTAATGTATCGACAGCCTGATACAGTCAGATTCCACCACTTTATCTTCATTAAGAAAATGTAAGTGTAAGTGTATGTAAAATGTAAGTCTGATAAATGATGGATAAACGGACAACACTGAATAAAACTTTATGGTTAACTTATTTACACTTTCCTCGCTCTGACTCAGGCTCTTCTTTTAAAGATAAACGTGCACCGTCTGCTACACATGCATTGATATCTCTACATCCACTGGATTAAAATGGAGGCGCTGTCTTTTATTTACCTGTTGCCATGGTGAATCATGGAGTCGGAGTTGCCTGAACTAACTCTAATCAGCTGTTCTCGAACCGGTAACTCAGAGTTTCCCATCTCAGGGTAAATCAACTCAGACTGCAGGGTTAGACTCAGAGTTTGTTGGACCTCCTACCTATATAATTCTACATGAATTATTGAACACTTAAGTTAATCACACATTCATTACACTCTGCACTCTTTCACTCCGAGAGTGCAGTGCTCTGACATTTAAGCACTCCAAATTTAAGACGGTCCACTTTGTGCCAGTGTCCTCCAGCACTTGGAATGAGTGTTTCTAAACACACCACTCATATCTTCCTTCATTGTCTAAACAAGCCAACAGAACTTTGTGAGTGAGCACTAGCTAATGTCTGTGAAGAATTGTTTTACCTCCAGTTAACCCCCATCCACCACAAAATGTCATACTGTTTAGTAACAGTAAAAGTGTCTATTGCACTTTCCACTTTTTCCAACAGCCTCCCCTTGTCATGAGCCTGGTTTGTTCATATTCATCCTATGGACTTTATTTGTAGTTTTCTGTTTGTGTTCCTTGTTTCATGTTTTTCATTCATATTTAATCTGTTTCATTTTATTTGTAGATTCTCTCCTCATGTATCATGTCTTGTTTTACCTCCTGTTTTTGTGTGTTTTCCAGCCTGTTTTCTGTGGCAACTGCCCATTGGTTCGACATCCCATTGTTCCGACCATATTAAACTCATTTTTCCTAAGTCCGTTCAGAAATCATCGTGATGCCCTGTGGTTAAGGTCTGGTTAGGTTTAGGCACAAAAACCACTTGGTTAGGGTCAGGAAAAGATCATGGTGTGGGTTAAAATGAAAAAGAAAGTGACAAACACATAAGCCGTGAGCCTGCTCCGCCTCAAGCCGGTCGTGACGCACCATACGCCCGCCACGAGCCGTTCAGCTCGTGGCGGTTTATTTGTACACTTTTACGAGTAGGCTACTGACCCCCTATAGACTTCAATTGTATTCGCTAAGCTAAGCCGCAGTGCTAACCACTGAGACCCAGCCACTGGACATACAGACACAAAAAAGATATCAATCATGTTTTCTCAATATGAAAATGATAGTGAAAGGACATAACTCCCAAATCGTTGGCGTATTCCTTTAAAATCAAATCTGTCTGTAGAGTTTATCAAAGACAGTTTCCTGGAAAACAAACACTCCGCTTCAAACAGAGTTCAGCTGAGTTGCAGTTGTATAAATCTACCAAATTAACATTTAACAAAGCACCTGCAAGTGAAGACGGAGGCTGTGTCTGACGTATTTCACTTTTATTTAATCATCACGCACTATGCAAGGACTTCTTTGTCTTTATTTGTGGAATTCAGGTTATTTCCATCATCTGGCAGCTGTCTAAAATGGCCTTCTTCCAGTCTGTGCAGTACATGATGGGAGTTACCTCTCAGTCTCAATGTTTTTGTTTTTTATAACCGTGTCATAAAACTGTTGGACAGTTCTAAATAGATGGCAAAGACAGGCTGTCCTCGCAAGAAAAACAACCACATATGTTTAAGTGCCAGAGAAATAGTGTTGCATTATCAACGAGCTAAAGAGTCCACAGAGAGGACGTCTGTGGATAGGTCAACAAAAACAAGACACAGCTGTCAGTTCCCATTTACAACTCTAAACAGGACCATTACCTAACCTTATTAACCACATGTTTTTATTGTTGCTATGATGACAAAGACATATTAATCCAAACCACAAATTTTTCCTAAACCTTAATGTCATTACGTGCCTAACCCTGGATTAATCTAGATTTGTTTTTTACTGCATTGTTTTTGGATGCAGAAAAAGCACAGTGAAACTTTGTTTATGTGTTGTTTTTTTTTATTTACAAGATGTTGGAACGTTGTGTATGTTGTGACTCCCACATCTGGATTCCAGTTAAATAATCTCAAACCAGTGGAAATTAAAGGCAATTTGTGAAAAGGTTTACGGTTTCTTGTCATTGGCACCAGTGCCATCTCAGTGGGATCGGGTTAAAGACAGGAAACTGTGTGAATATGAAATATGGTGGACTCACAAGATCTTCCTGTCAATGGCTTGTTATCTCTTTTAAAGAATGACTGATGAATGTATTGATGTGTTTTATCTGGGAGTAATACAACATTGTAAACAGACTTAATAATCCTGTTGACAAGGGACTGGTTAATTCGAAATATTTTCTGTTGCATTCCATGTTTCATGTTTCAACATCTCTGGGACTCATCAAGAATCCAGTTATCAGGTTTTCATGAACACTTTAATGTAGGGGAAATACCTCTTTGAGAATATTTGCACACGTAATAATAAATTTTGGGGCACCACCCTCCTAACGAGGGAAGCAACTAATCAAATTAATAACTCCGTAAATCACTTATTCATTCATCAGCACGCTTATCAATAATGAATCAATCTAGACAGTCAATTCTCTAGACAGTGATCTCAGCTCCTGTCCAAAAGATATATATATATACACAGAAAACGACTTGGCAATAAATGAAGATTTATTTACTAAATAAGTAACAACTGAATAAATAAATAGTAAATGATGATTATATGACACAACACAAAATTAACAGTATATAAATGGAATGAAATGAGAAGTAACACTTGTGTGATTTACTTAGTTTGGCAATAGTGGGAGAGTATATCAAAATAGCCTATATTATAAATGGGGAATGCAGGAATGCGCAAAACCATTCACTTAGACCTAATGAAACCTAAATTAAAATTGGGATAATTGACTAAGCTTCCTGCTCGACCTCCCTCTTCACCGCACAGCGGCTAACTGAAGTTATGGAAGTTTTGGCCTATTTTCAGCAGCAGGGATCAAAGGCAAAGCTCCTCAGGGCCCCTGGACTGTCGCTTCGCTGCTCCTAAATTTTCCAGCAGACTGGCACGGCTGTTTCACAGAGGGGAGAGCGGCTGAAGTTGCTATGTCCTGTGGGTGTCCAACGAGCCGGTTCACCCTGCAGAAGGCCTGTGGGCTGGCAGGAGAACCACTGTGGCAAGTGGCTGGCAGCCAGTTCCGATGAATCTGGAGCGAAGAGGTTGGTCGGCAGGTGCTGGTCTACTTCGTTCTGGTTACTCGCTGATAATAATGTGACAACAATATCGCTGGCTGTTCAATATTGCTGTCAAAGTTACTATTACGCGTAAAAATGTTGAAAACACTGGAGATAAAAGAAAACTGGATCGATAAAATTTCAAAGTTCAAAATAACTTTGCTCGTGAGCACAAAAGAGGTAAAAGCATAATAAAGGAAATTACGCACTACAAAAAAGTAAAATGCAAATAAGTACGGCAGAACTCACAGTACGAATAATAGGGAATAACTAACAAAAGACATGAGCAAAAGAACAAGAAAATAAGACAAGAGCGCAAAAAAAACAAGAGTAAAACAAGAGAAGAGCGCTGAAAAAAAACAAAACACAAGAGCCGGAGAGAAGAGAGAGATCCTTAATTATATCTTTATTAAAACTATATAAAGTTGACTTCCTTACGGTAACTCTTCTTAACTCCACCACAAGATGGCAGTATGGCTACATGTTAGAGAGTTGAAACTACTATTGAATAACAGGGTTCAAGCAAAGTATCCTTCAGATAAAACATGATCATGTGCGTGTACCAGTTCGGACATGTCAAACGGTCAACAAAGAGGAACAATAAACATCTGGCCTTGCTGAGGTTAGACTTATCAATATGTCCCGACATTAAGTATGAGCCAAGCAGCGACCTCCAAGGCTGAAAAATGAAGCCAACACAGAAATGAGCAAAACTGCAGTACCTCAAACGGCAACTTGAGGCTGGCTCCAAAACAGAGTCAATCCTCTTAGACCCTTACCTAACTTTACAGCAGAAATAAACATGTTTACAGCCTGGTACAAAAGCAGTTTTGGTCTCTATAGCTAATTTCAACATTCACAACAACTGTACGGGCGGGGAATTTATTTTTTTTTTTTTAAATCAAAGCCCAAATTTATGCATATTTAAGGGTAGGCTAGATAGTGTTCTCGGCTTCTCAGTCAGATCCATCCCCCCGCTTCTCCACAGCGCCCGCCCCTCCAAAAAAACAAAATGATGATGGTTGAAACACCAAATTTGAGGATTCAGAATGGAAGGCCACCAACCAATGGCAACCAATGTATTATTTATACAGTCTATGGTATGGTATGAAAGGGAGACAAATTCATATTTTACATGTACAAGTGCTGAACAACAACCATCATGACGGAGAAATCTGTTAATATACTGTATATTAAGTTTCTTCCTCCATCCTCTCTCCCTGCATGTTTCAGCCTTCCCCTCATCCAAAGCATTTACTCTACCTTGAGCCGACATGTTGGATATCCGTATGATAGCAACCATACACAACCAAAGCAGCGCCTCGAAAGCGTTCTCAAACACTCCTAGCCGGGTGTTTCCTGAGGAGTGCATGGCATTTTCAGTTGGGAAAAAAAACACTTTGGTGAACGGGGGGCCTTCCTTCTGCCAATGTGTTTACTTCTGTGGATATTCTGGTTCATAGCAAGCAGACTCAACCAAACCATCTCAACAGAAAAACCACCGGACCTCCAAAGCACTCCAAAGCGCTCCTAGCCGGGTGTTTCTTGAGGAGCGTGTGGCTTTTTTGAGGGCAGACCATGGAGGCATGTGAGAAAAATTCTCCACAAATCTTCACACATTCACAGTAACATAGGGTGATTAATTGAACAATACAAATGAGTTTGCTGATGAACTATTTTTTAAGGAGACCTTTTAGGAGATTTTATGTTCTTAGCAATGTTTTTTCTTATATCAAATGACCAGTGTTTCCAGACGATGTTATACTCCTTAAAAAACTTGTGTCCTCAAATTTGCAATCAAATATGACTTTCTTGCCTTTAGACATTGATATCTCTGAGGTGCCTGAACAGATTTTTACCATTCAAAGTGCATTTGAAACATCTTTTGTTCTTTTGGTACTTAGATTGCGAGGATAGCTCTTACCAGCCTTTTACAATGTTAGTTTCCATCATGAACGTAGAGCCCTGGGAATATCGGAGTGACCCCATCTTCACAAGCATCTACTGGAAAAGGGATTAATGTGAAATTGTTTTTACGAGCATGGGCTGCAGACCTCTTCTGGAATTGTTTAAGAATATCAGTTCCTTATTATTATGGATTTAAAATTGCATTCACACACATGCACTCACTCACATGCATTTATTTCTATTTATTTTCAGCTTTCCTTTTATAAATGCCCTCTGGTTACAGAGCCTCTTTAAACTTCTGAGTTTTCAATGAGCCAGGTTTAAGATTAAAGGTTGCAAACCTGGTTTAAGGAATTGAGGATAAGCGTCATATTGTACCACATACATACATACTGTGAGTGGATCCCAAGTCACGGCGCAGCGGGAACTAAGCTTTTGCTAAGGGCACCTAACTACAGAATGATCTGCATGACAAACAAGAGCTTTTTATCTTTTAAATTGCTTTTACTCTCAAAATTGAGGATTAATAAAGATGGGACTGTGTGACATATTTTGAGTTATGCAAGACACTCCACAAGTGCGAGAGAAAAACGTTCTGGAGCTCCTGATGAATTTTTAAGATCAATCCAGTTCTGAGCTTTCACACACACACAATCAGCTGTTTGAAGCAGCAAACACATGCACAAACAATCTAGCAGTTCACAAGAATACAATGGGACAAATGTGAGCATGCACAAAAGAAAATAAGTCTCTCAACAGAGGTGATAATTTTTGTATGTTGCATTACTTTTGTTTCTGGTTAAACAAAAAGGATCTAACAGTAAACAGTGATTGTTCAGCCACAACAAAAGGACTTGTAGTTGTTCAGGCTGCAAATTTCTGCATTGTAACATAACTGCACATTGTCAAAACAATGTTAATATGGCATTGGGAAATGTTGGCGCAGCTATAATAAAATGTGCATTGAATTTACATGTATATTACATCATAGCATTACTGGTGGTAGGGTACTAATATTATGGTAAGTTTAATTAATCACATCCATCGTAGGCTAAATGTAATAGCGTCTTTCAAGTGACTTTAAAACTGTGCTTTCCCAGCATTTACAGGCTGAGGGAAAGGATTATTTTTCCTCTCACCAACGCCTCCCAAACATGACTATCCACCTTATTCCTGAGGGTGCTACTGTAGAATTGATTAGGGGTGCAACTTCTGGTCAGATAGTGAAAGTCGCAGTCAACTAGTTAGTTGCATTGACTGTCTATGGTTAGTCCCAGTGGCTAATCACCAACAGCAAATCTTTTCGAAAGTAACTCACCTTCAGTTTGGCAAATGCTGCTTTGTTTTTTAACAGATATTTAACAAACGTTAAATTAGCTTTTTCTAAAATACTCCTGCGGAGCAAAGGCACTTGTTGCACTGTATGTCAGAGGAGTGTGTCTGAGATAAATAACCTATAAGGCAGATAAATAACATTAAGACAGATGAGCGAAGCATGAGATTAATGTTTGCCAAATGTGTTAGCGTCTGTTTTTAAGTCGTAAGAAATCATAAATCATCTTTTAGAAGGATGTAGATGTTTAACGTAAGCTAGCTCACGCTCCATTAAATTTAACAATATGTTAACATAGCAGGGTAAGCTAATTGCTAACATGCTTGGTTGAAAAAGAAAACAACCAAAACTTTGATATGGCTGTCAGAAGTGACAGACGTATGATCACGTTATCCTGTCTGAGGTGTAACAGGTAGTGTGTTCTGCACACTTTAATTCTCAAAAAAAAAAAGGAGATTAGCATACCGTTAGCATTCGGTTACCATTGGAAACACAAGGAGAACACCAGTTCCGATCAGCGGCAAAGTTGCACCCATAATCCACACAGCGTAGCCACTCATGGGGGCTAAGCAGGTAAATACCTTAATCATCTGGGGCTAGCATAGGCTAACTAACACCTAATACGTTCTCATTTTTAGGTAAGGTGTTTAGGCATCTGCATGAAACAACCACTTAAAACATACTGATTCAATCTGCTTCTCAAGTGTCAAAAGATTCACACAACAATAAACAAGGCGACGGTGGAAGAGGTCGTAATGTTGTACTTTTAAACGGAGGCAGCATGTAACGATACATCCCGACATGCAGACGGAGAATTCTCTTCATTATACTACCAGTTTGTTCGGTTCTGTCATTTAAATAAGTAATTTAAGTAGTCATATCTCACTTGAAATACGCTACAATACCTTCACGATCTCTGGTGGCATTGCTTTATTTCATCTGTATCCGCAAGCTTTCAGAGGACATGCACAATAACGGACAAAATGAATGCAGAGTATGGGACAGAAGGCTTTTGTCGGTCTTTGTATCGACTGTTAAACACAAATGCGCACCTCCATCCATCTCCCCTTTATCCTACAAACATCCATCTCCCTTCATTCTTTGCAGCCCTTACCCATCTTTACCTGGACCCTGGAACATAAGGATGACCCCATCCACACGTTTCTTGTTTCTAATGAGAATTACATCATTCATTCTTTTCTCTTCTCTGTTTATTTGATGACTGAGCGGTGTCACTGACGCTGTGTGAGTTTCAGTTTGGGGCGGTGTCAGCAGTGATGCGGACGCTTAACCGGTCCCTTATGGTGAAAAGGGAGCTTAGCCAGAAAGCGAAGCTCTCGATTTACCAGTCGATCTACGTTCCAACCCTCACCTATGGTCACGAGCTTTGGGTAGTGACCGAAAGAACGAGATTGCGAGGACAAGCGGCCGAAATGAGTTTCCTCCGCAGGGTGGCTGGGCTCAGCCTTAGAGATAGGGTGAGGAGCTCGGACATCCGGGAGAGACTCGGAGTAGAGCCGCTGCTGCTCCACATCGAGAGGAGCCAGTTGAGGTGGTTCGGGCATCTGGTAAGGATGCCTCCCGGACGCCTCCCTTGGGAGGTGTTTTGGGCATGTCCAACCGGGAGGAGACCTCGGGGCCACCCCAGGACACGCTGGAGGGATTACATCGCCGAGCTGGCCTGGGAATGCCTCGGGATTCCCTCGGAAGAGCTGACGGAGGTGGCTGGGGAGTCTGGGCTTCTTTGCTGAGGCTGCTGCCCCCGCAGCCCAGACCCGGATAAGCGGAGGACGACGAGATGAGACGAGTTTCAGTTTGATGACGTGTGAAATCCAAAACAGAAATCATTTTTTAAAAAGTCTGTTTTGTATTGATTGAAACCAGGTCACCGTCTTCAGCATCAGTTCTGCATCAGTAGAAATCTATATCATCTGAATGGAAGAATCTTTTGGGGGGCTTTTGGCCAGATCTGTGCAGCTATGTGATTGTTGTGCCTCAGCTACACTACAGGCCTCATGTCCTCAATTTTACTATGACTGACACAGGTATCAAAGTGTCAGAGTAGAGGAAACTGAGCTCCAGTAAGTAACTACTTTGCAAAAGTTCACATAAAACAAGAGACATGTCGGACACCTTTATTTACTTCAGCAGAATCAAACACGTTACCAGTTGTAACTAGACAGCGTTTTGTTCACTTCATTACCTCGCAGTTGAATCCTCTGTGTGAATGCAGCAGTCATACATACAGCCACTAAAAATCATTCAAACTCAAATAGTTTTGGACCAATTTTAGTGCAGTTTGGATTGTTATAATTTACAGAAATGTGTTTACCAAAGAGAATTTTGAATCTTTTGTAAATGGTAACTTTAATATTTCTAAATTTAAAATCAATGTACCTTAAACAATTAAGTTCCAAGTATGTTTCCTGCATTTAAAGTCATTGCTAAGGTGTGATCTTACTGTATAATGAAGTAAACTCTGTCTGTGTGTCTGTTCCACGTTTTTCTCCTCACTGACTTGGTCAATCCATGTGAATGAAGCAATATTACATCAATTGGCCAAAGGGGGGCGCTATAGCAACCGACTGAAATTGCAAACTTTGAATGGGCATATCTCATGCCCCGTATGCCGTAGAGACATGAAACTTTGCACAGAGATGCCTCTCCTCATGAGGAATAAATTTGCCTCAAGAACCCATAACTTCCAGTTTTACAGATTTTCTGCCATTTTGAATTTTTTGAAAAACACTTAAAAATGGATCTCTTCCGAGGAAGTTTGAGCGATCTGCATGAAACTGGGTGAACATAATCTAGGGACCAATATCTAAAGTTCCCTCTTGGCAAAAGTTGAAAAACTTACTAAAACTGAGCTTCTATAAGGCAATGAATATTGCGGAGGGCGTGGCTCATCACATAAAGGTGTAGAACATCTCAAGGGCTTCACCCATCACCACACAACTTTGTAGGCATATGACCACACATAATCTGAGGGGACCCCTCCATTATTGACCCCATCAAACAAAATGGGGGCGCTAGAGAGCTCATTTCTTATCTAGGCCTAACCGCCATATGGATTTTTACTAAACTTGGTTGATATGTAGAACAGGACGCCTCAAGGTGACTGGAGAAATTTAACTCTAATGGTATGGTATGCTGTACATAACCACGGAAACTGTCAGTGTGTCATTCTGTCAGTCAGTTATTCTACCAGTGCACCCCACTGTTAAGTCAATACAACACTTTAGCTATGTGCCTTTCAACGTGCTACCTACTACTAATGTACAGTTTTAGCCCACTAACTATCCCACTATTGGAAATGGTACTACTGCACTTTCAATAAAGCAATCGAACTATCAAATTGCTCTTCTTATTGAGTTCAGTTGACTATTTAATCTGCAATTTCCTATGACCTGTATCCCAAACACACACCATGTGAAACTGTATGTGGGCAACTGTGCACTCAATGGGTATGGACTAGTTTTGATTTTAATCTTTTAAATAAATGAAGACTTGATTAAAAAAATACATAATTAAAGCAAACACTTAAAAAATCAAGTCTCTGGCAGCCTTCATAGTGGTAGTAGTAGGTAGTAGTTTTTTTGTTTGTTTGTTTGTTTGTTTTTTCTTACACAGAGCAAAACAAATAAATAAATCTGCTTCTTTTGGAAAATGAAATCCAATTAGGCATATATAAGGGATGCTGTTCTAAACATTATTATTTCTTTTTATGTAATTATTAAATACATTTTACAATGCTGGTTCCATTTATATGTGTTACAACAGTAAATTTGACTGCAAATTGCTCTTGCGTTATATTTGTAAATTTGATATTTATCATATCAACGTTTCTAAAGCAAGTGCAGAAATTCCATTTCATTGCTGGGGTGAACAATAAACAGAAATATTTCTGATCTGTGGTTTTCAGAAACTTACAATGCCAACATTTTCCTCTGGCAACTGTGCCACCACTTCAGCTTCAGGCCAAGAAAAATGTTCTTACAAGCAAAACAATTGTTAGCTGTGATTTTACATTGTAAAAACACTGTGGACAATTACTGGCTGACATATTTATATTGTTTAACTGTGACATCAAGACGTGTTGCTATCTGGGTATTGTACTTGAGATACTATGAGGGAAAAGTGCTCTCAGTGCTGCTTTGTCTGAAGAGGGAGGTCCACATGTTCAGTGACAGAGCTGAAGACAACAATGTACTTGTGTGTTTTCTTTTATATTCCTGCAGAGGGGCAAATACACCTGTTACACAGGCCTGATAATCATCACTTCCTCAGTATTTTTTTCTATCTGATACTCAATATTTTAGCTACTTGTTTTGCTCATTTCATTTTGCAGTCTTGAAAATATATTGCTATAGCTCAAAAAATTAACCCCACCTTTAAGACACTTAGTCCACTGTAGAGGTAGAAACACTCAAGATGTCTTAATGCAGCTTGATGACCAATTTTTGAAAACATAGGAATGCATTTTTTGCAATAAAGCATTACATAAATACATAAATAACTGTATACATATACTTTGTACTTTGCATTTTACTGTGATAAAGTGGCATCGTATAAATGAAGTGGGAAATAAATTAATAGGTTGTTTCCCTCATGTTTATTAGCTCATATCTGGTGAAAGAGCTCCGGGTACCACCGACTGCAGAAACTGAATTTACAACATAACCAGCACCAAACCTTCACCAATACACCGAGGTAGCCATATGCAGTGCCATCTTGAAGTTACCCAACTCTTCGGATGTTTACTCAGTTCCATCAGTATCATAAACCACATTCTCATGTTGGCTTGCAGCCGCTCCTTTGATAAATCCAAGACACTTTACTAGAAGTGAAAGCTGCATGTCAGCACAATCCTGCCTTATATTCGCACCCCTGCTGCCCACCAAACCGCAGCCTTCTCAAGCTGGCCAGCAAGAAAAACTGTACCAGCATGAGGAGTTGCTCAACAGCATGTTAAATTTATTTTCTATGAAAGGCCTTTTTTTTTTTTTTTTTTTTTTTTTTTTACTCACAATATTTAAACCACTGATTCTGTTTTAAATAGTCGAGACATGACACTAAACACACTGCTCAAGAAAATGAAAGAGACACTTATTGGTCACATTATAGCATTATGTCAGTTAAACTTGAGGGATATCAATCTGTCCGTTTAAGATGCACAAGTGATTGTGAATCAGTTTCAGCTGCTTTGGTGCAAACCGGATGGAGAGGCAAAAGCAAGACAACCCCCAAAAAGGGAATGGTTTTACATGTGATGTCCACAGACAGTTGCTCTCTCCTCATCCTTCCTGACTGATTCTTCTCTAGTTTGGTCTTCTGCTAGTGTCCTTGTCTCTGTTGGCAGCATGAGGCGGTACCTGCAGGTTGCACAGGTAGTCCAGCTCCTCCAGGATGGCACATCGTAATATGTGGTCACAAGAAGGTTTGCTGTGTCTCCCAGCACAGTCTCAAGAGCATGGAGGAGATACCAGGAGACCGGTCGTTACATGAGGAGAGCTGGACAGGGCTGTAGAAGGGCATCAACCCAGCAGCAGGACCAGTGTCTGCTCCTTTGTGTGAGGAGGAACAGGAGGAGCACTGACAGAGCCCTACAAAATGACCTCCAGCAGGCTGCTGGTGTGCATGTTTCTGACCACACTGTCAGAAACAGACTCCATGAAGGGGGCATGAGGACCCAGCATCCTCTAGTGGGACCTGTGCTCACAGCCCAGCACTGTGCAGCTCCATCATTCACCAGAGAACACGAGAATTGGCAGGTCAACCATTGGAACCCTGTTCTCTTCACACATGACAGCAGGTTCACGCTGAGCACATGTGACAGGCGTGAAAGTGTCTCTTATGCTGCCTGTAACATCATCCAGCATGAGCAGTTTGGTGGTGGGTCAGTGATGGTCTGGGGAGGTCTATCCTTGGAGGGTCGCACAGGCCTCCATGTCATAGCCAGCAGTACCCTGACTGCTGGCTATGGCTCAGAGCAACTGTCCGACCTTATGTCGGACAGCTGTGCAGTGGGCCCTGGCTTCCTCCTGGTGAAGGTCAATGCCTGTCCTATGTAGAGATCCCCCAGGACACCATCTGCCGACTCATCAGGGACACATTAGGAGTTGATGATATTCAGGGAAGTTGGATCTAGGGCTGGGTGATAAAATTATCCTGAAACAGCATTGCAATAAAAGTATATCAATGACGATGATAAACTTTAATAATTTTTAGTCGTTGTGGATAGACCTAGATAGATCAAAACAGCGTGTCATGCAGCAGAAGTTGACAGCTGTCAGTCAATCTGTAGTTTTGGGGATGCGTGTCATTGTACACACTCATTTTTCACTTCAAAGTTTGTGCCAAGGTGAGGACGAGTTGAAAGTAGTGTGGACAGAACGAAAAGTGGTTGGTGATTTTGGTTTCCGCTGACTGATGTTACGTCATATTGTTCTCAACAAATTATACAACAAACATCAGTGAAGATTTTCAACTTGAATAATTCGTTTGCTAAAATCTTTCGTTCTTTTGAGCAGTGCAGTAGCAGTAGTGGTTGTGAAGTTTTTCCCCTAAATCAATTTTATGGTAAATGTCCCATGATGCATATCATGAACAGAAGAGGAAACATCCCTTCTCTCCTGACTGTGTTCCAGGACACAGACAGAAGACCTGAACACACATGTTGAGATGCTCTAGTTATCTTAAAGGCCCCTGCAGGGCAGTAATATCTGGGGGGAGTGGTGTCCGCTGCTGTGAGAACAGAGGGGGAATGCAAATGGTGTAACGCTGTGGCCACTGAAGTGCAATAAAGTGAGGCAGTGGAAAGATGACACGAGACCACTGACATATGGGTCTGTTTACTCACATACAGCAGGCCTCACTGTGACTTTTATGAGACACTCTTCACCTCCATTGAAACTCTGTAGGGTTAACAGGAACGAATGGTTGCCCCATTTCCCCCGCACATTTTAGCCTGTTTACCACAAACCACACACACCTCATGGTGTTCCTGGACATTTTTCAAAACTTCTTCTCACACTTTCTTTTCCTTCTTTGTGGCCAGTTGTCATTTTTTATCCATTTCATCACAGTGTCAAATCTGCAGAAACTTTTTGTCCATCCATCACAGTGAACATTTAACTGCATTTTTTTTTCTCAAAGGACAGCCCAGTGTCCTAAAAATGATAAATGATGTGCAAAGAAGAACAAACTGCCTGATTGTTTTCAGCACTACTTTCTGAAGCTTTGTTCCAGGCTGGAGGTTAACCACTTTGGGTTGTTGAGCAATTTTGTCTGCCAGCAAACAACAGTCAGGTGCCCAAATGTAAGCTGAAACAGGTTTGCTTCCTGTTTGTGCTGGCTGTGAAGAGATCCCTTCTTAATGCACTTTCAGTTAAAGAGATGGGGGACTAGATTGCTAACAAGGGTTGACCTTTAGATACTTTTTCAAAGCCATTAACACAGCAACACACCTACATCACACAATGAGCTAAATAGCTCATTAAAGGCTTAAAACCACATTCTGTTCATTAAATACCAACTCATCTCCCAAAACAAATGAGATCTCAAGAGATCAAGATCAAGATTAACCACAGAGTGGGATTAAGCTCTCTCTCTCTCTTCGCTCTACAATGTTCAAATTCCATCAAAAGACAGCAAACCTGACTCAATATCAAATCATCTTTTCAAAACACTAGCCTGTTTTATCCAAGAGGAACACAAAATCAATCATAGCACGACTTTCAAAATAAAAACAGCTAATGGCAACACAAAAACTGCTTCACTGTTCATGTTTCAGGTCCACTGCATCAAACCAAAACATACAAACCACTGACAGGTGAAGTAAATAACTTTGATTATTTTGTTCCATTGCATTGTTCTGCTGGGAAACCTTTGGTTCTGGCATTCATGTGGATACCACCTGACATGTTCCACCCACTCAAACACCGTTGCAGACCAAGTACCCCCCCTCATGGCAACAGTACTCCCCAATGGCAGTGGCCCGCTATAAGGATAGCGCCATGCCACAGCTTGAAATTACTGCCAGTGATCAACAGCTCTTGCTCTTCTTTGATCACCACCATGCAATCTTGCTCCTCTTCCCATCTGTCCTTCTCCTTTGTCCTGGTTCAACTATCCCTCTCCGTCATCCAGACTATTTTCTCTCTCTGCCTCTGTGTTTTTCCGTTTCTTCACTGAACAAAATCAATCCAAAAAATCTCCATTTTACTGTAAATGTCCATGAGATTTAAAGAACTTCTGCACCTGATTGGAATATGGATGGTCCATTTTACAACTTATAGCAGCTATTGGTCAATGTTTCAATGATGCAGCTATCTCGACCTACCCTTTGAGCTGCTCTTGTTGCAACAGAGGCTTTTTTTAATATTGCGAAAATTAGGCCTATCCTGTCCCGAAAAGATGCAGAAAAAAGCCTAGAGTTTTGTTACCTCTAGGCTAGATTACTGTAACTCTCTATTATCAGGTAGCTCTAGTAAGTCCTTAAAAACTCTCCAGCTAATTCAGAATGCAGCAGCACATGTACTAACAGGAACTAAGACACAAGATCATATTTCTCCTGTTTTAGCTTCGCTGCACTGGCTCCCTGTAAAATCCAGAATTGAATTTAAAATCCTACTGTTAACTTAAAAAGCTCTAAATGGTCAAGCTCCATCATATCTTAGAGAGCTCATAGTGCCATATTATCCCACCAGAACACTGCGCTCTGAGAACGCAGGGTTACTCGTGGTCCCTAAAGTCTCCAAAAGCAGATCAGGAGCCAGAGCCTTCAGCTATCAGGCTCCTCTCCTGTGGAATCATCTTCCTGTTACGGTCCAGGAGGCAGACACCGTCTCCACATTTAAGACTAGACTTAAGACTTTCCTCTTTGATAAAGCTTATAGTTAGGGCTGGCTCAGGCTTGCCCTGTACCAGCCCCTAGTTAGGCTGACTTAAACCTCACTTAAAGGGATAGTGCACCCAAAAATGAAAATTCAGCCATTATCTACTCACCCATATGCCGAGGGAGGCTCAGGTGAAGTTTTAGAGTCCTCACATCACTTGCAGAGATCCAAGGGGAGAGTGGGTAGCAGCACAACTGCACACCTAATGGCTGACGGTGCCCCAGATTCAAACGTCCAAAAACACATAATTGAAACCACAAAATATCTCCATACTGCTCGTCCGTCAAACTGCCTCTCTGTGGACCGTGCTCACGTGTGCGTCAGCCATTAGGTGTGCAGTTGAACTGTTACCCACTCTCCCCTTGGATCTCTACAAGTGATGTGAGGACTCAAACTTCACCAGAGCCTCCCTCAGCATATGGGTGAGTAGATAATGGCTGAATTTTCATTTTTGGGTGCACTATCCCTTTAAGGCTGTGGTTAACAATTGTCATGAGTAACACAAATCATTGCCTCTCCACTGTGCATTAGCATCTTTATAGTTTCTCAGCAAAGAGAGATTTAAAAAAATCATTAAAACAGTGAATAATTATTCTGTTTCTTTGCTGTCCCAGGCTAAATGTTCTCTGTATGAACTGAAATGTACTGACAGTATATTTTTGCAAGAGGATGGACACATTCATGTTTGTGTGTCCATGTGTACAGTACCATTCAATCCCTGAAAAATATGAGTACTGATTCCAAGTGAACTTTAAGTAAACTGTTGAGTTTCCGGCAAGAGGAACACAAAAACAGACACATCTTCACACACAAAGTTCCTTCCACTGACCCTGACCAGTGTGTGTGTGTGAGTGTGTGTGCAAACAGCGCACTGTTTGCAAACGCTGTTTCACAAGTAATTATTACTCCCTCATTACGAGTGGGAGGCCTGGCTACAGCTCAACAGCATCACAGCCGTTGGCAGTCGCGGCTGATGGGACTGACATCAGGTCTGCAGAAACTCAGCTTTCGTTACAGCCTGAAAACATCTGTTCAGACCAGTGGCGGTTGTTTGAAATGGGGGGCCAGGCCGGGGCCATGTAGTAGTAGTAGTAGTAGTAGTAGTAGTTTATTCAGTCATGACAACACCAAACATTGTACACAGTATTGACATTTCACACAAAATCACAAAATCAAGAATCATGTGTTGAACATTGACTGAAAAGGCATAGGCAGAAGCAGACTGCTTATAAGAGCCTATCCTATATTATTAACTTTTTAGCCTACCAACCTCCAGAAAAACAAAGAAACCACAACAACAGATAATTAATCACACTTATAAGCTTCAAAGATAGCTTTACAAACCATTTTCTTAAAAACCAAAAGAGAATGACATGTTTTTTAAATTTATGTTGGCATCATTCCAGAATTTAACGCCAATAATGGAGACACATCTCCTTTTCATACCTTTTTTAGCTTTTTGTACAGTAAACTTGCAAGCACCTCTAAGATTATAAGGACTGTCCTGAATTGAAAAGAACCCCTGTATTGAGTCAGGGAGCATTTTTGATTTTGCTCTAAACATAATTTGCATTATTTTATAATAAAACAGATCATTAAATTTCATAACATGGGAATTTAGAAAAAGTATTTCTGTGTGAGCATAATAATCAGCCTTATTGATAATACGTATAGCTCGTTTTTGCAGTTTTATTATTGAGTTTATGATGGTTTTAAAGGTGGATCCCCACAATTCCACACAGTAAGATATATAGGGAACAGTCAATGAGTAGTAGATCAAATGCAAAGCCTTGGAATTCAATACATTTCTGGATTTATAAAGGATTGCAAGTGATTTTGAGATTTTCCCTTTAATATATTCAATGTGTTGTTTCCATGTTAGCTTTTGATCAATGACAACCCCAAGGAATTTAGTCTCAGAAACTCTTTCGATGTCAACATTACAGATTTTTATTTTAACATTACAATCACTTTCATTTGGATTCGCAAAAACCATAAATGTGTGATTTTAGCAGTACCAGATACTGTATATTAAACCGATTGTTACACACCACCACATCCATAGGTTTGGATAGAATCTTGGAACCACTATTGGTTCAGACAGACTGCATCTTAGGCCATTAAGAAAACCCTCTCTGCATATCTTACGGTTTCTAAATGCAGCATCTGAAGCCCTTCAGTATATTTGATGTTGAAGTTGATGTTCTTACCCCATTCTGTTTTTTTTTTTTTTTCCATAGACGGTGTATTGAGATGCACAAAATGACAGCTCCCAAAAAGTAAAACAGCAATCTGCGATTTTAAGTGTAGGAGAGTAAAGTACTTTCAACTCCTTTCCTTGGACTACGCCTATCTTCAAACAAACTATTCATTTTGATCTTAACAACACATTTGTGAATCTATCTTCATCTGTTACAACAGACAGACAGACAGACGCAAAATACTCAATACAGCTTCTAAGGAAGTTTTTGCTAAAATTGGTGTCTCCAGGACCAAAGTCCACCATGATGAAAAAACACTATCATCACGTTGTCAGTGGTCTCTCATGTCTACATATTACACGCTAGCTATCTTCTTTTGTTTGCTGTTGACATTGCAGGACGCCGCTACCGATGCCGGGACGTCAACAAAACCACAAGGTTAGGTTTAGAAAAGAAAACACAATGCTTTGGCAGGTCAAAGTCTGGGGTTTGTTGGGACTTTAGGGACTTTCCAGATCCTTACAATACATCCTTACCAGTAGGGTTTCAACCTAATGCCGTTCAGCCGACCAGCGGCATGTCGTAACCCCATGTAAAGCGACATTTGAGGAGATCCCTGACAGCAGTATTCAACGATTTCAAATGTGAACAAACTGAAAACACTTAAGCCCTGTTTAGACGGTTTCTCTAAAAACAGAACAGTCTGTCCTTTGCATTTTAAAAAACTTCTGTGTTTATATGACGACGTTATTGAAATGATCCCCATTCACACGAGCTGCAAAATCTATTGGAAACGCTGTAGTATGCACACCAGGCCAATGGGTGGCAGTGTAAATTTGCAAAGCAACACCACAGCATGACTCCATGCGCCTGCGCTGAAGCACCTTCCTCTACAACGCAGTGATTACAAACCAAAACAAAGAAGACACGATGGCAAAAGCACACACAGTTAACTTTGTCTGGATGGACGATGAGGTGGAGTTGCTACAGTAACAGATCTACACTTCACTTTAAATCAACAGGGTGATTTAAAGTTAACAGAGGAACTGCATATTGCGCCTTTACATGACAACAGAAACACTGCCGTTTCCATAAAGTTGCACTCTGGAACCCGTTTTCAAAACGTTGCGTTTTCAGGCACCCAAAACGCCGCTGTCGTGTAAACGATCGGCCAAAACGCAACTAAAGTTTACCATTTTCAGTTGAGATTGTTGTTGTATAAACGGGGCCTTAGACTCAAGAGGTGAAAACAATAACAACCATTACAATGTTGTCACATCTGGTAAAAGATGGTTTCTGTCTTTCTGGGTAGTTCATGTCACGCTGATGTATGTTTAAGCAGGGACGATTCTAGGATCAGAGGTTTAGGGGTGCTGAGCACCCAGAGAGCTGCCTGGCCAGGCAAGATAAATTTTATTGTTTTGTACATTTAAACTCAATTTCATTCCCACATTTGTGAAAGAAAAGCACAGCACTTTTTGGGAAAGTCTGTGACTAAACCATCAAATCTGATAAAGGTTATTTAAATGCTGAGCCACAGCAAAAGAGGAATGGATTGGAATCATAAAAGAAACATATCGTAACCCTAATTTCTGGGGGAAGACAACTCATTTTGATACAGCAGCTCCTCAACATACACATAAACAGTATGTATGTTTCTGGAGTAAACCACCCCCCTATAGTGAGCACCAAAAATACCAAAAATGGACCTTGGACTCATTTTTTGGACTTTTATTTGAAATGCAATGCACAACATGTAACATTAACACATTAACAGTAATTGACTTTTTCAGTGTTTGTCTCTGCCTTTTGCTTTCTTGTCACAATAGGAGTTATAATGTTAATGGTGGACATCCAGTCAGTTAGCTAGTCAGTAGCACCTTGGCTTTAATATTAACACATGCACATGACACAACATCTAGCTTCACTCATTCCAATTCAAACAGAGGACAGTGGTACTGACCACCTGTAACGTTTCCTAGCTAGAAGAAACGTCAGCTAACTGCTACCTAAAAACATAAACAGTGACCTATGATTAAATGCAGCAAAAATGAGGACTGGTAATGATAATAATGTGTTGGTATTGAGTGGTAGAAGTTAAGAAATGTGCCACATATCCTGGTTTCAGCCAGGTACTTACACCACTACTGCTTACCCACTCCAGAAGGCAGCGCATTGCACAGTGCAGATAGAGCGCTCAGAGCCTGAGTCGGGGAAAGTATTGTGTAATGTATTTTTGTTGTTAAAATATTACGTTTCAACTAAGTACTGTATGGTTTTGACACATTTCTAGCTTGTTAAAAAGGGACATACAGTAAAAAAAAAAAAAAAAAAAAAAAAAAAAAAACCTCAAATTTTAGGGGTGCTGGGATTCAATTTAGGGGTGCTCCAGCAACCCCAAAAATGGGCTAGAAACACCTATGCGTACAAGTGTTCATTTTTCTTACAAGTTTTAATTGGTTCTTTGTTGCTCTAAGGAGAATGTTACATCATTATGGACAGCTATGTGTATCGGTGTGCTGTTTGATGGCACTGTTTATTAGGTCACAAGGGTGTATGGGCAGGAATCACTACTGCACAGATCCCCAGTGCGAGACAGAAGCGCCCACATCTGGGATTTTTTGCCTTCGTTGTTGCACAGTGGGAGGAAGTGTACAGTCTGTGGTTCCATCTATGACACTGTATTGATAGTTTGGATGAAAGCATCAGCTAAGTCAATTTAATGTAATTCCATTGTGTGTTTGAGCTGTATTGTTTTCTTTTTCAGGACCTATTGCAATTTTTATCCGCTGCAGTGAGGGCTTTTCTGTATTGTGTGGACATTGTGGCCGGTCTGCACTGAGTCAAAAGACTGTTTGAGGGTTAAGACTTTGTTTAAAGGTTGAGGTGAGAAATAGTTGTGGGTAGGTCAGGCATTTATTGTAGTTGTGATGGGTAAGGTTAAGGCCAACAGCTTGGGAATATATCATGTCCATAAGGGCGCTCAGAAGAGTAGTAAGGCAAACAATTCAGTTCAATTCAATTTCATTTATAAAGCCCAATATCACAAATCACAATTTGCCTCACAGGGCTTTACAGCATACGACATCCCTCTGTCCTTAAGACCCTCGCAGCGGATAAGGACAAATTCCCCAAAAAAAACCTTTAATGGGAGGAAAAAAAACGGTAGAAACCTCAGGAAGAGCAACTGAGGAGGGATCCCTCTTCCAGGACAGACAGACGTGCAATAGATGTCGTACAGAACAGATCAGCATAATAAATTAACAGTAATCCGTATGAGAGAGAGAGAGAGAGAGAGAGAGAGAGAGAGAGAGAGAGAGGGAGACAGTAATGACAGTAGCTTACAACAACATTACTGAAAGTAATAATATTATAGTTATAGTTCTGGTTACTGTGGTACAATATGTTGAAAGTATGTCTTAATATCTGGCAGTATACATGTGTGACAATAGTCATATGTGTAAAATAACAGTAGAAGTATGACTAATGACTAATGATGGCAGCAGCAGCAGCAAGAGGCATCTGGCAGGACCACGGCAGCAGCACAACCACACACGTCACGCTGTCCAGGCACCGCTGTGATATGAGTTAATCTGAGAGACAGTGACATCCAGAATGGGAGAGAGAGAGAGAGAGAGAGAGAGAGAGAGAAGGAGAGAGGGTGCCCGGTGTATTATAGGGGGGTCCTCCGGCAGACTAGGCCTAAGTCAGCCTAACTAGGGGCTGGTACAGGGCAAGCCTGAGCCAGCCCTAACTATAAGCTTTATCAAAGAGGAAAGTCTTAAGTCTAGTCTTAAATGTGGAGACGGTGTCTGCCTCCCGGACCGCAACAGGAAGATGATTCCACAGGAGAGGAGCCTGATAGCTGAAGGCTCTGGCTCCTGATCTACTTTTGGAGACTTTAGGGACCACGAGTAACCCTGCGTTCTCAGAGCGCAGTGTTCTGGTGGGATAATATGGCACTATGAGCTCTCTAAGATATGACGGAGCTTGACCATTTAGAGCTTTTTAAGTTAACAGCAGGATTTTAAATTCAATGCTGGATTTTACAGGGAGCCAGTGCAGAGAAGCTAAAACAGGAGAAATATGATCTTGTGTCTTAGTTCCTGTTAGTACACGTGCTGCTGCATTCTGAATTAGCTGGAGAGTTTTTAAGGACTTACTAGAGCTACCTGATAATAGAGAGTTACAGTAATCCAGCCTAGAGGTAACAAAAGCGTGGACCAATTTTTCTGCATCTTTTCGGGTCAGGATAGGCCTAATTTTCACAATATTACGCAGATGAAAAAATGCAGTCCGTGAGGTTTGTTTTAAATGAGAATTAAAAGACAGATCTTGATCAAATATTACTCCGAGGTTTCTTACGGTAGCGCTAGAGGCCAGAGCAATGCCATCTAGAGAAACTATGTCATCAGATAAAGAGTCTCTGAGTTGTTTGGGGCCAAGAACAATAACTTCAGTTTTGTCTGAATTTAACATCAGGAAATTGGTGCTCATCCAGGTTTTTATGTCTTTAAGGCAGTTATGGAGTTTAGTTAATTGATTACTTTCTTCTGGCTTCATTGATAAATACAACTGTGTATCATCCGCATAACAATGGAAATTTATAGAGTGATTTCTAATGATGTTACCTAAAGGAAGCATATATAGAGTAAATAGGATTGGTCCGAGCACAGAACCTTGCGGAACTCCAAAACAAACTTTAGTACGTAAGGATGATTCATTATGAACGTCAACAAACTGAAAACGATCAGATAAATAAGATTTAAACCAGCTCAGTGCAGAACCTTTCAGGTCAATTAAGTGTTTCAGTCTCTGTAGCAGAAGTTGATGGTCAAAACGCTGCACTAAGATCTAATAAAACAAGTACAGAGACGAGTCCTTTGTCTGAAGCAATCAGAAGGTCATTTGTAATTTTAACTAGTGCTGTCTCAGTGCTATGATGCACTCTAAATCCTGACTGAAATTCCTCAAATAAATTATTATCATGGAGAAAATCACACAGCTGGTCTGCGACTACTTTCTCAAGGATCTTTGACATAAAGGGAAGATTAGATATTGGTCTATAGTTGTCTAACACCTCTGGATCCAGGGTGGGCTTTTTTAGTAGAGGTTTAATTACAGCTACCTTAAAAGACTGTGGTACATAGCCTGTTACTAAGGATAGATTGATCATATCTAATATATGAGTGTTAACTAAAGGAAAGACCTCCTTAAGTAGCCTAGTTGGGATGGGGTCTAAGAGACACGTTGATGATTTAGAAGCAGAAATCACTGCTGTCAATTCTTGAAGAGAAATTGGGGAGAAGCAATCTAAATATATATTAGGTCTAACAGCTGTGTTTGAGGTTAGATATGTACTATCTGAGGACAGGAGGTCATGAATTTTGCCTCTAATAGTTAGAATTTTGTTATTAAAAAAGCTCATAAAATCATTACTGCTAAGGGCTAAAGGAATACAAGACTCAATAGAGCTTTGACTCTCAGTCAGCCTGGCTACAGTGCTGAAAAGAAACCTGGGGTTGTTCTTATTGTCTTCTATTAATGCTGAGTAATAGTTTGCTCTGGCATTGTGGAGGCCCCTCTTATAAGTTTTGAGACTGTCTGTCCAGATTAAACGAGATTCTTCCAGTTTGGTTAATCGCCAATTCCTTTCAAATTTTCGCGATATTTGTTTTAATTTACGGGTTTGAGAGTTATACCAAGGAGTGAACTTTCTTTACTTTGTTAATTTCTTTTTAAGAGGAGCTAGAGGAAGTGTTGTGCTATCAGTGTTGGGCGCTATCAACAAAATGATCAGTTCGAAAAGAGGTTAAAGTCGGTATGAGAAACCTCTGTTACTGAAGGACTTGGCATTGAATTTAACGACGGAGTAATCTTTTCCTTAAATTTTGCGACAGCACTATCTGATAAACATCTAGTATAGTAACTGTTGCTGAGTGGCGTGTAATCGAGTAAAAAGAAATCAAAAGTAATAAAATAATGATCCGATAGTGAGGGATTCTGTAGAAAGACTTTTAGGTTATCAATTTCAATTAAATACGTCAGAACTAGATCGAGGGTATGGTTAAAACAGTGAGTGGGTTCATGTACACCCTGACTGAAGCCAATGGAGTCTATTAATGAGATAAACGCAGTAGCCAGGGAGTCATTATCAACGTCGACATGAATGTTAAAATCGCCTACAATAATAACTTTATCTGATTTAGGAACTAAACTGGATAAAAACTCTGAGAATTCAGATACAAATTCAGAATACGGGCCAGGAGCACGGTACACTATAACAAATAAAAGTGGCTGCGAGGTTTTCCAGGTCGGATGTAAAAGACTAAGAACGAGGCTTTCAAATGAATTATAATCTAGTTTAGGTTTAGGGCTGATTAACAGACTAGAGTTAAAAATGGCTGCAACTCCCCCTCCTCGGCCGCTCCCTCGAGGAATGTGGGTATTATTATGACTGGGAGGAGTGGACTCATTTAGATTAACATATTCATCTGGACACAGCCAGGTTTCAGTGAGACTGAGTAAATCAATATGATTATCTGATATTAATTTGTTTACTAACACTGCTTTAGACGATAGAGACCTGATATTTAACAGTCCGCATTTAATTCTCCTGTTTTGTCTTTCTGTCACAGAAGAGGTTTTAATTTTTATGAGGTTGTTATGCACAACTCCTCTTTGTTTAATTTTAGATTTAAATAATTTAGGTGGTCGGGGGACAGACACCGTATGTATAAAACTATGAAAACTATGGCTGGGTAACTGAACTAGAAGCTCAGAGAAGCACATAGGACTGCAACTCTGAGTCCTGGTCTCAACTCTGGGTTGTCAGGGATTTGAATTACTAATAAAATTTCCCAGGTTCCTAGAAATGAGAGCAGCTCCATCCAAAGTGGGATGAATGCCGTCTCTCCTAATAAGACCAGGTTTTCCCCAGAAAGTTTGCCAATTATTAGCGAAACCCACATTGTTTGCTGGACACCACCTGGACAGCCAGCGATTAAATAATGACATGCGGCTAAACATGTCATCAGTGGTCAGATTTGGGAGGGGTCCAGAGAAAACTCCGGAGTCCGACATCGTTTTTGCATATTCACACACTGAGGCAATATTGAGACAAAAACAGAAGGAAAGGACCACAATAAGCTAAAGGACATAAAGTGTACAGTAACTTCCCTTCTGCAGGGGTTCAGAGGAGGTGAGATGTGTTTGACCACTGTAGTTTGGATTACGAAAATACAATAGTACTTCTGTCATGTGGTGGCCCACTTTGACATGAGCCTGTGAAACAGTCCTTAGCCAGAGAAACGCTGCTGAAGGAATGATAACAAGAGACCAGTAATCTCAAGGAAAGTGGAATGAGATGATGGCGACAGTGAGACGGAGACAACGTGGATGAGCAGCAGATGAGGTGCGTGGGAGTAATGCTGCTCTGCTCTTTGTCAGAGTCCAACCAGCAGCTTTTTTACAAACACTGTCATTTCAACTGTTTTTGAAGTTTAAATAGACAATTGGGATAATTCGGGTATGACATGATGTTACAACTGGATGAAGACCAAACTGTGAATACTGAACATATTATTCTACAAACATCACTGCTCACTGATCCTTTTCTTTTAATTTGCTTGTTCTTTGAAAGGAGAATAATAACGTCTCCCACATGCCCGTAACACATCATGTGATTATGCTACAGCTATCAAATCTAATTCTGTACTTCTCGAGGAAATGCCCAGGCATGGTTTTAGGTTATTCAAAGGAGCAGTGTGCAGGATTTATGGCATCTAGCGGTGAGGACTGCAGATTGCAACCAGCTACAACTTCCCCTATGTGCCAAGTGCAAACTGCCAGTTAGGATTCCTGCAGCGTTCAATGTTCAGGAGGCTTTTACCAAGAGTTTGATTATCTGCAGAGGTCTGTTTTTTCAACGACAAAGATGAGATCTTAAAAAACTGAAAATAGATCTTCATAATAAAATCTATGTTTCGGATATGGCTCAGTTATCTGAGTGTAGCTGTACAGTAAGAACACAGTCTGAACTGTGACAGAGCTTTAAGTTTAGTTTTCAGCACCAATTTAAACCTCCAGACTAACATGTTGCAGATTTAGAAAGAATTCAGCACAAAATAAAGTTTTTTTTTCTACTCCTGAACAGTGACATCAATAAGTCACTTTGAACCTGGGTTGTTGTTGTCAAAGTTTCTGAGACCATAAAATAGAGATTTTGAGCTTTTCAAAGGATGATCAATACACGCCTGTGTCCACATAATGAATCTTTTTTATGTGGTCACATATGCCTAAAGAAAAAGCACTGCCCTGAACATCTTTTTTCAGGGCACTCTGCCTTTTTTGTGCAGCTGCTCCCAGCACTTCTGGTTCAGGAAGTAAATATGTCACGTTTTGATTTCAAACTCATCCATAAATGCTTTCATAATCGGGCTCTCCAGGTGCTCAGTGAACTTTAGGTTCCACTCAGAGCTTCTGGTTCAGTAACATGTGGAGCAGCCAATGGGAATTGTAAAGTTCTCCTGTGTAAATCCTCATTTGAAATTAGAAGATGTGGAATTCTTTACCTACAGAACTCAAATTGGATCCTGATTTCAATCACTAAACTCAAACTGAAACGGTTTTTGAAGAGGAATCAGTTATGCAGTTGTGAATAATTTGGTGCTTCCTATTTATGGTGCAAATTATGTATTGCATTTTTTGTCTTGTATTGGTGTGTCTGTATTTTTGCTGTTGTTTGTACTTTGCACTGTTAGTTGTGATCTTGTTATTGAGGCTTTTGTTTCTTAAGGCCCGTGCTCTCTTAGGGTTTGTCCACACCAACGTGGGTATTTATAACTATTATATAACTATTTATAACTGTGACCCTTTGCTCACGGTTTGGCCTTTCATCCACACGTAACCGCAGTTTTGGGCCCCTGTAACCGGAGTTATTTGTAACCGGAGTCCAGGGTGAACAGATTGCCAGGCTGGTCACGCAAAAGTCATCGAATCGGAAAGCAACAAGTTCAAACATCGGATCAAGGAGGCCATAGAGATCAGGCGGGACAGGGACACCATCAACCGGGATGAGGGGGCTTTCATGCTGTCACACACCTGGGACTCTCTCCTCCAAAGAACACCAGGTGGCGGGTGGTGTGACCAGCTTGGCAATCCGATTTGCCAGGCTGGTCACGCCACCGGGATACTACCAGCTGATAAAGACACGTCATGACGCACGTCAGATGACGCTTCTGAAGTGACAGTTGAAACATGTCAAGGCAAACTACATCTCCTTAAAAACTCAATGTCTGGAAAAAAGAAACTTTCTACACTTAAGAAACAAATTAGCAATATTTTTGTCTAAAACACACTAAATAAAGCAGTTTCACGTTAGAAATCAGTCTTTTTCTGACACTGTTTGGCTCTGCGCAGAGGGACTGCTAACTATGGTGGCCAACATGAAAATGCAAATCCATATCTAGAGGCAGTGTCTTGTTTGTCCATTCTGGGCTACTGTAGAAACATGGTGGTGCAACATGGCAATTTCTGTAGACAAGGACCTGCTCCCTATACAGATATTAACGGCTCATTATTATCATAAGGCAACAAAACCAAGACGATTCTTATCTTCAGGTGATTGTAAACATACTTATAATATTATAATGCATATCTGCCAATATATCCCCCTAAATCCTGCACACTGGACCTTTAAGTTAAAAACTAAGAAGACACAAATGTTCAGGGATCAATAAATGAAACCCCCAGTCAGCGGCCTCAGCAACCTGATTCAAACCAGCACAAACCCCAGCTCTGGGGGACCAGACAGCCCTGACTCCCCACCAGATCAGCAAACTTTCTGTTGCTGCCATTACACAGATTAGACCCTGCACTCCCGCTGGCCACCTGCTCTCTGTGACACCCAGTGGCAGGGGGTGAGGCAAAGGGGCCGTGAGGTGAGAGAGCAGGACAAGGAGGGGCAGAGAGAATGAGTACAGTACTGATTCAAAGCATGGGTAACATTAGGTTATTTTACGAAACGTGCATATGCCCATGGTCATCTGGTGGGAGGGGCTTAGGAGAGGGAGGAGGGTGTATTTTGAAATTCTGACCTTTATTCTTTGCCTTTTCCAGATTTCTGCAGACCCCACAGTTTAAATGTCCTAATTGTGAAAAAATGTCCTCCTAAAGCCCAATTCATTTGTTTTGATCGACCAAGATATTCAATCAATCATAAAAAGCAGGGAAACAAAAAGAAAATCATCACATTCGAGAGGCCAGAACGAACACTTTTGATGATACTCATCACGTCAGCCCTAAAACAAACACAGTGGCATGAATCGGATTCACAGGAGTTTAGGCTGAATGTTTAAAGTCCACTGTCACAACATATTGCAGCCAAAAAGCAAAAAAGCTAGAAAAGCGGTTTTACTGAAATCAAAGCCAACATGTGACTAAAATTATCATATTTAGCTATTGCGCCTCCGTAAAATGTATTTTGGTGGACGTTCACACAGATGAGGCACATTTTACTGATAAATAATTTGATCAAGTAATTGATAAGTTATGTAAGTAGATTTTTAAAAAAAGCTGAGGGTCACTTTATGTAAAACGCACCAACTGACCACATCAGAGACAATAAACAACAGAGGATGGTGTTCATAGTCTCACCTTTCAGACACAGCTCATTGGATTTCCGCTCTGACTAAAATTACACTCATGTGCTTGAGCATGTTCCAAGATCTGCCTTTGATTTTCAATAAGAAAGACTGTCTTTACATAACCAGATACGAAACATGGTTTTTTGTTCACCGACAGCTGCACTCTACTTGGGCAGAAAGGGACGCTGGATGGCCAAGCCATGAGGACAAGCGCCAGTTTGGCTGCAGATGCGGATCTGGTGGGACGCCATCCACAGAGGGGAAAATAATGAGCTGTTAAAGAACACTGTCCAGACAGGAAAAGCTCATTAAAGCTCTGAGGGCGGAGTTCTCATCGCCTGACACATTACAGACCTTTCCCACCCTCTTGTTGTGTCCCTGCACTGGAGCAGGATCCTCTGGAGGACTTGGCTCACGTAGGTGTGTCTGTCAGGTCATGCTCACCGTGCCCTACGTCCCAAAACGAGAGAGACTGATGTTAATAGGGCTTTTGGAGGGTCCTCAACTCATAAAATCAGACTGTGCCTTTTCACTTCAACGCAGGATGGACAATTAGCTAACAATGCCACAGTTCATCTGTCAGTGACATTCTGTCATGAACAAAATACCAGGACTGTAACAGGAACAAACAACTGAGTCTTGCTTTCATTGTTTATGTCGTGCAATGGCCTTGTGATTATTTCATTATTTGGTAGATACGACGGCTAAACAATACCTCCTGACTTCATGAGTTTATGTAAGCTTATTAAGTTCCTTAAATCTATTGAAGATGCACTTGGCTTTCAAATCTGAACTTTGGAGGATCCATCCCCTGAACCGGGACACGTCTTGTGTCTTCGCTGAAGACTTTCTGGGAAATTCAAAACAACAATATAAACCAATCCACCAGTAACGCCAGCTGCCTCTCAGCTATGTGACTGCCATCCTTGTGATTTTAATTGCACTGACAAAAAGAAGCTGACTGCTGGGTTCTTTAGGCCTCACTGAGCATTTCTTGGTGTTGAAATACAAAAAGCTGGCCAAAAACCTGCAGATCACTACATGCACGGTAAATTGTGCAAAACATGTTCAGTTCTAGAGGACTCAGCCCCTGCCCATTCAGGGCACATGTATCAGGTTTGTCTGGACTCTCACATGGGTTGAGATGGGTCCAACAAACGTGTTCTCATCCCATCTCATCAAACATCATCGAATATCAACATTTTGTCAGTGGACTTCACCTTGATGTGTGACGCACTAAGTATCCTCCTGTGTCTGTGGTTAACATTCCGGTATGCCATGTCAATTCACGCCTGTAACATGGATTGTGTATTTCCAAATAACATTTTGGTTTTCACAGGAACTGTGAACAGTTTTTGCTTGTTAGATGCATACAGTCTTTTCAAAATAAACTTAAAACATCAGTAAAACACCTCGGATATGTATGTGTATTTCCTTGTGCAACAAATGCAAGTAGGTCGTTTTAGAAAAAAACATCATGGTTTGGCTCAACATTTACACACGAAGCAAACAGCAGACTCCTGGGTGAAAGTCAAGGATTTGATGGACCCATCCACCTCCAGTCCCACTCGCCCTGTAGGGACTTTCCAGCTCTTTATGTTACGTTGTTACCAGCGGCATTATAAACAAACACCGTATCGCAAAAGGTGCCTTTTTGCATCAGTGTGTGACATTGAAATCATTGATAAAGTAGCAGCATTCAAGGACTTGGAAATGAGAACAGGCTGTTCTAACTTGCAAGAAAAAATAACACATAACTTCTAAAGGCATGTCAGCAGAAGTTGGGTTTTCAAAAGCCTGCTGGGATTGGCTGGTTTGGTTTGACAGTTAATCGTGCCCAGCAGTTGGATTCTCGGGATACCACAAGATCACACGAAAATCCATCTTGTCAGGCTTCAAGTAATGCGTCTGTGTCCAGTACAGTTGCCAGAAGGAAAATGATGGCTTTGTACATTTCTGCAACCCACAGATACGTTACATTTGTATGATTCGTACGTATCATAATGTTTAAAGGACAACTTCGGTATTTTTCAACCTGGGCTCTATTTCCCCATGTGTATGTGTGCGTATGATTCATAGGTACCACTCGTTCTAAAATTGGCTCAGTATTGAGCCGCGAAACGAGCTAAAACGGTAATGGGGGCAAATGCGTCCCATATAAAAGTGCTTTTTTTCGCCACTGACCGGTTCAGATCGCCAGTGTTATCTCTGTAGATAGTATATTGTAGCGGCCCTGGGGCAGTGGTGAGTGTGAATGAGTGGAGTCAGCTGTCAGTCAGTGTTGGAGCAGAGAGGCAGAAGGCGTCCCCACTCGGTATTGTAAATGAGTTTATGTGTGTGAAGTGTGTGTTACGCTAGAAGAGTCAGAGGACAGAGTCTTTTACGTGCTATCCTCTGGAGTGTTAGAGTTTCTGGAGTGCTCAAATAAACAGGCCTTTTTTCCGAACGCAAGAACAGGATGTCGCCCAGCACCCCATTCAGTTTTCATAGGTTGCCTTTGTCAGATGGCGAGATGCTGAAGTTGTGGCTAGTTGTGCTACAAATGGATGCTAACACTCCTGTCCAGACACTGCGCCTTGCAGACCGTCGGGTCTGCAGTGCTCACCTCTCCCAAGATGACTACTGCCAGACATCCAATCCCGAAACACCTCTTCCTCAAGAAAAAGGCTGTCCCACGAGTAGAGAGAGCTACAGACACAGTGGAGCAAAGCTCGTGACATCACACAGCCCAGAGGTAAGGGAAAGGCTAAGTTAGCATGCTATTTACAGAGATAGCACTGGCGATCTGAACCGGTCAGTGGCGAAAAAACACACGCTTCACACACACATACTCATTTACAATACCGAGCGGGGACGCCCTCCGCCTTTCTGCTCCTACACTGACTGACAGCTGACTCCACACATTCACAGTCACCACTGCCCCAGGGCCGCTACCATATGCTATCTACAGAGATAACACTGGCGATCTGAACCGGTCAGTGGCGAAAAAAAGCACTTTTATACGGGACGCATTTGCCCCTATTACCGTTTTAGCTCATTTTGCAGCTCAATACTGAACCAGTTTTAGAACGAGTGGTACCTATGAATCATACGCACACATACACATGGGGAAATAGAGCCCAGGTTGAAAAATACCGAAGTTGTCCTTTAAGTGACGTAGTGCATGAGCTTCCTTTGTGTTTGGGAGGAGGAGGGGATGGTGATGTTGAACCTTGGGGAGACGCCTGCCAAGCTATAGACCACTGATCGAGACCAAGAAACAAATGGCTGTAAAATGCCTGTTTAAGTACAAAGACACCACTTCACATCCATTAGTTCTGCACTGGAGCTGCCATGGGTCAGTATGAGTTGTGTTTATTTCAACATCTGGTATTTTACTAGAAGCTGAGGGACAATAAATGGTAGTGGTGGAGGTGCCATAAAAACTTGCAGTCTTGATCACAGTCTAACTTCAACGTTCAATTTGCAGAGGGGCTCAGCAGCCCTTACAAAGACCTAAGGTCCTCTGAAAGCAGTGTTACGGCATTAGTCCGAAGGGTCACTAAAAGTGATGCTCATAAATCGTAAAGGTTAATTATTTCTGCTTTTGTGGTCTTTTGTAATAGAAAATAAAAAATAATTAAACGTCTGCAGCTCTCAACAAGGAACAGAACAGGTTGTTATAAAATCAGTTAATGAATTGACAGCACCCTTTAAATTTCTCCAGTGAGCACTCCTTATCATCCTTTCTTAAAAGTAATAACTTTGCATATATTTGCCATATGAGTGCATCGACAAGGACAAGAACTCTCACAGACTTTCCCTCCCTCAGCCATGACCAGTCAGGTTCACTGATGAGCAGGGGTGCGCACAGACATTTTGAGGAGCTGTTGCTCTAACCTGAAAAACTAACCTTTTAATGCACTCTGAACCGAAGCTTTTGGGGTTGCCTCCTTCAGCTCTTTCTCTCTCTGCTGCCTCTCAATTGCATGTAGTCTCCATGCCTATCGCCTCGTTTCCACTTACATGCGTGACTGGTGTCCGTACATCTGTAAATATACAGATGATGTCCAATGCAAGGAATACATTTAATAATTTGAATTTGAATATCGTGGTATCGCAGATAGTCATTTATTGTTTGTATATTTACACTTGTTATTTACAGTGGTTACAGTTGATACTCCCTGCAGAGAGAATTATTAGTCCTTGGGTGTTATGTTGCAGTACCTCAGAGTTCAGCAGAGGGTTAACTGAGACTGTTAGAGTTGCTAAGGTCAATATTAAGCATGCAGAAGAAGTAGACTGCAGAAGGCACAAAGCCAGAGAGTTATACATGTGTTATGCTGCAAGATGGTTCAGTAAAGACCTTTGAAGCAAAGATCACTTGTGGAAAATGGATAGTTTATGAAGATGCAACAAATATATTTGAATATTTGAATAAATTCCTGCACTAACAACCTGGTCTCATCCTGAAGTCATTAAATATCGGCGCCTGGTCAGTGACTTCCAGCATCAGACACAGATGAAAAAAGCCATCCTTCCATGTAAGCATGATGTGTTGTTACGTAAGTTAAGGGGGCAAAAAGTCTGAGTAGGGTGGGTGAGAGCTGTGGTGGATGGGTCCAACAATCCAATCAAAGTTTCACCTGGGAGGCCGGTGTCAGCTTCCTGTATGACTGTAAAGCCAAACCCTTTATACAACCACATTCATGCTGGCTAATCGTAACCACATGCGTTTGTTGTTGAAGAAAAAAAACATCAATTTGCTGTGTTGTATAGACTTGGTGGTGTATAGACTTTGATTGTTGATTTTCTGGGATGCCATGTCAGCTTCTGCCTGTTAGATGCATTGTGTCTTTTCAAAATACTCGTCTGTTTTCACAGGAAATGTATAGTTTATATACAGTCTCTTACACTGGCACAACACCGCAAATTGGAACCAGGTCTCTCTCCAAAGTTGTCGAAATACGGTGCTTGGTTGGTGACTTCTGGCGTCAGACTGTCATTGTTATTTAATCAATAAATTTCAATCAATCAGTTTTATTTATGAAGCCCAGTATCACAAATCACAGTTTGCCTATCAGGGCTTTACAGCATACGACATCCCTCTGTCCATAGGACCCTCGCAGCGGATAAGGAAAAACTCCCTTTAACAGGGAAAAATGGTAGAAACCTCAGGAAGAGCAACTGAGGAGAGATCCCTCTTCCAGGACGGACAGACGTGCAATAGATGTCGTACAGAACAGATCAGCATAATAAATTAACAGTAATCCGTATGACACAGAAAGAGAGACAGAGAGAGATACAGGACCGACAGTAACGGTAATAGCTGACAACAACATTAATTAAAACGACACCCCCTGGTGGCGTCAGGGGGAAATGTGGTGGAAGAACAACACAAGCTATGGCAGTGGGAGTCCAAGACTGTCTCAAATCGCGTACTTCTGTACTTACACTTAATATTTTAAGTGCATAAGTGCGTTCACACTGAGAAGTATTGAAAAATTTGTTCACTATGAGTACCCGGATGGTGCATTCAAAATAGTCAAGAAGTTGAGTGTGGAACTGTGGACGCTTCTCACCCTCAGTGGTCGCCATCTTGGCTACGTAGACCACTTTTCAAACTGGAAATAGCGGCTGAGGACTGTGCGACCGTGAACGTCGCTGCATTGTACAAATACATGTGTTTTTTGCACTAAGCACCACTATACTGTTGTCGGGTATAAGCCAGCAGTATGTTTATTGGGTTAATTTAGCAGTCTGTAATGATTTGGTACTGTGAACAATAATGTGAATGCTAATGCTAGTTTGCTAACTAGCTAATTTGCGGCCGGCTGAAGGGAAAAACGTTAATTTGTGGTGTTGTACCAACCTGGTGGGTTTATTTTAAAAGAGACTGTATGCATCTTCAAATTTCCTGTGAAAACACTCAATGCATGTAACAGGCTGAAGTTGACACAGCGTCCCAGAACGTCAACAACCAACACACCCAGGGTACCCTGCACGTCGTGTCTGGACATGGAAAGTCCATGACCAAACGTCAATATGTGATGAGGTCAGAGTGAGAATGTGTTGGCAATAAACATGGGACGGGTTTTTATGAAAAATAGCAACAAATATTTCTGCACTGGTTCAAATAAAAACTTTTTATACTGTGGTAACATTTGTTGCCTGCAGACAAAAAATGCAGCAAATCCTCAACATCCTGAACAACTTCCTTTACTCTTTGTTTATCCTGTCCTGTGTGTGTGTGTGTGTGTACACCTGAATATCTTTACTTTAATAAGTTGAAAAGAGAAACATCTCATTTAAAGAGAGTAATCTCTGCGCTGTGGAGTTTGAGCTCATTTTTACAACTTTTTGCAATTTAAGAAAACAGAGCCCCCTCAGTTTTACAGCCCTGTTGTTAATAAAGTTGAGAAAAAACAGATAAAAATTTACACCAACACATTGCTCTCTGACCCTCGGCCTGTTTTATATTAATGACAGTGGGTTTACATGTAATGATAAGTTTGAGGCATTCAATAAAAAAAAATAATGGCTCTTTGGTTTTTATTGAGGGGTGTCTGTGTAGTTTATGGGGCAACTGAGACATTTCATCTTTTTAATGAATGTTTAGTGATAGACTTTGATGCTTGTTGATCATGAAGGAAATGTGTTCAAGCGTGAATACAAAGCAGCTTTTTCTGCTTTTATCGTTTTTGTTTACGCATTGTTGCCATGCTCGCTGATTCAAAAGTGTTTTTGTTTGGAGTTTTTTGAGATTTATTTTAAAAACAGTGCAGACAAATCTGAGTTTTACAACAAAATGATGAAATACAGATGCAATAAAAATTTCATCCAAACACCAGGTTTGATTCTGTCTGGTGTAAACACTTCATAAATCATTGAAAAGGTCAGAATCTGCAGTCATGGCAAACTCAAACACCGTTGCAGACCAAGTACCAGACTCAAGGTGTTGACCTGGCTTCTAAATTTCCCAGGTCCACCAAATTAAAAAAAAAAAAGATTCTGTCAGCGAATATGTTCATCATATGTCTATGGCCTGGCGCCTTTTCATTTTAATTTTGCCAAACCTCAACAGCCGTGACTAGGCTTGAGTCTTCATAGCGAGGTTAGCCATGGATTCCAAATCCAAAAAAAGGAAAAGTCTTGAAGGAAAATACCGAATCATGTGCTTTCACCACCAACTCTGCAATGTTAAAGTACTAAATTACTAGTCCATACCCATTGAGTGCACAGTTGCCCATGTACAGTTTCACATGCTGTGTGTTTGGGATACAGGTCATAGGAAATTGCAGATTAAATAGTCAACTGAACTCAATAAGAAGAGCAATTTGATAGTTTGATTGCTTTATTGAAAGTGCAGTAGTACCATTTCCAATAGTGGGATAGTTAGTGGGCTAAAACTGTACATTAGTAGTTGAGGTAGCACATTGAAAGGCAGATAGTTAAAGTGTTTATATGTTGTATGGACTTAACAGTGGGGCGCACTGGTAGAATGACTGACTGACTGACTGACTGACAGAATGACACACCGACAGTTTCCGTGATTATGTACAGCAAAAAAAAAAAAAAAAAAAAAATTGGTCCACAGGGGGAGCCGCAGCGATCTGTCGCATTTTAGCCATTTTTAAGCATTTGAGGCGTCCTGTTCTACATATCTACCAAGTTTAGTAAAAATCCATATGGCGGTTAGGCCTAGATAAGAAATGAGCTCTCTAGCGCCCCCATTTTGTTTGATGGGGTCAATAATGGAGGGGTCCCCTCAGATTATGTGTGCTCATATGCCTACAAAGTTGCGTGGTGATGGGTGAAGCCCTTGAGATGTTCTACACCTTTATGTGATGAGCCACGCCCTCCACAATATTCATTGCCTTATAGAAGCTCAGTTTTAGTAAGTTTTCCAACTTTTGCCAAGAGGGAACTTTAGATATTGGTCCCTAGATTATGTTCACCCAGTTTCATGCTGATCACTCAAACTTCCTAGGAAGAGATCCATTTGAAGTGTTTTTCAAAAAATTCGAAATGACGGAAAATCTATATAACTGGAAGTTATGGGTTCTTGAGGCAAATGTGTTCCTCATGAGGAGAGGCATCTCTGTGCAAAGTTTCATGTCTCTACGACATACGGGGCATGAGATATGCCCATTCAAAGTTTGCAATTTCAATCGGTTGCTATAGCGCCCCCCTTTGGCCAATTGATGTAATATTGCTTCATTCACATCCTCCCATGACCCTCTACTACTGTGCCAAATTTAGTGATGTTGATAGGCTAATTTAGACTTGCTGGCTCGGTCAACTCAAATGTCTTTTGCGTGTAATGGATGCCGATCCAAAATTCCCAAAATAGAAAATTAAGTTGTCAGCATGTACAAATAAGTGAGGGGGATTTTAATGATGTGTGCGCCGCAATGGAAACAAACATGCTTCCATTCAGCTTTCATCAGCTTTACTTCAAATATGTTTTGCACTTTTGTTTTTGCCCCAAATGTCTGACCCTGCTTTAAACCCACCACATTATTTTCAGAATGTAAGCTAGTAGTAGCTACAGCCCTGGATACGAGTGACGAGTCTTCATAAGAAATATGATAGGCTCTTTTTGAAAGCTGTGGTTTCAGAGGGTTAAATGTCGGTCTGATGTGTCTCAAACATTTTGACATATTGATTGCACACTTGCTGACTGTATTCCAGTGTTTACACTCATCACTTCCTGTGTGGAGGAGATTTCCCATTTCATTCTAATCAACCAGGGGAATCAGGAGCCTCCTCAGTGCGGACGGGATGCTCTGTTCGGCTCCACACACACACTTTCTGAAGAAAATTGGCCAGTGATTTGGCTCCTGTTGTGGGGCCGTCTGTGTTGGACGTGATCAAAGTTCAGAACGCCTGCCTGTTGCATACACAGAGCTCCTGGGTGTAAAGATACAGTTCAGCCCCAAATCATTAAAGCATATTTTTCCACTTACCTGTAGAGCTGTTTATCAGTTTAGACTGTTTTGGTGTGAGTTGCAGAGTGCTGAAGATATGCTGACAATGTTGTCTTGTATATCGGCTGCCATCCGTTCTAGCTTTCCCGAAACCTTCTGTCAGGCCGAAGGCACCCAAGGAGGCTAAAAGGAGCGCACCTACAGAGCACCTGAGTGGACACCATCCCTTTGTTTCTGACCACATCTGCTGCAACCCCCCATCATCGCAGCTCCAGTTGCACATGTGTCAGATCCTGTAGCTCCCATGGGGTCAGCGAGTGTGTGATATGGCTGGCAGATGTAGTTCACTAGAAAGAAAATAGATCCTCCATCAAAGTGCTGACAACAAGGTCTGTGCATTATCATGAGTAATCACGTCAGGCATTTATGTTTAGTTTTTTTAAATGTATTTATTTATTTAGGCACTCTGAGCAGCACAAGCCGAGTGCCAGTTAGACATCTCTACGACCGAGCCCTCCAACAACCTGCAACTCACACCAAAACAGTCTACACTGATAAACAGCACTACGTGTTAAAGGAAAAATATAAAACTCTCCACAGTGTCTCTCCATCAAAATCTGTTGACTCTTGACTTTCCTAAAGCACGCACACATTGACTGCCGTCCATGTCTGAGCTAGCAGTAAATGAGAACAGTGTGAGGTGGAGGTTTTTACTGGTCTCTGTTGAGGCACATCCATTCGGTTGCATGCGCCTGTCGGAGCTGCTCACCATGCGGTATATAAAACGCTGCTTTGTTTCTGTGGACTGGCCGATTGTTGTTTCTGGATGGCATGAGGTAAATCTGAACCTCAGTGTGTTCAAACAAAGCATCAGATGTTTTGTCTTTGTTCGAGCTCAGACTGAAGTCAAACCAGATTGAGGAGTCCATGCGCTCCTCTGATTTTGTTTTTCCCTCGTTCACAAAGCTGCAGGGAGTCTGGACGCTGACAGCATGTGCAGCATTTGTGGTGAAAAACTAAGTGATTCAGGAAAAACCTGCGTGACTTGGACTCAAATGCTCACTGGCATGACTGTCATCTTTAATAAGTCCTGAAAGGATGAGTCATGTTTCATTAACATTGTGTACAGTGTATGTTTTAGGAAGTGCAGCCTCTGAAACGATCATACGGATGAATCAACACCTCTTTTAAACAGCTTTAACAAAAACCTTCCTTCATGAAGCCGATTTATTTATTATTTATTCACAAAACTTTATTGCAGGACTGTTGTATTAGACTGCAAGTGTGCCTAATAAACTGACAACTTAGTTTTTTAAACAGACCCCATAGTTTTTTGTTTGTTTGTTTAAATTACAGCGTGCAAAATCCCTCTGTCCTTGGACCTTCACAGTGGAGAAGGACAAACTCACCAAAAAAAAAAAAACTTTAACAGGAAAAAACTGTGCAACACTTTGCAATAATTGGTGCCATAATTCAACTGCCACAATATTTTGTGCAGTTATGCAACTGTAATACGTCAATACATCTTAAATGTATATATTTATCCAACATATAATGCACAGAACTGCACATGCTTCCTATGTTTATTATTTTTATTCTGTAAATATTGTAGAGATCATTATAGCATAATACATATTTTATATTTCTGAACGTAATGTACTAGTTTATACAGTGTAATGTAGCACACTGCACATATTTGTATATTTTTTACACCCTTATGCCTGATTAATGGTCCTGCGTTAAATCAGCGACGTACCTATGTCGTAGGGTACATGGCTACGCAGGAGGCTCGCTGTAGCCCTCGGCGTAGCCTGACGTTCACCTCCCAAAAAATATAATACACGTTGAGGCGACGCAGACCCAGTGCAGACCGAGAGGGCTGTGATTGGTTTGTTTGGTAGCAACGTATTTCCGGTTCCATATTTCCAGATTGCGCCATCCCCGCCATCTTTAAACATCTTCTGTTGCGATGTAGATGTTGCAGAATTAACATACTTTCTTCGACATCCAACAACTCCAACTCCAGCAAGATTCTCTCTCTCTCGGCCGCAATTGTTCACTGTGACCGGAAAAGCCGGAAGCTAAACAAAGAATCAACTAGAGACGATGATAACTATTCAGGAAAGGAACGCAGCCCCCTACCGCTCTGGCGGTGAATTGCACCGTAACGAAATGGAGTGACAGTGACATCGTAGGACCATAAATCAGGCTTTAGACTCAACGCAGTGAACGTATTTTTATTCTTAATATCTTAAAATGTTAGATATTGTAGCATAATGAACATTTTTATTTCTATTTTACTACTTTATATTTACATGCTTCCATTTCATTCTCTAATTCTTACTTTTTGAAATTTATATTCCTAAATTTTATATATTAATATTTCTGATACTGATTGTACACAGCCTCTGGTTTGATAGAGTCATGTCATACTGGGAAAGTTACAGTTGTAATTGTGACTCTTAGTTATCACTGACTGTAAGGATTCCTTAGAACAGTGGTCCTCAAACGGTGTGCTGTGATGCCAGATGTGTCAAGATTTGTGATAACCACACATTATTATGGCAATATTCAGCTGGGTCTATTCACGAAGTTATAAATGAATTTTTAATTGACTGTATCAACATGCTGTTTGTTTTGTTGACAAATTATTACTTGTTTGATCTCCTTCTTTTGTCACAGCTCTCGAGCCGGGCTGCGACAGTTTCTCGGGTTTCATATGCAAACACAAAAAATGACTACTGCTGTTATTATACACATATGATTATTATTGCCACATACAGTACAGGCCAAAAGTTTGGACACACCTTCTCATTCAATGAGTTTTCTTTATTTTCATGACTATTTACATTGTAGATTCTCACTGAAGGCATCAAAACTATGAATGAACACATGTGGAGTTATGTACTTAACAAAAAAAGGTGAAATAACTGAAAACATGTTTTATATTCTAGTTTCTTCAAAATAGCCACCCTTTGCTCTGATTACTGCTTTGCACACTCTTGGCATTCTCTCCATGAGCTTCAAGAGGTAGTCACCTGAAATGGTTTTCCAACAGTCTTGAAGGAGTTCCCAGAGGTGTTTAGCACTTGTTGGCCCCTTTGCCTTCACTCTGCGGTCCAGCTCACCCCAAACCATCTCGATTGGGTTCAGGTCCGGTGACTGTGGAGGCCAGGTCATCTGCCGCAGCACTCCATCACTCTCCTTCTTGGTCAAATAGCCCTTACACAGCCTGGAGGTGTGTTTGGGGTCATTGTCCTGTTGAAAAAGAAATGATCGTCCAACTAAACGCAAACCGGATGGGATGGCATGTCGCTGCAGGATGCTGTGGTAGCCATTCTGGTTCAGTGTGCCTTCAATTTTGAATAAATCCCCAACAGTGTCACCAGCAAAACACCCGCACACCATCACACCTCCTCCTCCATGCTTCACAGTGGGAACCAGGCATGTGGAATCCATCCGTTCACCTTTTCTGCGTCTCACAAAGACACGGCGGTTGGAACCAAAGATCTCAAATTTGGACTCATCAGACCAAAGCACAGATTTCCACTGGTCTAATGTCCATTCCTTGTGTTTCTTGGCCCAAACAAATCTCTTCTGCTTGTTGCCTCTCCTTAGCAGTGGTTTCCTAGCAGCTATTTGACCATGAAGGCCTGATTCGCGCAGTCTCCTCTTAACAGTTGTTCTAGAGATGGGTCTGCTGCTAGAACTCTGTGTGGCATTCATCTGGTCTCTGATCTGAGCTGCTGTTAACTTGCGATTTCTGAGGCTGGTGACTCGGATGAACTTAACCTCAGAAGCAGAGGTGACTCTTGGTCTTCCTTTCCTGGGTCGGTCCTCATGTGTGCCAGTTTCGTTGTAGCGCTTGATGGTTTTTGCGACTCCACTTGGGGACACATTTAAAGTTTTTGCAATTTTCCGAACTGACTGACCTTCATTTCTTAAAGTAATGATGGCCACTGGTTTTTCTTTAGTTAGCTGATTGGTTCTTGCCATAATATGAATTTTAACAGTTGTCCAATAGGGCTGTCGGCTGTGTATTAACCTGACTTCTGCACAACACAACTGATGGTCCCAGCCCCATTGATAAAGCCAGAAATTCCACTAATTAACCCGGATAAGGCACACCTGTGAAGTGGAAACCATTTCAGGTGACTACCTCTTGAAGCTCATGGAGAGAATGCCAAGAGTGTGCAAAGCAGTAATCAGAGCAAAGGGTGGCTATTTTGAAGAAACTAGAATATAAAACATGTTTTCAGTTATTTCACCTTTTTTTGTTAAGTACATAACTCCACATGTGTTCATTCATAGTTTTGATGCCTTCAGTGAGAATCTACAATGTAAATAGTCATGAAAATAAAGAAAACGCATTGAATGAGAAGGTGTGTCCAAACTTTTGGCCTGTACTGTACATATACTATCACATAACCTATTAACATTTACTAAGAACAAATAAGCTACCAGAACACTACTGTTATTATCATTATGATATTATTACTTTATTACACGGCTCTATTAAATGCTGTATTCTGACTGGTCAGTAGCGGCATTCTGCGGTCTGATATTACTGTGTAATGACCGCTGCTCGTACAAACGGTCATTACACACAGTTGCTATGTAGCCCAGCGTTGCTAGGGATGCTGCCCTGCAACACTGCAGCTGTCAAACAACTTCAGAGGGAAAAACAAACAGAAGTGGCTGATTTTAACGGATGCCGCTGAAGAAAAAGAATACCTACGTACTTTCTCTGAGAAAAACAAAAGAAGACGGATTTGAATACACACTTGGCAGTCATGCTTAATGACATTTTATGCGAGTTTTATGCCTCGGTTCAGTCCACTAAGCCTGGGTGAGTACAAAACTTTCACCAAAAGTTGTCGAATCCAGTCGGTTTTAATGCACTTCGCAGAGGCAGACATTATTTATTTAACTGATAATTAGCCGTGTAATAAGCGGGATAATGTATAATGAGCAGGTGAATACTGGGAAAGTAACTCCCTTCAGGGGAATGAAACCCTGACGCGCTTCTATTCCCCTGTCAGGAGTTATTTTCCCAGTATTCACCGGCTCATTATACATTATCCCCCTTATTACACGGCTAATTATCAGTTAAATGATAAATGTTAAATGTTGATCTATTCTGTACAACATCTATTGCATGTCTGTCTGTCCTGGAAGAGGGATCCCTCCTCAGTTGCTCTTCCTGAGATTTCTACCATTTTTTACCCTGTTAAAGGGAGTTTTTCCTTATCCGCTGTGAGGGTCCTAAGGACAGAGGGATGACGTATGCTGTAAAGCCCTGTGAGGCAAATTGTGATTTGTGATATTGGGCTTTATACATAAAATTGAGTTGAAAAATCCAGGCAGAAATTGAGCAAATGCATAATATGTCAGTTTATGTAAGCAAACGGGGTGGATGAGTTAAATGTTCTCTTTGAAAATGATATGAAATTAATTTTAGACAGGATAACCATAAACAACCTAGTTCTGAATGTTTCAAGGACAAAGTGTATTGCTGTTCTCAAATCATGTGCTAAGGGGCGGCAGTGGCTCAGTCTATAGGGACCTGGATTGGGAACCAGAGGGTTGCTGGTTCAAGTCTCCCCGTATGGACTAAATATGAAGTGTGAACTGTTAGCTGGAGAAGTGCCAGTTCGCCTCCTCCTGCCTCCATGAGCACGCACCAATCCCTCAACTGCTCAGGGCGCCCGTCCAAGGCAGCCCTCTCGCTCTGACATGTCTCTATTTAATGCATGTACAGGTCCTGTTTGTGCATGTGTGTGTGTGTGTGTGTGTGTGTGTTTCAGGCCTGTGTGACAACAGAGTGGAAACCAGATTGAATTTCCCCCTCTGGGATTAATAAAGTATATCTTCTTCTTCTGAGGCAAGAGAGCCAAGTATGTGTCTCCATGAAGGGCAGCTGCATTGAGCAAATCACTGAAGCTGAACTTCTAGAGGTCACTCTTGATGACCATCTGTCAGCAGAGGCAAATAGACGAAATAATTTGGAAGAATGGGGAGAGAAATATTTAGAAGATGCTCCTATTTCTTTACACCAAACATCATTTGCAGGTTATACAAGCCTTGATCATCTCACCTTAACCACTGCCCCGTGATGTGTTCAGGTGCTGTGTGAATATCTGTGCAGAACAGAGCGGCTTGTGTTGCTCTGAAGTGTTCAATAAGATAAAGTAAAGATGTCCTATGTAACACGTCCCTCACCCCTTGGGAGACAGCAGAGCTAGGTTACGTAAAACTTGATGGTCTGACACGGCTAATTTGATAGCTTCCACTGTTCTGGACTCTTTGGCTCAGGTCCCTCAGAGGAACAACTGATCACATTCATATGTCAACTTCACCACAGCTGAACCTGACATCAGTGCACATGGTCTTCGCCTCAGCAGGCACATCCACTGACTGCTGCCATTTTCTCGAAATTACTCAATTTCGGTCCAGAATCTTCCTGTTATAAATGTTGGTTTGGCTCCGAGTCTGAGTTAGGAGAATGTTGAACCTGATTTATGTGGCAGAGCGCTGCGTTGTCATGCAGACTGAAAACACAAATTTATAAAGACTGACAACTGAACTTTGTGTGAAATGTCTTTTTGTGGCCACAATTTAAATGAGACACAGAATAAAGCAGTTTCAATAAAATATCAACATTTCAAGCTCAGATTTGATGATGTGTTTTTGGTGATATGTTCGTCACATGTGATGTGTTTAGGGACTGTCAGGAATTTGAAAATCCATTGATAATTTCTGTTGTTACACTATCTGGCTGAAATAAAAGGTTTAATTTTGGTGCTTCCAAACCTGCCCAAATACAAAAAATAAGTTCCTCCCCAGAGCTTAAAAACGTATTTAAAATGTCTCCCCCTTTATACATACCACCAAAAATAAATAACGAACAGTCCGCAAAGGTTTTTTCCGGGGGGAATTTTTCCTGATTTACCATGGGAGTCAAAGGACAGAGGGCTGTCAAATGCTGTAAAGCCTCAGAGGCATATTGTGATTTGTGATATTGAGCTTTATAAATAAAATTGAATTGAATTAAAACATGGAGGTCAAAGCATTTGGCAATTGGGTTTAGATGCCACTGTCAGTATACAGCGTGTGTGGTCATATATACTGCAAGATAAATATGTATTCATATCGAGAGAGATGTGTAAAGCTTCTCATTTTGTTTGTCATTTTTAAAAAAAAATTTTTATCATAATGTTTGAGCAGTGTTGAGTGGAGTGATGTTAGAAATATAATTGTGTTTACACAGTTTTTATTGGAGTGTGAGTTTATTTTGCATATTTAATTTCCTAGGGGCAATAATAAAATAATCTTTTTTTAGTTAACATGGTAAATGTAAAACAGAAAGAAAAAATCTAATTTACAAACCATGTACTGTTAAAATTAATCTGTTAGTACACAAACATACTGTATGTCAGTGTGTTGCCATGCAGTATTACCATATCTCCACATATTTATACTAGATATTTACCAAAACAGTTCTTTGATAACATCTCAGAAATGGTGAAAAATTACACTGATATCATTTTCTTCTTCAAATATATGATGTAAGGACTTTAAATCTGTATTCATTTTTTAGCATCTCTACCTTTAAATTCAACCATGTGGTCAAGCATAATAATGATAATAATAATAATAATAATAATAATAATAATAATAATGATAGCTTTTATTTATACAGCGCCTTTCAAGAGACCCAAGGATATTTAACAAACAAAACAAGACAGACTAAACAGACTAGCTGCCAAAGGCCTGTGTGAATAAGTGTCTTTTCAACACAGACTTGAAAGTGTCCAAAGATGGAGCATTAATTATCTCCGTATAGGAAAAAAGTTCCATAGGGTGGGGGCCGCCACACTGAAGGCTCTATCCCCAAAGGTCCGCCTATTGGTACGGGTGATGCAGAGGAGACCTGAGTCAGAGGACCTCAGCTGCCATGATGGGGTATGCTCGTGGAGAAGGTCTGATAGATACGGTGGAGCCATTTGTGTACACGCAAAAGAAGTCTGCAGGTGATGCGGAACTTAACAGGAGGCCAGTGCAGGTGAATGAGGGTGGGCTGATGTGCTGCCAAGGCTTAGTGCGGGTAAGCACCCTGGCAGCTGAGTTTTGCACATACTGGAGCCTGTCGAGAGCTTTATTGTGGACCCCAACAGGACTCTGTTGTAATAATCCAGCCGGGATGTGATGAAGGCATGGATCAGGGTCTCAGCCACAGAGTCTGTTAGCGACAGGCAGAGTCTGGAAATGTTTTTAAGGCAGATTTCGTGACAGATTTGATGTGTGACTTGTTTAATAAAGTAGAGTCAGGGTGACGCTCAGCTTGCGTGCATCTGGCGCAGGAGAGATGGAGCAGCCATCCACATGGAGATCTCCAACCTTCCAGAGCAGTGCCTTGGGAACCACCACCATGAGCTCTGAAGTTTGAGGAGGTTAGTGGTCATCCAGCTTTTTATTTCTTGGAGGCAGCATGGCTTTAGATAGTAAAAAATCATACTTGTAAAATTATTTCAGCATAATTATATGTTGTATGAAACGTTTTTCTTTTAACAACAATGAATGATGAGATTTTTTAAAATTTTGTAGCAAACAATCACTTTTGATTTTTGTAAAAAATGAGTATTATTTGCTTAAATCACTAAGATAAACAGGCCTATATTTGGGACAGGCCTTTAATTCCTTTCACACAAAACTGGTGCTCAGCAAAGATGGAAAATACAATCAAATTGTTTATTTACACCATATCTTGAGTTACTTTTTTTTTTTTTGCTTGTTTTTTACCAACTTCCTGCAGGAAGCGAACTATAAAGTGATACTATTCAAAAACACAGTGACATACTACTAATAATAATAATAATAATAATAATAATACATTTTATTTATATAGCACTTTTACAGCTCTCAAAGACACTTTACATATAAAACAAAGAAAAGAAGTGCATACAAGTACAGCTACAAGACTTGTAGTGGATTTTTTTTTCCTAACATACCTAAAATGATTAGCAGAGATAGCTTGAGTTAAGTTCACCACATTTTTTATGAAGATATAGTGACTCAGAATGTGCTCTAGGTCTGTTGAGCAGGATGTTTAATTAGCATGGACCCCAGGAAGAGTAGCTGTTGCCTTGGTAACAACTAATGGGGATCCAAATAAACAATAATAAATAAATAAAACAAGACAGCGTCAGGCAAAGCTGTTGAAACAAAGCTGAAAATTAAGCCTTGTAAACATCAGCTAAAGAAAAAGGCTTTGTAAGAACAAAGTTCACCAAAATGGAGACCACTCTTACAAGAACAATAGTTTCCATGGGCCCTGACAGACTGGAGGCAGGTGATCCAGACAAGATGACTGATGAAAAGCAAAATATATCTGGGATCCTTCAAAGCAGATCAGGATCAGCAGGACCACAACATAAAAACAAAATGCATCCAGTTGAGAAAGTGATGCAGTCGCAGTCTGCAGCAGAGATCAAACAGCCGCGTGGGGAATTTGACATTTATAGGAGACAAATTTTGGAATCAGTGGGGTGAACGGATTCCTGCTGGGCCAGCTCATCAGTTACAACAAAAGACTCTCAGAGACCAAAAGTGTCAGTTAACAGGATCCAGTCCTCCTGTTGGTGTGCATTCCCCACTATGTTTATTAAATGTGCTGGACCCCTGCACAGCCGAGACACTCGTCATATTTTCTGTCTAACGCGTCCCTCACCCCCTCACAGGCCGCACAGTGGGGCTTAATAAAACTTGATGTTCTGACATGGCTAATTTGATAGCTTCCACTGTTCTGGACTCTTTGACTCAGGTCCCTCAGAGGAACAATTGATCCAATTTACATGTCAAATTCACCACAGTTGAACCTAACACCAGTGCTCATGGCCTTCGCCTCAGCAGGCACATCCACTGATTGCTGCTATTTTGTTGAAATGACTCAATTTTCATCCAGAATCTCCCTGTTATAAATGTTGGTTTGGCACTGAGATGTCATCGCTGAGACTGAGGGTGATGCCGTAAGAATACTGAACCTGGTCTTATCTGGTAATGTGCAGCCTGACCGCAGCATTTAATGTCCTGACTCTAATAATGAAGCTGCACAAGCACAAGCAGCTCAAGGTGAAACAAATTTGTAAAGGCTGACAACTGAACTTTGTGTTAAAGGTCCAGTGTGCAGGATTCAGGGGGAAATATTGCTGGTCCTCCTTATACCTTAGAATCAGACATTTATATCTAAACTGGGAGCAGGTCTTCATTTACAGAGATCATGTTGCATCACCATCTTCCAAAGCAGACAAACCAAACGCTGCTCCACATAGGACCATTTGCATTTTTGTGTCTGCCACTGTAGTGAAAAGCCAAGCTGCCAGAGTTATACTGATTTGTAAAATGAAGCTGAAATATTCTGTGTTTCTACCAATTTAAATCACCTGGTCCGCTCGTTTTGGAGAGGACAGGAACTTTGCAGAAAACTCAGCTTCAAGTGAAAATCTCCTGAATGTCTGGGTCTTATGTTAATGGAGAAAAAAAGAAAGAACCTGAGTTACTGACTGTTTTTACCAGTTTAAATCACCGGGTCTGTTTGTTTGGCAGAGGAGGAGACCTCTACGGATAATTCGGCTCAAGGTAAAAACCTCCTGAATGTTGGATCAGAAAAAGGTGAGCACATAATGAGGTGTAGTGGGTGAGCCGCCCAGGATGAAACAACCAAGATCCAGGACTCCATCAGGAAGATGGCCCCCAAAGATGAGCTGCTGAGTGAATACCTCAGGCAGCAGAAACTTGAGAATGCAGAAGAGGAGGATGAACCATCATGGAAGGACAAGCCCCTGCACAGCATGTGCCCCCGACAGATTGAAGAGGTGGCCGTCATCATGAAATCCTGCCAGCGGCTGGAAAAGGCTGGACTGAAAGACAGCACGGAAGCACGAATCATGGCAGCACAGAAACAGGCACAGTATAAGAGCAATAGAAGCAGACCACAGCAGACAGGACCCCAGGTACAGGCTGTGCAAAGGTGCTTCTTGGTCCTTGAAGGCAGGTTTGATCTTTAAGTGATAAAGTGGACGGTCCTAAAGAGCCTTTTTCAGCACAGTAAAGTTAAAAAAAAATGAATTTGTCTCCATAAAATATTTCTCCAGACAACTCAATTTTAACTTTTACCACCTTATTTTACACAGCTTTGTTGGATACTCGATGCAGTTCTCATTGTAGATGCTTAATGGAAGCAATAGATTTATCTTTTGATCAGTAAAATCACCTTTAAATCTATTCTTTGTTGTCGCATAAAAGAGACTCAAAACATGGGATTGCAGATTTCAGATTGGGACCTGGGAAATTTAGAAGCCAGGTCGACACCTTGAGCTTTTTGTCACGCTCCACAGGCCATTTCTAAACAGCTTTTGCAGTGTGGCATGGTGCATTATCCTGCTGGGGAGTACTGTTGCCATGAGGGGGGGTACTTGGTCTGCAACAGTGTTTGAGTGGGTGAACATGTCAGGTGGTATCCACATGAATGCCAGAACCAACAGTTTCCCAGCAGAACAATGCACTGGAACAAGTTATTCACATCACCTGTCAGTGGGTTGAATGCTTCGGCTGATTGCGGTGTATCGTTGCATGTGGCCATACAGTGTGTTCGGAGGTTCATACCATCCTAGTATGACCGACTCCGATTTAAATATCCAGACTGCAGAGCAACAATGAATTATAGTTTAAAACAGAAAAATAAATATTCTATTAATGTCAGACTTTATTTAGAAAAGTACACAGGTTGCATGGTTCCCCTTTGTTTTTATTCCCTGTGTTAAAAGTACCAGTCTAATGAAACCACCCTAGCACACTGCTGTATAATGTTTCCTAAGATTTAGACACACTGGTGCAACATTCTTTATGTAATTTCAGTAATTCTTGACACAATAACTGAGCCTGAGCCGCGATTCATTATCTTTAACACAGCCCTGACGCTGTGTGAAATGTACATAAAAACAGAATGATTTGCAAATCCTGTCCAGCCACACAGCGGGGGAAGAAAGGACTCAACACGTCAAACGGATTTCCGATGCAGCTTCTCGCATACTTCCACCAGACATCGGTGTTAACTCAAGTGTTGGATGAGATCACGGCCCACTCTTCCCAAAATCAGTCTTTAAATCTTTAAGATGTTGGGGGGCCTGCCAGAGTCATTGTTAGGCCCGGGTGTGTGAGACTTGAGCCTTAATATTTTATGAAAAGCCTCAGATCTAAACAGGCTGTTTATATATATATTTTTTTTTTAAAATAAGAATAGGCCTAATAATAAAAGAAAAAGCCCCAGATGTACTAATGTGTCATTTCATTCATGCATTAAAGCCCTCAGAAATAATATGATGTCAAAGACAGCTCATTATAATTATTTTAATGTTGCAGCTGGTGAAGGTGGAGCTCATTTTAAATACTTTATATAATCTATAATCATACATCATCATTTATTAGTTGATTATATTTTATATTGATCTTATTTTTTTAATTAAGTGCAATCCACTATTTATTTTTACTTGCTTGTTTTAATAACTAGTTGACCCCTGATCAGATACAGCACCATCTTGTTTTATACTTTTCATACAATTACAATAAAGACTTTTTATTCTATTTTAAGTCTTTCAAATAAATGTCATGGAGCAAAAAGTACAATGTTTTCTTCTGAGATGTCTAAAGTAGCATAAAATGGGGGAAAAAAGTCTCTAAATTTAAACGACAGCAGTTGCAAAGTATTCTGTTGCTACTTGACACTAATTACCAATTAACAACTAATATTATAACATCACAATTTAATCTGGAAAATAGAATTAACTAAATGTATTTTAAGGGTAAATAAGATGCAGAGTGCATAAGAAGGCCTCATAATAGAGCTTGTTCATTAAGAGAATATTCCCGGGGAAGGATCCGTCCGGGCTGAGCCACTAATGTCCTCAGATCCTACAGACACCCCTGGGACCTGTTTGTGAAACCTGACAAAGAATTTCACTTTCAAACTTGAACAATTCGTGTCTTCAGTTCTTAAACATCTACTGAGTGATTTGATGAAAGAAAAGGTGATGAAGCAGAGTGGTAAAAGTGCCCCAAACATGTTGCAGACATCAAACTCGAGTGAGTGTGTATTTACGACATTAAATATCTCGAGCCTCATTTTCCTTCAAATCCTTTACTCAAAATAAAATCATTTGCACAAAACACCCTAAATCTTCGTCTTAAGGTTTCTTTAAAATGTTCATTTGAGTATTTATGGTTTTCTCCTGCTCTTGGTTTTAAAACTTCATGAAACCCTTGACCGACTGCACAAAACACATCAGCAACCAAAGCAAGGTAAAATAAAAAAGATCTTAAGGTACCTGTGAGTTTGTCTTAACTGCAACATGACCGAGTTTATGGTGATAAGCCATTTTGATTTTACACAATAGATTTGATTGAATTTATTTTCGTTGCACTTTCTCCGTACAATTGTTTTCTGGTATTTGGGGATCAAACTTACTTTGTAGTTTGTATTCCTTCCTGCATGTGTTGAGTCTCTTCCTCCTCTGACCAGTTTGGTTTTATTGTCTTCTTTTCTTCTGCCATTTTTTCAGTATCACACTATGATCCAGCTTTGAGAGACGATAGCAAACTTTCACAGCTCTCTTTAAGCACAATAAATGAGTTTAAACGTTTTAAGGGATTCTGTGTGACTGTGTAAGGCCCTCAGCTGAGGAGAAATTAAGCCTAAAGTGTCATACCTAAGGAGAAAACTTAAGGTGTTAAATGCAACTGATCCATGGATCTTTGGACTGTATTTTATTGATTATAGATCAAAAAGAATCACCAAAGCACTGCATCCTGTTTTTATTTATGTTTCACACACAGCCCGACTTCTTTGGCATCGTGGTTGTGACTCCGAGACATTTAACAGCCTCACACTGACTCACAGATGACATATCAAATATTGCCTTAAATCAGCCTTAAATGATCGATGATGATGTGGAAGGGTTAAAAGGTTCCTCGTGTCAAAATGTGGCTTCATGTGGAGAAGATCAGAGATATTACAAGTGAGCAGTTGAACTTATTTGATGCCATCTGGCAACTTTTCACGAAATATTTGGAGGAGATAACAGAGATCTATTGGACATCTCTGTTCCCAATACAATGTAGGATCCTTTGATTTTGTTTTGGACGTCTGGGCTGGGTGTTTTGTTTTTTCTACATGTCTTAAAAACAGAGCGGTGTCTTGATTAGTTTTGTAAATTCACTGATACTTTAATACTTTTATATTTGTTGCACTCCATTTTCAAAATATAAATAGATACTGTCAGTGACACTGAGTCAACCTGCTGACTTAAAAACTCCCCCGGCCCCTGTTGGAAGACTCCACAGGTCTCGCTGCCACAGCAGGACAGCGCTCACCTCCTTCACCACCTGTGCTGCCCTCTGAAGATGCTACAGGGATCTGAAATGCAGCACGTCCAGACCGAGCAACAGTTTGTACCCTACAGCCTCCAAATCCCCCTCCATCCCTCCCTCACCAACACAACAATTGTAAATCCCACTACCACGGACTGATGCACAATAACTGCATGAGTACTTTATCTTTTCCTTTTTATAGTACCTGATTTATCATATTTCAGCCTTATCCTATTTTAATGTGTGGGTATGTGATTTTTCTTTCATGAGAGACAGCAAATTTCGTTGTGCGTGAACATGCAGTGACAATAAAGGCTTTTCTTCTTGTGCTACTTTTATACTCAGCCAAAGTTACACATGCTCACATTAAAGTCAAAATCTGCAGTTTATTTAAGCTATCTTTTTTTCTTAACTTAAACTTATGTTTTTTGTTTATTTCTTGTTTTATTTTGTGTTTTTTGTTGATTTTTTTTAATGATGCTTAATAATAATAATTTTTATTTAAAGGGCACCTTTCAAATCAGTCCCCTCACAGAGCATAAAATAACGTACGGGACAAGGCAGCCGGAGCTGTGGAGCTGCTCACAGCCTCTCTAGCCGAGAGTGTAAATGAGTCTGTTTAAACGGGGGCTCTCCGACAGGAAGTGACACATTTATGCAATTTTCTCATTAAAGTCAACGATAAAACACAAGTTTTGGATCTGATCATTTCATCCAGAATTTTTGATATTATAAACTCTCAGCATCTAATGTCTGATCCTCCTGTAACATTTATAACACTACATTCTTCACATAAACTTAACTGATTGTTAATATAGTTTTGTATTTTTCATTAGTTTTTATTTCATTTTTTAAATTTTTGTTTTCAATTCAGTTTAGTTTGTTAGTTTTCATGGTGACTTTGTGGCTTGTCTCATTTTTATTGTTTACAAAATGTTAAGCTTTCCTTTAGTTTTTATTAGTTTTATTTTTGATTTATTTAATATAAGGACTATTTGTCAGGGGCAAGATTTAAGAAGTTCAGAGCAGCTATTAAAACACAGACACAAGGCTGTGTAGAGGCAGCTGACTGACAGTCATGTTGATTCACAGTCTCTCTAAACATTTGCACCAGTGCCTCATCGTGTTTGTGTCGTGGACAAATTTTACCAAATTTACAAACTGTAAAACTAAAAATATTTCATGTATATATATATATATATATATATATATATTCATATCTTATTTCATTATAGTTGGTTTTGTAATTACATAATTTTGTGTCAGATTTTTTTCCTAAAGTCTAGTTTCTGTTGAGAGATTTTTGTCCACACCTAGTTTAATTTAGTTTGAGTCAGTTAACCATAATAATTAACCATAATTACCTTGGTGTTGCACAAAAGACAGGAAGTGGTCGCCCAGTCGCCCGATCTGAGTGCTGCTGCTGTCAATTAAGTAGGTATTATGGTTTTAAGCACACTGTCCACAATGACATCATCCCGAGAGCACAAACTGCCACCTGCTGGTGAAGGAGTGCAGTGAAACACAGCTGACGACTACAGAGTGTGTAAGATACACTCACACACTGACACATCTATTCATCTGTCATGTGTTTAAAAAGATGGTGGCTGTGGCTCAGGAGGTAGAGCAGGTCGTCCACTAACCTTGACTATGAGTGTATGACTGTGTGTGTGTGTGAATGTGACATGAAACGTAAAAAGCACTTTGAGTGATCAAAAGACTAAAGTCTATTTATAATTTAGCGTAATATTGCTTTTATTTATCACATCACTACCATCAGATAGAAAGAGCTGTCTGAGGCCATCAGAAAGAAGATTGGAGCAGCTTGTGAGTCTGGTAAGTACGGAAGCGTATTGCGTTCACTTGAATTAAAAAAAAAGCCCTGATCTTCTGAGTATTTTTTTCTGTTTTTCGACACATTTTTTTCTGTTTTTTTGTGGTAATTTTTTTTCCTGAACGAGGAGATGAGATACTTCAAAATCTCGCGAGAAGCTCCCACCTGGCGCCTGCTGATAATCTAGCTATGTTTTCGACTGCATCCTTCTAGTGTAGGCCTATCGCTCAATGTAACAGGTTAGGTTAGTAACAGGTTGTAACAATATTACCTGACAACTGAAATCATGCCCATACACCTTTGTCAGCTAACACTGTTATAAACTAAATAAACAAATAAACTTAAAGTACACTCTAAAAAATAATTCATGGTTTTAGTGGATAAAAAGTTTTTCAGCATAAAAATTTTGTTTGTTTCATTAAGGTTGTTTAATCAGTTGATAACTTATTTTAAACTAGTCCATACCCATTGGTAGCTTTGTCACCTTCTACCTATGCCAATCCTCAATGCCTATGTGCAGTTTCACATAGATTGACCACGTCAGTGAGTAGAAAAACGTGGGAAAGACAGAATGACTGACTGACAGAATGACACACTGACAGTTTCCATGATTATGTACAGCATACCATACCATGACTTAGTCATACCAAAAATTAGAAAAACAAAACAACAACACTGGGCCACAGGGGGAGCCACAGCGATCGGTCGCATTTTTCTGTTGTTATAGCGCCACCCAGTTGCCAATTAGAGTTAAATTTCTCCAGTCACCTTGAGGCGTCCTGTTCTACATATCTACCAAGTTTAGTAAAAATCCATATGGCGGTTAGGCCTAGATAAGAAATGAGCTCTCTAGCGCCCCCATTTTGTTTGATGGGGTCAATAATGGAGGGGTCCCCTCACATTATGTGTGGTCATATGCCTACAAAGTTGCGTGGTGATGGGTGAAACCCTTGAGATGTTATACATCTTTATGTGATGAGCCACACCCTCTGCAATATTCATTGCCTTATAGAAGCTCAGTTTTAGTAAGTTTTCCAACTTTTGCCAAGAGGGAACTTTAGATATTGGTCCCTAGATTATGTTCACCCAGTTTCATGCAGATCGCTCAAACTTCCTAGGAAGAGATCCATTTGAAGTGTTTTTCAAAAAATTCAAAATGGCGGAAAATCTATATAACTGGAAGTTATGGGTTCTTGAGGCAAATGTGTTCCTCATGAGGAGAGGCATCTCTGTGCAAAGTTTCATGTCTCTACGACATACGGGGCATGAGATATGCCCATTCAAAGTTTGCAATTTCAGTCGGTTACTATAGCTCCCCCCTTTGGCCAATTGATGTAATATTGCTTCATTCACATGGATTGACCAAGTCAGTGAGGAGAAAAACATGGAACAGACACACAGACACAGTTTTCGTCATTATATAGTGAGATATTTTAAATATTAAGTCGGCTCAACTTCTTATGCTTTCGAGGTCAAAGCAAATTGGTTGTACTCTACTAGTTGAGTTCGTCAGATTATAAAAGACTCACAGGATTGACTCAGTCAGGCAAGGACTGGAACTAAAAAGATGCATGAATATTGTAACCTTCACTTTTTAAAGTTGAACCAGTGGATCATTTATGGCTTTATTTGATTAGAGTTCCATGAACACGACCCTTATACTCATATTTTCATGAACAATATTCCTACAATCATCAATTCCACAACTTGAAATAATTTCAGGCTTCCTGTCTGTCGAACGTCTCAGTTACAGTTTAATTTACAAAGGTTTAACGTGTCGACATTTTTGTCATTTAACATATTTCCAATGCAGCTGTTTAAATGAAATTTACACCAGACATTGATATCAACTCAATGAAACTACACAGAGAAAATAATGCCAGCTTTTAAGAGCTTCAGCTTCATCTTTTAAGTGTTCAGATGGGATTTTAATCAGATTTTCCACACAGTCTTTAATTCTAGAATATTCTGAGGGCCTGCCGGTGAATTCTAATCTTCCAGTGCCAGACAGCAACAAAAAAGCTGTCCTTTAACGTTGGCATGACACACGGCTGGTAACCAATATTGCGTAATGGTGACCAGAGGCGTCAGGGGAAACACAGCAGGAACCACTTGAGTCTTTGCAGTGTGTTTTAGATTGTGATCCTGCTGGAAGGTCCACCTGCATCTCATTCTCACCTTCTTGGTGGATGGCTACAGATTCTTCAAGAATTTTCTGGTACAGTTATATTCCCTTTCACAATTTGGATTCTGCCGGTACCATGAAAATATAAACAGCTCCACCATGATGCCTCGACCGCCAAACTACACTTTAGGTATGGGGCTTTTAAGGTCACACACAGAGCTATGATTCCTACAAACGTGACACATCGTGTTGGTGGCTACACGACATTTAGAGAAGATTAGAGGGAGAACATCGTGTGGTCAGACGAGACAAAAATCTAACTTTTCTGCAAATAGTATGACATATTTGGAGTTTGAAGGTGGAGGCGTCATGGTGTCGAGCTGTTTCTCTTTTCATGGAACCAGCAGAATCCAAATTATCAAAGGGAAGATTAATGGAGCCATGTTTCAAAAAAATCCTGTGAGGAATCTGATGCCATCCACCAAGAAGGTGAGGATGAGATGCAGCTGGACTTTCCAGCAGGGTAACAATCAAAAACATACTGCAGACAAGACTCTCAACTGCTTCCAGAGACAGAAAATAAAGGTGCTGGATTAGACTCAGGGTGCTTTCAGACCTAGAGTCGTCTCCTTTGGTCTGAATCAGAGACTAATTTTGTTCCAAAGTTGTATAATTGCCTAGAGTTGGTTCGTGTTCTCACGGCAGCATTTACAAGAGGACCAGATCAAATGTCTTGTGTGAGAAAGCTGCTCTTGATTGGTCAGAATTTCCATGTGGGAAAAATCCAGGAAGTAAAGCAAACGTTGAAGAAGAGTACACTTGCAAGATAAATGTGACACTTTCTAATGTCACAATGGAGGGACAACTACGCAGGTTGATTTTAGCGCTGCTAAAAAACGAGGCGCGGCTCCAACTAGAAAACAATGTTTTGATGCATTGGATGTGCTGAATGTGCATATTAAGGCAGTACAGGAGGAGGTGCACATTAATAATCCTCCAGGACTGTAACATGCTCATGTTTAACCCAAACAATGTGTCATGTGACTGCAGTTGCTTCACATCCAGGTCCAAACACGTTCTCACCACAGACGGACCGGAGTTCATATGCAACCAGACGGAGACCACCTCTTCAAGAAGGTCTCCGTCTGGTTGCTTTGGTGCACACCTGCCCAAACGAACGAACCACACTGAGGGGGCAAACTAACCTGAGTTCAACTGAACCAAACCAAACAGGGCAGGTGTGAAAGCACCCTTAACCCTGATAGAACATTCGTGGAAGAATGGACCAAAACCTCATCTGAACACAGAGATTGCTTTCTTCATACAGGAAGCAAACAAAGGCTCTTACACCAGTTATTAAATATATTTTAATTAGCATGTTCAATACTTTTATTCCTGTTATTCCATGTAACATTATATATACATACATATAATGTAACATTATTTACTCTGCCATCTTGTACTTTCAAATTAGCACCTGCACAATTCAACAACACTATCAAAGCTTTGTTTTAATCTCCCCAGTGTTACGCTTCAAGACTATCGGGGTAAACAGCTAACTAATAGGTATTCAACAACTGAAGTTTACCTTCTTCATGCGTGAGGATCTCTCCACAGTAACATGCTGATAGTTTCAAACACAGACATAAACCGTCTTTTATTACACAGTTACACATGAACTTTAAATCTCAGATCTGGTTCTGCTCTTGTTTGTTTGGAAGTGTTTTTTTAACAGTACCTTTATCTGAGACCGGTTTTAAAAAGGTCCATTCGTCCCACCTCTGGGGTTTAATCCAATCAGCAGACTCTCAGAGTGGTTCTGAAAATGATTTTAAAGTTCTTATATCAGTATCAGATCTGCTGCTCTGACATCTGGTTTGGGTTTTGCGAGCTAACTCAATTCTTATAATAAAATAGAAGCTTCGATTGATGCCTGGAGGACTTGTGCAGTACAGATCTTATCAAAGTGTTCAGCTGGTGGGGAATCGCGGGACTGTTTGGATTGTAACTTGGCCAAACAGCAGCTTCACTTCAGAGACCAGATTTACCCAAATATGAGACCAGACCGTATTTCCTTACATTTAAATTTCCGATTTGATTCCTGCTGGTTATGATATTTTACTTTAAGTGGTCGGTCAGACAGGATGTAAATAAAACCGAGTGTTCCCTCCCTTCCCCACAAATAACCTCCATCTCATCAGACACAAGGGCTCTGCATAAATCTGTCTGACTCAACAATCGCAGCAGCGTGACAGTTTCACTGGAGCCCACGCTGCCTCAGTCAGATTCTGAGAATCAGTTCTGCTCTGATTGAATAAGAGTTCAATGTTGAGAAAAACAAAACAAAATTTATAGTTGATCTCATGTCAGCTTCTTGAGCCACATTATCAAAGGTCCAAACAGTGACACCCGCTGTTGTTTTCTTTTATTTCTTCTTATTCTTCTCTGCTAAAAACTCATCAAAACTGGCAGGTGAGTTGTAAATTCAATCCACGACTAAAGCACTATTCGGATGGGATTAGTTTTACATGGGCACGTGGGGTAATGTCACTTTACCACAGGACGTCGGTAATAGGGTGATATCAGCTAAATTGAGCCACTTTTTGGTTAATCACTTGGGAAATTAAGAAAAAACAATGTATGACATTTGATTGTGTTCCTATGATTACTAACGACTGTTTTTAATATTTTTGTGTGTTTGAATTTATGTCATAAAATCTAATTGTTAAGACCCTACAGCTGCTGAAACATCAGCTGTCCCCCATTTTTAAGATGCGCAGTGTTCAGGTAAAACGGGCCACTCAAACTGCAAAGTGAAACAGTCATTTTTTATAATATAATCAAATTATCCTGTATTCCTCTAAGGCTCCCCTCATCCTCTCCTCTACCCACTGGTTGTACTTGCTACTTCCCTTATAGACATCCTTTCTTTTTCCTCTCTCTTCCTCTCCGTTCCTCTCTGTTCCTTCTTGTTTGCCATACTGTAATTATAGTTTCATGTTACTTTACTCAACCATCTTCCACTATCACTTCTAGGCTACAGTACATGCCTCTTTCACCTTTCTCGTGTGTGTGTGTGTGTGTGTGTGTGTGTGTGTGTGTGTGTGTGTGTGTGTGTGTGTGTGTGTGTGTGTGTGTGTGTGTGTGTGTGTGTGTGTGTGTGTGACTAAGCGCTAGCTAGTGAGAGCTAGCTCACGATGCGCCCGGGACCAGAGCTAACACACACACACATATATAATTATAAAGGAAAATGTGAAGAGGCCTGTAATATACAATAATAAAATTATATATTTATATATTAATACTTTTTAATAAGAGGAACCATCAAAATATTTGCTAAAACTCAACTCAGAAAATGGCCCAATTTACCTGAACACATTAAGGTAAATTGGGCCACTAACAAAAAATGCTTTTTCATCAAAAATAATTTTATTTAGCAAAACATTAGCATCAGGACATGTATTATACATCATTACTTACATATGTACATTTGTTTTTTATTGAATTATCAACCTTATCGCTGACAGTTAAGATTTGGTATGTCAGAGCACTCACCATGCAGTTCTCTGGAGCAGTCTCAATATGAGGCTTTGCCCCACCCACCAGAGCAACCATAGACCAATCATATCAATTGATACATGTCAAGTACTGTTGCGGCAAAAGTTTGAAATCATTTGCATTCATTGGCTGTTAACTTTTAAAGAGCTGAGATGCTCAAACCTTAAAAAGCCCATTTTACCTGATGGCCCAATTTAGCTGATGTCACCCTATTAATGGCCAATTCGCACGGGATAAGAAATATCAGTACAACTACCACAAGTGGGAGGGGTAAATCCATTCACGCACCGCCGTCCCCTCTTGTCGCCATGTGCGTATGACGTTGCTTCCTGTGCGTACCACACTCCCTCCAGGCAAAACACACTTGAATCGTGTTCATCATAGGCCCACAGTACCTGAGGTTTCACACGGACTGAGTGCTTCTTCAAGAGCCTCCATGCTTAAAAATCCACAAAAAACTAGTTGTAAACAGGATATGATGAAATATCTACACACATATTTACTGGGATTCGTATAACCTGAGGTAATTTTCCGGGACCCTTTTACAGAAGGTAATCTTTACTGACATCGTGCGGTGATGATTACTGACATGGCACATTCAGACGGGACTAAAATCTCTGGTAATCATTACTTTACCCCATGTCCCTATGTAAAACTAATCCCGTCCAAATAGGGCTTAAGGCACAAAAAAGGACACTCATTGACCTGAAGGTGGCGCTGTAACAATCGACTTTACATTTCAGCAATTATCTCAAGAACAGCTTGAATTCAAAATTCTTTCACCATATTCATCTTTCAATTCATCTGCATTATTTGCTCCAGTAAAAATGTCAACTTATGTGACTTTTTCCTCAATTTTTCCGATTCCTGATCTAAGGGTACCAAAGAAATTTCGATACGTCAATCCATTTTAAAGTTAGACATTTTCAAACCTTTGTCTTTAAAGTCAATTTAACATAAATTCTCAAATCAAAAACATCACAATCTTTGTCTTTTAAAAGATCATTTTGCACATCAAGAAAGTCGCAGTTCCATAACCACTTATCTTGTTGGAGGTCGTGTGTGTGTGTGTGTGTGTGTGTGTGTGTGTGTGTGTGAGAGAGAGAGAGAGAGAACCCTCTTGCTGTGAGGCGACAATGCTAACCACTGCTCCACCGTGCCGCCCCTCAACTGCAGTTCCAAATGTGATCAAAAAACAGTCTCTCTCCATTGACTACCACTTTTTCTTTCCAACATAAAGTTCAGTGGTGGACGTCCTGCGTCACAGTGTTGTGTACCTGATGTGTGTTCTCGCTGGCTCACACTGAGTCATCCTCTACATTTTGGAAAAGCTAGCAAAACCACAACCTAGAAAATTTTCAAATTGCCCATCATAGTGTTTTACTGGAAAGCATGTGCAGCTGCATAGCGCTAGAATATACTGACATTTAGATGGACTCAATTCAAGCTGCATCCTCTGAGGCTGAAAAATCGAGCCAACACGGAAGTTAAGAAAACTAACAGAGTCAATCCCCACGTCTTCCATGTTAAAATGTCCAACTTTACAGCAGAATAAACATGTTTACAGCCTTGTGCAACAAACAGTTTGGGTTTCTGTAGTTAATTTCAACATTCGTGACGACTGTACCTGGGCTATTTTTTCTATAACTCACTCATTGACTTCTTATTAAGGCCCAAAGTTATGCATATTTGTTGGCGGGGCTGCTCTGAGCGACAGGTTGTCTGCAAGGTGTCACTGTAGTTTATGAGACAGATCCACCCCTCACTTCTCCACAGCTCCACCCTCTCACCCATATCTGATCACTTCTGGCTCCAAAAACACAACATGGTGATGCCACTGCAATTACAGTACGCACAGCTTCAACCAGCAGGGACCTTATCTATGTATTTACATCACTTGCTTTCCCACAAAGTTAGATTTGCCCCAGGTCCGTCCTACTCACCCAACAAAGTCTCTCTATCCTCTTGAAGGAAATTGTCAATAAGCCCTTGTCCTCTCAATACTTCCATCATCTCTACATGTTGTGATAACACTGTAGTTTCTACTACAGCATCCTGTGGGGTCAAGAAACGAGCAGTCAGACAAGTTGTAAACAAGCAGACGGTTTATCCAGATGATTAAACCACTTTATCAGGAGGTCAGACTGAAACTTGAATCACCCGGAATATGTCGATATAAATTTGGTGTATACTGATGGATGTTTACAAAGAACAGTCTGGAAAATACATTTATACCTCAGCTTTGTTTTCTCCTTCGACTACGTTTGATTCATCTGCCAACATTTTCTTCTGGCGACTGGAGAAGTATTAACTAGTACTGAGCTAGGAAAACCTCACAAGACTAGTGAAATATTAGTCATGTATATAAGATTATGTGTGGTTCAGCACTTCCTCCTCTATCTGGCTCCATAATCTTCAGATCTACTGCTGACAGAGCTGCCCGAGGAGCGACGATCCTGCTGAGAGAAAATGAATCCAGCCTGGTCGTTTTTTCCTTCAGGGCATCGCATCAGAGGAGTTCAGTCCCACTAAGTTACATCTCATCTCCATCATATCAGTCAGTTGAAGTTAATGCAAAGAAATGGATAGCTGACAACCTAAGATGTGAACAGATGCATGCAATATTTAAGTCTAACATGTGACAGTGGATTTTGTCTGTAAGCATATTATGTGTGATGTGTTTTGACCTGTTTTACATGCTGCGTTTTGTTGTTTTTAATTTTTCTAGGATGCCTTTTTTACAGCTGACGAAGGGACTGACGATGAAAACTAGCATTTAAAGATAATTCGGGTGCATTTACATTTGCTAAAATGTTGGCTAATGCACAGTCTGTCTTAAATAAAATTAAAAAAAATAAATTCCACTTTGTCATAAAAGACCATATGAAGGAGAAACAATCCAGAGTCAACATGTTTTGTTTTTTTATTTCTCATTGTCACACTTGACAGTTTCACTCCACCGTTAACAAGCAGTTGAACTCTGCATTTCAGGCTGTAACCGTTGAGAACCGTGGCCACCGCTTTAACGTCACCCTGATCGGCTCCAGTGAGAATCAAAGGATAAGAGGGGGCCGCTGCACACGTTTGGCCCTTCAAGTCAGATTAAATAAATCACAATTATGAAAGAAAATTAGGCAACAGAAATAAGACTTTGTTTAGAAATCAGGCAAAAACATGATGTGCTTTGGTGGTTCCTTTGGCAGCAGTGCTTCTCCTCACTCTACTGATCAACATGGATAATTAGTAAACACAGTGAGAACACCAAGCAGCACGTCACAAGCATCTTCTCACACAGTTCAGGTACAGCTGTCAGTAAGTGCTAACACAGGGCAGCGCTGATGGGAATAAAGTGGAATAAGGCCGCTGTACACTGAACTTTGCCTCAATTCATTACAGATGCACAAGAAAAACCTGCTCTGTCACCTTCCACCTCGAGCCACGGCGAAACGGAGAGAAGAGCTCAGGTAGAAAAAGATCAGGGTTTATTTTATTCCATAAACGGAGAGGGAATGACGAACAACGAGAGGAATTCTCTTAAAACAGCCGCAGTAGCACTTTATGGTGTTTCAGAAGAGTACGGATGAGAAAGAGAGAGGAGATGGTGGAGGACTGAAGATATTGGTGTGGTAGAGTCAAAGAAGATGGCGATGAGATGAACTAGGAAGTTTTCAGGTGGAGATCAGGGTTGGATGTTGATTTAAATTGCAGAAACAGCCTTCTACACCCACCTGATGTCCAGAAGCATAAATCTACTGACAGAAGCTCTGGGTCAGTGTGGGGCAGCAGACGTCCTGCTTCGACCAGAAACGACCCCAGTAAAGCAAAAGCAAGGTGTCGGCTCCCAACTTCAATCGTGTCAAATCACTTCGATCGACACAGGATGTAACATGTGAAACACATCTTTAGCATTTGATATGAAAGGCTATTGAAGGGGAAGAAACAAAAACATAAACTGTCTCCATGTCCCTGAAAAGTTGACATTTAGAAGTCCAAAACCCAAAATGGTGCCCAGAGTGCAACCTGCCTGCGATCTCTCAACGTGCTCCCACACACCAAACCCTGCTGCACCTAAACACCAACACCGTTCTGTCCACACCTCCTCCTCCTCCTCTTTCTTCTTCTCTGCCTCTTCCCCAGCTGGACGGGGCGCTCAGTAGCGATAGTGGTCCGGTTTAAAGGGCCCCTCGGCGGGCAGACCCAGGTACTTGGCCTGCTTGTCTGTCAGCGTGGTCAGCTTCACCCCCAGTTTATCCAGGTGAGCGGCTGCCACCTGCTCGTCCAACTGTGGAGACAGAGAGAGGAAGATGCTGTTAGATCAGACTGCTGTTTGCTTATTGGCCTCTCTTCTGTATTTACACATCATCTGTCTTGCAAATGTTTTTCTTTTGAAGGTCTGATGCTGTACATATGACGACAAAGAACTTTGTCACTCAGCAATGTTTCCTCAAGGGAAATTGTCTTAGAGTTGTGAGTGCTAACTTCAGATTAAAGCCACTAATCCTTGTCTTCATTACAGATCATTCTGATTTGGTTTTTATGGTTTGTTATTTACAAAAAGCTGAAATTATCTATCACAACTTTCCTGAGCTTGAGGCAACTAAATTGCTTATTTTGTTAAACCAGCAGTCCAAAACTCGTTTCTGAACTTACAATAATAAAAAAAAAAAAAAAAAACAGAAGCTGGAACAAAATAACGTTTGACATTTGTTGGATAAATGATAAACGTGCCCACAAATAACAGTCAATGTTTTGAGCTTGGGACATTTTATTAAATTAAATTAGTGTGTGTATGTCTCACTGTCTTGTGCAGAGCTGTTGACAATGTAGTGAGTCCCCCGGGCCCCCAGGTGGTCATTGGAGCCGGGCCCCACTGAAGTTTATTTTTTTGACAAACTACAAGGAAAATCTGATTTTGCACGAGATATGATCGGGTTCTCACACATTCCAATGAGCAAAACTTTTCCACCACTCTTTGAGGACCCAGAATAAAATCTTCATCTTGGAAAAGCATGCACATAACTGTGTCCACTGCACTGGTTAAAATGCTCATTCACACATACTCTACACACTCTTCCCTCTCTCTACCAAATGCTGCCAGACCATGTTAAATATACATGCAGCATCTATAAGCAGAGTGTTCTGCCCGTACAAGTATGGAAAATCAGAACTGTGAAATTTTCCATTAATAGCAAGAATCAAATAAGTAGTTTGAGTTTAATTGGCCTCACTTGGCACTGCACTGTTGTACATCACAATGTCGATGCTGAAACAATGTATGCAGCCCAAAGCTGACTCATTAGAGCTACGTTGTGTCAACGGCACACTTACAGAAAATTCCCAGTTTTCATACACGGAAAATAATCCCTGGAAGATTACTGTGACAATTTTTGTCAATTTTTGTTACAAACGGCAAAATTCAACCAGTTTTCCAAAACTTTCAATGATTTTTACTAATTTCATGACTTCACCAAGTTTTCCATGACCATGGGAACTAGTTCGATAAAAATGTGTGATTGCGATTTGAATGGACAATATCGAGATTTGCGATTACAATATAATTTTTTTTTTTTTTTTTTTTTTTTTTTTTTTAAATGGTATCATTAGTCTTGTTGCCTGATTCAGTGTTTCCCCTACATTATATCAGGGGGGGCACTGACCTGACCTGACAGTTATTGTTATGGACAGTGTAAATAACCATGAACAGACTGAGCACAGGTCACACAGCAGCACAGCATGGCACTGTACACACAGCGGAGCGAGCCTGCCTTGCGTTTAGGTGTTGTCACATAAATAACAAATTCCAGCACACCATAGCACAACACAGCAGTGTGTCAAGTGGGCCGAGCCCGAGCAAAATTGCTCAATTTTTCATTTGTTATTATATAGTTTGTTATGGAGCCCGTGATTTCCCCCTGACACTTGCAAATGTTTGCACAACTGAGCTTGGATGTTGTTTTGAGGCTCTGGTGACTTTCAGTTGTCTGTTTGTCTTTAACATTACACGGCTCGGCTTTCTCTCGCATGCACTCTTCCTACTTTTCCCTGTGCTGTGCTGTCTCAAGTGTTGATATAGATTGGTCGTGTTGCTGCGGGACGTGGCAACTTTAACTTTTAAACAGCACGTCTTTCTGTTAAACGTCGCCGTACCTGAATCCAAAGTATCGCCATGTAATAGACGGTGGGGGTTTTTTCGCCACCAACTCAGCCTGTTCATGGTCGTGTTCATGCTCTTCTTCTGCGTCTGTGTTGGTTACTGCTGCACGCTGGCTGGTGACCTGGCCATACGTGCCGCACACACCAGGATAGCTTGGGGCGTAATGTCAACAAACTCCACACACTACAGGAGAGGCAGTCACGTCCACAGGCACACATGTTAACATTTATTTACATTAAATCGCAGCCTTTTATGCGGTTATGTAATCGCACAGCTTGACATCGCGATTCCAACTGCAATTAGATTAATAGTGCAGCACTAATGGGAACCCTGTATGATATATACACGTTACAAAAATGGCAGCTGAACATATTTCTTCAACTCGGTGTAGGACATGAGTCCATACAGTATCAGTGGCACATTCACATCATCACTATTATCAGGAGAAACATATGGCTTGTTGCTACGTCCCCTGAACTGCAAACATCATTTAGTCATCATCGACATGACTCAATACAACATCTGTCAAAGCAGATGAGATGAAAAGTTACAGGAATGCCTGTGTGAATTCAGGTACATTTTCTAAATCTAAAATTTTAAGGTCTACCGGCAGTCCTGGGGGACCTTGTGCTGACAATACTGCCGCCTTTTCCAGGCAACAGTGGCTCACAGAGCTTCAGAGAGCTATGGATGAGGGTCAGTGGGCACCCGAACAAATCATTGACAGTACAACAACATCTGAACAAATGGTTTCTGTGACATGAGAAATACTTTCAAGATTTCAACATGGACTTGTTCATAATGTAGCATTATCGGGGAAAATAACAGTGCGTTCCCCAGGTGCACTGACAGTAAGTTTACTTTGTCCTTTCCAAGTTACCTCACCAGGGACGCAGGAAGCTGCAGAACAACATCAGTGAGTATGAGACACTGCAGTCGGCAAAAATCTCACCTCAGTTTTCTGCTTTATGTCTAAATAAAAACTTATGTTATCACCTCACATTGATATAATCTGTGCAAGGAGTCAAAAGCAGTCACATTTTTCCTACGACTACATCCTCTTTTCTGAATATTCACTAACTTTAATTTGTCGTGCAGGTGGTTTTTTACAGGTTTATAAATGTTATACATTGATTTCATTTCCCAGGCTCAAAATCACAATTCGTTTGAGCCAACAGAGGATTAAGCAACACTTCTGTGGATCAACTGATGGATTCAGCGTATTTCAGAGAAGCCTGAATGGATCTGTAAAGTGATCCTTTTGTGTAAGAATAACCTCTGTGCTGTCACACATACACACAGAGGACGAATGTGAAGGATTTATGTGGAAGGTGAAGAGTTGTCTTGGATGGAGGAAGATGCTCTGTGGGAATAACCTCACTCTTTAAAGCTCTGCATCATCTCTTAGCTTTTTACTGCAAAGCACCAAATAATTGTGTTGCATTCGCCAGCAGCTTCCTCTTCCTGTCCAGCTTTTGTATCTTGGCTCAAAATTCCTGCCCGTCTTATGAACCCCGCTCCCTTTGATGTAGCCGCTGTCTTTACTACTCACTGTAAAAACATCACATCTGGGATTTACTGCTTTAATTTTTTCACTGCTGTTTTCAGGCTTAAGTGAAACACACTTCATGCCAAATTCAGTGTAAAGGAACTGACAGACACCACATGAAACTGCCCTCAAAACTAATAGTTTTCATACCAACTAAATCCCTCTTTTTGAAGTCACCCAGCCTGATCTACATCTTGGCTGCGTCCATTCCGTCCTCTGGTTACAACCCTCAACACTGAACAGACATCTAGTGTTTGGCTATTGCACAGGAAAAACACCTCACCTCCGACTACACCAACTACATATTGTTTTCATAACTTCAAACTGCCCCTTCCTTCTTGCTGTTGCTGTAAGTTTCAGATCATTATCGGTGATTTTTACATTAACTCTGACAAGTAAAGCCTACGACCAAAAGTCTGGCCCAGAGTCTGGTTTTCAGACAGCTTTTTTAATGGCTCAACAAATGGAAACAATAGATCAGTCTGGCTTCTCCGAGCAGGAAAACAGTATGTGACAGAGGGACACATTCAAGGTCCTGACTTAAATGAATGAGGCAAACTGACAAGAATTGAGCCTTTCACTCTTAATTTAAAAAAAAAAAAAAAAAAAAAAAAAAAGGGAGAAGTAGGGACTGAGGATGACGAGACCGTCACACAACTACCAGGAAACGTGTCCCATTTTCCCTTTCTGGGAATCAGTAAAGTACTCTGTATTTATTACAGAGTACAGACCATGGTGCTGACCTAACCTTTGTCTCTCTTCAGAAAGTTACTTTTGGGCGGCACATAGCCTGAACAAAGGAACATTACATATTTTCTTGATGTAACATGATGTTAGCAAGTGTTTCGCTAACATTAGCGAACTTAAAATGTGACTGTATGTGTTACATGTCTGAGGAGACTGTGAAAGTCCCCTAGACACATCAAAATTAGACAAGCCCAGCAAATAGCACATCTTATGCCTCCCATACTCTAGAAGACTTAATTCCCCTTTACACTGCCTGTTCAAGGTGGGATTATCTTGCCGTTACACTGCCTCACTGTTCTGTATAAAAAGGTAAAATTGCAGAAAAGGGGGAGAGAGTTGTCTCATCTCTGAGTCAGCATCAGAGATAAAAACAGTGCTGGAATGATTTCCGTGTAAAAGGGGCAGCTGGCAGGATGAGATCATGGGCGACAGGTGTGACGTTTTTTCGACTCACCGCAGAAGATCAAAAAAGTAGCTTTTAGCAGCTAGCAGCTAACTCAAAAGGAAAAACAGTGTCCGAAAATGGCCGCAAATTGGGAGAACAATGACGTCCGCAAGCTTCTTATCCTCCGAGTAGAGGATGAGATCAGTCGCCATACATCAGGGACAGTAAGTGATTGTTATTTCCATGTTATGCCATTGCGATTCTTAATAAAGGGCTGCCAACACATGTGTTATGTGTCACACTAGACACTGACACTGTTGTGTTACATGTCACACCCATTACACCTCTTTGATTCCGTTATGCCAGCATGCAGTCTTAAATCACACAGTGGAGCGGAAGATGTTTTTTGACTTTGTAAAAATGCAAAGGTGGCATGAAGAAGGGACATCGTAGCTGCTCTACAGCACAATCTGTGCAAAGAGGGCTTTTGAAAACACTGTTAATAGAGCTGAATGAGGCTCTTCGATGTTCCAAGCTCGCCCAACTGTTATTGGAGCGCAGGGCGAAGAGGGGCGGGACTTAGGAGGGGCTAATTGTTGGGTTTTGGTGCAAGCCATGAAAACAGGGCATAACTAACTTGATAGCATTTAATTTTACTCTCCTGACGTGGATGTGAAAATCCAGTTTTAATGCTGAGAGGCTGCATAACATACACTTCATAATCACAGATGTGACCTCTGACCTTTTTGGGCAGGAAGTAGACTCCAATGGGGTATTTGGCGGTATTCGTCCACAACTCGATCTGAGCCAGAACCTACAGGGAAAAGCAGGTGATGAGACTCAGACAGGGATTGTGTTAAATAAAGCAGACTGGATGCAACTACGGCGTCTTTGTCAAATTAAAATATTGCTGTAGCTTTGAAAAACATGCAACTAAAGAGAACTTCACCGCAACTTTTTCCCTTCCCTCGCTCACACAAAGTCACAGTACCTGGTTGGTGAAAGAGTTGCTCATGACGAAGGACGGGTGTCCCATGGCACAGCCCAGGTTGACCAGTCTACCCTCAGCCAGGATGATGATGTGACGGCCGTTCTTCAAACGAAAGCGATCGACCTGAGGAAGAGGAGAAGGATTACTGCTTCTGTGATGGTTCAGATACAGAGCTGAGACTGATGTTGAAGAACCAAGCTTTAACAGAGCAAGAATACAGAGGAGAAAACTAGATGCCAAAGTTCGAATATGAACCCCGGGCAGCTTAAAATGAAACATTCCCCAAATAAGAATAAGGTCTGTGGAAGTTTTCCTACCTGTGGCTTGATGTTGACCTTCTCTGCAGCGTTTTTGTTGAGCCAGCTCATGTCGATCTCACAGTCAAAGTGTCCGATGTTACAAACGATGGCATCGTCCTTCATGTTCTCAAAGTGACTGAAGACATGAATGACATTTTTATTCAAGAGTTCAGTATTGCTTTGGATAGTTCACGCACTTTGTGAAACTTTAATGAAAAGTAGTTTTCAGTTCAGGTTGAGTCGAAAACATCAGGTCAAACTTACTGTCCCAGGATGATGTCCTCACAACCGGTGGTGGTGACGAAGATGTTTCCTTCCTTACAAGCCTCATCCATGGTGGTGACCTCATAACCTGCAGAGGAACGAAGGAGGAGAGGAGTTTGTATTGTGGATCAACAGTTTGGTGTCCTTAGAACAGATTGTTGACCACTCAAATAAAGCAAACGACGTCTTTTTGTTTGACAATTTTACAGGTTACTACATAAGTAGGTTTAACTTAGTATTTCTTAATTATCTCATCCACTCAATTTGGATGTGGATTTAAACGGTGACATAAAAGATTTCCTGAGATTATTCCAAAAGGTCTACTATAGGTCAGTTTGCAGTTTGAACAAAACCAGAACATATTATTGGCAGTGGATCTAAATTGTTGGTGGAGAGTATCACTCCGAGTCCTCAATTGGTTGTAGAGTCTCAGTGCAGACTACCACCGGTCTCTCTCTGCCACCTTGTGACACAGCTGCAACACGACAGTTGGGCTGCAACGCCTCAAGGGGCATTAAATCAAACATATTATTGCTTTTACATGCAACAATATGAACAGTATCTTGTAAGAAGTGTCTTTAAATTACAAAAAAAAGGACTGCGTGAGCTAGAAAGCAGGAATGCAGCAATTTATCAGTTCAACATCCATATCGGCCAATACTGGCCTTGTTGACCACCATCAGCCTCAATCAATTCTGAGCAGACTAAAAAAGCAGAGCTCAAGACTTAAACTACTGAGCAGGTACAAGAACAATACAATTGTTGATTGGCAGACAAGCTCTGTGATCTCACTGTTGTGTTACAAGATGGCAGCTACTAGCCAACCTCTTGTGGACAATGGAAGCTGTGCTTGAGATGAACAGAGATAGGGACGCCTTCGGGACAAAAGGACGCTGTCAACTCACTATCGATATGTCAAAGGACACAGCCCATTGTTTTCCTGATAACGCTAAACTGTGAACGACTAATCCGTGCTTGTATTGACAGGAGGAGAGCTAATTAACAAATACTGCTGCAACAATTAATGAGAAATAATTGAGCATGGGAATGTCTCATATGCTTTAATCATAATGTGTTAGGCCACTATAGTTAAAACTTTAAGTTTGAATAAGTGCCTGACCAAAACAAAATGCATCTCAAATAAATCTTGAGGTTCCCAGCTTTCAGATGATGTATAGCATTTTATGAGTCATATGCTGTTGACCCCACAGAAAAAGTAAAAAGGAAATGAGTGTATGGGGTTGGAGGGGGGTACTGATTTCTGCAGACTGTGTATAATTGGTACAATCTTGTCAGCCCTGAGGCAAAATGTGATTCTTAATTCCCAAGGTAACCAACTATCCTTCGTCAACTAAAGTATTTTTGCACAGCGGTGCCCTCTCAGAGTTCCCATTCATTATTATACTGTTGTTTTGGCCATCATCACCTACCCTCCATGGCGGCCTGCAGGGCGTTGATGGGGTCGATTTCAGTGACGATGACGCGAGCTCCGAACCCACGCAGAGCCTGGACACAGCCTTTACCTACGTCACCGTAGCCAGCAACCACGGCAACTTTACCAGCAATCATCACATCGGTGGCTCTCTTGATGCCGTCGATCAGACTTTCCCTGCAGCCGTACAGGTTGTCAAACTTACTCTGCAAGGAGGGACACAGAAAATTTATTATTGCATTTTAGTCAACTGGATGGTGAGATAGAAGATTTCCAGAGATTATTTCAAAAGGTCTACTATAGGTCAGGTTGCAGTTTGAATAAAACCAGAACTTCTAAAATATACCTGCTTGTAAGGTCACATTTTATAGTCAAACTCTCACTGTTCATTCAACAAACAGATCTAAACTATTCTTTCATTACTGAGTGGTTCCACTAGCGACGATTAGTAGACACGACAGGATGCAGCTGCTGAGGATTAAAGGTCGAGGCTGCTTACCTTTGTGACTGAGTCATTGACGTTAATGGCGGGCATTTTCAGCTCGCCCTTTTTCATCATCTTGTACAGGTTGTGGACACCTGTTGTGGTCTCCTCTGACACGCCACGGATACCTGAAAACACAAGGTCGCATGATTATGGAAAACATGATTACAGACATGGGTCTCCTGGATTACAGGCGAAGAAATGACATCAGTGAGCGTGGCTCCTAAATCAATATAAAACTACGAACATTGTGCACAAAGCAAAAGTGAGAGAAATAAGATTCAGACATATATAGTTCCTCTTCACAGTTGTGCCTGTTTTTAAAATCTCTTAGTACTTTAACTGTTTGTTAACTGTTGGTGGAGAGTATCACTCCGAGTCCTCAGTGTGTATCTGGGTCTCAGTGCAGACTACCACCAGTCTCTCTCTGCCACCTTATGACACAGCTGCAACATGACAGTTGGGCTGCAACGCCTCAAGGGGCATTAAATCAAACGTATTATTGCTTTTACATGCAACAATATGAACAGTATTTGGTGAGGTGTCTTTAAATTACACCAAAAAAAAGGATTGTGTGAAAACGCTGGCTGTACAAAATAATTGACTGGAAAGACAAAGCAAGAAAAAAATCCATCTTCAGAAACTAAAAATATCATCACAACTGATGGCTGTATCTGCTCTGCAGCTATGCCGCACTATTTGCCCAAACAAATTTTCCGTTTGGGATAATTAAGTTTCTTATCTTGACTTCAGGCATGAAAATGTTTCATGTTACATAATTTTGAATTCACAGGAGTGAAGCTGCCCTGTGAGCTGGCTTGTGCCAGACCACTGCCGCCATCTAGTGTCCAAAACTCTACCCTGCATGTTCCAGAGTAGGAAAATCATCAACCACTGCATGATGCTGGGATGTCTCCTGGTCAAAATCAGTTTCCTGCAGCCATTTTAGAACAGATAAAGGGCCCAAAATTAATGGGTGCTTTTCATCATGCCAACCTATGCCTCCTTGCATCCTCTCTCCTCCCATGACTCAAATAGTTCCCTCTCCACCATCATGGAAGAACTTCCAATCCCTTAAATGCACCTCAAGAAAGGAGGCTCCTGGAGTAGCTACGAGTGAGGAAACACAGGGGCATCCTATGCTCAAGTCTTATCAAGCTGTGTGACGTATAAGTGCTACACATCCACATGTGGCACAGTAACTGATGTCACGAAAGGCTGATGCTACGGAACCAAGGATTTCTCATTTGGCAGCTTTGGCTCCTCCATCCTCGCATCTGTCTTACATCATTGCCAAGAGGAGCGACGACACAAAGAGACAAATGAGGGAAGCAAGGAGACACATTAGCATAATGAAAAGACTCAAGTTGAATGGTGGTAAAACAGTGAAACCTAACCTGACATCCGACATCACTGTCACAAAAACCTGCCAACAGCTCCAGGCCAGGCATCACTAAACCCTTACCAACATGTCAGTGATGGAACAGCGAGTGTGTTGTCTGTTGTTATCAATGAAACTTCAAACCAACCTGCCAGCAGTTTGGGGTACTTGGTGTGGACCATGTTGGTGAGGTCACCTCCGTCGTCCAGGATCATGTTGAGGGGCTGACCGTCCTTGAAGTACAGAGTCTGTTCAATGCACCACACGTACTCCTCATCGGTCTCACCTTTCCACGCATACACTACACAAACAGAGACATATTCACTTATTTGGCTTCTCACTGAGAGTCATGTAAGAGTGTTCGCACTCATTGGCAGTGGATCTAAATTGTCGGTGGAGAGTATCACTCTGAGTCCTCAATTGGTTGTAGAGTCTCAGTGCAGACTACCACCGGTCTCTCTCTGCCACCTTGTGACACAGCTGCAACACGACAGTTGGGCTGCAACGCCTCAAGGGGCATTAAATCAAACATATTATTGCTTTTACATGCAACAATATGAACAGTATCTGGTGAGAAGTGTCTTTAAATTACAAAAAAAAAAAAAAAAAAACGACTGTGTGAGCTAGAAAGTAGGAATGCAGCAATTTATCGGTTGAACATCCATATCAGCCAATATTGGCCTTGTTGACCGCCATCAGCCTCAATCAATTCTGAGCAAACTAAAAAAGCAGAGCTCGAGACTAACGGCCTAAAACTGCAAACAGACTGCACTGAGCTACATTATGATGCTTTCAAGCTCCAGTCAGTGAAAATGAGTACTGGGCGAAGGTAAATTGTAATGTTCATTGTACTCTTGTACAAAAAAAAAAAAAAAAAAAAAAAAAAAAAAGATTTTCATGAGAAACTTGTGTTTAAAAAAAAAGCAGAATTTTGTTGATGTTTTCAAAGCACAATTCACTGTGCAGCCCTGGTATACATAGGGGTGATGTTTGTTACCTGGAACGCCAGACTTTGCGATAGCGGCAGCAGCGTGGTCCTGAGTGGAGAAGATGTTACAGCTTGACCACTGAACCTGTGGACGAAGACAGAACGTCAGGAGGAGGCGAAGGTGAATCTAAACTCTTTGACCAGGTGTTATACATGTTAATACAACTGAAGTTGTGTGTTAACTGTTGGTGGAGAGTATCACTCCGAGTCCTCAGTGGGTATCTGGGTCTCAGTGCAGACTACCATCGGTCTCTCTCTGCCACCTTGTGACACAGCTGCAACACGACAGTTGGGCTGCAACGCCTCAAGGGGCATTAAATCAATTAACATACAGCACTATTATTTGGTTATTAATATATTTTTACTTCAATTAAAACCAATTTTAAACACAGTATTTTACAGAGTGAAAATATTAGCCCAATGACCAACTGCTAAGGCTTTAAAGCTACGATGTGCCAGGTTTGGAAAGTATGTCTTGTCCATCTGCCACTCAGTAGGTGACCTTTGTTTTGTTTTATTTTGTCTGGCTAGTTAGTGCAGCAAATTTAACAGCTACTTTCATATTTTACCAGCATGAGACTGGAGCCAAATTCCAACCTTGGAACGTGCTTTGGTCATTTTATCTTCACTCAAACAGGGCACATCAAAAGATAGTCGGGATGAGGATGAGCGTTCAATTATAGTGAAATTTTTTTTTATCGTTCTGTGAAAATCTCATACCACTGTAATCCTAGCGGTAGGTTTGACAATTTGTAACATCGGAAATGTGGACTTTCATGCAGAGGAGCTTGACTCATTTGACAAAAAGATATTAAAATATGGATAAATTAAATTAGATAAAATGTCTGTCGATCTAGACATAAAAAAAATCTAATTTAGGACTGTTTAATTACTTTTAATGCCTAATATTTAAATCATTGGCTTGAAGATATTTTAAGACTTCTTAAGGACCTGCCTGGCACTATAATATGGTGTCTCAGATTATCTATCAATGAAAGGCCATTGCATTGTGAACAAACACTGCCAGCTAGTGTCCAAACTTCTAAACTGCAGCTTGCTGTCCAGTTGCATCAGTTTCCGACAGTAAGTCAGGTCCTGTCAAATCAATATCAAGCCAGGTAGCATTTACACACTGATCCTTCAAATGTAAAGTAGAACTGCAAATGACAGAATTATAGTGTCTCCGCCACCTCAGAGAGGAGTACATCCAGTTGTGGGGGAAAAGCTGAGAGCAGGTTTTAATTCATTCTGTTCTTTCTCAGGGTGCCGGTTCCCGCAGGATGAAGCCAGTCGTGTTGAGTTAGATAAAACCAACGCGATAACAGAACACACCGGCCTTGAGGCAGACAGAGGGAGAGAGAAAAGCCCAGACTCACTGAGACTGTTTGTTCAGATAAATGGATCAATAAAGCTGTCCTCTCTCTCAGTTACTACTGCTGGAGTGCACTTTAGCAAGGCAGAACGTTAGGGAGGTTATACTGGGAAGCACCTGCTATGACACAGAAGCATCATCAGTGTACTCAAGAGCTCTCTTTTCTGATGAAACCAACTTGACATTGTCTATAAACATTAACGCCACAACAGCCATTTGTCCAAAAGAACTGCAGTATTCTTACTGTTATAATCTACTGGCCTTTACTTGATACAAACTGTTTGTGTTTAATGAACGAAGAAACCACAAGAGTGTAAAGACTAACTGAGCAAAAATCCACATCTGGCAATGGGTGTTTTATCTCTGGGGAACATTTAACTGGGCTTGAAAATGTTCTACCCAAAGATGTTATTGGAACAGAGTGGAAACAAAGTTCACGCTCACCACAGTACAAGAGCAAGTATGACAGGCCTCCCTTAATAAAGAAGGAAGGGATTATGTTCTTTTTTTAGATCCGAGATGCTCCTTTTCTAAAATGTGCCTGCATCCATTCTGAGATTAAAAATCATCTACTTCCATTTACAGTGTTTTTCTGAAAGTCATGGGGAGCAATGGATAATCTCCTGATGAATGCAGCTGGTAAATATTACCTCAGCTCCGAGGGCAGTGAGGGTCTCGATGAGCACGGCAGTCTGCAGGGTCATGTGGAGGCAGCCAGCAATACGGGCACCCTTCAGAGGCTTGGTCTGACCATACAGCTCCCTCATCTTCATCAGACCGGGCATCTCGTTCTCTGCAATGTCGATGGCCTTGCGCCCCCATTCCGCCAGGCTGATGTCAGCTAGGAGAGAGAGGGAGACAACAGGATGTTAAAACATGATTACAAAAAAAAAAAAAAAAAAACATCTTCTTGTCTGGGCCTTGAGGCTGAGTGTCCACAAAGTGTTTCTGGGCGCCAGCGTCCATTTTCTAATAAGGAGAGACCGTCCATCCTGAGCTGTATGATATGTCAATCAGAAACTATGACAAAAAAAGACAAGCCCATCTGTGGAAGCAGATTGGCCGGATACTGAATGTTGCTGGTAAATGTCACGCTTGTGTCACTGCACATGTTGAAAGCTTGTTGTTAGCAGTGCAGTCAACCCTCTGAATGAGGACAACAATGAGGACACAAGCCATTCATGAGCCAAAGTTTGTGTCGTTTGTGCCAACTGGCCAAAAACACAAACACACACCATTTGACCATGTCCCCTTTCATGAGTAATGAACCCGTTGTTGTAGGGATGCTTCAATGGACTAATGACAGCTTCCTGTGAGACTTTGTGTGCGTGATTGCTTGAACAGGTGGGTGCTTGTGGACATGTGGCTGCAGTCACTGCAAATTCACGCTTGTTTTACTTCAAAAGCATGACCAAAAAGCACAGTGTCCATATTTCCTGGAGACTTGGCACAACTCTCAACACGATTTAATCTGACACACAACATGAATAAGATTTATTTTATGCCCTGGGGCATTAATAAATATGTGGTCTTTTCAAATCAGTATATCTGCTATAGTTTGAATAGATAAGTCTTAAGAAAACATACAAATATGAGGTTATTTGTTGTTTTTCCTGCTGCATGTGTCACTTTCTAATATCTGAGAATATAGCAGTTTTATTTCCTGACGCTAACAATGTTGGCGCTGCACTAAGACAAACAACCACAGCTGTCTGTACAGGCACTCTTTTCATCTCCAGACAGCTGCTGGTGCTGTGCAGTTTTTTAAGCCTTATCTGAGATTTGAGGACATGATTGCACAGAATGCATGTAACATAATTATCACCTTTGACTGCAGGGAACCAAGTCTCACCATGACTGATGCAGCACAGCAATATCAATGTTTAATTCTTAAAAATGTCTGAACAAGCAAATAACAATGTGTAAATGAACAGGATGTGATGCATGAGGACGTGTTAGAGCATTGTTGCATCACCTGACTCTGATTCAACGTTTTATCCATCAATGGTTAAAGCTACAGGATTGTACATTGACAGCACCCAACGTCAGTTTGTTCTTTCACTTCTTGTTTTTTTTAGCAGCAAAGTGCTGATAATGTCCTGATACAAAAGCTAAAATTCTCCACACAAACTAAGAATCACCAGCTGGATCCACATTATAACAAATATAAACTTCTGACATCACTAATCTCAATCCTTTAACTTTAAGATTATCATGGTGCAACAGAGCATCTTGGGTGAAAGTGAAGCATGTTGATTTAAGCTGTGGGATCTACACTGCTGCAAGGTAAACCTCAGGGTGCACAAATCCCAAAGTACAACCCATCCTCCACAATTAGAGGCTGCAGCCTGTGCAAACACACCTCAGGGCTAACTGCACCTAACCAGCCCTAGCCTGACTGACCAGCCAGAGACAGGATTAGAAAAACAAGTTCACACTGGGGTCAAAGGGCCTGACTCAACTAAAACTCCACTCGGCTGATTAAACTACAACCATCAGACGTGAATCGCTGTGTGGTCCTGTGTAGCTACATGAACAGAGCAGGGTACCGGTACCGGCAGGCACTGGGGCTCAAATCCCATCCAAAGCCACCTATTAACAGTTCAGTATTAGCATGTGAAGTACGGCGATCCACCAGGTACAAGTGCCCTCAAAACCACTTTGAACTTTGTGCCAACAGTTGAAACCAGGACAGATGTTTGGAAAGGCACCAGAGCCAGACCTGTGTGCATAACATAAATAGTTTTTGAAGACTTTAAATGCAACAACCTAAAACATTCACACTTTTTTTGAAGATCTGATCATTGCAGCTGTAATGAAACAACACCCTGCAGCAGTAGCTCCCTCTAACCCCTGCTGCAAACCCACCAGCCTAAAGCATCAACGCCGGAGTACAAACTGAACATTTCAAAGACTGAGTCAAAATGCAAGTCAATTAACATGTCAGGACTTGACAGACGCAGTCACAGAGCAACTCTCTGACACTAACTGCAGGTAGTCAGTGGAGAATGTGCAGACTTTGCCCCAGACCTATCTGTTAGCAGGACGTTGTGCAACTTTTTCTGCTTCTGACCAGCTGCTTCACAGCAGGTCAACAACTGTCACATTTGGCACACAATGACTGAATTGTTGCAGCTGCGGTTATTTTAATAGATCGCACCCAACATCTCGTATTTAACATACATGTGCTGATATTTTCCACTCACTTCGTTTGTCAAGTGCATTTCCATTTTTACAATGCAAAGCAGTTCAAATGTATTTGTATTTATTTTTTTCCCCTTCATACGATGCTTTTTTTTCCCTATCTGGAGCCAAACAAAGACATCTGGAGAAATTAAAGATGTTTTTGGATTCCTAAACTTGGAAACAACTTTTAACCAAACTCTTCGTAGGCTGTTGCACAGGGGCACCACGTGTAGCTCCAGCATTACTACGGTATGCAAGTTGCACACAGTGCAGCTCAATCTCTGCCTGCTCCTGTCACTCACGTAGAAACTGGCGGCGAGGCGCGGGGCATCGTGGGAAGTGTAGTTTGCAAACCCACTGAAAGCATAACGACGTTACGCCCCCGGTTTCGCTAATAAACTACAACACCCAGAGGCTGTACACATCGTCTCTGCCCACGGAGAAGCCCACGCTCGGCGCTAGTTCGACTGTAACATGTCGATTCATTCTCAGATTCAGACAAACTCTGCAACCTCCGAGTGTCGGGAACAGAAAATTTACGAGTGAGAAGCTAAAATCACCGGAAAGAACAGACGTGCTAAACATTTAGCTAAACGACAGTAACAACCCAATACAATACACCACATGCTAGCAAGTTAATGTTAGCAGCAGCACGAGGAAGAGCTGTGAAGCCTAAAATTAGCCACACATCAGTCCTAAAGATCTAATTACGTTTCTTTAGTTGCGCGATTAGCTTTTAGGCTAAATCCGGCTGCTAAAAGGAGCCGTCACCCGACATGCACCTCAATATAAACTTCACAACATGCTAGCTAGCAAACCGCCGCTCCGTCGTGTTAACGCGGTTAAAATAACATATTCAGACACTGACCAACTTTGTAGGGAAGTTTCTCAGACATGGTTGTGTTCTGGTGTTGTTCCGGGGAGGTTGGTACAGCAGCAGCAGCCGAGCCGACGGACAGAGGCAGAGAGGGAGGGACAGAAACATGACGGCTCGCTTTTTATCGTCGAAGCCACATTGAAACCAGTTTACATAAAGGGGCGGTTCCAACGCGGATCTACTCTGGATTCCCATTGGCTGCGGGAGCTCCCGCCCCGCGTGTGAGGGATTTGATTGGACGATGTCTGGACAGACAGCCAATGATAAGTCGAGGTGCTGTTTGAGGGGGAGGGACTGTTTGGAAGTGTGGCTGGAACAAGTTTTGTCTCGTGTTTTTGCCTTTGGGCAAATAACTAACATTGCAGCTATTATCAACACCACCACATTTATACATATATATATATATATATATTTATAATTTATTCTAGATGATACAAGCACATGTCTCTTTCACCACATTCCTTATGATGCACTTAAATTCATACATTAATTTAAAGATATTTTTCCAATATGTTTTTTCTGTAAAACAGAGATTGAATCAATTTCTCTTTTATTATATCAGTGAACTTACTAGAGGTGGGAAAAATCGACACAGCATAGTATTGCAATATTTTTGTGTGGCTATAGTGTATCATCACACAGTGCCCAGTATCATTTTAATTATATAAATGATTAATATTACAAATACAACTTAAACTTTAGGTAGCCTACTAGAATAATATAATCAGTTGCTTTTTCAGTCCAGTAAATACATTTTGCTACTGCAAAAAAATGGCTGAAGTGAGATGAACAGACTGAAAACATACTAACTTATTAGATAAAACAGATGTTAAGATAAGAGACCATAAGATAAGATAAGATAAGACAAGATAAAACTTTATTAATCCCACATTTGGGAAATTCACGTCACAGCAACTCAAAGCACAGACAGAAAAAGGAGGGTGACAATGTTACTTGAGTAAAAGAAAATTAAAGATTAAAAAATATAAAAATGTGTGTAAACAGTATATGTACATATAGATGAAAAAAAAAATATTTATTTACGTTGACAAAGTTTTGCTTTAAGGACATAATTTACAAATGGAAAAGGGTAATAAATTGCAATATATAGCAATATATTTCATTGCAATACTCTGCATATCACCACACATTTAAAATCGCGATAATATTGTATTGTGGCTTAAGTATCGTAATGATATCGGTTTGTGGATCCTCTGGTGATTCCCACCCCTTGTACTGACTCAAAAATTTTGTGTTGAAGCTTCTCTGTTAATTTACCTAAACTCTATCTCTATCTATAGAGTGCTTCAGATTACACTAAATGTCCATCTGTGTTGTGTTGAACTACAATACATCTTTGACTGTTTTTAACACAATGACGAATAAGAAAGCTATTATAACCTCCTAATAATGGTGGGTTGGACGTCACTGACCACTCGCGGACAACAGCACTGGTATATTTTGATCTTTAAAGCAATACTGGACAAACTTCCAGCCTACCTCTGCACCAGCTACGCTTCTCCAGGTGGTTGCTTTTTAATGAAGGCCTACCCTGGGTTTTAACACATCTGGGGTAAACTGATTTCTCCTACTCTGCACCTTGGACATTCAACAATCTTTAAAAACATCTGAAATTAAATAATATTCACTGATGTATTTAAGGGCATGATAAAGAATGTGGTGAAAGAGGAATGTGTTTGTTTTTCTTGAGAGGCCACTACGTTTGAATAGCCAGGTCTCTCTTGTAAAAGAGATTTTTGATTATATAATGAAATCTGTATCTGCAAATGCACTGTTATATTTGAAATAAGATCAACTGAAAATATAAAAAATATATTTTGTTATACAGGCATACAGTGGAGTTGTTACTTGTACAGTTGTGAATATTGCAGTGCCAGGTTTTCTCCTGTGAACTGAACTAGATAAACTAGTTAAACACTCAGGTGAATGAGAACTGGAATCAGAGAATGGGTCACCATGATGCTTTGGAAAAGGGAAGAGAAGGTACTTAAGAATTAAATTTGATTTAATGTTCCCATATTAGAAGCAAATTAGTGGCTATTTGGAAGACTAGCAGTGTTGTAAGCAGGGAGGGCAGCTGGACAACGGAGCAGGCCAGGCTTCAGGTAAAACTGCCCCTGCAACCAGTGGGGCCAGTCAGTGCAGTGCAGCTGTTAGACAGAATGAGGAATCTTCATATAACCAGACCTTATCTGAGGTCTGGTTCCGCAGCCAAGTTTCTGCTCTTTGCTTGAGCACTGGTAAAATTCAAATGCAGTTTAAACAGCTCCCCAGGGCTGTGTGCTCAGCCCCTTCCTGCTATTGCTGCACACACACAACTGCAACACCGGAAGATGACTCTGTTGTGAAGTCTGCTTACAACACCACCATCATCAGACGGAAACAGTGATGAGAACTCATATTGGAGGCAAATCAACAATCTGGCAGAGTAGTGCTCAGAGAACAACCGTCCGTTCAACGTTGGCAAAACCAAGGAGTTGATTGTTGATTTTAGAAAAAAGGAGGGGAAGACACGCACGACCCTGTCTACACTGACAGAGCTGAGGGAGAGCAAGTGAACAGTTTGAAGTTCCTTGGAATCAGCATCACAGAGAACCTCACATGGTCATCACACATCTCCACCCTGATGAAAGAAAGCGACAAAACAGCTTTCTTTTTCTTACAGGAAACTTAAGAAGCAATTTTACCCAGCCAAGTTCTTGTCAACTCTTACACAGAAGCAATAGAAAGCCTCCTGAGTTAAAACATTACAAACATGCATGGGATGCTGACGGCCCCAGACAGGAGGGCTCTGACTAAACCTTAAACCTTGAAAAAGTTAGCTGACTTTAATAGGGGCCCTAACAGCAAAGATTTCACACCATGGGGCCCCAAACTGGACACTCATTCTTGGGAATGGAGACAAAACATTACTTAGTGGTTTTTTTTTGTATTTTTACTCTTCAGTTAGGCTGGAAAATATATTTTATAAGATCTAAATCTTGACTATTAAATCTTGTAATGAGCCATCCTCCTGGTGATTTTTTTTTTTTTTCTTGAATAGCGTAATAATGGATGTCAGAGGTAAGCTCTGACGGAGCTGATGTCTTATGGACCTGACAGGAAGTTATATATTTATTAATTTCACAGCAGTCGAAGTGAGTAGCCATTTTATTTTTCATAGTTGCTGAGAGTTCACTTAATGCTCATCAAAATATTCATTTTTAAACCATAATTCTTACGTAGTTGTGATTTAGAGGGGCTACAGCCACCTGATAGGAAAATCATTGAATTAATTTATCAAAAAATGCAACACTCACCAGAACTTAAGTAACATTCCCGCCTTTTTAGAAACCAAGAAGTCAGGAGTCCTTTTGATGTAGCCGATCCCTTTTATACCTGATTAAATTATGCTTTTGTAGAAGTCTGACAGAGCTGAAACAAATTTGGGACACATATTTAAAGGGCCAACATTTTCACAAAAAATATACTTTAAAGCAAAGATGGATATAGTAGTAGATTTTTGACGCCGATGTTATCAGCGCGTACTGTCCATTTTAGATTTTAAAGGCTTTTAACAAATATTTTTAATTGTTTGAAGTTGTGAGTTATTTTCTGGGACAAGGCTGTTAAGATCAAAATATTTTATAAAGCATATTTATTTTAAACATATAAATCCTTTAAAAATAATGTGTCATCCTGGAAACTGAATAACTGTGTTGATAAGTTAGAATTTTAAGGGTTTTCTTGGTAGGATGTGATTTGTTCCGGTAGTCATGGATAGGTGTTTCTCATAAATAAGTTAAGTAACACTAACACCCCAGGAGCCTCTGGGGGATTCCAGTCAGGCTGAGGGTCTCTGCTAAACACGTTAAACTACTCTACTTTGAACTGTTAAAAATGGCCAAGATACTGAAAGACTAAAAAAAACTAAAAGGCGCCACAAAGATGAGGAAGCACAGGTTATACTTTGTGGTCAAGGTGGGAAACACTTCTGGATATGTTCATGTAATAATGATAAAGTAGATGTGATAATAATGAGTTAATATTAAGATGAAACTGTATTTGTGTCGCACCTTTCCTACATTAGATGCAGCAATGAATATAGTAGAGAATGCAGCATTAAAAAGACATAGCACACTGTCATATTCGTGTGTGTGTGTGTGTGTGTGTGCGTGTGTTTGTGTGCTATTGATAGCCATTGCTCAATCTTAACTCTAACCCTGGCCTTGGCCTTTTCCCCAGTATTTCCTTCATGCTGGACCTTTACTCTCAGTGTCACTGAGAGTAAAGGTCCTCACACACATTCTGTCACAGCAACATGTCATTTTCAACATTTGATACTTGATGTGACAACCAAGTAGTCCAGCTACTGGGTCCAGATTTCTCCTCAGTCATTAAAGGTCCACACAGTTTAATATATTCACCATCATACTTGCACTTGGCCATGTCGCTGAGCTAGTTTGCTGTCTCTGTCATGTAGCTGTCAAGTAGTACCTCACTCTACAGCAGAAAACAGCTCTTCAAAATAACAGCTCCATGCCAGAAATTTGCTGTCCTTCAAAATAAAGTGCATTTTTTACAAAGTTGACACACTTGTGAGTCACTTGTGGTCCTTTCAGAATGGTCCCGTGATCCACTTTTGGACCACGACCCACCAGTTGGGAACCACTGTGATATGGAATCAGTTCGTGTGTTTTTCAGGAGGCAGCAGACACTATCACTGTGGCTGATTTCAACAATATTCAGTAACTTTACATTTGGAAATTTGAATGCAAAGAAGAGCCCATCACCTGACACTTAATCCCTGCACTAAAAGTCAAAGTAATACTAAGGAGAAGGTATGTAAGTGCATTTTGTGTGACTGATTTTCAGAAGAAAATATTGCACTTCTGACTACTAAAAAGACAATATGGCTGGAAAATGTAGTGACTATAAATACAGGGAGTAGAGGGGCTAAACTGAGGCCACTGCTGGAAACCCTACACTACAGCTAATTTAAGAGCACGTTTCAAGAGGACCACAGCAGACTGTCACCCTATCGCTGTCAAGTCTCGCAGATTTGATTTTAAAGACCTCAAAGTGTCAACCTGGCCTCCAAATTCCCCAGATCCCAATCTGAATGAGCATCTGTGGCACGTGCCATTAACCCACCTCACAACCCACTGGACTAAATGGATCTGCCGCCAACGCACTGGTGCCAGACACCGCAGGACACTCCCAGAGATCCTGTGTCCATGCCTCCACAGGTCAGAGCCAAGTCCGATCCAAGGAGGCCCCACCTTGGATTAGGGGTACATCTGGGGTACCGGCACACCACAAGAATCCTTGAGCAGATTGGGACCTGGGAAATTTAGAAGCCAGGTCGACACCTTGAACTTTTTTGTCACGCTCCACAGGCCATTTCTAAACAGTTTGTGTAGTGTGGCATGGTGCTTTATCCTGCTGGGGGGCCACTGCCATTGGGGAGTACTGTTGCCATGAGAGGGGGTACTTGGTCTGCAACAGTGTTTGAGTGGGTGGAACATGTCAGGTGGTATCCACATGAATGCCAGAACCAAAGGTTTCCCAGCAGAACAATGCATTGGAACAAGATAATCAAAGTTATTCACTTCACCTGTCAGTGGTTTGAATGTTTTGGCTGATCGGTGTATATCTGAATAAAGACTTAGCTTCTTTATACTAGTTTTGTGCTTTTTAGGTAACCTTATTACCATATTTAGGTAACCTTTAGGTAACCATTCCTTTCAAATTCGCCCACAGGCAGGTTTGAAAGGAATGTTTTCTACTGATCTAAGGATGCGAAGGAGGGGGAGGTGCGGGTGGAGGCCAGCTGTGTAGTACAGTAGGGTGGTGTTCAACTCCAAACTACAGTGGTTCTCCCAAGACTCCAAAGTCACATGTACTTCATCAAATCCATCCAATACTTTTAGTCCCCTGGCATATTCTGTTGTAGCATGTTCGCTGTTTCAAGGTTCAGCAGCTGTGTGTTGTCTAAGTAAGGTGTCAAGGTGAAGCTAATCTTAAGCACAGAGGCCGAAGCTTTGTCAGGAGCTGGGTATACACTGTGTGATTTTGGGCTGTCCCAGACCAAAGATGACCAGCATGAAAGAAACGTGGAGATATCTTTGGTCGTGGCTCTAAAACAGTGGTCCTACATCTTGCAATCAGAAATCTGGGATGACCATCTCACTGTGTGACTGCTGTTATGACCTACATCTACTAACCATGCAGCATGAAATGACACACTGATGATAAACCCCAACAAACAGATGGATAGCAGCTCGCCATGGAGGCAAAATACGGTTAAGGAAATGTGTGGGATTCCAGCAGAGAGGAAAACCTTGTGGAGATGTGGCAGCAGAAGCTTTGGACGAAGCACAAAGCATGGAAGGAAGTAGCGGTAGAGGAGCAGCTGACAGGCGAGCAACCTAGCAGCTAGCAACACACACACAGACCCACAGCAGTTATAGTGCCCACAAAACTTTAGGTTATTTAAAAATGTGACCCTCTATGTTGGGCTTCACAGTTGGAGAAGTAATACCCAGAGCAGCCCTCAGTATGGGAAGCTGTTGCATCGTATAGCCTGTGATTCAGTAGGCGCTGTCATCGTATAGTCTGCATACATCAAACTTGATGTCGTACCCAAGTTTATTAGATCCTTATCAGAGGCTTTACATGTATTATCTTAACGCAAAAAGTAACTGGAAGTGAAGTACAAGATGTGCAGTGAAAAGTACCTCAAAATTCCACATATGGTATCTGAGATGTACCTGAAGTGAGCATGAGAAAGATGAGTTTGAATACCAGAGTACGCTGCTAACTACAGAGCCATGTCCCAGATGATTGCTGATTACAAAAAGCAGGACAGAGAAACGCATTTCTGACAGAATAACAGATGCAACAGTGCTGATACTTGCACCGAGTTTTACTGTACACAACCCCAGTCACAGAGTGACATGGCGAACCGGCTACAGGTCACACTGTTTCTGTACAGCCAGAATATGAAATTTGAGGTAAACAGAAGAAAGGAAAATAAACTCTATTGGCATATGCAAGTTTCTTTTTAATGGTGTGTCTTTAAAGGTATACTCTGCAGGATGTTCCTAAAAAGTAGTAATCCCTCTTGATCATCACTTATGACGCACTAGAGGTGTGTGGTGGTGTTTTTATCTGCAGACTCTCCCTGTATTGTCATGTTTTCTTCTTATCTTGTTGTGTTCAGGATGTTCCTGGGTGCAGCTCCCAGCTAATACCAGCACACAAGGAAGCTGAAGACTTTATAAAATAGTGGCAACCAGGTCGTATCAGCACATATCCAAGAGGAAGTTATGGAAATTGTGGACAAAGTGCTGGCAAAAAAAAATGCAAATATAGTGAGGAGAAGTGGACAGAGCTTGCTCCAAAGCAAGATGAATCTGCAATTGGGTTTCACTTTCATTTCCTCCGGTGAGCCCTGAAGGATGATGTTGAAGAAGAGGTATGGCTAGGTGCCAGTGGTTAGCTTTGTCAGCTTGTTTAAGTTTTAGCTTTTCCATTACTGCAAATGTAGCTTTCCTTTGTCAATAGCTTGGAGTGTACATACAAGCAGTGTCAGAGGGAGGGGCCAAAACTGAATGTTGTAACTGGCATTCCTGCATAGTATACCTTTAAATATCAGGACTGGGGTCGATTGGCTTGGAAATAAGGACATACTGTGTTTACGACTTCATTTAAAGTCCCTCTCCACTCAAGAATGTGTTTTTCTTATGTTTATGGCCCCAAAATGTCTGACCTCACATTCTCCTACTGAAGGGGACGATGTCTGTGCACTTCCCTAAAATCTGACATTCAAACATAGCTCGGGTGAGCTAGATAAGCTGTGTCAGTAATACAAAAGCCAGTTGCCGTCTAATATAGGAAACTCTCGTTGTCGGGGGAACAGATGTCAACACAACTCTGGAAAAGAAACCTGAAACCTCCAGCGCAGAGCGGACCTGGCAGTACAGAGAGCAGAGTTAGCATTAGCATAGTGAACATGGTAGAGATGTAAACTGGACCCTGGAGTTTCTTTCCGCTGCCTACCCAGGACCTACCGAAGCTAACAAACAACATAAATAAAAGACGCAATTTGCACTGAACATTCTGATTGAATGCTAGCTAGCCAGCCTGACTGAGGCTTGAACATGTATGGCTGAATCGCTTCAATGGTTTCTCTAAAGCTAGCCATGTTTCACTGGAAACAGAATTGTTTTTATTATGCGGGAAAACCACATTAGACAAAATACTAGTTTAAGTATTTATACTTCAAAACGTGTCTGGAGTGGGACTTTAAAGACTTCAGTCATGTTCAAATTACTGTTTTAATCATCTGTTTGCTTGTGGATCGACTCCTTTCCGTCCATGCATAAATGTGTCTGCTGACAGAAGGAGAGAAGTGTAGCTACAGTCATGAGTAATGAGGCAGTGAGCCAAAGGTTTATCATGAAGACCACCGTGTATGTCTCTCAGTGTTTGAATGAGTTTAACACTACAGGTGAGTCAAGAGCAAATTAAAAAAAAAAAAAAAAGACGTCAGCTCACCATTTTAATTCGACTTAATATTCACAAGAGGTCACTGTGTCAAAAGGCTGAAAAACATCACGCACACTCACACACATTATCTTTAAATTCAACAAATGTAGGACTTTCTCAGAGTGCATTGCTGTTGAACACAGACAGATGAGGCGCTGGAGGCATCAGGCACAAACTTAAGTCTTCCAACGTGTTGTAATCATGGATGTATAAAGAGCACTGGATCCAGCGTTGAAGGTGGGGCTCCTGTAAAGACTTCCCGAATATAAAATTACCCAGATCTTCTACATGGTTGAGCTCACACAGCAGAAACAATACACGCTTTTGCGAGACAAGTGGCTCACTTCTGGTTTAGCACTCCGCTAACTTAAATCAGAAATGACTGAATGATTGAAATGATTTAATGGTGCAGCCAAACAGTGTAATTACACTGTCATGATTAAATCTTTTTATCCCCATTCAAGTCAGTGGAGCGCTTAAAGGGAAGTAGCCAGCTTGTGGACCACACCATGTAGAAGCGGTGCTGATCATAATTAACTTTATAAACGGTAATTAATCTTTTCTGGCTTAATGCACCACTGAGCAACTTTCATGGGATGAAAAGGGCCCCACGTTCAACGCTGTATCCAGTTCTCTTTATACATTCATGCCAACAGCATCATGTGACGGATCCGGAATCGTCTTCAAAGCTTATCACATTTCCTGGGGGCTTGTTTGTAATATGCCCTCTGGCAGCCATATTAGAGGTCCACAATTTGTTTTGAAGGGTCACACGCTTAGCCTGTACAAAAACATCGCCGATTCATTTGTGGACTCCTGTTTGAAGCCTTGAGTTTGGCGTTTCGGCTGTTGCTATCCTGGATTTCTGGAGTTAGAGGTGACCATATTTGGACCAGAGGTGGAGCTGACTCAAAGTGGCACTGCCCTTGAATATGGTGAGTTAAACAGGTGAGTTATGTAAACATTCACCCCCTGTGAAGGTTTCATGAAAAGGGAAGTTAGCTGTAGAGGCTACTTTGGTAAATTCAAGACTCAAGACTCAATTAGCCTGCTAGCTAATGATTAACATTCACAGACTGAAGAATAGTCACTATTACTGCTTGAGGCAGTCATGTCTGCCTGAGAAAAGCAGCTGCAAAGGATCCAGTATCAGTGTCCAAGTCCATACTGGAAGCCTCACTGATGCAATTGATTAGGCACTGGCACACCAGGCACTGGTGCCACTGTAATGTTGAGTAATGGGAAAACATGCCCTTTCTACTGACAATGCTCCTTTTTCCCCCCCTCATATGGCATTTTAGGAATTTAACTGATTAGATCCAGAGTGCCAAATGAAGAAGTTGCCCATGGACACATGGGTAGGAGATATGGCTGACAGAGGGATCAAACCCTGTATCCTCTCTTTACACAATGTTGCCGTAACACGTAATCTTTTTGGTAGTTTGACAGCGATACGTCAGTAAGAAAGTCCTACATTTTCATCATTCATCTGTTTTTTTTTTTTGCTGCTGCTGAGATTTAGCAGAGATGGTGAAGACGATGGGTTGTCGTCATCACTGTAGAAGAGCAGAGAGATGACAACGCAGGAAGCAGAAAATGGCTGACTCTTCGTCTTTCTGTTTTTGCTTTTTTCCCCCATACATTTGTTTATTCTTCACATTGCTCCCAGAAACAAGCCTCGTCCTGTTCCTCCAAACACCCTTCCCTGGAAGTATGCACTTGCACTCTCTTGCCCTATAAGTGGCCTTTCTCAAAAAGAGATTTTTCAATACATAAACGCAGGTTGTCAGGGCACGACATCTGCCCTTCCATAGTCTCTGCCCTTTAGAAACAGATAAGTGTACAGCTGGAGCAAAGAGATTTTTACTGTTACATTAATCAGAGAAGAAAAACCTTGGTTCATTTTAAGTCAGTGAATATGTGCACAAGTGCATACTTTGGGGTTGGGGTATGGTTAGATATTGGGACGTAGCCTTCACGACAGAGCAGCATGCTAGCAGCCAGCCCAGGAGCCCAGAGTCCATGTCTCTCTTCCAGATGTCTGGGAGAAGCCTTATAGCACAGAGACAGACAGGAGAGGGGTGCTAGCTAGCTAGCAGGGCAAGCTAGCTTAGTTAGCCGCCCAGGCCTCCAGGTCCGCCATGTCATCCTCGTCTTCTTCCTCCTTCTTCTTGGCTAAAAAAGGAACACACAGACATAAAGCATTATATTTAATTATGTTATTCTGCAGATATCTGTGATGTGGACAATATGTGTGAATTAAATCGAATTTTTATTAAGTGACGTATCGTACCTGGTCTAGCTGGTAGTGATGTAGATGGTACGCTGGGTAGAGGAACGTCCTCTGTTCCTTCGATTTCCAGAAGATTTTTATCCAGCTCTTCCTGTTCCAGATCCTCCAGCTCAGCCATAAGCTCATCCTGAACACACACACAAGTAAGTAATCAAGAAACCAGGTATGTGCAGGCATACCACACAGACTAATTAAAGGATGAATAAATTACCATTTGTGTATCATATTTCAAGTGGTCTCCGTTCAGTTATTTGGTCCGCACCAGGGTTTGACTGACAGTTTTAACACCAGCCCAAAGGAACCGCACCCTGATCTATCCTCTCTTCAAAGCTCGACACCATTGACAAAACAGTAATTTTACTTTGCTGAACAGGGGAGCTGCTGGTCTACCACTGCCCTGATGAGTTAGTTTGTGTTACTGTGTGACTTTGCTGAATCCGAACTAACCCTTTCAAACACCAGTCACACAATAACACAAACAAACTAACCGATCGAGGTAGTGACAGACCAGCAGCTCCTGTGTTTAGTGAGGTAAAATCACTATCTTTGTCAGTGGAGTCTGGCTGCAAATAGAGCATGGATTATTTTCACTTTCAGTTCGGTTTCCCATCAGAGAGGACTGTGTGTTTGGGAAGTACTGAGCATATGACCGGATAAATGAGCCTTGGATTACACTGTATGAGTTAATGAAAGGGTGAGTGAGTCTGGGTGAGAAACTGATATACAAATGGTCATGGGAGGGGGGGGGGGGTCCTTTAATGTTGTAATGAAAGACTAATTTCTTTCATCTGAAAGAGTTTTTTCTGAGTTTTCTCCATTTGATTCCAATGCCAGCAGCTACAACTGAAAGTGTATATTATCATGTTTGTTATTAATTATTCATGACAGTTGGGCAGAGCTCAAGAGATACACTACATATGATACTGCACTCTTCACCAAGTCAAGTCTCTTTTGTCTTCATGTCTAAAGTTAAGTCCATTTGCTTGACATTTTTACAACTCGCGTCCCACTTGTGTCCAAGTCTCACGTCTACAGCCCTGCATTGATTAATATTGTAACACATGTACTGTAAAAAGTGTCATGCAGGGGTCCTAATATTAATACTAGAGTCTATTAGAGCTTGATTGGTTAATGAATGAAGCTGTACAAAAATTGTTGCAGCTGTGAGGTTTGTCTCTGACTAATTGATGACGTTTAACCCTGAACTCTCCCCTGATAGTTCCAGGGCCATCAGAAAGTACAACCCCATCTGGTTCGTCTGGTTGAAATGCAGGTAAGATTCCAGATGTCAGGAAATTGTTTTAGTCTATGTTCTTACCTCGTCGTACTCTTCTCCAAAACCAATCGGTCTGGAAATTACATCTGAGATTTCTTGGGCCACTTCCTGTTGTTCTGTGATGTCCGCCATCAGTTCGTCTACTTTGTTGATGTCCCTGTGAAACAGAAGGACACGAAGAGAGAGATGACATCAAACTGGATGCATGAATACAAATGGCTCTGCACAAACAAAGAAACTGGTGTCTGTAAGATTCTTGGACGATATGTTTATCTCCCGATTCAATACTATCATGATACTTGGGTGCCGGTTCAATATATATTGCTATTTTTAAGTACTGCAATTTGTGATTTTTGTTTGCATTATTAAATACTGGCCAACGGGAAGAGGCTGAATCATACACTTCTAGAGACAGTTTATCATGAGCCAGCCAATCAGCCAATCAGCCAATCTTTTATGTCAGCAGCATCATATAGCGAATGGAAAAGTGGTAAATAAATTAGTAACTGTTTTAACCCCAGCAGGATACCAACCCTGGACCTTCCGCATGAAAGACAAGTGCTCTAGCCACTACATTAGGGAGGCCCACTACACTAAGGTAGGATGGGAGGACAGTGGCCCCACTGGTTTGTTTCCTATAAAGTTCAGAGTTAATCAAGAAAAGAAAACTAAAACTGCACCAACATGGCAACATTTTGGATTTGAAGCTGCACAGGCCTTTTTGAGCTAAACTTATGTCCGATCCTATATTTCTCTTTATTCCGGTCACTCACTTTGAAAGCGTCATGATGGACGAGGAGCGGCTGATTCTTGAATGTGAAATGAAGACTAATCTTTACAGTTCCTCTTAATTTCACTACAAAAGCACAAATGAGAAAAGGATTAGCTAGCCAGCAACCTCGCAGTCCCTCTGCCCATCCCCACCACAAGGAGACTATTCGCTGGTAGGAGAGCGGGAGGAAGCTCTGGAAACAGACCTTCAGTAGCTGTTGCAACTTGAATTTAGCAAACCCCAGGGCCGGGGTTCCCAGCAGGCAGGGTCTAATCTGTGTAAAGGCAGCAACAGAAAGTTTGCTAATCCGTTTTTCTGCTTTCTCGCTTCAGACTTTTTTTTTTCTTGAAATGGATATGACAGCACGTTACTTGCTGACCACCACAATAAAAGTGGCAACTTCTTTCCACCTCCACATTTGAATTCTATCAATTCAGGCATAAAAAAACAACTATGAAAATCTTAAAAAGAAACATTACAATGCATGAGGGAATCAGTGTTTTTCCCCACCCCATCACTTAGCAAAGGCAAACAAAGAACAACAAAAGGCAGCTGATTATAAAAGGAATAAGACAAGAAAACCTGTAAACTTAAAGTCATAATACTTAAAATAACCTCAGCGGCACCCAAAAAGATCTAACCTGTAACTTGTTTCTAAATGTCTCTTACATGTGTTGGTGTGCAGCCTCCATTGCTTTGGCGGCAATGCTCATATTCTTGAGCACTTCTGTGTTGGTGTTGGCATTCTCTAGCGCCTCCCTTTGGAATTCAATGGTAGACAACGTCCCGTCGATCTGAAGCAGCTGCTTCTCATAGCGCTTCTTCCTTTTCAAGGCCTGCAGAGCCGCTGGACAGAAAAAGAAAGGATGGATCAAAGTTTGGTCACGAGACGGATACAAGGCTTTTTCTTTTAGGAGTAAATCTGTGTTGAAAATGTTAAGTATGAGACAATGAGACAAAGACCAATAGACACATATCTGTTGAATGCAGCAGCAGCAGCAGCAGCTTACTTTGTATGTCTCAGGACAAATAAGGAGCAGGTAGAGCTGCACTGCTGCAAGATGAGCTTCAGTGAAATGTTTGCATGATGAATTACAGTGTTTGTCCTAATGGAGCAGGACTCGGTTAATCTGATAAAATCCCGTCTGAGCCAAATCTCTGCCTGCAGACGCAATATGCTTTGGACAGACTACTTTAAGTTCGTCCTCTCTCTAGCATCTCATCGAGCTCTCAGAGATCTGGTCTTATCTGAAACAACAGAGATGAAAACATTTGGTAAACCTGAGGCTGCTGTTGGATTAGCTGGATTTAGTAGCTGGATTTCTATCACTGGAAAGAACAGCTTGACTGAATACGACAAAGTGACATTTGTAGTGTTAGTGCTGAAACAATTAGTTGATTAGGCCTAATTAATTAGGCGATTCTCAAAGAATTCATGGACAAGTACTTCACATTGATCGTTTGAGACATTTATGAAGCAAAAATGGCAAACTTCACTGGTCCCAGCTTCTCAAATGTGAGGATTTTTTGAACTGATGATAGTAAACTAAACTTCTTTTGGTTTTAGACTGTTAGACTAAACATGACATCGGCTTGGGCTCATGGAAATTGGGATTGTCCCTTTTTACTAAATTCTGACACAGAGTGCTCCAGGGATCCTTGTCAAAATACCAATGTGACTTTTCCATTGGATTAAATTTCGGATTATTGCAGAAAATAAGCTCTGTGGCAAATAAGTTTATGATACTTTTGATTTGTTCACAAGATAATCTTCACTACTTTACTACTTAACTACGTACTACTTTTTTTGAAGCCAAAATGCATTTGCCAGAATTAAAAAGCAAACATTAGTCTATAAGCTAACAACACCACAGTCGCATGACCTAAGACCTTTTAAAGACACACAAAAGCATCAAAATTCTCAAGTAGGGTATATATAGACATCTTTTATGTTATAGAACAAAATGTTAAAGTCTTTTAAGCTTGTGTCAACCACAGAAGAACCCATTGACAGACTAAACAATTAATTCTGCAATTTTACTTAAACTTGAGTTAACTTATTGCCAACTAACATTCTGTCAATTAACTAATTCACTAAATGTTACAGGTCTCTGTTGTGTATTTATTTTTTCATTGACTGTATATCCTGTATTAATCATTTCAGTATATGTGTCCACAGTATGTTTTGGCACTTGCACACAGGAAAAAACCCATCTAAACCAGAACACAGGGAAATCCCCTTTGGTTCTGATAAGGGAAAGCACCTCATCCACAGAGGTGGTGACTGAGTCATACGTGAAGAGGGAAGTGGGTGATGAAGTCACAAGAGATAAGAATGTATGCTGGAGTGTGTCTGGATTACAGCCTCGGTTTGGAATCAAGATTAGAAGATGCAGTTACATAAGGTTTAGCTTTGAATAAAACTCAAAGATCAGGATTTGATGTTAAAATAGTTTCCACTTGCTGTCACCCTTTTGAGTGGCAACCAATTTTTTTGTATATGTGCGTACAGTAAAATACACAGTTATAATCTTTGTTTTCATCTTGCTTCGCTGCTGCTATAGTGATGCTTTCCCTGTGCGAGATCTGTATCATGCAAATGTCCACACAAAGTCTTTCTGTTTTAAGCAGGTTATTATTTAAAGGGATAGTTCAGATCTTTTAAAGTGGAGCTGTATGAGATTCTTATCCATATTCAGCAGCTTCTGTGATCAGTGAGCTAAAATTATTTTTTTTTGTCAACAGAGTATGGAATTTTGACGAGAGCATAAATGAGATACTAAAGCCTTTATCACCTTGCACGTCAGAAAAGGCTGTCTGTGTTTAGGTAAAGCAGTGAAAATATTCTCAGTATCGAGTATACTAAAACTGATGTTGATTTTTTAGGGGGAGTTCATGGCAGACTTTGCGATATCAGCAAATATTGTATCGTTGTCAAAAGAATCGATATAATATCATGAAGTAGGGATGCGCGATATTGGATTTTTTTTGCCCATATTGATCTGCTGATATGTAACAACTCATGTCAATATATCCACTTTTTTCCCAACCTAATTTCAGTGATCATCAAATCTCTTCTGTGGTGGAATTAACACCATATTATGCCTGTATACCCTCATTGTGATAACCCACCGGCAGATGAATACATGAAATACAGTACTTCATCAATGTATGTAATATTCATTCATGGGACAAGATAAGAAAAATAATCTTGGCCAATTCTGATTAATTTTGAAGCTGATATTGACTGATACCAACGACATGATACTATTGCGCATCCCTATCATGAAGAGACTTGTGATTTACACCCCGAATTCCCATCAGCCTCCACTGTACTTTGTGTTTAGTGCTAATTAGCAAATGCCAGCAAGCTAAAACACTAAACTAAAGCCCTTTTTAAATAGGAATTGTGCAACTTTGCAGGAAAGCCCAATCAGTCTTCTTTCAGCATTGGCAGTATAAAAACAAAATCGGGGAGTACAGCGAAATACATCATACAGAATGTGCCATTTTCGGGGCAATGAGGGGCGTGAGTAAATAACAAAACGTGCAGCTCAGCATGTGACGTAAACAGTGACGCAGTGTCGCCTACTTAGTGACTTGGTCACTATATTTAGCGACTTTTCAGACTCCTCTAGCAAATCTTTTTCAAAAAAGCGACTAGCGACAAATCTAGCGACTTTTTCTGATGTTATTGAAGACTTCTGGAGACTCTGTTGTGAGAGCACGTATCATTCTTATTCTTCTCAACGAGCAGCGGATGCTGCCGTGGGCTTCTCTCTCGCCCCAAAGCACTCACAGACGGCCCAGTCCTCCCTCCCAGGAGCAGTCAGAGCAGGAGATGTTAACCCCTCCACATCCAGACTGCAAGTGAATCGCGCATGCGTGGAACTGCCACTGGCTGATCCCGACCTGGTTTACAGTCAGAGCGGGATGTAAATGTAAAATTTTCTTTGTCTAATATAAATCACTGAAAGAATGTTTATTTGTAGTTCTAAACATATTCAGGGTGTTTTTTTAATCAGTTTTTGTCTCTCCCACGACGTTATTCCTCTCTCCTACAGCAGCCATTACAATTACATGCATATGGACAATTACGCAAATTAGGCGATGATGTCATTTAGCAACTTCTGGCGACTTTCAGGACAGCCAATAGCTACTTTTCTTACTGAGGAGTTGGCAACAGTGCAGTGACGTACGTTAAGGGCCTCTTAGTTTGCAAGGACAAGGAGGTCGCACAATTCCTTGTCTCCCCAGTTGCTCATCTTTACAGGGTCTGTCAGGTTTACGTTTCCTTCTTGCTACTAGCTGCTCCTTTCTGCTATCAGCTGTTTCCTGTTAGTTCACCGCCAGTGGGTCGCACGTGCAGCGTCATCAACAGCTCCTCCCACAAGTCTTCAACAGCTCCTCCCGTGGCCAAAGGGCGCCTCGTTCTTTTTAAACCAAAAAGGTTCCGCTAATATGTCTACTCCTTTGGGCGGAAAACTGGGCACCTCGTATCAGCTCGCCAATCCAGCCCAAAACAGCCCAACATTCGCTGAAAATCTGGCAGTGTAAAAGGGGCCTAAGACTGTGAACATGGGAAACATCATAACAGCGTTACATCAATTTGTTAGCATTGTCATTGTGAGCATGTTTGCCTAGCCATGTTAGCATCTAGCTCAAAGCAACACTGTGCCTCAGTACAGCCTCACAGAGCCGCTAACATGACAGAACTTTTTTTTCTATTAAAAAAAATGAAGCCAAGGTTCTCATATATTGTACGCAGCTGTACACGAAATCCTTAACTGGAACTGGAAAATTATAATCCATCAGAACATTTCAGATATAGAAAAAAGATGAATCTTTATCAATCTACACAAACAACTCTTTATCGATCTACTGACCAGACTGGTTGGTCTGGTCCACTAGGAGCCAGAGAGCAGCTGACAGTTCCTGTTTCATCTGATTATTCTGGCACCTGGCTCTATCCCTGGACTGATAACATCATTACTCAAAATCACACACAGCATAATTAGATTATCTCGGTGGCGGAGCTGCATTCAGACCACACCCTTGAATTATAGGTCACCTTTTGTGACCCTTTGTTTTTCCTGTTGTCCTGCTTTTTTCTCCTGACTGCTTCAAACCTCATTTTTCAGTAGCGACTCCACATGTCAAGTATGATTTACGAGTACAGTCTGTTTTCTGTTGCGTTGTCACTTTTATCAACTGAAATGTAAGTATACTTGTCAGTGACAGGGCTGGAGGCTTTCTCACCATTATTACTGGAAAAATGAATCCATTAACTGGGCTTTTCAGACGGCCTGAAGTCAAACAGCAAGAAGTAGGTGCAGTATAGCAGTTAATTATGTAAACACCAAAATCTGAGAGAGCCATCGTGCAGATGCTGGTAGGGTTTGGTATGTTTGCTTTCAAGAATTAGAGATTGTGTGTATTGTTCTTCATCTCCCAACAAGAGGGAGGCTGACTGATAGGATGAACTATGTTGAAAATCAGGTTTAAGAGTTGAAAGCTGATTAAACACGTGTGAGGAACAGTTACAGGACTTTTAAAACCAGTTATAAATGAGCAATTTTTCTTGGAAAGAGTTTATGGTTACATCACAGATCTCACTGCAACTTCAGTGGGAATCTGGCTGTATGTAATCAGGGGTGTATCATATTATCTTCCCACAATTATTGTGGCTGAAAATATCACAGTAAATAGTGTCATCACGACATTTTAAAACTCTCCTGAAATACTTTTAATAGCTAAATAATAGTAAAATTACAAAACAACATGTTTGCCTTGAACTTTAACCAACTTAACAAATAGTTGGACTCTGCAAAGGCAGCAACATAACATACACTTTACACACTATCAACAGGAGCTGGCTGGTTTTAATGGTAAAAATAAATTTTATAAGGCTGAACGTGTGTTAATGCACAAAGAACGACGAGCTACACCACGAGGCAAATGCAAATATGTGACTTGTCTGGCCTGTGCGAGTGGTGTCCCACACAAAATATGAACCTTCACTGTGGTCAGCGCTGACGCAGTAAGAACACTGGTACAAAAGTGCTTGCATGCAGCTAATAAAAATAAAACTGGTCGTGAAGACAGGAGTGCAGTGCTGCATTCACAGCTTTCTATGGCAGCATATAGGAATTGTTGTTGGTGTTATTATAATTAGAAGCAATCAAGCTTGTGTGGCAGTACGGTATACTAGGGTATTTGGGGTAACCTCATGACCAGGGGGACCAGAGAGAGACAGCAGGGGAAAACAACATATTTATGTACATCTAACTTGGTAAAATATGGATTTATTTGGTATAAACCAGAGGTGGTGATTGTAGAAACTAACTACAGGGCCAACAAAGCCAACTACAACAACTTTGGGGAGTTTTATTTTGTTTGTCGGGTCTGACTGAAGGGTGTTTTACAATGATTTAACAGGGCAATTAAGCTCATCTTGGTTCAGCAAAAGAGAAACGTTTTGTTTAATAAGGCAAATAATTGTAAGAATATTTCCTGTCGTGACATTTTGTGAGTTTAACCTGTGCACAAATACAATCATATACTGTATATTCTCGTGAAATGCCTGATACCAGTCACCTTTAAACCAGTATACTGGCACATCTCTATATGTAAGTAACACTGAGTAAGTGACACTACATGCTGCGAACATATTGAGTAACACTTTCAATCAGTGTAGACCGCCTGAGAGGGTTGACAGATTTGACAGTCAATCGTCTTGTTGACTCTTCCCCAAACAGTCTGAGTTGAAACAGGACGAGCGTCACCTCAGTTAACCTGATCAAAAAGCTCAAGAGGCCATGTCTGCATGTTTCCCTCATATTTTGTTCTCATGTCATCACTATCCCTGTTCTTCAAATGCAAAGTTATTCAAGCTAACAAGCAGATATCAGGCAAATTAATCCTGTTTATTCTCATCCAGTTGATTTGGTTCTTTGAAAGCAGTTTCAGGATTGATTTGATAATCCTGGATGCAGTGCGCTCTTTTTTCAAATAAATGTAAAACTACTGGAGAGTTGAAACTATGAACGGCATGCATATGATTGGCTAACTGCTGATCATGTGATGAGGTAGGTGTGATGAGAATCGTCCCAGAATGCATTGATTTAATACATTCAATCATAATCTCATTTTATAAGTGTTCCTGCATTGTTACAGGTGTCAATTTGTTCGAAATCTTGCTCAGTAATAGGCATTTTCAAACTGGAGAAAGTTTTTTTTTATATTTCTAAGAACACCACTTTTCATTGTGTCCACAAAGCCAGAGCCAGAAACAATCGTGGTTCTTAAAAGGCTGCTTTGGTGGACTTTTTCAGCTCCTATTTCAGAGGAGGCTTGAGTGATGTAAATGTGTATTGATTGGTCCAGACCTAAGTGTATTGCAACTGGTTGAACACATGAACCAATGCAGCAATGTTATCCACCATTGGCCGTGTCAGCAACAGGCAACACTAAACACAAACCGATGGTGGAAATGCACCGATAATGAAGTCCAGGTTTAACTGAACATATCTGCGATGGGGAAATTACGCCACAAAGCATTCATTATAACAAGATTTGGAAACTTTTTGTCTATAACTCACCGGGACCCATGGATTCCTACATTAACCAACCACTCAATAGATCACTATTGTTTGGCTGGTGAGTGGAGCAAATCCAACAGCCGCTTGCAGATTTTACCAGCACATGGCTGGTGTCTGGTGCTAATTTACAACCCTAATTATCACTATATCACATCAAACACAATGTTACTACAATTTGCACAAAAAAAACACAAATTTTATTGGGGATCCACTCAAATAACCTCCTGTGGGTTCCAGGGACTCACTACAATGAAAACCTTACAACATCTCTGACTCAGTTATTCACGTATGAAGAATGAGGCAGTGTACATCCTGTACTGCTTCCAAAACCACCACAGGGTTAACAAGTGTTTATACTGAGAGTCATTTCAACTACAACCAGTTCCAAACTAATGAGAACAAGATTTTTTGGTTATTTATTTAACCATTATAAGCCTTTAACATGGGCTTGTAAATTCCTGAAAGCAACGTTTGGTCCGCTGCACCTCTGTCTTCATTGCTGGTGACACATATTTCGACCCACATGAAGAGAGTTACGGTTGACTGGAGCAAGTGCTGAAATGTATGGCTAAGAAATGAGGAAGCTCGCCTCACATGACAAAGAATGTGGCAGGAAGTTTAAAACTGTTATGTGTGTGCCTTATTCATTAAGACATCCCACTAAACTGTGAGGGAATTACCTTGATTCTTTGAATTTAGGTTTCTGGAAAAAATTAAAGGACAACTCTGACTACGTTCAGACTCAAAATCAAGCAGTTTTCATTGTATAAATCTGAAGAATCACCAAAATTGAAGTCCCACATTTGCACACCTTGAAGTAGCTACATTTCTAAATAGCTGAGGTGCAAACGTTGGTAAGCACCCCAGAAAGCTTCAGATCTAAGAAGCTGAGAGTGACTTTGTCCTTTAAATTACGACAGCACAGTGTTATTTCTGTAAACGGTCTATTTATGACCAAAGCATTTACAAGTAATACAGTTAAAATGGAGAAAATATGAATTTGCTGCGTTGCGAGTCAATTCAAAGGGATACTTTGCCGATTTTCAACCAGCTTTGTGTCATAACAACGTGGGTTGTAAATGAACTGGGCACTTCGGCTGACCAGTGCCCAGATCTTCCTGCTCATCTCCCAGCTCAAATCTGCTGGGCCTGATGCTCAAACTATAGATTGTTCTTCCTCACTTTCATAGGCCCACCACCACGAACACAGAGTATAAAAGCCAATCAAGAGAGAAAAACCCCCCCCCCCCCCCCCCAATCTCTCTCTGGTCTCTCAAACACAAACCAAAATCCAATTAAACTGTAAACTAGGCAGTGCTGATCGGATGTAAACCAATACTGTGTTACTGTATTGCCTATTTCTTGCCTAAAATGTTGTCAGAAACACATTTCAGCACAGCGTTTGGCTCTAATATGACAGTTCAGTGCTGGTTAAAGATGAACCAAGGTTCTGTTACTATGTTGCATATATCATCCCCCAAATGTTTTCAGACACACGTTTTAGTTTACTGCTAAACTATACTTACAGATTCTTTGTTGCTGACTGGTTGCCATACTGTTGCTGTGCCAAAACAGATAAGCTCGCGTTACATCACCTAAAAGTGGAAGTGTTTCTTGGTCCAGTGCAGGTATTTTGAGGTTTTCTACTTCTTGAGCGAAAGCGAATGTGTCTCTGTTTTCTGGCCATGTAGCACTAACATCAAAACTCATTGATTGATGATTGATTCTCCTCTACAGACAACCCAGTTTTATAAGAAAGACCATCTTTAATAGCTGTAAAATACTTCTTTACGTAGTGCTCCTAAAATTTTCAGCAGGAAGCATCGGTGCTGCTTGTGGAAATATTGGAGACAGACTCTTTGTAAACTCCATGCTGACAGGAGGCTGCAGTCCACCAGGATCCAAACCTCATGCTACAAAAACTGCTTCTTCCCATCTGCAACTGGCCTTTTCCTGCACAAGACTTTTTAATTCTTTTTAACAGCTAGGAAATACAGTTGAGGTCAAAAGTTTACATACAATCATAAAGAGCACGTTTGTCATAGATAGGGTTGCCACTGCATGAGATTTGCATGGTACGATAACTATCTCAGGAAAACAGCCATCCACAAGCATCTGGCTGAATCTCTGACCGCTGCTCTTGAGCGAATCGGTGCAGTTCAAATAAATTTGTCGGCTATCTGTCATGGACTTGTTTCTGCAACAAAGTCAAAGTGACAAGGTTAAAGTCAGTACTTTGGGAACCTTAATCTAATCATTTAGCCATTCTGTTACCACTTTTGATGTGTGATTGGGGTCACTGTCCTGTTGGAAAACCCAACTGCATCCAAGTCTTCTGGCTGATGATTTTATGTTTGGGGGGCTTGTTTCTTGTACGGTAGCCTCCAAGCCCACGCTGATGTTAACGCACTTGACTGTGGACACCAACACCTGTGTTTTAATTCATCGCAGAGCTGTTTTTCAGTGGTTCTCGGTTGACTTTTGACCATCCTGACCAACTTTCTCTCTTGCGATTTCTTTCTGATCGTGGCACTGACACCTCTGTACCATGCACTTCATACCTACAATTGTTTGCACAGTTGATCAGGGAACTGTAGCTGCTTTTAAATGGCTCTAAGTGACTTTCCTGACTTTTTAAATTCAGTGATGCTGTTTTTCAGATCCATACTGAGCTCCATTGTAGTGTTTGTGGCTGAATCTAATTTGTGTATCAAACAGGCCCAGAGGGCTCAGAGAAGTCTCCTGCTATAAGCCCGTTTTATACTGCCTAGTCAAAGCGGGAATATTGCGCCATTATACCATCTTGCTGTTCTGTAAATAAGGTACGATTGCAGCATGGGGGGGACAGAGTTGTCTTGCCACTGAGCCGTGTGGGAAGTTGTGGGAATGTAGGTAGTAACAGTGCAGAAACAACTTCTGTCTGAATGACAGCCGGCAGGACGGGATCAGTGTAGCTGGCAGTAGCTTGCGGCCACTCAAAGAAGAAGAAAAGTGTCCAAAAATGTCTGCAAACTAGGGCTGCCACGATTAGTCGACTAATCGATGACTAATTGACTATTAAAATAATCGGTGACTATTTTAGTAGTTGACTAATCGGTTTGAGTCATTTTTCATAGAAAAGTACTATAAAAGTACCCCAAAATACTATTACTGCAGCTTCTTACGTTCAGATATTGGTAGCTTTACAGGCTGTCCCGTGACAGTGAACTAAAACCCTTTGGCGTGAGTAGGAAACAAGACATTAAATTACATAATTTTGGGGTTTGGGAGAGACAGACGGACATTTTTCAATATTTTAACACTTTTTTTCGATGAAATGATTAGTCGACTAATCGAAGAAATAATCGACAGATTAGTCGACAATGAAAATAATCGTTAGTGGCAGCCCTACTGCAAACTGGAAAAACAATGAGGTCTAGGAGCTCCTTTGCCTCCGAATAGAGGACGAGATCAGCCACCATATAACAGGGATGTTAAATAATTGTTACTGCCATGTTTTTCCATTGCTATTGTTTATAAATCGCTGCCAATGTGTACATTTTATGTCACACTGGGGGCCGACACTCTTGTGGCACGTCATGCCCTTCACGCTTCTTCTGATTATGCAATCCCCGCATCATGCTATCTTAAATCACACAGGAGCAGCATGACGCCACTGCTTTTTGGTTCTGTGTAAAAAGCAAAGGTGGCATGAAGACGGGACCTTGTGGCAGATCTATGGCACGACCTCTGTGTGACAAGAAACAAAGAGGCCATGCCACAAAGCTAATTTGTGTGACACAACTTTGTACATCACCAAACTTGATAATTCAGGTTGCTCTATGTGTATTTTTGACCCTGCAGATTGCGCACGCTTTCAGAAAATCCATGAGAAATTCATTACTGTTCTTTGTGATACAGTAGTAGGAGCTTCAGTCATTTCATCACAGAGAAATAAAAGTTGTGGATATTTGGGGAACTTGACACTGCCATGACAAACATGTTCCTTACAAGTGTGTGTAAACTTGTGACCACAACTGTACTGTACACCTTTTATGTTAAGCTGTCTATATTTATGCTCTTGACTGTTGCAGTACTTTACCTCTATTTTTTATACTTCATGTTTTTATTGTATGCTCCAAACACAAAGGACAACTCCTTTGTGTAAACCTACTTGGTAATAAATCTGAATTTCATTGTGGTTAATAACTTTTTTTGGCTCCTTCCTAGTTTGATCTGTGGGCTCTCTGTGTGGTCATGTAATTCTTCAGCATGATCCCTGTGCTGTCAGTAAAACACACATTTAAAATGGAGTCAGGGGACCGTGTGGACTGACAGGTAAATTCAGGTGAATGTAGCCTGACAACTGCCAACTTCCCGGTTCCTGCTGTGCCGTTAGCCTGCGGGCTAAACTAACTAACTAATTAACTAATTAACCCTCCAAACCACTTCAGGAGCTTCTTCCTCACCTCGTTTGTTTTTCGTGCCGTTCTTCTTCGCCGTTAAGAGCTCCTGCTCCACTTTCTTCTCTAGAAATTCCTGTTTTTTGGCCAACATCTCCTCGGTCTCTCGGAGTTTCTGGATAGCCTCCTGAGGTGTCGGCGCTTTTCCACTCTTCCCCCCGCCGCCGAATAGCCTCATTATACCCGACATGTTGTTGTTAAATGTAAACAATAACGGCTGTGTTAACCGTACAAGAGCAGCCGGTACTTCGTGATACCGGACAGGGTGTCGTTAAATCGCTGTGTTGTCTTGTCTCGTTAGCTACCGTCGCCTCGCCGGAGGAGCTGCTGCTGCTGCTGCTGTTGTTGTTTTCTTCCCTTCTTCCGCTCTTCCAGAAAGGCCTCGTGATGTCATTACGTCAGCGCTGTTACATCACTCACGCGTGAGTTCAGTGCGTGAGACAGCATGGGATTTCCCAAATGAGCGAACAGTGTTTGTTTTTGGTTTTTTTAAAAGATTATTGACGACGGTCGTTTGTTGCATAATATTTGTCGTTTACAGACATGACTGATTAATATTTTAATGTTTTGTTTTTTTTTTTTTACATATATATAGATTAAAATCAAGACTAGTCCATACCCACAGAGTTGCCCACGTACAGTTTCACATGGTGTGTGTTTGGGATACAGGTCATAGGAAATTGCAGATTAAATAGTCAACTGAACCCATTAAGAAGAGCAATGTATTCAGACAGAGTTTTTGTGAATTTGATAGTACGATTGCTTTATTGAAAGTACAGCAGTACCACTGCCAATAGTGGGATAAAACTGTACATTAGTAGCTGAGGTAGCACGTTGAAAGGCACATAGCTAAAGTGTTTATATGTTGTATTGACTTAACACTGGGGCGCACTGGTAGTTCACATGGGAAACACAGATTGACCACGTCAGTGAGTAGAAAAACGTGGGACAAAATGACACGCTGACAGTTTCCATGACTATGTACAGCATACCATACCATGACTTAGTCATACCAACAAAACAACAAACATTGGTCCACAGGGGGAGCCACAGCGATCGGTCGCATTTTAGCCATTTTGAAGCATTTTTCTGTTGTTATAGCGCCACCCAGTTGCCAGTTAGAGTTAAATTTCTCCAGTCACCTTGAGGCGTCCTGTTCTACATATCTACCAAGTTTAGTAAAAATCCATATGGCGGTTAGGCCTAGATAAGAAATGAGCTCTCTAGCGCCCCCATTTTGTTTGATGGGGTCAATAATGGAGGGGTCCCCTCAGATTATGTGTGGTCATATGCCTACAAAATTGCGTGGTGATGGGTGAAACCCTTGAGATGTTATACACCTTTATGTGATGAGCCACGCCCTCTGCAATATTCATTGCCTTATTTTGCCAAGAGGGAACTTTAGATATTGGTCCCTAGATTATGTTCACCCAGTTTCATGCAGATCGCTCAAACTTCCTAGGAAGGGATCCATTTGAAGTGTTTTACAAAAAATTCAAAATGGTGGAAAATCTATATAACCGGAAGTTATGGGTTCTTGAGGCAAATGTGTTCCTCATGAGGAGAGGCATCTCTGTGCAAAGTTTCATGTCTCTACGACATACGGGGCATGAGATATGCCCATTCAAAGTTTGCAATTTCAATCGGTTGCTATAGCGCCCCCCTTTGGCCAACTGATGTAATATTGCTTCATTCACATCCTCCCATGACCCTCTACCACTGTGCCACATTTCACATGGATTGACCAAGTCAGTGAGGAGAAAAATGTGGAACACACACACAGACACACCCACAGAGTTTTCGTCATTATATAGTAAGCTATAGTAAGATTATACACAGAGTAGTACACTAGTGTAGTTTTAATGCAAAATACTTTTTACTTTTACTTGAGTTATATTGTTTTGAAGCAATAATACTCTTACCTGAGTACAATATTTGGCTACTCTACCCACCTCTGAGTACATAATTACATATACATATATGTATATATATATATATATATATATATATATATGTATATATGTACAGTATATATAAGAATATATTTGTGTTTCTTGTGCCTTGATTTAGGCTGTTATGTTTGTAAAGATTTAATTTATTTTTGTTTTAGTTAAAGGGGTATCATTTAAAATACATGAATTTGCAGATTATTATTTTTGATTGATTGATTGATTACGGGGCAGCACGGTGGTGTGGTGGTTAGCACTCTCGCCTCACAGCAAGAGGGTTGCCGGTTCGATCCCGGGGTGTGTGGGTTCTGTGCGGAGTTTGCATGTTCTCCCCGTGTCAGCGTGGGTTCTCTCCGGGCACTCCGGCTTCCTCCCACAGTCCAAAGACATGCAGATTGGGGACTAGGTTAATTGGTGACTCTAAATTGTCCGTAGGTGTGAATGTGAGCGTGAATGGTTGTTTGTCTCTATGTGACAGCCCTGCGATAGTCTGGCGACCTGTCCAGGGTGAACCCTGCCTCTCGCCTGATGTCAGCTGGGATAGGCTCCAGCCCCCCCGCGACCCTCAAGAGGATGAAGCATTTAGAAGATGAATGAATGTAATGATGAATGATGACTACTTTTTACTTTTACTTAAGTAATATTGTTCTAAAGTATCAGCACTCTTACTTGAGTACAATATTTGGCTACTCTACCCACCTCTGATTATACACACGTTGTTATTATTATGTAGGCTACATAAATTGCATTAACCTGTTATTAATATTACTATTGTTATGATGATAATAATAACAATAATAATAATGATTATTATTATTAGTAGTAGTAGTAGTAGTAGTAGTAGTAGTAGAAGTAGTACTGGTAGTAGTAGTAGTACGACTGGTTCAAACCTTTAATTTAAGACTCAGGAAATCAGTTAAGGGAGACCCTCATTTCCAATGATGCCGAGCATGAACAAAGACATTAAAACAATTAATAGGCAAATGAAGAACAATCATGTATATCAATTAAAACAAAAATGAAATCATACAAAACAACAACAGCAATAAATGTGCTCTGAAAGTGGAAATACAAGGTATAGATGTATAGGTAAAAACTTTTACACTAAATTAAAACAAAATCTGAAATAAGGCACTTAAACTGCCATAAGGGCGGCAGACTGTCTAAGTTTAAGGTCTTTTGTAGATTATTCCAAGTATAAGGAGCACTGTAAAAGAATGACATTCTTCCTGGTTCAATTCTGATTAAAGGAGTGTGAAGCAACAACTTGTTCTGTGAACGAGTACCATAATTATGTGAGGACAGAGTTAAGAGTGATGAAATATAGGGTGGAAGCATCTGTATCAAAGCTTTATAAATGAACAAATACCAATGCTGCTCTTGCTGCACAGCCAAATGTGGCCAGCCAACCTTTCAGTAAAGGTGTGATGGGTGCTGTGAGGATCACCTGTAATGAACCACACCTACTACTACTTCCTAATTAACAGCATCTTACCTTGTTGCTGTTGCCATGTCAAACTACAAACATTATTAATCATAAATAAACAAGTTTCAACCATAGCTTTTGTATCAGGATCAGCTGCAGACTGACTCAGTAGAGATTGCTGCCAACTTATTTCTATGTGAATTGGTGTATTGTGCTCTTACTACCACTAGATGGCACAAAAGTGTCTACGAACGAGGACAACAGGTGTAAGTGTAGTAGAATAAAGTATAAGGTCAAGTAAACCCAAAATGTGATGTCGTTATGTGACAACACAGGGTCTCTGGAGGATAGTGAAGAACAAGAGTTATAGAAGGACATAAAAGACCATTTCGAGAACATTCCACATCTGGAAAGCTTTTTTGGAACGTGTATTCTCAGGATTGATTTAATGTCTGTCTTTAGTTGATGCTACATTCTCGTAGCTCACTGAGTCAGTGATCAGCCAAGACAACACAGAGCGGTGGCTTCCACTCAGCTGCAGGCGTCGAAAGGCCAGCCCAGCTCCTTCAGAAAACTACGCCTCCCATGATGCATCGTGACGTGCTTTTCAAGTTGAAGATGTGAGTGAGCCGAACGCCAGCCAATCAGGGCCTGAGTTGTCTGTGGAACCGGAGGAGAGGGGCCGACCTGGAGGGGGGGGGGGGGGGGGGGGGGGGGGGGGGCACAGGCGTGGTGTGAAAGATTGAGATGGAAGGATGGATGGAAGGATGGATGTACAACAGACAGACAGATGGATATCATACGTGGATGGATTTATCAGGAGTGGTCGCAGGTCCAGATGCCAGGTGATGAGGAGGCTTGACTCGGACCTCCTCCTTCAACTTCACACTCTCCCCCTCATACTGAAATACACAGAACATACACCTTGAGTACTGTCCACTAATGTGTGAATGCAAAGACTTGAAACAATATCTGTGTGTCAGTATAAGCAATTTGGTGTCTTGCCTGCAATACACTTGCTGTGGCACTTTTTCAACAGCAGAGGGCAGTGTGTGACTGGTTACAGAGTGGTAAACTCTGTGTGTGTGTGTGTGTGTGTGTGTGTGTGTGTGTGTGTGTACCTCCTTGTACACCTCGGTCAGGAAGCCCCACTTGTTGGGCCAGACGTCAGCCGAATCCTTCTCAACTTTTACATGTGCTTTCCTTCACACACACACACACACACACACACACAATAAGTTTAAAGCAACATTATGTAACCTTTTGTTTTTAACCTTAAAATAACAGCTTTATTATCATTGAGTTCCGTGGTTCCCAACTGGTCCAGTCACTGTGTCCACATTTCTCCTTAGGGCGCATTCACACCAAATTAGTCCAGGGGACTCGGTTCGATTGGGCGGGTAATGCTGAAAAATTTCACACTTTAATTTGGTTCGGTTCACTTTCACACTGCACTTTTTAAAGCGGACCAAACCTCCTGGACAACGTCACGCAGTTACAACAGCTGCTCGTCTGGAGGCGGTATTGCCCGAAACGACCACTGACCAGGAAGAAAAAAGCATGAGGAAGAAGAATACCTGGCTCATTGATTGGCCAGGACCGAAAACGGAAATACATCAAACTAACCAGCGATATATCGTCCTCTGACCATATACCAATAAGCTCCTGCACCTCCTCACTACTCCAACTCTGCCCAGGAGACTTTTTACGACTTTTCTTTTTTAACCTCTGCTTCCCCTGGTTCGTGCTGTTGGCTTTGTTTTTTTCTACCCCGAATGCACTGCGCTCTACGTCACTTCCCCACTTTGGTTCACTTCCTCTCTTTGATTCGCTGGATAGTCCGTTTGCATTTCCCACTGTAAGCTAACTGCACCAGGGTTCACTTGTAAGTGAACTGAGACCCTCAGTTTTCAAGCGGACCAGGGTTCGAATGAGCGCTCACACCACTCCAAACGAACCAAACTATCCATGGAAGCGAACCAGGGTTCTTTTAAAGTGGACCAAATGGCACCAGTGTGAATGCGTCCTTAGTCATAAGTTCGAGGTCCACACAGTTTAATATATTCAGCGTCACACTTGCACTTGGCCATGTCATCAAGCTAATTTGCTGTCTCTGTCACGTAGCAGTCCAGTAGCCACCGACTCTGCAGCAGAAAACTGCTCTTCAGTATAACAGCTCTGTGCCGGAAATTCACTGTCCTTCAAAATAGTGTTTTTTTGTTGTTTGTTTGTTTGTTTGTTTGTTTTACAAAGCTGGTGACCAAGACCGCCTCTTCAAAAAGGTCTCGGTTTGGTTGTTATGGTGCACACCTGAGTGATTGCTGTGTTCACACCTGCCCAAATAACCACACTTAAAGGGAAATTTCGGTTCATTTCAACCTGTCTCCTATTGTCCTAAATTTGTTTCAAGTGACTAGTGACATAAAAATAATAATAATAATGCAAGTGAACGGGCAACCTTCAAGTGCAAATTTAGTCCACTAAACAAGCTCTTTTTCCACCTCATATCGTTAGGATAAATGTCAGAGAACATATAGAAAACGACATGAAAATGTGTTGTCTTACCTTACCGGTGTGCTGCCATGTTTGTTTACCATTTAGCTCTGCTTTCCAAAGCGCAGCCGAAATATCGCAAAAACAAGCAGTGATCTCATACCGTGCCTAAAATCTCGCGAGAACAAGCAGCAACAGCTGGAAGGCAGAACTGGACAGTAGCCTGAAAAGTTCATTCATTTATTTTATTAAAGATTTATAGAATAATGGCTGACTTTTTGCCAGAATTCGACTTTGTGGAGGAGGAATTTGATTTTGCAGAGTTTGATGGCCGCCCTTATTTATTTGAGCTAGAATACACTGACGAAGAGCTTCGTGAAATTGAAGAACGGAGGAGGAGGAGAGAGAGAGAGGCGCAACAAGTAGAGGACGAGAGAGGAGGAATGGCTGCTGCAAGGCTGCGTAGCTCTGGAGATTGGTGGTGTACCTGTGAATGCTGTGCCCCAGTGCCCACAGAAGAGGAATGCCTCTGTTGCAAGGAATGGGACCGGTTGCAGCCTTATTTTCAAGGTCTGGATGTGACCGAGGACGAGACACCTCCACCTGGAGTAGTATCCAGCTGGGCTTTAGCTAGAGCTCGCAGATATATTTCAGCTGCGCTTTGGAAAGCAGAGCTAGATGGTAAACAAACATGGCAGCACACCGGTAAGGTAAGACAACACGTTCACATGTCATTTTCTATATGTTCTCTGACATTTATCCTAACGATATGAGGCGGTCTTTGTGGAAAAAAAGCTTGTTTAGTGGACTAACTTTGCACTTGAAGGTTGCCCGTTCACTTACGTTTTAACAGGTCTGACACTACTATGCGCCCCGGCTGTATCTAGGCTAACGGCTAACATGCTAACTATTATTTTTATGTCACTAGTTACTTGAAACAAATTTAGGACGATAAGAGACAGGTTGAAATAAACCGAAATTTCCCTTTAAGATGCAAACAAACTTGAGTTCGATTGAAATCAAGTACCCTAAGTGTTATTCAAATCTATGGACATCCTGCTTCACTGAGCACTGAGAGGGAAAAGAAATCCATAGAGAGCATAAGCAGCACTCATAGTAATGTATGGTGACAAAATAATAAATGGCTTCTCTCTGCTACAACAAGGTGGTCTTCATATTTACAGAGAGTATGAACACAAAACCTTAATTTCAGGAAGAACTGGGAAACATGGATGAAGCAGGCTGATGTGACCCCTTAGACAGTTTATTGCTACAACCACAATAAAAACATATTTGGAGTTGCTCATCATGAAGAGATAATTTTCCTAAATTCAAGAGAACCTTTTCTCCTTTTAACAAGATCATTTTTATGCAGTAATTACACATAATGCTACATATTAATTATTGACATTTTTAGGCACTTGTTATAGCTTATCATTTCATCTTAATAATGTCTTATTACAAAAACAGACGCATCTCATTAAAACAAGTTATGCTTCTTACTATAATGACACACCAAATCTCATTAAACCCCAAAACCTTTCTCGCTATAGATGTTATTATGGCAAGATGTATTTGTTATATAACATATTTCATACCCACTGAGAGACACAATGAAGACTGAGAAGAAAAAAGAAACAAGAAGAGAGAGTAAAACATGATAACAATATTCTCAGTATTAATAATAATAGTAAAAATGATAATAGTCTTTCACAGCAGCAAACAGGAAGACACAGCTCATGTTTTAAAACAAGACAAAGATTCAGAATTTTAAACATCTAGCCACCAATGCTACATCAATACACTTCACCATTTTCATCAAGAATAATTTGAATAAAAACACAAATGATGCACAGTGCTGAAACAAGTTAGAAGATTTACCAGATTTCATCCTGATGCACAAAGTTGATGGGCTCAGATGTTCGCTGTGAAGCCGCCATCTGTCCTGACCAGTGTGTGCGTGTGTGTGAGTGTGTGTGTCAGTATGTGTGGCTTCTTTCTCTCGGCCTGGCTAATGTTTCACCTGTGTGTAAGTCACACTGACAGACCTGTTTACCGTTGGCAGGGAGACGGAGTTCCCTGACACATTTATCTCTTCTCTCTGTCCTGTGTGTGTAGCCGTGGCAACAGTGGGATGAAACCACTGGAGGGTGGCTGGGAGCTCAAAGTGGGAGTTTTGCAGCCACACTGGTTCGGTCCTGACTGAATATCTGGACAAGTCAGCGAAAACTACACTGAAGACAGACTTCATTTTAATGTACACATCCTGTAAAATTCATCTAAATTATGATATTGCTTGAATCACTCTCACCTCACATTCCGTTGAATGTTTTTGTGGGAAATGTGTGATGTAAATAAAGTTGTATGGATTTTTTAATTTCCTGATTAAAGGAAAATTAGGTCCAGGTTGGAAATATCCAGAAGGACTGGCTGATTTAACAGGTTTTCTATCAGATTACAGAGCGTCTCCTCCTATACTGGATCAGTCCTGAGGACAGAATCACTGCTCCCAACAGCAGAGCAAAAACTCCACCAATCACGAAGCTCCTCTCGGACTGATTAAAGGAAGAGTCTGCAACAAAATGACAAGAGAAAAATCTGTTATACAGAATACACAATGAACATACCAATCACATAAAGGACGCTGTATTGTTCCAGAACAAGTTAAAGGGGAACTCTGTCATTTTTCAGTTTGGACCCTATTTTCTCATGTTTCTGTGTCTTACTGACTCATGTGAACAACAATTTTTCAAATTGGTCCAGTAAAAAGAAAGAACGCAGTTAAATCACGTCAACCTGTTGTTCCCATGAGTCCCTGAGACACAAAAACATGGGAAATAGGGTCCAGCTTGAGGAGTTCTTTGAGTTTGCTCATCTGATCCAATCAAATATAAAATCTTAGCTCCATCCTCACCCCAGTCAGAAATCTTGGGCTCCCTGAGGCTGATGTGCTCCACCACACAGCTGACCCTGTCCTGTCGGCCAGGTGTGAACTCCAGGAAGGAGTGGACCTGGTAGGTCCAGTCTCCGTTTGTCATCACCTTGGTTGAGGTCACGCCTGAAGTCACTTCCTGTCCGTTGTTTTGCCATGTCACCCTGATATGTTTGGGGTAGAAATCGTAAGCGCTGCACACCAGCATGGTGTCGTCACTGGAGGTGGTGATCTCTGTAAGAGTGATGCTGGGTTCAGCTGAAATCAAAATCAAAAATCTTTTTTAATGTATTTTCACTCAGAAATTTAATGCAAAAATTGAAAACTTGTGTAAAAGAAGGTAGATGGATCTGCACTGTGATGGGAAAATTTTCTTTTTAACCATGTTTAACCTATAATGTATGGTATTTGGTATTGCTATGATGTATGATGTGTGGTGCTCATTTAACCCCTACTGTGACAGCAGTGAGAGACACCAAGGCTGTGAGCCAGAGAGGCTCAGACGCCAAGTGTCTTTGTTAGTCTCAAGAGATGTTGTGTTTTAGGAATGTCAAGGGGCCACATATGTTGACTGTTGATGTGCATGTGTTATGGGAACTATAAAGATAGCAGGGAGAGAGGACTTGCTCGGCACTCGTTCACTGACTGACTGTTCATGCGGTTGTATGTGTGTGACTCCATTCATGAATGCTTATTAAAACTCAAGAAAGACAGCTGACGTGTGAAGACTTTTTCTTTAAACTGTTCATTAAATAGTTGTTTTGCCACCACAAAATTGGCGACCACGAAGGGACCTCATCTGTGAGCGGATTCTGGAATTCTGGAATGAAGGTGTGAAGACTGTGCGCACAGCAAGAGCCAAGGCTCTTACCACCTCAAACTCCCCCACAAAGGAAGGTTGAGAGGAGGGCCTGACGTCTGGAAAACCGGGATTCCCTTCACTGTTGGGGTCCAATGAACTCGGTGGCTGTCAACACCTCGCTGTCTTTTCTGGTGAGTTTTGAGGACTGTGCAGGAAAAGTCTTTTCCACCTACTGAGATAGGTTGTCAGACGTGCCAGGCACCGTTTCTGGGAAGCGGAGTGCAGGAAAAGTGGTGAGCTTGGTTTAGGTCAGGGACCTAAAGTAGTGTAGGTTAGGAACCTAACACGACACCTGATTATTTCAGTCATTAAAGGTGAAAGAAAAGGTGGTGAGAAGCTGTCTGGGTTAGAGAAGTAGAGACACTTGCTATCAAAGTGGAACAGACAGAGTGAGTGAAGCGCGTCTTTTTCTTTATTTCCTTTTTGCAAGTCGTGCGCGTTTTATGGTAAAAGGGAAAAAAAAATCCTTTAAAGTGATAAGTTTGTGCATTTTTTGAGATTGATTTTTGTTTCCACAAATTTGACTTACTACTAAGAAAACTGAGAGTTTGATTACAATGGGATCTGGACAGAGCACAACCTCAAAGGGGAAAATTGAGCCTGATCATGGTACTCCCAACATGAGGTTTATGGAGATTAATTCTGGAAAGGAGAGCGTGGCTCAGTTAGATCTGTGGTTCAATATGTGCTGTTTTCCGAGAACAGTGTGTTAAACAGCTCGAGGCTTTAGAGGTGACGTTGACAGACTTAGAAAGAAGGGGATTAGAAGGGAAGTTTGGAGGTAAGGTCAAGCTCCAGGCAGATTGGTCAGCTTTTAGTAGTTGGATGAGGGAAGCCAAGCATAGGCAGGGCCCCAAAGGTTTCCCGGTGCAGTGTTCAAAGCTGGATTCGGACCTCGACTCAGCTCCACCTGTGCGGCCCCCACCGTATGTTGAACACCATGAGCTGGAGAGAGCAGCTGGCCTCTCTGAATCAGTGCTGCTTACAGAGACATTGTTCTTTGGCTGATGACAAGATTGAAAATGAAGTTTCCTGTTCGTTTGGACTGGGGAAAAGTGGTGCCAGTTAAGCAGGATGCAGATGAGACTGTCTCTGTTTATCTATACCGCCTGAGACAAGCAGTATGGTGGACTGACCGAAATTGAGGAAAGTCAAAAGGAGGACAAAAAGACAATGACCGTTGTTTCAAGTGCGGCAAAAGGGACATCGGGCAAGAAACTGCCGTAAAGGGGGAAACAACAAGAAAAAAAATGGGGCAGATGAGTCAGATTGACTATGTGGTGAGAGCACGAGGACGGATGAATCTGGTAACGACACGTGAGAACACTGACACTAACACAAATACAGAAACACACAACACGCACATCATGACTGATACAGAGTATGAGCTTGTTTCTGACACGATTCTGCACCTTGAATCTGAACAGAGAGAGAGTGAGCATAGCAATATGCTGGCTGATTTTTCAGCGGAGGCATACAAAATGGAGGCCTCGATACACACTGTCAGTTAAAGGTGTTGAATTCTCTTTCCTGGTGGATTCCGGGGCCACAGAATCAGTCATAAGACGTTGTGATTTTCATCCGAATGCTAAACCTAAACTAAGTGGGAGATATCAGAAAACAGTTGGGGTTGCTGGAGTAGCGATCATTGAAAAATACAGTGATTCGCTGAATTGTTTTGATTCTGAGACAGGGAAGTCTTTCAAACGCTCATTCTTATATTCTGACAAATTCCCCATCAATCTGATGGGACGAGATCTCATGTGTATGTTGGGGATTGTTTTGATTTGTACACCTGAAGTCATTCAGGTGAGGAGAGTGAATGAAATGAAGGAAAGTTCTGTATTTTTCCAAAACACTGAGGGACAGTTTGTGTGCGAGTGGAAGACAAATCTCTCTGTCTCTGTTTTACTGCAGCTCTCAGACACACACACACACACACACATGCTGATGTCACATGTCTGCACTGTACAGCACAAATGGTTCCTATTTCACACACTGACCATGATTATGAGGACATCTGGTGTAGTACAGGACAAGACATGGATAGGTTACAGCTAGATTGGTTGTATTGGAATGACGTTAATTGTGCTGTCTCGGTGAAACTTCCTGATTGATTGCATGAGTTGATTTTGTCACAAAACTGTGATCCACACATCTCACTGGTAAATCCCAACCGCGCAGACCTGGGTGTGTGATACTGGTTTACAAGAGGGTTTTCCAGTTATGCCATAGAGTTTTGCAAAAGATGTGTGATCTGTGCTACTATACTTTATAGTATACCTTTTATACTAATACTTTTGATCACTTGCAAATGGATTTCATTGAACTAACAGCTAAGCAAATGGAAAGTAGTTTGTTTTGGTGATTGTGTGCATGTTTTCATAATGGGTTGAAGCTTTTCCCACAGCTAAACAGGATGCAGCAACAGTTTAGTTTAGGCATAGGCTTTGCTTCCTGCTTCTGAAGAGTGCAGACGCTTTCCTGCTTGCTCCAGCGTGCTTCCTTCTTTACTCTGCTTTTTAATCGTTTTACTCCTTCTACAAATCCTGGAAAATCTCTATATCCATCATTTCATGAATTAGTAAACCAAGACTTTGAAGAACGTTTTTATATTTTTAACCGATCTGACCAGCCAGCAGCATGTCCAGGGGAAGAAACCAAACAAATTCCTTCTGTAAACGCTGTCGGAGATATCAACAAGAAATTAATGAGCTACAAGCACGGATTTTTGCTTTAGAATCTGAAAAAGGACTTCACAAGATGCTCCCAGTTACATCCAGTGGTAAGAAGCCCACAGTTACTTTCAGTAAAAAGGGTGAAAAACCTGCTACTTTCATCTTAAACCTGAGTGATACTGTGTCTTTTCCAAAACTCTGTAAAGACCAAAATGCCTCATCCTGGAGAGAAGCCAAAGCAGCACAAACTGATGAGAGACAATGTTAATACCGACGTAACATCACCCAAAATACAGCTTACAAACAGATTTTTGCCACTGTCAGAGACTGAATTAAATGTTTCTAACGAACAAAGAGAAAATGGATTATCTTCACGAAACTGGAGCCATAAAGTCAGCAAAAGACAGCAGGCAGACAGACAATCTGGACCAAATGTCAAGGTCAAAGATACGCTGCTCATAGGAGACAGTGCTATCAGTGGCATAAACCACGGAAGAATTCAAACATGCTGCTGTCACAGTGCCACTGTCTCTGAGATAACAACACTCAAACAGCTGATCGTGCACGTGGGTGCGGTGGACATCAGAAAGGAACAGACTGAAGTCTTGAAAAGGGATTTCACTCAGTTGTTCAAGGAGCTTGATAAAGTGGAGGTCAAGGCATTCATCAGTGGACCCCTTCCAAACATAGACAGGAAGATAAACAAGTTCAGCCGGCTGCCTCAGCTGAACACATGGCTGTCCAAAGACTGTGCGCACAGAGGATTGCACTACATTGAGAACTTTTATCTGTTCTGGAAACGAGAGGACCTGTTCAAGGGAAAGGGCCCACACCTGTGCAGAGGTGGGAGGAGAGTGCTGACGGAACACCTTCTCCACGCTCTGAGGCATCATAATGGGCCGGGACAGGGTCCTGAGCGACCAGTGAGAGAAAAGAGGAACGAGAGAAACACCTCTGTCGCAGAAGCCGCAGACCGAGCCAGTGTTTCAGCACCAGCTGCACCACAACAGCCTCCACCGCCGCCAGTGAAGGATTCAGGCCAGCCATCAGTTCCACCTCCCCCCGAGCCCTCATCACAGGCCTTGGACTTGTCTGTGACGGCCCTAGTGAAGGTTTAAGGCCCGCCATCGGTTTCACCTCCCCCCGGGCCCTCATCACAGGCCTTGGACTCGTCTGTGACAGCCCCAGCATAAGTTTCAGACCCGGCAGCACCCCCATCACCTCCTCTACCCACAGACCAGCCCTGGGCCCCCCTGCCACATCTACCCCCTCTAGAGACTTGTCCCTCTTCTTTTCATCCCCACCTTCCCCCATGGGCCTTCCCAACCATCTTGAAAGCCTGATCAAATCAGGGATTAAGATGGTTCCCCTCACCCCTAATGTAGCAAGGTCAAGACTTCTATCACCAACTATGCTGAACTCTCCCCCGTATAAAACTGTGCCCCTCAAGTCACACAGGAGCTTCAACTCTCCTGCTTCACAAACTAAAGCTCCCCCAGCTCCTCCCCCTCGGTTTTCATCTGGTCCATCACCCAAACGTCCCCCTGCTCGTCCTCCCCTGCCTGCCCCCAGAGCTGGTATCCCTAAGAGCTAGGATGCACAGGGCCTCTGCTGTCCCAGGACTTACAGCCATAATAAAGGTAATATTAAGCTGGGGCCCTGTGAGACAATATTCTCCCCTAGTGCTATATCTACAGCCACACCACATAGACCAGATTACAGAAGGACAGTTAGACTGTCCAATCAGAGAAATTTAATCCATATCCCTTGTAAGAAGATAATGTCCAGTCCTACTGAAACTAATCTGAAACTTGCTGTGCTTAATGTCAGATCCTTGTCTAACAAATCATTTTTAATTAATAATTTGATCTCTTCGTTTAATCTTGATTTTATGTTTTGAACTGAAACATGGCTTGACAAAAACACAGGTAATGCTGTTCTAACGGAATCAGCTCCACCCAACTACAAATTTGAAACTGAAACATGAGAAAACAAAAAGGGTGGAGGTGTCTGTGCAATATTTAGAGATCATATGATTATGCACAGGTTGTCATTTGGGGTGTTTTCATCATTTGAGTATGTATCCTTGAGCTAAAACAATCTCCGTCCATACTCTATGTAGTTATATACAAGCCTCCCCAGCACCGTCAAAGTTTTATTGATGATTTTACCAGGATGCTTTCAATTGTATGCACAGACTTTGATGGTTTGGTCATTACAGGTGATTTTAATGTACATGTGGATAATGTCTGTGACAGAAGTGCTAAAGAGCTCGGTGCTGTCCTTGAAACCTTTGGCCTGACTCAGCATGTGTGTGAGCCAACCCACAGCAGAGCGCAGCACACTCTGGACCTGCTCATTGCAAAGGGGGTTAATATTTCAGACATCAACGTGGTTGATGTCGCTCTGTCTGATCATTTCTGTGTCTTCTTTGACCTGTCTGTTTCTCCCAAACCACCGGCTGGTCCTGCAGTTGTTCGGAGGACACACATAAATAACAGCACAGGTGCTCTGTTCAAGGAAATGATAAACTTTGAAAATGCCTCATGTTCTAATGTTGATGATTTGTTGAACTCTGTTACTTCGAGTGTTTTGAATATTCTGGACACCATTGCCCCTGTGAAGGTTAAAATGGTTAAAAATAAGCAGAAGGCGCCATGGAGGAATGACGACTCGGTCAGGGCACAGAAAAGGGAGTGCCGGAGGGCCGAGCGGAAATGGCGCAAGTCAAAGCTTCATGTTCATTATGAAATTTATAAAGAAAAGTTGTACGTGTTCAACCGGATCTTACATAGAACAAGGGAGAGGTACTTTTCTGAAATTATTGGAAACTGCAGTAACAACTCGCGTGTCTTATTTGCAACAGTGAACAGATTAACAAACCCTCCAGCTCAACTGCCGTTGGAACTGATCTCCACATCTAAGTGTAATGAGTTTGCAGTATTCTTTTGCGACAAGGTTCAGACCATTAAAAATGCCATCAATTCCACAACGCCAATAACAATCCTGCAGCCACCTAGACACTTAGAGCTGACTCATTTTGCACCTGTAACTGACAAAACTGTCCAAGAGATCATCACCAGTCTGAGTTCATCTACATGCTGCCTCGATGTGTTACCCACTAGATTTCTAAAGTCTGTACTGAGCAGTTTGTTACCACCACTCACTCACGTAGTTAACATGTCACTACAATCTGGAACATTTCCAAAGGCATTGAAAACTGCGGTCATAAAGCCTCTCCTAAAGAAGAGCAGTCTTGATGCCACAGTACTAAACAACTACCGGCCTACCAGTAAGAAAGACTACCAGTAAGCTGTTTACCAACAGCTTACTGACTTTCTCCTAAAGAACAACTCCTTTGATGTTTTCCAGTCAGGTTTTAGACCCCATCACAGCACTGAGACCGCTCTTATTAAAGTGAAAAATGACATCCGCCTGAACACTGATGCAGGCAAAGTGTCAGTTTTAGTCCTGGTAGATCTGAGTGCTGCTTTTGACACTGTCGATCATGAGATCCTTTCACAGAGACTAGAGGACTGGGTGGGCATCTCTGGCACTGCCCTAAATTGGTTGAAGTCCTATCTAGAAGACAGGAAGTACTTTGTTGAAATTGGTAACTGTGTCTCAGGCCACATGGCCTTGACCTGTGGGGTGCCCCAAGGGTCAATCCTGGGACCCCTTCTGTTCAATCTCTACATGCTGCCTTTAGGCCATTTAATACAAAGTAATAATGTGTCCTACCACAATTATGCAGACGACACTCAGATCTATGTCTTACTGACAGCAGGTGAATATGAACCAGTGGATTCACTCTGTCACTGCATCCAACAGGTCAGTGTGTGGATGCAAAACAACTTTCTCCAACTAAATTCAGACAAGACTGAAGTCATCATATTTGGTCCACAGAAACAAAGAGAAAGTGTCAGCAGTCACCTCCAGTCTCTCTCTCTAAAACCTACAAATCAGGTTAGAAATCTCGGGGTAATAATGGACTCAGACTTGAACTTTAACAGCCACATCAAATCAATAACATCAGCAGCTTTTTACCATCTAAAAACATTGCCAAAATCAAAGGTATAGTGTCTAACCTGACTTGGAGAGACTTATCCATGCATTTGTCTCTAGTAGGTTAGACTACTGTAACGGCCTGCTCACTGGCCTCTCCAAACGGGCCGTAAGACAGCTGCAGTACATCCAGAGTGCTGCTGCTCGGGTCCTGACCAGAACCAGGAAGTACGAGCACATTAGTCCTGTGCTCAGGTCTCTACACTGGCTTCCTGTGGCTCAGAGAATAGACTTTAAAGCAGCTCTGCTTGTGTACAAGTCTCTCCACGGCCTAGCACCAAAGTACATCTCTGACATGTTAGTGCCATATGAACCATCTCGGACTCTGAGGACCTTCCCCTCAACATGGGGAATCAGGATTCCAGTTTTATGCAGCTAAAATCTGGAACAGTCTTTGAGACAGGCCTCTACTCTGACAATGTTCAAATCTAGGCTCAAAACAGCTCTATTTCACTGTGCATATGGCTGAAAGGATCTTATCTGCACTCTTCTCTTTTAAAGTTCATTTTATAATGATTATTTATGTTTTTATTTTGTATTGTGATTTTAATGCATTTTCTTGTTCTGTAAAGCACTTTGAATAACTTCATGTACGAATTGTGCTCTACAAATAAACTTGCCTTGCCTTGCCTTGCCTTGCCTTTAGTTTAGTTTATTTAGTTTATCAAGGCACAGTGTGCAATAGCATTAATCATTTACAAGAAATGGCGAAGGCTCTGATGACTCTGATAATTCCCAGGTGGGAAATTCCACTTGGTCAGTTGGTGAGTATTGATCTGAGACACCATTGTGCATATCACCCGGCCTCTGGAGGGGCATGTGAGAGAGAAAACGCAACTTTTAAAAACAAACTTGTGAAAGTGTGTGAGGAGACTAAGATGTCATGGAAAAAAGCTCCTCCTATTGTACTGTTGCACATGAGGGCTAGATGGAGGAGCAGAAATGGATTCAGTCCATTTGAGATCTTATTTGGCAGACCTCTCAGTACTGGGATTGGGCCCGTTAAAAGGCAGTTGCCAGACACTGGTCACTGCGAGGATGAAATGTTACGAAATTGTGCAACCTTGTCCTCTGTTTTGTCTGAAATCCACCAACAGGTGAAAGCCGCCCTGCCCAAACCAGCGGAAGGGAAGCTGCTGTTGGGAATAGAATGATTTTATGTGTTTTACTATAAGTTGTGTTTCACTATATAAGTTTTAGATGTGTGAACAATGAGAATACTGAGATGATTTCAGCTGATCTGAATGTGTTTGCTTTGCCGAAGTGGAGAAGTACAGGAGAGGAAGAGACATGAAGTCTGAGGAGCACATACTGCAATGCTTAGATAATTAGTTTCATATATGGTAAAAAGAATAGAAAGTGATGTACAGATAGTAAGGTACAGCACGTGTAGGGAGTTGTGTTGTTCTCTTGTCTTTCAAAACAGGAACCACACCCCCACCGCCAGCGGGAAGGAGTCAGACTAACACGAGGCAGGGGCGTGGTGTTTGCGAAGGAGGAAGTGGAACTGCCAGTGAGAAGAGAACACCTCACGTGCACAATGACACTCTGTTACGCTCAAATATACTGGGTCAGGGAAAGGACAGGAGGTCAGACTTTGTGAACTGGCACACCTTTGTTGTTCGTCAGGGACGTGAAGTTGAGACCCAGAGCTCTGTAATTTTATTCCTTTACTGCTTAATAAACTACATTAACTGAGACCGAATATCTTCTCCTATCGCTTCATTAAAGAACACGCAGGAATGAGCTCACACATAGCACACTGGAGAGTAGGACGAGCCCCTAGTCCATCACTGCATGATCTCAATGCAGGCGACTACGTTGTAGTGAAAGATCTGAGACGAAAGAACTGGAAAGCTTGCAGGTGGAACGGTCTGGGTTTGTCACATTGTGGGTACTGATTGCTGTACATGCATACCTGACATCACTGATAACATGGCACATGTGGTTGCTCATCTTAATGATCTGCTACATCTGAAGAAGAGCCGTGACACTGAGTTCGGAGCAGGTATGGCCCTGTGGTCCTGCTTTTCTTGGAGTGGATGGAAAGTGTCATTAATGCATCTGTTTGCACCTGTCGCAGTGGTTCTGCTGGTGCTATGCATTGTTATGTGTTGTGTCATTCCCTGTGTGAGATATTTGATTACATCAATGGTATCATCTGCTGTAGGGTGCTACGTGCAGATGGATCTGTGGACTCCTCCTTACAATTCACAGGAGTCACTTGTTTAAACTTTCATTTTGAGTTGATTTTGGAGACCCTGTGGACAAAAGCAGTAGTGTTTTGCCGGAATGAAGCCTACATTTCCCATGATCTCTAGCGTGTATTGTCATAAAGACGCTTACCTGGCTCGCGCATGTGTTTGTTTTGGGGATGAATGAAACAACAAGACGGGAAAATTTTGCCCCTGCTCCTATCGGGGATCCCAGCTCACCTCCGCTGCGCCCAAGCTCCACCTCTCCGGCCTAAGCGCTGCCACATCTACCCCCTCTAGAGACTTGTCCCTCTTCTTTTCATCCCCACCTTCCCCCATGGGCCTTCCCAACCATCTTGAAAGCCTGATCAAATCAGGGATTAAGATGGTTCCCCTCACCCCTAATGTAGCAAGGTCAAGACTTCTATCACCAACTATGCTGAACTCTCCCCCGTATAAAACTGTGCCCCTCAAGTCACACAGGAGCTTCAACTCTCCTGCTTCACAAACTAAAGCTCCCCCAGCTCCTCCCCCTCGGTTTTCATCTGGTCCATCACCCAAACGTCCCCCTGCTCGTCCTCCCCTGCCTGCCCCCAGAGCTGGTATCCCTAAGAGCTAGGATGCACAGGGCCTCTGCTGTCCCAGGACTTACAGCCATAATAAAGGTAATATTAAGCTGGGGCCCTGTGAGACAATATTCTCCCCTAGTGCTATATCTACAGCCACACCACATAGACCAGATTACAGAAGGACAGTTAGACTGTCCAATCAGAGAAATTTAATCCATATCCCTTGTAAGAAGATAATGTCCAGTCCTACTGAAACTAATCTGAAACTTGCTGTGCTTAATGTCAGATCCTTGTCTAACAAATCATTTTTAATTAATAATTTGATCTCTTCGTTTAATCTTGATTTTATGTTTTGAACTGAAACATGGCTTGACAAAAACACAGGTAATGCTGTTCTAACGGAATCAGCTCCACCCAACTACAAATTTGAAACTGAAACATGAGAAAACAAAAAGGGTGGAGGTGTCTGTGCAATATTTAGAGATCATATGATTATGCACAGGTTGTCATTTGGGGTGTTTTCATCATTTGAGTATGTATCCTTGAGCTAAAACAATCTCCGTCCATACTCTATGTAGTTATATACAAGCCTCCCCAGCACCGTCAAAGTTTTATTGATGATTTTACCAGGATGCTTTCAATTGTATGCACAGACTTTGATGGTTTGGTCATTACAGGTGATTTTAATGTACATGTGGATAATGTCTGTGACAGAAGTGCTAAAGAGCTCGGTGCTGTCCTTGAAACCTTTGGCCTGACTCAGCATGTGTGTGAGCCAACCCACAGCAGAGCGCAGCACACTCTGGACCTGCTCATTGCAAAGGGGGTTAATATTTCAGACATCAACGTGGTTGATGTCGCTCTGTCTGATCATTTCTGTGTCTTCTTTGACCTGTCTGTTTCTCCCAAACCACCGGCTGGTCCTGCAGTTGTTCGGAGGACACACATAAATAACAGCACAGGTGCTCTGTTCAAGGAAATGATAAACTTTGAAAATGCCTCATGTTCTAATGTTGATGATTTGTTGAACTCTGTTACTTCGAGTGTTTTGAATATTCTGGACACCATTGCCCCTGTGAAGGTTAAAATGGTTAAAAATAAGCAGAAGGCGCCATGGAGGAATGACGACTCGGTCAGGGCACAGAAAAGGGAGTGCCGGAGGGCCGAGCGGAAATGGCGCAAGTCAAAGCTTCATGTTCATTATGAAATTTATAAAGAAAAGTTGTACGTGTTCAACCGGATCTTACATAGAACAAGGGAGAGGTACTTTTCTGAAATTATTGGAAACTGCAGTAACAACTCGCGTGTCTTATTTGCAACAGTGAACAGATTAACAAACCCTCCAGCTCAACTGCCGTTGGAACTGATCTCCACATCTAAGTGTAATGAGTTTGCAGTATTCTTTTGCGACAAGGTTCAGACCATTAAAAATGCCATCAATTCCACAACGCCAATAACAATCCTGCAGCCACCTAGACACTTAGAGCTGACTCATTTTGCACCTGTAACTGACAAAACTGTCCAAGAGATCATCACCAGTCTGAGTTCATCTACATGCTGCCTCGATGTGTTACCCACTAGATTTCTAAAGTCTGTACTGAGCAGTTTGTTACCACCACTCACTCACGTAGTTAACATGTCACTACAATCTGGAACATTTCCAAAGGCATTGAAAACTGCGGTCATAAAGCCTCTCCTAAAGAAGAGCAGTCTTGATGCCACAGTACTAAACAACTACCGGCCTACCAGTAAGAAAGACTACCAGTAAGCTGTTTACCAACAGCTTACTGACTTTCTCCTAAAGAACAACTCCTTTGATGTTTTCCAGTCAGGTTTTAGACCCCATCACAGCACTGAGACCGCTCTTATTAAAGTGAAAAATGACATCCGCCTGAACACTGATGCAGGCAAAGTGTCAGTTTTAGTCCTGGTAGATCTGAGTGCTGCTTTTGACACTGTCGATCATGAGATCCTTTCACAGAGACTAGAGGACTGGGTGGGCATCTCTGGCACTGCCCTAAATTGGTTGAAGTCCTATCTAGAAGACAGGAAGTACTTTGTTGAAATTGGTAACTGTGTCTCAGGCCACATGGCCTTGACCTGTGGGGTGCCCCAAGGGTCAATCCTGGGACCCCTTCTGTTCAATCTCTACATGCTGCCTTTAGGCCATTTAATACAAAGTAATAATGTGTCCTACCACAATTATGCAGACGACACTCAGATCTATGTCTTACTGACAGCAGGTGAATATGAACCAGTGGATTCACTCTGTCACTGCATCCAACAGGTCAGTGTGTGGATGCAAAACAACTTTCTCCAACTAAATTCAGACAAGACTGAAGTCATCATATTTGGTCCACAGAAACAAAGAGAAAGTGTCAGCAGTCACCTCCAGTCTCTCTCTCTAAAACCTACAAATCAGGTTAGAAATCTCGGGGTAATAATGGACTCAGACTTGAACTTTAACAGCCACATCAAATCAATAACATCAGCAGCTTTTTACCATCTAAAAACATTGCCAAAATCAAAGGTATAGTGTCTAACCTGACTTGGAGAGACTTATCCATGCATTTGTCTCTAGTAGGTTAGACTACTGTAACGGCCTGCTCACTGGCCTCTCCAAACGGGCCGTAAGACAGCTGCAGTACATCCAGAGTGCTGCTGCTCGGGTCCTGACCAGAACCAGGAAGTACGAGCACATTAGTCCTGTGCTCAGGTCTCTACACTGGCTTCCTGTGGCTCAGAGAATAGACTTTAAAGCAGCTCTGCTTGTGTACAAGTCTCTCCACGGCCTAGCACCAAAGTACATCTCTGACATGTTAGTGCCATATGAACCATCTCGGACTCTGAGGACCTTCCCCTCAACATGGGGAATCAGGATTCCAGTTTTATGCAGCTAAAATCTGGAACAGTCTTTGAGACAGGCCTCTACTCTGACAATGTTCAAATCTAGGCTCAAAACAGCTCTATTTCACTGTGCATATGGCTGAAAGGATCTTATCTGCACTCTTCTCTTTTAAAGTTCATTTTATAATGATTATTTATGTTTTTATTTTGTATTGTGATTTTAATGCATTTTCTTGTTCTGTAAAGCACTTTGAATAACTTCATGTACGAATTGTGCTCTACAAATAAACTTGCCTTGCCTTGCCTTGCCTTGCCTTTAGTTTAGTTTATTTAGTTTATCAAGGCACAGTGTGCAATAGCATTAATCATTTACAAGAAATGGCGAAGGCTCTGATGACTCTGATAATTCCCAGGTGGGAAATTCCACTTGGTCAGTTGGTGAGTATTGATCTGAGACACCATTGTGCATATCACCCGGCCTCTGGAGGGGCATGTGAGAGAGAAAACGCAACTTTTAAAAACAAACTTGTGAAAGTGTGTGAGGAGACTAAGATGTCATGGAAAAAAGCTCCTCCTATTGTACTGTTGCACATGAGGGCTAGATGGAGGAGCAGAAATGGATTCAGTCCATTTGAGATCTTATTTGGCAGACCTCTCAGTACTGGGATTGGGCCCGTTAAAAGGCAGTTGCCAGACACTGGTCACTGCGAGGATGAAATGTTACGAAATTGTGCAACCTTGTCCTCTGTTTTGTCTGAAATCCACCAACAGGTGAAAGCCGCCCTGCCCAAACCAGCGGAAGGGAAGCTGCTGTTGGGAATAGAATGATTTTATGTGTTTTACTATAAGTTGTGTTTCACTATATAAGTTTTAGATGTGTGAACAATGAGAATACTGAGATGATTTCAGCTGATCTGAATGTGTTTGCTTTGCCGAAGTGGAGAAGTACAGGAGAGGAAGAGACATGAAGTCTGAGGAGCACATACTGCAATGCTTAGATAATTAGTTTCATATATGGTAAAAAGAATAGAAAGTGATGTACAGATAGTAAGGTACAGCACGTGTAGGGAGTTGTGTTGTTCTCTTGTCTTTCAAAACAGGAACCACACCCCCACCGCCAGCGGGAAGGAGTCAGACTAACACGAGGCAGGGGCGTGGTGTTTGCGAAGGAGGAAGTGGAACTGCCAGTGAGAAGAGAACACCTCGCGTGCACAATGACACTCTGTTACGCTCAAATATACTGGGTCAGGGAAAGGACAGGAGGTCAGACTTTGTGAACTGGCACACCTTTGTTGTTCGTCAGGGACGTGAAGTTGAGACCCAGAGCTCTGTAATTTTATTCCTTTACTGCTTAATAAACTACATTAACTGAGACCGAATATCTTCTCCTATCGCTTCATTAAAGAACACGCAGGAATGAGCTCACACATAGCACACTGGAGAGTAGGACGAGCCCCTAGTCCATCACTGCATGATCTCAATGCAGGCGACTACGTTGTAGTGAAAGATCTGAGACGAAAGAACTGGAAAGCTTGCAGGTGGAACGGTCTGGGTTTGTCACATTGTGGGTACTGATTGCTGTACATGCATACCTGACATCACTGATAACATGGCACATGTGGTTGCTCATCTTAATGATCTGCTACATCTGAAGAAGAGCCGTGACACTGAGTTCGGAGCAGGTATGGCCCTGTGGTCCTGCTTTTCTTGGAGTGGATGGAAAGTGTCATTAATGCATCTGTTTGCACCTGTCGCAGTGGTTCTGCTGGTGCTATGCATTGTTATGTGTTGTGTCATTCCCTGTGTGAGATATTTGATTACATCAATGGTATCATCTGCTGTAGGGTGCTACGTGCAGATGGATCTGTGGACTCCTCCTTACAATTCACAGGAGTCACTTGTTTAAACTTTCATTTTGAGTTGATTTTGGAGACCCTGTGGACAAAAGCAGTAGTGTTTTGCCGGAATGAAGCCTACATTTCCCATGATCTCTAGCGTGTATTGTCATAAAGACGCTTACCTGGCTCGCGCATGTGTTTGTTTTGGGGATGAATGAAACAACAAGACGGGAAAATTTTGCCCCTGCTCCTATCGGGGATCCCAGCTCACCTCCGCTGCGCCCAAGCTCCACCTCTCCGGCCTAAGCGCCACCACCGCCAGGGTAAACGCAGCGGTCGGCTGGTAAGGCTGAAGGCCTGTTTGGTGAGCACTTCCACGGCGTCTTGGATTGAGTATGGAGCGGTGCCTCACCTCTTTATTTCTCGGCACTCGCTGGACCCTGTCGACGCCTGGCTGGTACATGTCGTCGGCCCGGATGAGGTGTTCCAGCCCCGTGGCCCCTGCTCTCCTCGTCCTTGCTGGCACAGGGTGAATCTGTGCAACCTGCGGCCTCTGTGTGTGGCTCCCCGGACAGCTAACACCGTGGACCCGCCGGCTCCTGCCACGATTGCGCTGGTAAATGCTAGATCGCTAGCAAACAAAACGTTTATCCTGAAGGATTTCCTGACTTCCCAAGGATTGGATTTTCTCTGTGTGACTGAGACGTGGCTGACTGTTGGTGAGTCCAGTGCTTTCACAGAACTTTTACCCGATGATTGCTGCTATTGTAACTCCCCACGGACGTCAGGTCGAGGAGGAGGAATAGCGACTATTTATAGGAGTCACTAAATGTAAGCAGCTAGGTAAGATGACGTGTACCGTCTGAGTGCCGTAAATCGTTTCGTCCAGGAAGCGACCTGGGGCGGACCCGGAGACAGTTTCCTAAAGGTATGGATATACACTATATAGAAATAGCTTATCTTCACACCGATAGTCTCATTTGCTGTTGTAGGTCACACACAGACGTCAGCAGAAACGAGAGACTTTTGCATATCCAGTTAAAAATTCCTTGTAGCGGCTTTAAGTTTTTCTTCTGATTCACATTTATGTGTTTTAGTTTAGAAATGTTTTGATCATTAAAGTTGATTCATTAGTAGTTTGATTAGCAATCACATTTTTCTTTTGCGTTTCACTTTCATTTTTTATTTTCTTCGTTTACTTTTATATAAACTTTCGCATGACAGTCAGTGTTCCCTTTATTGACTGTGTATTCTCATTAAAGATAACATTTTTAATTTATGCTTATCTTGCTTTAGCTTAGAGTTTAGTTTAAGGGATTTTTTTTGTCCTCATCATATAGAGGTTTTTTCCCTTATTAGGTAGTGTAGTTAGACGGACAAGTCTTTCACCCTCTCCTTCACCATATAGGGAGGGGATGTTTGACTTGCCTGTGCTTGTGGCCTGTGACTTCTGCCTGAGTTTTTGTCTCCCATGTTGGAGACAGGTGGTACTGGCGTTTGGCTGGTATGGGTGGTACTCGTAGGTCATAAGGTAGTTAGATAATGGGGAATTTTCCATGCTTATGGTTTAGCATGAGAATGCTAAAAAGGGTGGAATGTGATGGGGAAATTCTGTTTTTAACCATGTTTAACCTATAATGTATGGTATTTGGTATTGCTATAATGTATGATGTGTGGTGCTCATTTAACCCCTACTGTGACAGCAGCGAGAGACATTATAAAGATAGCAGGGCGAGAGGACTTGCTAGGCACTCGTTCACTGATGTGTGAGTGTCTCCATTCATGAATGCTTATTAAAACTCAAGAAAGACAGCCGATGTGTGAAGACTTTTTCTTTAAACTGTTCATTAAATAGTTGTTTTGCCACCACAGCACTTTCTATCCTGGTGAATAGTGACTGTGTCATAACAGTGAGGTTGCCAGGTTTGGTACCATCATGCTTGTCAAACCTGGCATTTCATCAAGAAATAGCACAGCTACTCTTAAACCACAAAATTATATATTTGCATTTCTGTTTGTGTATGATTTAAAGAGACACACATATCACTCACCCATGTTCTCCTCCGTTGCATTCATTAACAAACCAATATGGTTGACGCATATTAGTTGTCTCTCCAATTTCCTCTGCAGAACGTCATGCTTGTCTTCATTAAACTTCGATGCAAAGATTAATCCAGCTGGAGTAAAGCCTGTCCAGTTCCCGACTGTGCTGTTGTACTGCATCGTAAACTCTTCATTAAAATACCAGTCGACCAGATACTCCACCTGCTCCGGCTCTGCAGAGTACCAGGCACACCAGAAGTCGGCGTACATGAAGTATCCATTTCCATCAGCAGCACAATCTGAAAGGAGAAGGCACAAGACTTACTCCTTTTTAAACACTAAATAATGACAGTTTTTTTGTCACAGGTATGGTAATGGTACCCAATTGTAGCCCTACAGGCAGAGAAGAAAAGTTTGTAATGTCCTTTAATGTTTTACTCGTCAAACACAGAATGAGCAGGCAGGTGAAACAACAACTAGAGTCAATTTCTTGGCTCGGAGCCTTCCAAGACACAGGTTCAATACTAAGCATTCGGTGTAGCACACCAAAGCATAGAGCAGGTGACTGGTGTCTACTGAATGCACACAAACAGCAAAAAGCTCAAATGTGTACAGTACCGTGACAGAGCAGACAGGAGGCGAAGTCAGACGAGCAGAGGATCCAATACCCGGTGAACACTTAAGAAAAGCCAACACACCTGTGAGGAGCCGACTGTATATTGGTCAGATCCAGCAAGGAGTAGATGAACCAGCAGTAATGAGTGGATCCCGCAGTGCACAGACAAAAGCAGAATGTGCAGCCACGTGGCGAGGTAATCCACAGCACAGGAAATCACAGGCTGCAGAACACGTACAAAAACACAACAGAGAGCTGCCTGGCAGTTTCTCCACACAGCGATGGGGAAGAGGCAAACAGAAACCAGGAACACGGAAGCAGAGCTCTTAGTCAGGGACAGAAGGCTAAGTGGTTTACCAGGGAGCAGACGAAGCAGGAGAGTCAGTAAAAGGCAAGGTTGACAACAAGAAAGCAGTCTGGGAATGGGCCTGTGTGTGTATGACAACAGAGTGAAAAAAAAAAGAATTTCCCCTTGGGGATTAATAAAGTATATCTTCTTATTCTTTTTCTATTGTTTTAAGACAGACTTTAAAAAAATGTAAACATGTGCTTTAAATAGGGCTGCCCCCTAACAGTCGACCAAATGTTAGTCGGCCAGAAAGGTCATTAGTCGGCAAGACTTCATTGGTCATTGGTTCATTTAATTTAATTTGAAAGGACAGACACAGGAAGAGGCCACGCTCAGCAGTCAGACAGGACTCACATTACAAACCAATCACAGCCGACAGATATCTTTCCCTTCTTCTGTAAATATTCAGTCAGCTCCTAGAAGAAGATCAGCTCTGCACTCAGGATTTCAGGTAAATAGGCTATATGATGCTTGTTAAGGTTGCTTAGCAACCTCAGAAGCAACCTGTCACCACGCTCTTGAAAGCTGGCACAAAAAAAGGCACAAGAGTAGTGCCCAGTGCCTGACCTCGTGTTTTCCAGGTGGTTTAAGACGAGACGTGTACAACCTCTAATTTCCAGGGCTGGTACCTGCGGTTATTCCACAGGCTAGTTAAAGGACAACTTCGGTATTTTTCAACCTGGGCTCTATTTCCCCATGTGTATGTGTGCGTATGATTCATAGGTACCACTCGTTCTAAAATTGGTTCAGTACTGAGTCGCGAAACGAGCTAAAATGGTAATGGGGGCAAATGCGTCCCGTATAAAAGTGCTTTTTTTCGCCACTGACCGGTTCAGATCACCAGTGTTATCTCTATAGATAGCATATGCTAGCGGCCCTGGGACAGTGGTGAGTGTGAATGAGTGGAGTCAGCTGTCAGTCAGTGTAGGAGCAGAGAGGCAGAAGGCGTCCCCGCTCGGTATTGTAAATGAGTATATGTGTGTGAAGTGTGTGTTACGCTAGAAGAGTCAGAGGACAGAGTCTTTTACGTGCTACCCTCTGGAGTGTTACCGGAGTTTTTGGAGTGCTCAAATAAACAGGCCTTTTTCCCGAACGCAAGAACAGGATGTCGCCCAGCACCCCGTAAAGCTTTCATAGGCTGCCTTTGTTGGACGGTGAGATGATGAAGTTGTGGCTAGCTGTGCTACAAATGGATGCTAACACTCCTGTCCAGACACTGCACCTTGCAGACCATCGGGTCTGCAGTGCTCACTTCTCCCAAGATGACTACTGCCAGCCGAAGAAGAGAAGACATCCAATCCCGAAACACCTCTTCCTCAAGAAAAAGGCTGTCCCACGAGTAGAGAGAGCTACAGACACAGTGGAGCAAAGCTCGTGACATCACACAGCCCAGAGGTAAGGGAAAGGCTAAGTTAGCATGCTATTTACAGAGATAGCACTGGCGATCTGAACCGGTCAGTGGCGAAAAAACACACACTTCACACACACATACTCATTTACAATACCGAGCGGGGACGGCCTCCGCCTTTCTGCTCCTACACTGACTGACAGCTGACTCCACACATTCACAGTCACCACTGCCCCAGGGCCGCTACCATATGCTATCTACAGAGATAACACTGGCGATCTGAACCGGTCAGTGGCGAAAAAAAGCACTTTTATACGGGACACATTTGCCCCTATTACCGTTTTAGCTCGTTTCGCGGCTCAATACTGAACCAATTTTAGAACGAGTGGTCCCTATGAATCATACGTACACATACACATGGGGAAATAGAGCCCAGGTTGAAAAATACCGAAGTTGTCCTTTAATAACATGTCGGGCAGGAAATCCAAAGTGTGGGATCATTTTGAGAAGGTGAAGGACGAACCCAAGGTGATATGTAAACTCATCTTCATTGGTCGACTACAAACATGACGTATCATCTGAAACATGGAAGTAGGTACATGCCCATTAGCCCACAGCGTCATTAACAGGCGGCTCGCTCAGTGTGTGACGTGCACTTGTAGATAAAATATAGGCCTATATTAATGAAGGTTCATTAGTACGGTTTTGTATTTCTCTGTAATGTAGCACAGTGTTAACAATGTTACTGATACTATTCTTTCTCACACCTTCAACTCAAACGATTGTGTTGCCCCGCCCAAAACATATCATTTAATAATTACCTTAATATCATAAACATACAGGCAACTAGTCGACAAATAGCTCTAAATGACAACTATTGGTCGACTAGGAAAATTCTTAGTCGGGGGCAGCCCTAGCTTAAAACAGTCAGTGTAATGACAACTCACAGTGATTTACCCAACTAAAGACAAGTTTGACTGATGTGTCTCTGTGACCACAAGCACCACACCAGCAAAGCAAAAACCTGCTATGAAGTTCAAGTTCCTCATTCAGATCACTGAAATGCACACAAAAATAAAAAAAGGGGAAATTAAACGCCTCAAATGTACGAGGGCATTGACAATGTCTGCTATTCTACTAGAGTTAATAAATGACTTTTGTGACTTTACGACCGTAATGCTGCAGCAGGGATGAAGGGATAAACGGGGTGGTAACCACTGTACCACAGATACATTTATATTTTTATTCATAATTAGAGGAACACAAGTATTAGCAGCAAAATGCACTCAATGTATAAGAACTCAGTGCTGGCTGAAGTGGAGCTTATTCAAACTACTTTACAGACTCTTGGTAGTTAAACCTATAATAATGCATCAAGGACATTAAGGACAAGTACCTCAAAATTATACCAGTATAGTATGACGCACTTATTTATATTTCCAACATTGTAGACTGCCTCAAACAGTTCGTACAGCTTTTATCTAAAACCATTTGACTTTCAGGGATACCAATGTCAGTATTTTAACTCCTACATGCTGTGTGGCCCTAAAACATCAAATAATGGACAAAAGTAGAATTACTCACCGACCACAGACCGAGGGAAAAGATACACAAACAGCAAGAACGTGAAACATTTCATGTTGAAGACAGTTAGACCAGAGTGTTGTGGATTCTCGACCAGCGCTGTGCAGTTCATGAGTGATTCTTTCCTTTTGACCACAGTTACTGAAACTACTGAACATGATCCTGTAGTACTGTGCAGTCCAACATTTTCTCCAAGAAAATGACATTTATTAACCACCACTGTGCAATATGAAATGCATTTTTATAAACATCTACAACAACAACAACATCATTCTGAAACATTCTTCATAAACGCATCAATGTGTTTCATTTGTTTTTACAACAGCATCCACTCATTAAAACTTTTTTATTGTGTTGTTGAGGCATTCATAGAGAGTCTTTGTTGAGTTCAGAGTGTCAGTGAATACAAACTCTGGTCATTTCACAGTAAGTCACAACTTTTATTAATGTGTTCAAACAGTTTGGATCCTGAAAACATGTTAAACTTCTCACATGAAGCTGAAACTAAACACCGCCCAGAAAACTAAAGTAACATTCCTCAGCTGACTCCTCTCTTCCTTCTTTCAAGCCCCTCACAGACGCCTGATTCAACTGTGTTTTAGTTTGTCAGCTTTCTTTCTCTTTTCTTAATGGCAGTGTTTATTTTAAAGTTTTCTTTCATTTGAAAGATCAGAGATCATCAACTCATAGAAAAGAGAAGACGCTGATGTGAGACTGCTTGAATCCCTCCCACCTTACATTCTGTTGCATGTTTTTGTATGAAATGTGTGATGTAAATGAAGTTGTATGGGTTTATTATTTTTCCAATGAGAGTAAAATTAGGTCCAGGTTGGAAATATCCAGAAGGACTGGCTGATTTAACAGGTTTTCTGTCAGATTTCAGAGCGTCTCCTCCTATACTGGATCAGTCCTGAGGACAGAATCACTGCTCCCAACAGCAGAGAACAAACTCCACCAATCACGAAGCTCCTCTCGGACTGATTAAAGGAAGAGTCTGCAACAAAATGACAAGAGAAAAATCTGTTATATATGTGCAGAATACACAATGCCTGTTAATGACAAAACAATGCTGTACTGGACATAAAAAGGACGCTGTATTGTTCCAGAACAAGTTAAAGGGGAACTCTGGTATTTTTTAACTTGGACAATATTTTCCCATGTTTTTGTGTCTCAGTGACTCATGGGAACAACATCTTTTATACTGATCCAGTGAAGAGAAAGAACGCAGTAAAGCCCTATCCCCACCAGACAGGAAAACAACTCCTCACTCCTCACTGACTGTGTATTAGTGTTGCACGGTATACCGGTACTAGAATAGTACCGTGGTACTAAAGTATTCCAAACGGTACTATACTGCATTTGGAAAATACCGGTACTTTGAAATTGATTCAATTCACTAATTTAGTTAATTTATTTTACTCATTTATGCACACAAACACCTTTCTTGTTTCTATTGGAGCACAGATTGCACAAGTGGTGTGTATGACAACACTTGTATCAACATCTGCAGCTGGCGCACGTGAAAAAGACAAGAGAAAGTCTGCCTCGCAAAGGGAGACAACACAAGACAACACAAATTTGGTGGAACATTTGAGTTACCAAACCGTGACGTCCGTACCGAGGTACTTACCGAACCATGATTTTTTTGGTACTGTGACACCCCTACTTTTTATTGTTCTAAAGGTTTGTATCCAAAAGGACTTTTCCTGAGGAAAAGTACCGAAGAGTATCAAAAAGTATCGAAATTCATATTGGTATTGGTACCGAAACAAATATTTTGGTATCGTGACAACACTACTGTGTATTGTGTGAAGGTGCCTCCTTGTCCCTTACGTCTGCTGGCAACAACAGAAACATGCCGAAAAGCTGCTGTGTGGTGGGATGCAATACTAAAAGGGTAAAGACCCCAGAAGTAAACGTTTATAAGCTGCTAAACAGATAATCCTTTGATTGAAATGAGCAAGGTAAGGAGACGGGACACTAAGACAGACGAACAATATTGAGATTTTCAATACATCTTTTTCTCTCTGGAAGACAAAGGGTGCTAAAATAATCCTCTGACATGCTGAAATCTAATGTTTTTAGCTAATACTGGTATTTTGTTGGCATTTCAGCCCCTGTGTTGCCTATTGTGGTGCCATTTGTTTCCCTCTCTGATGGGAGTGGTTTTCAGAGTGTGATGTGTTGCGTGCTGCAGCTGGAACAGCGTTGCCAGGTGTACGATAATTATCGTATTTGTACAATATTTTGGCCCTCTGTATGATCAACAATCCCCAAAAAAGGCCAAATGTACGATAATTTGACCATTTCATGAATGTGTAGTTGGAATCAGTATGCCGGAGCTTTCTGTGAGCCCTGAAGGCATCTGTTCCCATGTGACATGTTTCCAGCCAATCGCACTTTGCTTAGCATGAGATACAGGTGACGTTTGTCTCTGAACAATGAGCACGATTGGCTGAATTGTCAGCTGTACCCGCCCCACGAGGCGCTAGGACCCATCAGGAAGTTGAGCGAGAATGAGATTCAAAACAGAAGAAGAGGAAAAACAGAAGCAAGGAAAATGGAAAATTAAGTAAACAATAGAGTGACTATATTTAAGCAATATCACAAGTGATGTTGTACTGTGTATCATCACAGCTGTGATTCGGTCATAGGCACGAGGCCGCAGACAATTACAGCCGTGATGATATACAGTAGCCTACAACATCACGACCTCGAGTGTGATATTGCTTTTATACAACAGTTCAACAACAGCTTAAACAACAATGCTGACACGGACATGTTAACAAAAGGTGATGAAATAAATTATTTAAGTATGTTATGTAGCTCCGCAAAAACAAACATTTCCCCCAGTCCATTGCCAGGCAACGCAGCACACACGCCAGGAACTCACAAGCTAGTCTACTTTGTATTTACATTGATCTGCAACTGTGTAATTTCGTCCAGTTCAAACCTGGATGTTGGCTTCCACTCTCCCTCATCCTCATCAGTACCTCATCAGATGATCATTGATAATTCCTGACCGTGTTCGCTTAATTTTTGCTCCTCTCCAGTTTGTCGAGCTCGGCTGATGTTACACAAACACACTTTTCCCCTGTCCTCTCCTGACGACCACTCATAATTTAATTCAAATGTAATTTTGAGGAAAATATCCATTTTCTTGGTGTAACATTATAGTGTCAGTTTGCGTCAATGTAGCGAGTGTGACAGTTGGTTAATTAATGGTTGTATTTATATTTATAACACCTGTGAGCGGAGTGATTTTACTGTTACAAGTCCCAGTGATGTTATACTATAATCAGCACTCACGGAATGCCTCTCGTCCAATCAAATTACTCGGTTGAAACTAACTGTTGTATAATTGCCTATAGTGCATCAGTAGGATTGTTATTTTGGTTATGATGGATGTACGATAATTTCCCTCAAAATACGATAATTTTGAGTCTCTGGTCTCTGGTACCTACATTTCCCACCTGGCAATGCTGACCTGGAAGCAGCCAAACAGGCTGCAGTGTAACCACTTGGAGAAGGTGTGCCGTGTCACTTTACTTCCATTAAAAGTTCTTGTTGTTGCCACCGACAGGCTCAGATTGCTGTGATGAGTGATGAGCTAGTTGCTGTCATGGTTAAATGGTAGCCGGTGGCATCAGGGGAAAACACGGCGGGACAAGAACGGAAGTCAAGGCAGTGAAAGTCCAAGTAGGATCGGGCGGGACATGTGATAGATGGGTCCAACAAACACCGACTTTTCTTTTACACACTGATGAAGACCTTAGGGTGGAAACCAGTCGGTGTTTAAATGTAAAATGTTTTTAAATAAAGGCTTTTTTAACTTAATTCAAGTTCCTGCTGAACCACCTGAGTGCCTGAAGTTCATTTTTTCTTCCCAACACTGATTTTCACCTGCAAGGCCAGTGTTCCCTCCCCGCAAGATTATGAAGCCAAACCTTGTTCTTTTTGCCTTCACCCAGCCACAGGCTTTTGTTGTCTGAACCCTGTTGTTGAAAAAAAATAAAGTAGATTTGTAGTGTTTAAAGAGTGTATTTTCAAAGAAGACAATGCATGTAACAGACAGAACTTGACACAATGTCCCAGAACGTCAACAACCAACACACCCAGGTTACCTTGCATGTTGTATGTAAATGAAAGGTCTTTGATCAGACGTAGATATGTGACAAGGTTGGAGTGAGAATATGTTGGTTATGCTGTAAGAGACGTATAACAACGATCTGAGCCTGTCAGTGGCAAGAAACAAGCACCTGTAATGGAGGTAAATAGAGGGAGTGTACCTAACCCAACTGACCTATGGCTGAACCCCACCTTCAAACGCGATGAGCCAATCACAGTGCTTATATCCATTCCCATACACTCGGACATTCTCTGCCTGGACGTCCATTGAAATGCATTACAGAAAGTCAGTTTTGTTTGGTTTTATGAGCTTTTTCGGAGATTTGAAGTTTAAAAATGATCAAACGGTGTGCATGGGGTACATGCAACTCTGACACAAGGTATCCTGAGAGGCTGGGCGACCAGGTGTATTTTTACACTTAAAACCACATCTCAACCGAGAAAAGTGTCTCCTTTGGATAAAGTTGTGTGGTAACGTTAGACCACAACATCAACTCAACGTGAATAAGATTAACAATGATGTCTACATCTGTTCTAAGGTAAGTCAACATTGTGTTTGAGGCAACATATTGTCACTTTGCTGGAAAGAAATATAAAGTTATCTTTAACATCTCTAGCTAACATTAGCAAAAGTTAGCCTAGCGTTAGCTCCTAGCTGCGTTGTTCATCATGTCACCTTGTTTGCTGGGAGTTCATTAGCCTATTTTGTTCTAGTTTTGTACTTTGGTGATGGTACATCATTGTTAGCTGTTGTCCAAAGGGCTCTAGTTAAGCTGACGTTAACTTCTGGAGCTTAGCTTCATTAACTTATCTGTAATGACAGAGATAACAAAGGTTGGCAAACGTTATGCTGAATGATTCAGTGTAAATACTGTAGCACCAAACTAACGCAGAGACACTCTTGGTAAAGATGGTAAAAAGGTCGTTATCCTTTTCTCATATTCTGAGCCAGAAACCTTAACTTCAGTGGCACTTTAACTTGTTGTCTTTGATGGTGACGGCAACGAGATGCGGTTCACAAGCGTACACTGTGACCTGTAAATTTTGGCTTAATTTAAGCTTTTCATCGACCTTCTCAACAATAAAATGATGAATATATCCCTCCAATGCGTAGTTTAGGCTCTTTTGGTTACTTCTCAATGACATCTGATCATTATGTCCCCAAAAATCATCAACTGCCTCCTGCGAAATACAGTGTACTGTGACACCTGCCATAGCGCCGCTCACTGAATGTTGATATTTTGTCTGAGTGGAGGGGGGCGTGGCTTAGCCATAGGTCAATTGGTTACACTGCAGCCTGTTTCACAGCTCAGAAACTGTTGTTCCCATGAGTCCCTGAGACACCAAAAACATGGGAAATAGGGTCCAGGTTGAGGAGTTCTTTGAGTTTGCTCATCTGATCCAATCAAAAATAAAATCTTAGCTCCATCCTCACCCCAGTCAGAAATCTTGGGCTCCCTGAGGCTGATGTGCTCCACCACACAGCTGACCCTGTCCTGTCGGCCAGGTGTGAACTCCAGGAAAGAGTGGACATGGTAGCTGCTGTCTCCGTTTGTCATCACTTCGGTTAAAGTCACGCCTGAAGTCACTTCCTGTCCGTTGCAGTGCCATGTCACCCTGATATGTTTGGGGTAGAAATCGTAAGCGCTGCACACCAGCATGGTGTCGTGACTGGAGGTGGTGATCTCTGTAAGAGTGATGTTGGGTTCAGCTGAAATCAGAAAGTTTTTACTGAAAGATGGCCGCCATCTTTGAGCCAACAGCATGTGTGTCTACTGTTTGAGGAGTGTTTACTTTGAACATTTCTGACATGTTTCATCAGTATTTAACAACTGAGTAACTGTGATGACCCTTCCCTGTAGGTCATGGTGGAAGTTAGTGTTGCCCTGGTTCCCTCGCCAAAAGCCAATGGGTTTTTTCCTCTGGCTTTTGGATTACTGCAGAAAAGCTCTGTGGCAAATAGAGTGTGTGAACCTTTTTGAGATATTTAAATATTTCTAAATAAAATTTGCATTTATACTCAGATTTTAATGTACAAATTTAAAAGGTGGATGGATCTGCACTTTACATTTTGGTGTCGTGACAGTGAGGTTGCCAGGTTTGGTACCATCATGCTTGTCAATCCTGGCATTTTATCAAGAAATAGCACAGCTACTCTTAAACCACAAAGTTATATATTTGCAGTTCTGTTTGTGTATGATTTAAAGAGACACACATATCACTCACCCATGTTCAACTCCAGTCCAGTAAATAACAAATCAGTATTGTCGACACATATCACCTGCCTCTCCAGTATCTTCTGCTTAACTTCATATATGTTTTCATTATACATCGATGCAAAGATTAATCCAGCTGGAGTAAAGCCTGTCCAGTTCCCGACTGTGCTGTTGTACCGCATCGTAAACTCTTCATTTAAATACCAGTCGATCAGATACTCCACCTGCTCCGGCTCTCTGGTGTACCAGGCACACCAGTTGTCAATGAATATGAAGTATCCCTTTCCATCAGCAGCACAATCTGAAAGGAGAAGGCACAAGACTTACTGAATGATGGCATGAACAAACTTTGCTTACCTATCAGATTACAAGATATTGGCAATGTGTTGTTCTTCCTGTCAGCCCACAAAACCTGTCTCCAAGTTTTTAGGGGCACCTGATACTGTTTTTATTAATGTGTCTCTGTGACCACAAGCACCAGCAGAGCAGAAAGCTGCTATGAACATAGGCGGTGCTGGGGGGGAGCTTGGAGGTGCTTCAGCACCCCCAAAGAAGCCCACAGCACCCCCGTAGCACCCCCAAGAAATGCTTATAAAATTCATTTTGTTTTTGTTCTATTGTATGACATTATCTGGTGGTCATATTATTAATAGGCTATCTATGAATAGGCTAATGCATCAATTAGCGAACATACCGTAAATAATGTATTATGGGGTGCCTGATAATACATTATTTACAGTAGGTCCTGCCCGAGCGCAGCACCTCTCGCCTCCTGCCTTTGAAGACATACCTGAGGAACAGCAGTAGCCATACGCGCAACAGTAACCTGGCATACTTGACCATAAACACCAGGAGGACCAAAGATCTGGACGCAGATAAAATCATTGCTGCCTTTGCCAGCAATCACAATAACAGACGCACGTTTTACTGTAAAGACGTCTAGTGGTGACTAGGTCTAGTATCCACAACTCCTTAGCACATCCAATTAATAGTTAAGCCCCCCCCCAGCACCTCCAGTAAAAATCGGCTGCTGCTGCCACTGCCTAAAAACTTTAACTTCCTCATTCAGATCACTGAAATGCATGCAAAGATGAAAAGGGGGAAATGACACGTCTCCAATCTGCCAGGACACTGACGTCTACTATTCTACCAGAGTTTCTAAATGACCTTTGTGACTTTATAACCGTAATGCTGCAGCAGGGATGAAGAGATAAACGGGGCCAAAATGGTGGCAACCACTGCACCACAGATACATTCATATTTTTATTCATAATTAGAGGAACACAAGTATTAGCAGCCAAAAGACAAAACAGATAAAGTTACCAAGATAAATTTTAAAATTGTATTTGTCTTGTGTGAGATAAATAAACGTTATTAAAATATTCCCTGTACCAGAATAGCAGTTGTCTTGTGTCCTATCAGTTTTACAGAACATAAGTGATTATTCTGTGAATCACATTGTGTTAACTGCGTATAAAAACTGCCTCAGACAATCAGGATGCACATGGTCTATCTAAAACCATTTGACTTTCAGAGATACCAGTGTCAGTATTTTAACCCCAACATGCTGTGTGGCCCTAACACATCAAATAATGGACGACAGTAGAATTACTCACCGACCACAGACCGAGAGAAAAGATACACAAACAGCAGGAACATGAAACATTTCATGTTGAAGACAGTTAGACCAGAGTGTTGTGGATTCTCGACCAGCGCTGTGCAGTTCATGAGTGATTCTTTCCTTTTGACCACAGTTACTGAAACTACTGAGCATGATCCTGTAGTACTGTGCAGTCCAACATTTTCTCCAAGAAAATGACATTTATTAACCACCACTGTGCAATATGAAATGCATTTTTATAAACATCTACAACAACAACAACATCATTCTGAAACATTCTTCATAAACGCATCAATGTGTTTCATTTGTTTTTACAACAGCACCCACTCTTTAAAACATTTTTTATTGTGTTGTTGAGGCATTCATAGAGTCTTTGTTGAGTTCAGAGTGTCAGTGAATACAAACTCTGGTCATTTCACAGTAAGTCACAACTTTTATTAATGAGTTCAAACAGTTTGGATCCTGAAAACATGTTAAACTTCTCACATGAAGCTGAAACTAAACACTGCCCAGAAAACTAAAGTAACATCCCTCAGCTGACTCCTCTCTTCCTTCTTTCAAGCCCCTCACAGGTGCCTGATTCAACTGTGTTTTAGTTTGTCAGCTTTCTTTCTCTTTTCTTAATGTTAGTGTTTATTTTAAAGTTTTCTTTCATTTGAAAGATCAGAGATCATCAACTCATAGAAAAGAGAAGACGCTGATGTGAGACTGCTTGAATCCCTCCCACCTTACATTCTGTTGCATGTTTTTGTATGAAATGTGTGATGTAAATGAAGTTGTATGGGTTTGTTATTTTTCCAGTGAGAGTAAAATTAGGTCCAGGTTGGAAATATCCAGAAGGACTGGCTGATTTAACAGGTTTTCTATCAGATTTCAGAGCGTCTCCTCCTATACTGGATCAGTCCTGAGGACAGAATCACTGCTCCCAACAGCAGAGAACAAACTCCACCAATCACGAAGCTCCTCTTGGACTGATTAAAGGAAGAGTCTGCAACAAAATGACAAGAGAAAAATCTGTTATATATGTGCAGAATACACAATGCCTGTTAATGACAAAACAGTGCTGTACTGAGCATAAAAAGGAAGCTGTATTGTTCCAGAACAAGTTAAAGGGGAACTCTGGTATTTTTCAGCTTGGACGCTTTTTCTCATGTTTTGTGTCTCAGTGACTCATGTGACTCGTTAACATAGCCTGTTTCACAGCTGCAGCGCTCTCTCCCAATACTGGAACTATTTCAAAAACTGTTGTTCCCATGAGTCCCTGAGACACCAAAAACATGGGAAATAGGGTCCAGGTTGAGGAGTTCCTTTGAGTTTGCTCATCTGATCCAATCAAAAATAAAATCTTAGCTCCATCCTCACCCCAGTCAGAAATCTTGGGCTCCCTGAGGCTGATGTGCTCCACCACACAGCTGACCCTGTCCTGTCGGCCAGGAGGGAACTCCAGGAAAGAGTGGACATGATAGGTCCAGTCTCCGTTTGTCATCACATCGGTTAAAGTCACGCCTGAAGTCACTTCCTGTCCGTTGCGGTGCCATGTCACCCTGATATGTTTGGGGTAGAAATCGTAAGCGCTGCACACCAGCATGGTGTCGTGACTGGAGGTGGTGATCTCTGTAAGAGTGATGCTGGGTTTAGCTGAAATCAGAAGGTGAAGAGTTTTTACTGAAAGATGGCCGCCATCTTTGAGCCAACAAGGTGGATGGATCTGCACTTTACATTTTGGTGTCGTGACAGTGAGGTTGCCAGGTTTGGTACCATCATGCTTGTCAATCCTGGCATTTTATCAAGAAATAGCACAGCTTCTCTTAAACCACAAAATTATATATTTGCAGTTCTGTTTGTGTATTATTTAAAGAGACACACATATCACTCACCCATGTTCTCCTCCACTGCATTCAATAACAAATCAGTATTGTCGACACATATCACCTGCCTCTCCAGTATCCTCTGCTTAACATCATATATGTTTTCATTATGCATCGATGCAAAGATTAATCCAGCTGGAGTAAAGCCTGTCCAGTTCCCGACTGTGCTGTTGTACCGCATCGTAAACTCTTCATTTAAATACCAGTCGATCAGATACTCCACCTGCTCCGGCTCTCTGGTGTACCAGGCACACCAGTTGTCAATGAATATGAAGTATCCCTTTCCATCAGCAGCACAATCTGAAAGGAGAAGGCACAAGACTTACTCTTTTCTTAATACTAAATAATGACAGTTTTTAATGTGCAGATACAGTAGATCCATCAGTATTAATGATGGCATGAACAAACTTTGCTCATCAATTACAAGTTATTGGCAAGATATTGTTCTCTCTGTCGGCCCACCACTTTGATTCAGACTGAAACATCTCAGTAACTATTGTAATGGACTGCCATGATATTTTGTACAGACAGAAGGAATAATTGCACGAGGCAAAACCCATCTCTAAGTTTTTATGGGCACCTGATATTGTTTTTATTAATGTGTCTCTGTGACCACAAGCACCAGCAGAGCAGAAAGCTGCTGTGAAGTTCATGTTCCTCATTCAGATCACTGAAATGCACACAAAAATAAAAAAGGAGAAATTAGACGCCCCGAATCTGCGAGGGCATTGACAATGTGTACTATTCTACTAGACTTAATAAATGACTTTTGTGACTTTACGACCGTAATGCTGCAGCAGGGATGAAGGGATAAACGGGGCCAAAATGGTGGCAAGCCACAACACAACCACTGCACCACAGATACATTTACATTTTTATTCATAATTAGAGGAACACAAGTATTAGCAGCAAAATGCACTCAATGTATAAGAACTCAGTGCTGGCTGAAGTGGAGCTTATTCAAACTACTTTACAGACTCTTGGTAGTTAAACCTATAATAATGCATCAAGGACATTAAGGACAAGTACCTCAAAATTATACCAGTATAGTATGACGCACTTATTTATATTTCCAACATTGTAGACTGCCTCAAACAGTTTGTACAGCTTTTATCTAAAACCATTTGACTTTCAGAGATACCAATGTCAGTATTTTAACCCCAACATGCTGTGTGGCCCTAAAACATCAAATAATGGACGACAGTAGAATTACTCACCGACCACAGACCGAGGGAAAAGATACACAAACAGCAAGAACGTGAAACATTTCATGTTGAAGACAGTTAGACCAGAGTGTTGTGGATTCTTGACCAGCGCTGTGCAGTTCATGAGTGATTCTTTCCTTTTGACCACAGTTACTGAAACTACTGAACATGATCCTGTAGTACTGTGCAGTCCAACATTTTTTCCAAAATATTATGTGCAATATGAAATTCATTTTTATAAATATCTACAACAACAACAACATCATTCTGAAACATTCTTCATAAACGCATCAATGTGTTTCATTTGTTTTTACAACAGCATCCACTCATTAAAACTTTTTTATTGTGTTGTTGAGGCATTCAAAGAGTCTTTGTTGAGTTCAGAGTGTCAGTGAATACAAACTCTGGTCATTTCATAGTAAGTCACAACTTTTATGAACGAGTTCAAACAGTTTGGATCCTGAAAACATGTTAAACTTCTCACATGAAGCTGAAACTAAACACCGCCCAGAAAACTAAAGTATCATTCCTCAGCTGACTCCTTTCTTCCTTCTTTCAAGCCCCTCACAGACGCCTGATTCAACTGTGTTTTAGTTTGTCAGCTTTCTTTCTCTTTTCTTAATGTTAGTGTTTATTTTAAAGTTTTCTTTCATTTGAAAGATCAGAGATCATCAACTCATAGAAAAGAGAAGACGCTGATGTGAGACTGCTTGAATCCCTCCCACCTCACATTCTGTTGCATGTTGTTACATAAAATGTGTGATGTAACATCATGGGCGGATCTACCGGGGTGGCATTGGGTGGCAACTGCCACCCTAAAAGAAAGCCATGCCACCCCTGCTGCCACCCCAGTTGGCAGCAATGAATTCAAAGAAAAGTTATGGCCAATTTGCCTTTTTACGAGCGCGAATCTCCAATGTCCGACTGTATGAATGCAGCACAAGATAACGCCAGAGTGGCAAGAGACTGCTTTGTTTGGAAAGCTGAACGGAGCCAGAGGGGCAGCCTATTGCAGAAAGCGGGTTTAGTGAAAACTCTGAGTATGTTAACCCTGAAATGAGGGAAACTCTGGGTCTTCAGTTCCAGAAAGAGAGGTAAATCAAACTCTGAGTCAATCACCATGATAACTGAGTCTGTGAACATAGGTTTTTCTCTGTCTCCTTCCTCTTACACGCTGTTTCATTTCCTCATTCATTCAGTCCGTGTCAAAGTTTGTATCGAAGGGCATTCATTAGCGGAGATTTACCGTCTTTCACAGTCTAAATCCTGCTGGATATTAGGTTGTTACTCAGGACTGTCTGAAGTTACTGAATTTATGCACATCAATCACTTCTTTGGACATCGGTTTTTGTCTTTACATTCAAATATTACACAGTGAGAATTCACCCTCAGCTCAGAATCAAACCTCTGTCCTTTTTATATTTATTATTTTTTATAACACTGTGCACAAGGATCAGACTGTTAGTCTGTTAGAGCAGCTCCGAAATGTTTATTGCACACAATGTGTAGGTCTAATTATTTAAATGTTAAAATGGGTATGAAGCTTTAGACACGTAGTATCAATGACTAATGATCTCTATCACTGATGTCATTGGTCGCACTGATGGAACATAATTCCTATGGCTTAATATTGGGGATTATATGTTAATATTTCTGAGTGAGCAATGGTGCAGCATTTCACTGTCTTTACATTTACTACATTTGTAGCTGAAATAAAGTCACTGAATGCTGTTGAGTCAAGACACAAATAGATGTGCAACATTTTAAAATCTACTGTATTTGCACCTCAACGTCTTTTCAAGTGCAAATCACCATCAATCATCAATCATAAACGTGCACCGTCTGCTACGCATGCATTAATATCTCTACATCCACTGGATTAAAATGGAGGCGTTGTCTTTTATTTGTGAGTGAACATACTCAGAGTTGACTAACTCAAATCAGCTGTTCTGGAACCGCTAACTCAGAGTTTCCCATCTCAGGGTAAATCAACTCAGAGTTCAGGGTTAGACTCAGAGTTTGCTGAACCTCCTTCAACACTTTTTCCTAATATGAACTGTATCACATGAAACCTCAAAAGCAAGACATTGATTGCATGAGATTAAGTTTGTCTTTATGAGTTTGTAAATGTCAGCTTGTGCCCTTATGTAGTGTGAACATACTATTTCTCATCAAACTGTGATAACTGTAATTAATGGTGCGTTCCAGGCAGGCTTCTGAACTCGTAAGTCACGACTTCAAGTCACGAGTTACGACTTTGTAGCGTTCCAGGAAAGTTACGGCAAACTGCCAGTTACTTCCTGTTTAACGTTGAACATATTATGATTGCAACGTGCGAATTTATTTTATATTGTCCTAAAGTCTATTTCTCACCGTGTATCAGACGCAGCATCACCGCATCCACAGGGGCTGCCACATTTGTTTGTGGGTTATGTGCCATCAGAGGTCGGAACTGGGAGTACATCGATCTGGTACGAGTTCACGGGTGGGAAGTTACAGGTTTGACTGCCGTTCCAGTGCTCTTTCACGGGTTACAGATTGTGAAAACATGAGTTACGGGTTGCCTGGAACACACCATAAATACGTCTGCCATATGTTGCCACCCCTCAAAAATTCCTGCCCCCCTCTTGCCACCCCATAAATATTTTTCTAGATCCGCCCCTGGTGATGTAAATGAAGTTGAATGGGTTTATTATTTTTCCAGTGAGAGTAAAATTAGGTCCAGGTTGGAAATATCCAGAAGGACTGGCTGATTTAAAAGGTTTTCTATCAGATTACAGAGCGTCTCCTCCTATAGTGGATCAGTCCTGAGGACAGAATCACTGCTCCCAAAATCAGAGAACAAACTCCACCAATCACGAAGCTCCTCTCGGACTGATTAAAGGAAGAGTCTGCAACAAAATGACAAGAGAAAAATCTGTTATATATGTGCAGAATACACAATGTCTGTTAATGACAAAACAATGCTGTACTGAGCATAAAAAGGACGCTGTATTGTTCCAGAACAAGTTAAAGGGGAACTCTGGTATTTTTCAGCTTGGACCCTTTTTCTCATGTTTTGTGTCTCAGTGACTCATCTGACTTGTTAACATAGCCTGTTTCACAGCTGCAGCGCTCTCTCCCAATACTGGACCTATTTCAAAAACTGTTGTTCCCATGAGTCCCTGAGACACCAAAAACATGGGAAATAGGGTCCAGGTTGAGGAGTTCTTTGAGTTTGCTCATCTGATCCAATCAAAAATAAAATCTTAGCTCCATCCTCACCCCAGTCAGAAATCTTGGGCTCCCTGAGGCTGATGTGCTCCACCACACAGCTGACCCTGTCCTGTCGGCCAGGAGGGAACTCCAGGAAAGAGTGGACATGGTAGGTCCAGTCTCCGTTTGTCATCACATCGGTTAAAGTCACGCCTGAAGTCACTTCCTGTCCGTTGCGATGCCATGTCACCCTGATATGTTTGGGGTAGAAATCGTAAGCGCTGCACACCAGCATGGTGTCGTGACTGGAGGTGGTGATCTCTGTAAGAGTGATGCTGGGTTCAGCTGAAATCAGAAGGTGAAGAGTTTTTACTGAAAGATGGCCGCCATCTTTGAGCCAACAAGGTGGATGGATCTGCACTTTACATTTTGGTGTCGTGACAGTGAGGTTGCCAGGTTTGGTACCACCATGCTTGTCAATCCTGGCATTTTATCAAGAAATAGCACAGCTTCTCTTAAACCACAAGATGATGTTTTTGCAGTTCTGTCTGTGTATGATTTAAAGAGACACACATATCACTCACCCATGTTCTCCTCCACTGCATTCAATAACAAATCAGTATTGTCGACACATATCACCTGCCTCTCCAGTATCTTCTGCTTAACTTCATATATGTTTTCTTTATACATCGATGCAAAGATTAATCCAGCTGGAGTAAAGCCTGTCCAGTTCCCGACTGTGCTGTTGTACCGCATCATAAACTCTTCATTTAAATACCAGTCGATCAGATACTCCACCTGCTCCGGCTCTCTGGTGTACCAGGCACACCAGTTGTCAATGAATATGAAGTATCCCTTTCCATCAGCAGCACAATCTGAAAGGAGAAGGCACAAGACTTACTGTTTTCTTAATACTAAATAATGATAGTTTTTAATGTGCAGATACAGTAGATCCATCAGTAATAATGATGGCATGAACAAACTTTGCTCATCAGTTACAAGTTATTGGCAAGATATTGTTCTCCCTGTCGGCCCACCACTTTGATTCAGACTGAAACATCTCAGTAACTATTGTAATGGACTGCCATGATATTTTCTACAGACAGAAGGAATAATTACACGAGGCAAAACCTGTCTTCATGTTTTTATGGGCACCTGATATTATTTAAAAAAAGACTTAAAAAAAATGTAAATGGGCTTTAAAACAGTCAGAGTAATGACAACCCAGGACAAATTTTGTTAGTGTGTGTCTGTGACCACGGGCACCGCACCAGCAGAACAAAGAGCTACTATGAAGTTCAAGTTCCTCATTCAGATCACTGAAATGTTTTATATGTATGTTGAAATATCTTAACCCCTACATGCTGTGTGGCCCTAAAACATCAAATAATGGACGACAGTAGAATTACTCACCGACCACAGACCGAGAGAAATGATACACAAACAGCAAGAACGTGAAACATTTCATGTTGAAGACAGTTAGACCAGAGTGTTGTGGATTCTCCACCAGCGCTGTGCAGTTCATGAGTGATTCTTTCCTTTTGACCACAGTTACTGAAACTACTGAACATGATCCTGTAGTACTGTGCAGTCCAACATTTTCTCTAAAAATTACATAAAAGCAAACACCACCCAGAAAATTAAATATCATTCCACTCACAGACACATGACACAACTGTGTTGCGTCATGTGTCTGTGAGCTACCTTTCTCTTCCTCTTTTCTTAATGTCAGTTAATTTAGTTCAGTTCTCTTTCATTCAAAAGCAGAGATCAGTATCAACTCATAGAAAAGACAACAACACAACAATAAATGAAGACACTGATAAAAGTCAGTTTAACACCTTGTCCACTCTGGAAGGTTTGAAAATAGCTTTTTCCATGCGGTACATTCACACACAAGCTGCGTTTTAAGTTGTTGAAAATAAATCTTTTGTAAAACTCCATCCAGGGTGAAGATTTAAGTCTGTTTTCAGTGTTGACGTGTAGACAGGGTAAACCTACTGTGTGTACTACTATATAGTACGCCAGGAAAACATTTAGTATGTCCCAGTACATATAAAGTATGTAAAAAATACCAGGATGTTCTACTACATCTGGTCCGATTTGCAGTATGTAAGCCAGCATGCTTTACTGACTATTCTGACCAACCTGATCTCACAGAAATACGTGAAATGACCACAACCTCTTAACACCGCATTCCGTGGTGGCAGCATGTAATGGGTTGAAATTACTTGCTGCCACCACGAAAACAATGCCAATTTAAAGTCAATTAGGATCCTCTCCCGTGGTGGACACACGGATTCCCTGATTCAATCACGTCCCGTCAACCTCGTTTTCCTCAATGATATCTTTAACATTCCTGTATACACACAAAAACACGCAAGTGTTCTTGATATTCAAAGGGCAAATATATTCCTCTGTTATAATTTCCCACCAATAATAATAATATTGATAATAATGTGATAATTCGGCTGTTCTAGATATTTGTATAGCCTATTCAAATATTCAATTCCAAAAACCCTGTTTCTAGAGAACTTGCTAAAATATCTGAAATGAACCATCATGCCTACTTTTTCTTAACATATTTCATCTAGGTGCAGTGTCATTACTAGTTCAGCTTTACTAGACATTTGATATATTCAGTAGATGTATCTTTTTACGACCCTGTTTTACAACAAGCCGCAAAAAAAAAAACCGTCCCAAAAACGCTGTTTTTAGAGTACTATCTAAAATAACTACGATTAGCCAACATCCTTGCTTTTTTTCTTAACATAGTTCCTCTAGATGCAGTGTAATAACTACTTCGGCTTTACTAGATATTAGATTTATTCAGTAGATCTATCTTTTTACAACCCTATTTTTACAAGCCGCGAACGAACCTACTGTCCCAAAAACGCCGTTTCTAGCGTATTAGCTAAAATATCGAAAATTAGCCAACATCCTTGCTTTTTTTCTTACCATAGTTCATCTAGGTGGAGTGTAATAACTAGTTCGACTTTACTTGATATTAGATATATTCAGTAGATATATCTTTTTACAACCCTATTTAGAGCCCTACTTTGCAAATCAGAAGAACTACAACTATGTTGCTGATATGTATCAAACTGCATGGCGCAGTCCCAGGGAATTGTAGTTTTTTAAAAATCTAAGTGTTTTTCCCAGATTTGGAAGTTGTAAATACTGAATTAAGAGTATACTGTGGACTTTAAGGGGATGGTAAACACATTTGTGAAATCAGATTTTAATTAATCTAATTTCTAAATGGGTGAAAATTAATTTTATCCATATTTTATCCATATCTGACAGCACCCTCAGTTGTTGACTACACTCACATGATAGCTGAGGTCAAGAGCTCTCTATAACAGTTGGTCCCATGTCTGTACCCCCTTTAGTTGCTGAGTTATAAGCCCTCAAACATGCACTGAGGTCAAGGTTCAAAGGTCAATGGCTGAAAGCAGGAGCCATGTAGAATCTTCATACTGACATATGTTACTCTCCAGGTTGAGACCTTTCCAATGATGTATTTGGTTTAGTTCTACGACAAAGTTTAGATTTTTTCATTTTTTGGACACAAGCCATGCCAGGTGTAGTTTCAGAGAGCACTTTGAAGGCCCCGTGTATAAAATGAGTTTTGTTTGTTTCTTTGCTTGTTTTTTCCTTTTTTACTGTAGATAGTTACTAACATGAGTCATCCTCAGACAATACAATACTACTAAAAAGTAAAAGCAATAATAACAATAATGAAATAAGCAAAAATAATATTAAAATCATATTGAAATTTTAAAATCTATTTACAGAGTGGAATGGTAGCCTAATAGATAACTTAGATAATATTTATTATTGTTTAGACACTTTATTATTGCTTAGATACTATTTAGCCTATTATTGTATTTACTTTTAGCATGTTCTACTTTTGAGTAATTTCCGAGAAGTTATGATTAAAAAAATAAAAAAATTACAGACTATGGAGACAATCTCTTCAATGTCTCACGTCAATTAATTAACACTATTTGTCGGCTTTTTATAATGCCTTTTTTTTTCTTCTGCTGTCTCCAGTTGAGAGTGGTGATTTGCTAAATACATTCTACAATAATTATTAGATTAACATTTGGTGTATAGGCCTAATATTGTTGGCTATATTACACATTTTAATAAAAAAAAAACGGAAGAATAAAAGAAATAAACACCGAAATAATTACTTTTTTTAATTGATACTCCTCTCTGACACATACACATACACACACACTGAACACGCGATTGAATGAATGAATGAATGAATGAATGAACATTAGAAGTGGTTCAGCCACAGTCCCGCCGGCTGGCGTAGTCACATTGACATTACATTTGTTTTTTATTACTAACAAAATGTTTTATATTGACCATATGAATGGTTTCGTTTTCAAATAAATATTTGGAAACGAAAATATGCTTTGGTGTACTTTTACAGAGTTTTGCAATATGTATATAGCCTACTTGTATCAAAATGTATAATTTTCAGCAGTGGTTTGTGTGACAGCTGCCACGGTCGGAGGTATAACCAGCGGGGCAGCCGCTGGTTCTGTGGCGCTGGCTTGGGGTCCTCTCTCCCCTGGTGGAGTGGAGGGTGGCCGGGTTGCCAGGGGCAGACGGCTCCATGTGATGGTGTTTCCTCTCTGGTTCTTCCGTGCTCAGCCTTATTTTTATCTTCTTATTTATTTATTTATTAGTGGCGTTTGGATTCAGTTACAGCAGACAGATGGCAATCTGAAATGGCATTAAGCCCACAGATGGCGAACAGCAGCTACGAAACAGTATTGGAACGCGCCCCATCCGCCCACAGCACAATGCTCTTAAAGTCCTACGCCATCAAAAGCTGGCAAAATACATTTATTTTATTTTATGGCCTTGACATTAACCTGTCATATTGTTGAGTTATCAAGGACACTTGCGCGTTTTTGTGTGTATACAGGAATGTTAAAGATATCATTGAGGAAAACGAGGTTGACGTGACGTGATTGAATCAGGGAATCCGTGTGTCCACCACGGGAGAGGATCCTAATTGACTTTACATTGGCATTGTTTTCGTGGTGGCAGCACGTAATTTCAACCCATTACGTGCTGCCACCACGGAATGCGGTGTTGAGAGATCGTGGTCATTTCACGTATTTCTGTGAGATCAGGTTGATTCTGACCCACAACTGACCCTTTGCATAGTCTGGCCAATCATCCTGACTCCTGACTCACACACTGCTGACGTGCTGACGTATTGCGGTAAGCGCATTGTGTAATTTCCGGTGTTTTCTGTGACAGTGTCTCTGTGCTGCTCTAGTGAAGTCTACTAGCCTGCTTTCTGCTTTTCTCACTTCAGTTGCTTAACATCTAGCCTAATTCAAGTCTTAACCCACACTAGTTCTGTTTAAGCACTTATAGCTCTCCTCCTTTTTTAACGACTTTCTTGCTAATCTCTTAGCTGTTGTTTGCACATTACTGGCCTTATTATTATATTATTATGCCTCTGCCTCCTTTAGCGACAGTGGTAACAAGTGTAGCTTATTTGCTGCGTTGGAGGCGAGGCTTAGTGAATTAGAAGCATGGCTCCACACCATGGAAAATCACTCAGTAGCTGCGGTAGTTAGCCAGCCCCTTGTAGCCGGTGCGGAGCCACATAGCATAGCCTCTGCTAGCAGTCCCGTGGTAACCCCCGTGCAGCCGGGAGGCTGGTTAACTGTCGGGGAGAAGCGTAGCCCCAAGCCGAAGCCCACGGTTCACCACCAGCCTATTAATGTTTCTAACTGCTTTTCCCCACTCAGCGACACACCCGCTGAGGAGAAAACTCTGGTTATTGGCGGCTCTATTGTGAGGAACATGAAGTCAGCAACACCAACAGCCATAGTCAAATGTATCCCTGGGGCCAGAGCGGGCGACATTGAGTCAAATTTAAAACTGCTGGCTAAAGCTAAATGTAGATTTATCAAGATCGTTATTCACGTCAGCGGAAATGACACCCGGTTACGCCAATCGGAGGTCACTAAAATTAATATTGCCTCGGTGTGTGTAGGGTTAGCTAGCTAGCTACTGTAGATAAGCCTACTGAATGTATACACATGCTGCTTTTGCTTTTTAATGATTATAACAGTGGAATAAAGACCGACCCTGCTGTACAGGAACCATTGAATGGAAGCAGGGAAACTTTGCTGATATTGAACCAGCTGTGTGTCATCACATTGTGTGCAGATGAACGTTGTTTTACTTCGACCAGAGATCCCTGCCATCCAGCAGCAGAGGTCCAGGTGCTGGCAGCTGCACGGGGGCGAAGCCAAACAGCATTCATCTGCACACACTGTGATGCCACACAGCTGGTTCAATATCAGCAAAGTTTCCCTTTATATTCATTGTCTTGTGTGGCGATCAGCAGTGATGTGGTGGTTCACTTTTACACTGTGATCTGTAGCCTATAGTTCGGCTTTAGCTTCTAACTATCTTTGTCTTTTAAACCTGTTGTTGCTGCTGAGTCAGTTTGACATCCTGGATATATCCTTCAAACACAGACTGTAGACCCCTCTGTCTGCTTCTCTCTGGAATCACTCTTTCATTTTTTGAACAATATGATAATATATCTTCAGGGAGTGCAGTTAGTTACAGTGTGGGCTCCATGCTTACTGCGACAGCTTGTTGGACCATCACAAAGGGGCGGAGATTAGAGAAAGGTCAATTCTATGTGCAGCGGATGATACTTCACATCAACTGAGACGCAAACAGATGGCAGATATACAGTTGATTGACAGCTGCCAGAAGTCGCAAAGATGGATGACAACATATTCAAGTAACTGATGACCAGTCGTATAGTAATAATAGGAATATTTATTGATTAAGTAAACAAATAATTATAAATTTTACAAACTGTCAATGTCTCAAATATACGTTACAATCTACAATCTGTGCAGTTATAACTTTAACCCTATGGGCCCTAGGCGTTTTTGGGGTATTTTTACTGCTTTTACTTTTAAGCTCATATCACAGTCATTATAAACGCTACATACACATGCAATATCTTGTTTTTTTCAGGACAATCTGAGCTAACCAGATTTGCCATCATTTCATGTCCTTCTATGTGCCTGTATTTTATATTGACTTTTATATCAATGAAAAAAACAAATCCGTGTGACTAAATTCTTACATTTTTGCATGTATCTCACCATAGCAAGTTGGAAGAAGACATATTCTACCATATATGAAGAGGGGAGACTCTCTGGAATCTGGCAATATAAGAACCATGATGGTGGGACATTCTGTCACTTCACAGCTGTCCAAAACATGTGGTTTGTGCCAGGCGGACATGATTGCCAGTATTTTTTCATTATTGTAAGAAATTCCATTGACTCATTCACAAGTCAAAAATGTGTTTTATCTGAAAGAAACATGCAATATTTACATCTAATATCATCCAAAATAATATTTGCCACTTTTTGTTTGTTGTTGTTTTTCAGTTTCAGTTATATACTGGGGGGCATTTTGGGCATGGGGGGGGGACACATGTCCCCCTCAATATATATGGTGACTACGGCCCTGTCAGCATGCATTATTAGTCTGCAGTTGTCTGGGTGCGCAAAGGTGAAGTGGCTGGTCTTGTCATACAAAGTTTGATGGAGTGTCAGCTGGACAATATGGAGATATTTGCATCTTGAAAGCCGGACTACAAATGTGGATAGACAGGGAGAAACACAGCAAGCCTAAGACGTGGTAAGATACGATATTCCTCACTATATGAAGTGACTGATAACAAGATCTGTATAATGGATTGTAAAGAAATTTGTCAAGTTTTTATTTTGTAGACAACTGATCTGTATTTAGAGTGTGATGGGATGACAGCACAATGATGTGTGTGGTCCTGCGCTTTCATGTGATATGCCTGGCATTTCTGTGCGAGCCTGCATTCGCAAGTAATCCATCCAAGAGTAATGTGTATGCAGAGCTGTATGAAAGCCCTGTTATACATCATTTTTGTAACTTCATTTTTTTTTTCTTGTGAAAACATTGGACTACCAACAACCGGCCCGGCGATGACACACGGTTGCGGAGAAAATCAACAGAGAAGAACAGGTGTGAATTTGGACGCACTATGCGTCGTTCGGGCCCATAGGGTTAAAGTTAAACTACATACATTGCAAAGTAACAACACTGGAGGGCTGCTGGGAGCTCAAACTGGGAGTTTTCAGTCATACTGGTTTGGTCCAGACTGAAATATCTGGACAACTCAGCAAAAACTATACTGAAATCTCTCCACTGGCTGCCTGTAAGATAGAGAATTTAATGTAATATACACATCCTGTAACATTCACCTAGATTCACCTAAAACACGTCTCCAAGGCATACCCAAAGTAAACTGAAAGCTGTCCCTGTTTTAGAACATGTATATGCAGGTCTCATATGAAAATTGACACTGAGGTTTTTATCCCAACAGTCAGAATCACTGTAAGTGAAAAACGCTAATAGAAAATCTAAATTGATGAGAAGACTGTTTTTAAAGCAGCATAGGAGCCGTTTGTTTATCATTTCTGTACATTTATAACAGTCTGTGATGACACTAATGGGTTAAAATCTGCTGTGGAGCTTCAGAGTGTCATTGACTACAAGACCCATGAGTCTCAGGTGAGGTGGGCCGATCGCTGGCTCTTTAAATACCTCTAAACTATAGGAAATGTGTCCCTTCAGCTAAGGCTCTGGTTGGCTATCAAGGCCAAAGCAATAGCAATGGAAGCTCCTATTGGCTCAGCTGAGGTGTCAGTGGAAAGGCCAGGAGCTCGCCTCCATTTTAAGATACATCAGTCAATTTGTTTACATGTAGAACAGGAGAAATTATGGATCATATAAGGGGTAATATGAACGTTTGAAACAATGCAACAGCACTTTGTGGATATCTATGGATGTAATAACGTGTTTGGACTAAACATTTGCTGGATTTAGATCGTCAAGACTATTAGCAGTGTGAGAGAGGAAAACGAAGCTGAGTAAAATGAAGCTTGGTCTGGATAATATGGATCTGTGGATTATGATAACGCTTCATAGATGAGTTGTAACTGTTTATTTGTTTTTGTCTGACAGAAGCGTTTATTGAGTCTGCTGTGGTGGTTGTACCTTGAAATGGTCAGCATTAATGACACCACGCAGAGCGTAGTTTTTGAACGACAGGTCATATGAGTAAACCTAAGGAGGTCCAGGTTGGAAATATCCAGAAGGACTGGCTGATTTAACAGGTTTTCTATCTGATTTCAGCGTCTCCTCCTATAGTGGATCAGTCCTGAGGACAGAATCACTGCTCCCAACAGCAGAGCGACAACTCCACCAATCACGAAGCTCCTCTCGGACTGATTAAAGGAAGAGTCTGCAACAAAATGACAAGAGAAAAATCTGTTATATATGTGCAGAATACACAATGCCTGTTAATGACAAAACAATGCTGTACTGAGCATAAAAAGGAAGCTGTATTGTTCCAGAACAAGTTAAAGGGGAACTCTGGTATTTTTCAGCTAATACGGTCCAGGTTGAGGAGTTCTTTGAGTTTGCTCATCTGATCCAATCAAAAATAAAATCTTAGCTCCATCCTCACCCCAGTCAGAAATCTTGGGCTCCCTGAGGCTGATGTGCTCCACCACACAGCTGACCCTGTCCTGTCGGCCAGGTTTGAACTCCAGGAAAGAGTGGACATGGTAGGTCCAGTCTCCGTTTGTCATCACATCAGTTAAAGTCACGCCTGAAGTCACTTCCTGTCCGTTGTTTTGCCATGTCACCCTGATATGTTTGGGATAGAAATCGTAAGCGCTGCACACCAGCATGGTGTCGTGACTGGAGGTGGTGATCTCTGTAAGAGTAATGCTGGGTTCAGCTGAAATCAGAAGGTGAAGAGTTTTTACTGAAAGATGGCCGCCATCTTTGAGCCAACAAGGTGGATGGATCTGCACTTTATATCTTGGTGAAAAGTGAGTGTATATGATTTAAAGAGACACAGACATCACTCACCCATGTTCTCCTCTGTTACATTCAGTAACAAACCTACATGGTTGACACATATCAGCCGCCTCTCTGATTTCCTCCCCACAACATTGTGCTTGTCTTTATTAAACTTTGATGCAAAGATTAATCCAGCTGGAGTAAAGCCTGTCCAGTTCCCGACTGTGCTGTTGTACTGCACCATAAACTCCTCATTAAAATAATAGTCGATGAGATACTCCACCTGCTGCGGCTCTCTGGTGTACCAGGCACACCAGAAGTCGGCGTACATGAAGTATCCCTTTCCATCAGCAGCACAATCTGAAAGGAGAAGGCACAAGACTTACTCTTTTATAAACACTAAATGTGCAGGTACAGTAGGTCCATCAGTATTAATGACAGCATTCCTCATTTCCTGAATTCCTTTTCGTCAAATAGTTTAAACTCTTACCTATCAGATTACAAGATATTGGCAAGATATTTTTCTTCCTGTCAGCCCACCACTTTGATTCAGACTGAAAGATCTCAGTAACTATTGTAATGGACTGCCATGATATTTCGTACAGACAGAAGAAATGATTACACTGATATTGTTTTAAGACAGACTTAAAAAATGTCAACAAGCTTTCCTCATTCAGATCATTGAAATGTATGCAAAAATAAAAAAGAGGACATTAGACACCCTGAATCTGTCAGAACATTGACGTCTACTATTCTACTGGAGTAACTGTATGACTTTTGTGACTTTATAACCGTAATGCTGCAGCTGGGATGAAGGGATAAACGGGGCCAAAATGGTGGCAAGCCACAACAGAACGTCTGCATTACAGATACATTCATATTTTTAATCCGTCGACATGGAGGCAGCCTCACTGTGGTGCACAGCGCTTGCCTGCCTGACAACCTGCTGTTTGGACCTGGCGGCGTGTGCCTAATCTCCCCGGCCCGATTGTACCTCTCCGCTGTGCTCGTTTTGGCTGCATACTTTGTTCTGGTGTGCCTGCTTTGCAAGCTAGATCGCAACCATCTGCTGTTATTTTGCCTCCTCTCCCTGAGTACCAAACTGCTACCGTGGATTATACGCCATCATGGAGGCAGCCACATCGGGATGCACGGTGCCTTCCTGCGAGCTAATCTGCTGCTTAGAACTGGTGGCATGTGTTCAGGTTACCCTTCATAGTGTACCTCTGCACGGCCACTGCCAGCACTCTTTTTTATGAAGTCACTTTTGTATGCTCTAGCAGTTGGTGTTGCACTGTCCTGGCTCACATCCTGTCTCAGTGACAGACTATAGTTTGTTCAACTAAGTAAACACAAGTCGAGGTGTTCTGCTGTTTCACTGGGTGTCCCCCAGGGGTCAGTATTGGATCCACTTTTAATCATCATCTACCTTATTCCCTGGGCACAATCCTCCGTTACCATGGTGTTCATTTCCGTTGCTACGCAGATGGCACAAAGGTCTACATCTAATCTAAACCTTCCACTGCCCTTTCTCCCACCTCCCTCACCACCTGCATTGGGGACATCAAGAGTGGGATGAGCAGGAACTTTCTGAAACTCAACAGCAGCAAAACTGAGGCCCTGATCATTGGCTCCAAAAACACCCTATCCAAACTCCAAAGCACCCAAGTCCCACACATCATCATTGATAACTTCCCTGTACCCTTCTCCAGCTAGGTCAAGAGCCTCTGTGTCATTCTGGACAGCACTCTTTCATTTGAACCCCACATGAAAAACATTACCTGGACGGCTGTGTTCCACCTTAGCAGCATTTCCAGACTCCACCCATCACTGTCCCAGTCCAGCATTGAAGTCTTGGTCCACACAGTTGTTACATCCTGTATTGACGACTGCAAGGCAGTTCTCTCTGGCCTTCCCACCAAACTCATTAACAGAATTCAAATCATTCAAAACTCATCTGCCGGGATCATTACCTGCACCAAATCATCCGACCACATAACCTCCATTCTCATCCAGCTACACTGGCTCCCTGTTCAGTACCAGATTGACAACAAAAACCTTCTGCTCACCTTCAAAGCCCTCCAAAACTTGGCCCAACCTTGGTTGATATATTTTCAAAAAGGAAATCAACAATAGACTTTATTAACAGATACAGTTACCAGGTTTAAAATATATTTTTACTTATGTTTACGTCTTGTGTTATATAAAAAGGCTTATTAAAATATTCGCTGTGTTAAAATAGCAGTTGTGTTTTTTCACTAAATGCTATTCTCAATTTTGAAGGACAATTATTCTGTGAATCACATTGTGTTAACTGTGTATAAAAACTGCCTCAGACAATCAGGTTGCACATTGTCTATCTAAAACCATTTGACTTTCAGAGATACCAGTGTCAGTATTTTAACCCCAACATGCTGTGTGGCCCTAACACATCAAATAATGGACAAGAGTAGAATTACTCACCGACCACAGACCGAGAGAAAAGATACACAAACAGCAGGAACGTGAAACATTTCATGTTGAAGACAGTTAGACCAGAGTGTTGTGGATTCTCCACCAGCTCTGTGCAGTTCATGAGTGATTCTTTCCTTTTGACCACAGTTACTGAAACTACTGAACATGATCCTTTAAAAACAAACTGTACAGTCCAACATGAAACCAAACACTGCCCATAAAAGACAAGTATCATTCCTCAGCCGACTCCTCTTTTCCTTTTTTCAAACCCCCCACAGATGCCTGACTCGACTATGTTTCAGTTTTTCAGCTTTCTTTCTCTTTTCCTAATGTCAGTGTTTATTTTTAAGTTTTCTTTCATTCCAAAGCAAAAACCATTATTAACTCATAGAAATGACAAAGACACATCATGTATAAAGACACAGATAAAAATCAGTTTAAGGCCTTGTCCACTTGGAAAGTTTTAATAATAGCTTTTTCCATGCGGTACATTCACACGCAAACTGCATTTTAGGTTCAGAGAAGAGGAGTCCAGAGTGCTCAGAAGTCAGAACAACCGTGATGAGGGTGCTCTTTGGCAGGGGACCCAAAAATACAAAAAAGAAAAAAAATCCAAGGCACTCCTCTAGCAAAAAATTTAATAAGCCTTCATTCATTCAGATGGCTATTTCATGATGAAATGTAAAACACACTTAGCCTACATATTAAAAATTGAGCTGGGATACAACCCACGCGTAGCTGCACAAACAGCCCTTTTCAGGATGTGAACCCTGAAGAGCCTGTAACCCTGTGTTTTAGGTTGTTGAAAATGAATCATTTGTAAAACTCTGTTAAGAGAGAAGTCTGTTGTCAGTGTTGACGTGCAGACAGGGTAAACCTACAGGTTATTTATTTGTTTTTGTCTGACAGAAGCGTTTATTGAGTCTGCTGTGGTGGTTGTATCTTGAAATGGTCAGCATTAATGACACCACGCAGAGCGTAGTTTTTGAACGACAGGTCATATGAGTAAACCTAAGGAGGTCCAGGTTGGAAATATCCAGAAGGACTGGCTGATTTAACAGGTTTTCTATCAGATTACAGAGCGTCTCCTCCTATAGTGGATCAGTCCTGAGGACAGAATCACTGCTCCCAACAGCAGAGCGACAACTCCACCAATCACGAAGCTCCTCTCGGACTGATTAAAGGAAGAGTCTGCAACAAAATGACAAGAGAAAAATCTGTTATATATGTGCAGAATACACAATGTCTGTTAATGACAAAACAATGCTGTACTGAGCATAAAAAGGAAGCTGTATTGTTCCAGAAAAAGTTAAAGGGGAACTCTGGTATTTTTCAGCTTGGATAAATACGGTCCAGGTTGAGGAGTTCTTTGAGTTTGTTCATCTGATCCAATCAAAAATAAAATCTTAGCTCCATCCTCACCCCAGTCGGAAATCTTGGGCTCCCTGAGGCTGATGTGCTCCACCACACAGCTGACCCTGTCCTGTCGGCCAGGTGTGAACTCCAGGAAAGAGTGGACATGGTAGGTCCAGTCTCCGTTTGTCATCACATCGGTTAAAGTCACGCCTGAAGTCACTTCCTGTCCGTTGCGGTGCCATGTCACCCTGATATGTTTGGGGTAGAAATCGTAAGCGCTGCACACCAGCATGGTGTCGTGACTGGAGGTGGTGATCTCTGTAAGAGTGATGTTGGGTTCAGCTGAAATCAGAAGGTGAAGAGTTTTTACTGAAAGATGGCCGCCATCTTTGAGCCAACAGCATGTGTGTCTACTGTTTGAGGAGTGTTTACTTTGAACATTTATGACATGTTTAATCAGTATTTTGTGGTTGTTGGGCATTTCAGTCAAAGATTTATATGATGGAATCATCAAATTAACAACTGAGTAACAAATGACTTTGCTCCTTTTTCTCCCATGGATGCACTGAGCATGATAAATAATACTTGAGACTTTCGCCAGCCCAGAGGCTAACTTCCAGTTTAGCGCTTTGCTAACTTGAATGGGGATAAATGATTTAATTGTGCGGCTCATCTAGACTTTTGAAATGTTATTTGGACCGAATGACTTAAATCTAGTCATTTCGTGGGGGTTGTGTTGCTCAAAAAATGTATCCACTGATTAACAGACATCCCATTCACAATGTAAGTCTACAGGAAACAGTATATTTTGGCCCCATGACATCACGTGACGGACCTGGAAGTTGTAATTCAACAGTTTGGCCACCATATCAAATTGGCTTCATAGCCCAGTGCTGTTTTGCAGGCTTGGGTGCCACTGCAGAAAAGGGCACAATGTTGTTACGTAATTAAACGAGAGCAAGTCAAGATTTTGTCCAAAACAAAAATTTGCATTTTCACTCAGATTTTAATATACAAATTGAAAATCTGTAGAAAAAATGGTGGATGGATCTGCACTTTATATCTTGGTGTCGTGACAGTGAGGTTGCCAGGTTTGGTACCACCATGCTTGCCAAGCCTGGCATTTTATGAAGAAATAGCACAGATTGTCTTAAACCACAAGATGATGTTTTTGCAGTTCTGTCTGCGTATGATTTAAAGAGACACACATATCACTCACCCATGTTCTCCTCCGTTGCAATCAGTAACAAATCAGTATGGTCAACACATATCAGCTTCCTTTCCAATATCCTCCCCCGAAGGTCTTTATTAAATTTTTGAGTAAAGATTAATCCAACTGGAGTAAAGCCTGTCCAGTTCCCGACTGTGCTGTTGTACTGCATCGTAAACTCATCATTGAAATAATAGTCGATGAGATACTCCACCTGCTGCGGCTCTCTGGAGTACCTGGCACACCAGAAGTCGGCATACACAAAGTATCCCTTTCCATCAGCAGCACAATCTGAAAGGAGAAGGCACAAGACTTACTCTTTTATTAATATTCAGTAATGATAGTTTTTAATGTGCAGATACAGTAAGTCCATCAGTATTAATGATGGCATGAACAAACTTTGCTTTAGTTGGTTAGTAGCAGTTTGTTTCGAAAGATGCACTCAATGCTGCCCGGTCCACCCACTACCCTCACCTCATCCACTCTGGCTCCAACAACCCCAAGGCTCTGTTCTCCACCATGAACTCCCTCCTCAAACCACATGACACCTCCTCATCATTCACCACTGAAAAGTGCCAATCCTTCTTAACATACTTCCAAACAAAAATAAACACCATCTACAGTAACCTCAACACCTCCAGGATCCCTCCCATCTCCCCACCTGCCTCACCACCCATCACCATTCAGCCACTGTCCCACTTCTCTCCAGTATCCCCAGCACAGTTAACAACCATCATGACTGGAACGAAAACCTCCACCTGCACCCTGGATCGCATACAATCCAAACTCATTAAGGACTGCCTCCCTGCCATCTCCCCACTCATTACTGGTATTATTAACGCCTCCCTCAGCTCTGGTTTTGTCCCCCAAACCTTCAAACTGGCTGCCATCACACCAGTCATCAAAAAACCTGGTTTAAACCCTGACAATCCAAGTAACTTCCACCCCATCTCCAATCTCCCCTTCCTGTCAAAAATCCTGGAACGTGCTGTCGCCTCACAACTCAGAACCCACCTCACCTCCAATAACCTGTTTGAATCTTTCCAATCTGGTTTCGGTTCAAAACATAGCACTGAAACAGCCCTCCTGAAAGTCACCAACGACCTCCTCCTCTCCTTAGACTCCGGACACCTCAACATTCTCATCCTCCCTGACCTCACAGCAGCCTTTCGACACCATCAATCACTCCATCCTGCTCTCCCGACTGGAATCATCGCTCCACATCACCGGTACAGCACTCTCCTGGATTCACTCCTACCTCACCAACCGACACCAGTTCATCAGTATAAACAACTGCACTTCCTCCACCGCTCCCCTGTCCCAAGGTGTCCCTCAGAGGTCTGTGCTTGGTCCCTTTGTCTTCATCCTCTGCATGCTCCCCCTTGGCAAGATCATCCATTGTCACAGCCTCCAGTTCCACTGCTACGCCAGCGACATTCAGCTGTACATCTCCACCAAAGCCATCACCAACACCACCCACTCCACACTCACCACCTATCTCACTGAAATAAAATCATGGATGCAAACAAGCTAACTCCAACTGAACAGTGACAAATTGGACATAATCATCATTGACCCCACATCCCGCACCAAAGCCACCACAACCTCTGCCTCACCTTCGATAACCGCACTCTGTTTCCCTCACCACACACCTGCAACCTAAGGATCATCTTCAACAGCCAGCTAAGGTTTGACCCACATCAATCACATCACCAGGACTGCCTTCTTCCACCTCAAGAACGTCGCCCGTCTCCGCTCCTCACTTACCTTCTCTGCTGCAGAAACCCTCATCCATGCATTTATCACATCCAGACTGGACTACTGCAATAGCATCCTCTACGGCTCATCATTCAAACTCCTCACTAAATTTCAATACATCAAGAGCTCCGCTGCCCGCCTGCTCACCCACACCCGCTCCTGAGACCACATCACCCCCATCCGCCAAAACCTACACTGGCTCCCCATCACACATCGCATACAGTTCAAAATCCTCCTCCTCACCCACAAAACACTAAACAACCAGCCCCCCTCCTACCTCATACACCTACTCCACCACCACACCCCCTCCCGCGACCTCCGCTCATCTGAAGGAGATCTCCTCTTACTACCTGCATGGACCAAGCACCGAACCTGGGGGGACAGAGCCTTCTCCATCACTGCCCCCTCCCTCTGGAACTCACTACCCAAACCCATCTGTATCTGGACACACCTCCCAACATTCAAGACCATGCTCAAAACACACCTTTTTAAATTAGCTTTTAATGTATAAGTTTGTGTGTTTTGTACTGTTGTGTAGTAATTTAGATATAGACGAACTGGTGAATAGTACAGAATGTGGAGTGACTTGTGATCCAGGACCTGCTTTGCTTATTTAACTTTTTGATACTTTGGTTTGTACGTGCTCAATATGTGATTTCCAATAGATTTGATCGTCAACTGTCACCCCAAGGAATTCAGTTTCATCAACTCTTTCAATAGTAAACCATCCAAATGAATATTTATCCATGTATTAGTTCTGCAGTTCCCAAAAAGTATCAGTCCTGTTTTGTTCAGGTTTAATAATCATTTATTTCTATCAAACCATATTTTCATTTTAGTCATTTCTGACTTGATCACCTGCATTAAAACATGCAAATCACTACCAGAGCAAAAAAAGAAAAAAAAAATTATAATTTTTTTTTTTATTTTATTTTTTTTATTTTTATAAATAAAAAAATTATTATTATTATTATCATCAGAAAATACTATTGCTTTTGATATGTTGCATAAATCATTGATGTAAAGAATAAACAATTTAAGGCCCAACACTGACCCCTGGGGGACACCACAAGTAATGTTCAAACATGTTGAACAAACTGCTTTCTGTTAGACAAATAACTCCTCACCCAATCTAATGTTTTCCCCCTGGTGCCATACCGTTCTAGTTTATTGAATAATATAACATAGTTTACAATAATAATATATCATGGTTAATTGTGTTAAAAGCCTTTTTATTTATGTCTATGAATATTCCAGCTGAATACAGGTTTTGGTCTAGTGAATCTGTGATTTCCTCAAATTAATCTATTAATGCCAGTGACGTTGCTCTGTTTGATCTGAATCTATGTTGACTTGCAGTGAGTAATTTGTGTTTGTCTATGAATTTTTCCAGCCAGTTACTGAAAAGCTTTTCTAGGATTTTGGAGAATTGAGATAGTCATGAAAGAAGGTCTGTAGTTCGGGAAGTGGTATTTGTTCTCAGATGGCTTAAGTAGTATAAAAATCAAAGTGTGACTCGGGTTTTTCCTCATTTCCCAAACTCCTTCTCATCAAATAGTTTAAGCTCTTACCTATCGGATTACAAGTTATTGGCAAGATATTGTTCTTCCTGTCGGCCCACCACTTTGATTCAGACTGAAACATCTCAGTAACTATTGTAATGGACTGCCATGATATTTTGTACAGACAGAAGGAATAATTACACGAGACAAAACCTGTCTCCAAGTTTTTAAAAAAAACTTTAAAAAAAAAAAAGTAAATGGGCTTTAAAACAGTCAAAGTAATGACAACCCAAGACAAATTTCATTATGTGTGTCTGTGACCACGGGCACCACACCAGCAGAACAAAGATCTGCTATGAAGTTCATGTTCCTCATTCAGATCACTGAAATGTAGAGGGTAAAGTGTATAAAAACTGCCTCAGAGATACCAATGTCAGTATTTTAACCTCAACATGCTGTGTGGCCCTAAAACATCAAATAATGGACAACAGTAGAATTACTCACCGACCACAGACCGAGAGAAAAGATACACAAACAGCAGGAACGTGAAACATTTCATGTTGAAGACAGTTAGACCAGAGTGTTGTGGATTCTCCACCAGCGCTGTGCAGTTCATGAGTGATTCTTTCCTGCTGACTGCAGTTACTGAAGCTACTGAACATGATCCTTTAAAAACCTACTGTATGGTCCAACCTTTTCTCCTTACAAGTACATGAAACCAGACAGCGCCCAGAAAATGAAAGTAACATTCCTCAGACTTTTTTTCATATCCCCTCACAGACGAATGACTCAACTGTGTTTTCAGATCAGTATCAACTCATAGAAAAGACGAAGACACAACATGAATAACAACACTGATAAAAATCAGTTTCATGCCTTGCCCACATGGCAAGATTTGAAAATAGCTTTTTCCATGTGGTACACTCACAGCTTCGTTTGCTGAAAATAAATCTAAAAAACATATAAATATAGCAAATTCTGATCGACTCATATCAATTTCAGGCTAATAACTAATGATTAAGTCACACCCATTTCCTGTTTAAGTCCCAACCATTTCCTGTTTGAACTCTGCCCACTCTGGGTACAGATAGGGATACAGATCATTTAGCTGGTAGAACAGATACAAATACAGATACAGATAATGGTGTACTCACGCAACCATAGTTGCAATTTGAAATCAATAAGAACAAATCCCTGTGTCAGTCCAAAGTTTCTTCTAAAGACACATCAAACCCAGCAATAATTATAATGTTGAATAATATGTTGAATTATCACAAAGTTCAATATATGGACATTTAGGTAGAATCATTTCAATTATGCAGCTGCAGAGAGACACAAACTGGCTGTAACATGAAGCTTAATTGGTCAGATAATTAGCCGCTACACCAAAGCTGCTGCAACAATTAACTCCACAAATGAGGAAATACTCTGAACTCTACAGGGAGAACTGTATCCACTCCTCTCATGGTACACAGTTCCTGAGTGAAGCAACAGGTTCTCTTAAATGTTCCATTCTTGTTTTAATCCACCAGGTGTCACTGCCGTGCTTTCCAACAGAGATGCCACCCTGTTTATTCTGGGCTTTGTGTCTCTCAGGATTTGCTAACTGGAACCTCCTGGTTTCAAAGTCCTTAGACTCACATCTCACCAGCCACCATGAACGTCCAAAAACACAGAATTGAAACCACAAAATATCTCCATACTGCTCGTCCGCAGTGATCCAAGTGTCCTGAAGCCCCGACATAAAAAGTTGTTTGGAAAAACGTCATCTGAACTCTGTTTTTAGCCTCACTGTAGCCTGTAGCTCTGACTGCCTCTCTGTACACTGCGCTTACGTGTGTGACCGCTTGCAGGAGACCGTGAGACATGGGCACCGCGTTCATGTGTGTTCACGTGCTTTCGCTGGTTTCTCTTTCAGTCCTCTTGTGTCTATGACTTCATCACTCACAAGTTCAGTTTTGCTCTTTTCCTTTTCTCCTTGTTACTTTTGAAATAATGCTTTAAGCTCCAGAGGAAGCTCACATAGCTAGAGGAGGTGAATCAGCGTCATCATCGTGTCAAAATGTGCCATCCACATGTTTGGTCAGAGATCGCTGTCTCGCCTTCCTTGTGTGTGTTTGCAGATGCAGATAATTCGGCATCAACACAGATGACCAGGCGAGGAGGTGAGACATTCAGCTCAAAGCTTAAATTTTCAAAGTAATCTCTCAGTGAGTCTACAGGCAGTCTGCACAGTGTGAGGGATGTCAGACATTTGCTGGCATTTTCTGTCACTTGTACATGTTCCCAGCTGTTTTCAGTCTTATAAACCTTCCCTCTACACAGCTCTGAGAGCTGAAGAGATACTAGAACTCCAGTTATCGTCCATTAAAGACCGAATCACCGCCACGTCAGTTTAGCAACAACAATCATTACCAGGCAGAGAAATGAAGCTCAGCGAAAATTCAGTCAGGAAGACTTTCTTTGTGGGCATCCATTCAGAATTCTCTCCATCCCACTCGCACTGCTTCCTCAAATCAAACCTGAATTTTTTTTTGTAAACCTTGGGATTCAGTCTTAGGGATGTCCTATTGATTGTTACCATGGAAACACAGCTCTTCATTCAGAGATGTGGGTATAAGTTGGCTAAATATTAGTCTCATTAAAGTAAGTCTGTCTTGTCTCTGGACTGGAGTGCATTATATTAAAAAGACACCAGGTGGCACCCTAATCAAAGACTTCAGTTCTTGTTCTACCTCGGGGTCAGTCACTTTTGGGATGTTTATGTGTTGCTTGGCAACAGGTCAGTCCCAGTCTAGAGATCGGGTGAGGAGCTCGGAGTAGATCCACTGCTCCTTCATATTGAAAGAGATCAGTTGAGGTGTTTCGGGCACGTCCCACTGGTAGGAGGCCCCGGGGCAGACCCAGAACACACTGGAGGGATTATATATCTCATCTGGCCTGGGAACACCTTGGGATCCCCCAGGAGGAGGTGGAAAGTGTCACTGGGGAGAAGGACGTCTGGGTTGCTTTGCTTGGTCTGCTGCCCCTGTGACCCGACCCAGGATAAGCGAATGAAAATGGATGGATGGATGGATGTAATGCTTGTAATATTCTATGATAATGATGAATTTCTTCCTCTCAAATCTATGTGGCCTGATTCAAGTGAGCCTAATCACATTTACTTAATGCTGTAAAGCTTAAAATATTGTTTTCATACATATTCCATATTTCAATTTTGTGGGAACTGTGATTTTCCACTGCTGATGTTTGTGCAAATGTTCTGATTGCCACAGATTACAACTAATTGCACCCTGTGTCATATTATTACAGACAAAGCCCCTGCATTGTTATCAGACACGCGGCTTTACATCAGTGTACTTGGTACTTTAACCTCTTCTACCACAGCTGCTGTTTGCTGTAGGTATGAATCACGCATTGCATCGGTGGGACCGAAGCTGAATGACACACTTTGGTCTATCTTGTCCCTGCTGCTGTCGTCACACCAGTAACACTGAAATTTACGACAGGGTTCATCAAACTCTGAAGTACGACAAAGGCTCTGCATCACTTTGTGATGAGGTGGATTTTACATGGTTTGATTTTGTCTCCTGTGCACAGACACATTTCTCTTTAGGTCATGAAAGACTTTGTATGCCAAAATACATCTGCAACATTTCTGAAAATCAAGTAATAGTTAAGGTCATTTTAAGGCAAGAGTGCCAAAAAAAGAAAAAATCACTGATTCCAGTTTTCAGATGTTATTGCTGGAGAACTCATCATCTCTGTTACCAGTATGAAAAAAACATTAAAAATCACACCTGGCATTCTTCATACAGTATCAGTAAAATTGTAAAGACTCTTACAAGGACTGAATTATGTGGATTTTTGCTATTGTTAAAAAGTTAGTGTTCAAACAGTGGACCTTTTTCCATTTTGGTCCGTAGCCAGGGGTGTAAATATAGACAATGCGGGTAGTGTGGTAGTGCCGGGGCCCATGGAGTCTGGGGCCCCGTAGAGAGAGTGGTTGGAGGGCCTGCTCTTGCTAGACCAGAGAACAGGCCTTTGTGAGTGATTCAACTTGCCACCTCAGAAATATGCCTGTGTTCACAGTAGAGCACACGTTAAAATAAAAACGCTGTTATCTTATATATGCGCCCGAGAAGGCAAACCCATCGCTGTCATTCATTCATGCATTCATTTTCCGTAACCACTTGTCCTGCTAGCAATCACGGGGGGGCTGGAGCCTATCCCAGCTGACATTGGGTGAGAGGCAGGGTTCACCCTGGACAGGTCACCAGACTATCACAGGGCTGACACATAGAGACAGACAACCATTCACACTCACATTCACACCTACGGACAATTTAGAGTCACCAATTGACCTATCCCCAACCTGCATGTCTTTGGACTGTGGGAGGAAGCTAGAGTACCTGGAGGAAACCCATGTTGACACGGGGAGAACTTGCAAACTCCACACAAGGGCTCCCCTACCCCATTCTTCATACAGTATCAGCAAATTTGTAAAGATTCTTACAAGGACTAAAGAGTCCATAGCGCCTATTATAAAGCTTAGCGAAAGTTAAGTCAGGAAGCCTCTCAATCATTCAACTGCTCAACTCCAGCTTTGACTCTATTAGCTGACTATGGGCATCACCTTCAATTAATCCTACCAGATTTCGCCATGACCTCCCTGAGTCAATCTTATCGTTGCTGTCAAGGTTTAAAACTGCTGTCATCTCATCCACTGCCCATCATCCTCATCCTTCAGCCATCCCTCTCTTCACCTCCACCACCGACACATCCTCACTCCGACCTCGTCACATGTTGACGTTTGGTCATGGACTTTCCATGTCCACATACGATGTGCAAGGTACCCTGGGTGCATTGGTTGTTGACGTTCTGGGACACCATGTCACGCTCTGCCTGCTACATGCATTGTCTTTTTCAAGATACAATAAACGCACTACATCGGTACAACACTGCAAACTGAAGTTTTTTTCCTTCAACAACAAAAACACGTGGTTGGGTGTAGGAAAAAAAGAACAAGGTTTGGCTTTAGAATCTTACAGGATGTGAACACCGCTCTCTCGGGGGAAATATTGGTGTTTGTTGGACCCATCTACTTTCGTCCTTGCCCCACCGTGTTTCCCCCTGACACCGCCAGGTGTGGTTAAACTATAACGGCAATCAGCCACATATCACGCCGATGTTAAAGGACACCGTTTTGTGTTGGTTTCTGACACCACAAATCACTGCCCAAGTGCTGGATTTCTCCTACCACCAGTGTCTAGACTCCATCAGGGGGAGGATATACTTAAACTAACCATGGCATCTGTGCCCTCTGAACATTTACGTCATGATGGGGATTAATCACCAATGAACTTTTCACCATTCATCATATTGTGCATTTTGTAATAGATAATTGTTCACTCAAAAATAAGTCTCTCCTGACTGAACTCCTGCAGTTTATACATTCACCCTGCACTAACTGGTGTGTTGCATTACTTCAAGGGATTTTATGAACTCACAGCCAGCTGTGTTTTCAGTTAACTGCCTGTACTTATACCCGTCCTGTTATCTGGGCTTTGTCTCTTTACAGATAGAACTGGTCAAACTCTTCCGTCCTGTGTTCATAAAACGAGTGATATGAGATTATCTCTGGATATGATATAGATTGTGCACTGTATATACTCAGTTTATGAGGTGATGTAACATACCATGAAATGAAAGGACTTTTTTTACCCAACAACACTAATAGTCGACAGCAGGGGAGTCAAACCCATTTAAGTTCATGGGCAACAAACAGCCCAGCCCTTTTATTGCAAATCTGCATTCTTTATTATGTTTTAAATCTTATTGCTCAGTAAAACATTTTGAATTGCCCTGGTGTATGAACTGTGCTATACAAATAAAGCTGCCTTGCCTTACAGACCATTTACAAATCAAACCTTTTGGCAGTGCCTCAACAATATGGTTCAACCAGAGTACAGAGAACTGTGTCATGGTCAGGGTGGAAAAACCTCTGAAGCAGCATTCACACAGCATGTCAGACCTTAAAAGAGCTGCTAAGGTGGAAACCTGTTAGGAGCAGGGAGGAGGACTTTAAGAGACTTAAGAGTTGCTTAAGAAGAGGAGAAAATGGTGGAAACACAAAGAGGTCTGAGAAATATTCTCCCATAACACTACCCATTAGATCATGCAGGGATAATACGTGTGGTTGATGTCATTAGGGATACGCACACATTTCCCACCTAGCGCTATAACGCCAGAAAGAAAATGATCACAACACTAATTTTCCTGGAAAAATGCAACAGTGCAGCAGTGATGACTTGATTCTGTCTCAACCTTCCATCAGCAGAGTGATCACACTAACAATGACAACACTTTCACAGTCAGCAGTTCATTTGATCTCCTCTGGGTGTCCACACCTTGCAGGCTCACAAAGGGGTGTGTCTGTGACAACCAATCACATCACTTAAAAGAATGCATCATGCCCAGCAACAGGGTCGACCACACCTCCTCACTCTTAAGCTAGGACTGTCTAGATTGTGTTGGTGTGGGTTGAGTGTTGGAGATACAAGATCCATCGATGTGGATCCATATATCAATTCAAAGATCAACGATCCATTGTCATCGATGTGAAGTAAAAAACACTTATTTGTGTCAACATCAAACAGCAGCAGGCAGATGGCAAGTAGACAACGCTGTTTACTCAGGAATAAATCAGCAGTGTGGAAATGTTTGATTTTAGAGACAATATGGGACAATGCACAAAGCACATGCCGCATGTAAACAGTGCCTTTACCAGACATTACATGACAATGCCTGGTTGGGCACATGGGCATTCGGCTCACTTCTCATGACAGAAACATTGGCTGCGCTGTCTCAATAATGTCCGACTGAATAAAGGTGCATGCAGGCTGAAATTCAACCGAGCTGTTCTGTCAAGAGATGCCGTGACTTAAACCAACAGTTTTAGTATAAAAACAAAACAAAACAAAACACTGTATGTAATCTGTTAAGCTATGAGCAGAGGCAAAAACTCAGTGAGCCGCTGGGCTGATTTATGCAAAGTAAACATGCTAAAGCTAATAATGGGTCACTAGCAGAAAACAAAGGATTTGCCTATGAACCCGGACAGTTACGAATGAACTACTTTGATAGTTTCATTAAATGGTGTTGGCGTTCGCATCTTTGCAGACTTTGTAATATCAGCAAATATCGTATCGTTGTCCAAAGAGCTGAGACAATATGGAATTGTTTTGAAACTGGTGATTTAAATGGTAAATGGACTGCACTTGTATAGCGCCTCTCACACACACATTCATACACTCATGGTGGAGGCTACCATACAAGGTGCCACCCGATGCTCAGTTTTCAGCACACTCACACACCAATGTAACAGACTTTTGGGGTTCAGTATCTTGTTCAAGGATACTTCGACACGGAGATAGAGCTGCTGATCTTCCGATTAATAGACGACCCACTCTACCTCTAAAGGTGTGGACACACCAAACCGACATCAGAGAACTAGCGGCGATGAAAGCCAACTGTTGCGTTGTCTGCGTTGCCTCACGTTGCCCTGTGTCAGTTGCATTTGAACACACTACACGGACTACATCCGATGGCCAAGTGGCACGTACGTGGCACGTAGTGACAGAGTGGTACATCTGTCAGCCGAGGTGTTACCTATCTGTGCAGCCGAGCCTCGCAGCACCACCACGGACTGTTACATCCAGACGGTCCTGGTGTTTCCTCCACAGGCTCCACTTCGTTCAGCTGCCCGACAAACCCGCAGTTTCTTCCCACTTTAACCTGAATAACAAACCAGGGCTCGGTACTCCGTTTGGATCCAAATGGAGAGCCGGGGCTAGCTTAGAGACTAGCGGAGGCTAACTGGCTGTGCGCCCCTCTGTTATGCTGTGGCTAACACTCTGGAAGCCGCTCCCAGCTAGCTCCGGCTCTCCATTTGAAGCTGGGGCTAGCTGGGAAGCTAGCAGAGGCTAACTGGCTGTGTGCTCCTCCGGTCATGCTGCGGCTAAAGCTCCACTAGCCTCCCAGCTAGCTCCGGTTTGTTATTCAGGTTAAAGTGGGAAGAAGCTCAAAGCGCTAAAAATCTCAACAGCAATGTATCTTTCCAGACATCATGACCCAATTACTCAAGATAATCCACACACCTTTTGTAAACAGCTTCATGTAGGAACTATTTTCTGTCTACAGAACTACACCCACCAACCATATCACCAGACAGAAGAAAGCGTGCATCTGCTAATGGACATGAGGCTCGTGCTCATGACAGCGCAAGATGTAGACATTAATGGTGTTGGTTGGCTGGTGCAGTTCGGCAGAAAGAAAATAGGTCACAACAAATTTGTGGATCATCTTGAGGAACTAGGTCATGATTCCTGGAAAGAGACATTGCTGTTGAGTTTTCCGAATGTATTTTTTTTAGCGCTTTGAGCACCACAGGCTGAGTGCCATCTAGTTCCAATATACTGGAGAGAAGGCAGATGTCTCTATGGCTGATATCTTCAACACTAAGCAACTCACACCAAAACAATTTTGAGTGATAAATAGAACAACAGGGAAAAGGAAGAAATGTTTATTTTGATTTTTGAATGAACTGTTCCTTAGCTTAGTTTAGGTAAATAGTACTAAAGACAGAATAGAGACGAGGCTGATGGTTGTAGACTTAAGGGATCAACACAGTGGTTACAGTTCATCCTGAGGGGGATATGAATGTGTGCACCAAAGTTCATGGCAAACACGTTCATGTACGTTCATGTGAATCGCCGCCTCCTCCCTCCTCTCGGAGTCCTTGGCCCTCCCTCCCTATAAAAGGCTACAGCCAGTGAGCAATGGCAGCGCGTATTTTCAAAATGAAATGGCAGAGAGTAGAACGTCCACCAGGATCTGACATTACCTCTAAAGAAACAACAGTCGTTGGTGAAGAAGTTGTCGGATAAAGAAAGGGACAAAACTCGGATTAACATTGGCCTTGTATTTCCAAGGTGGAGAGCACTGCGAGAGCTAAAGGTGCTACAATCTGACTCGGAGCTAGCTCTTCTTCTCCTGGACAGGTAGCCTACGTAACAACAGAGGAGCAGCAGAGGTAGAGGGAGGTGTGGCTCATGACACACTTTGTTCTGGTCTACAGGCAGTGCACAACAGCAAACCTAGTGGTGAAACGATTTCGCTTTTTGCCCTTTTAAATGTATCTGTTCAAAAAAGCCTTTTATTAGTTTTAGCACACTGCTTATTTTATATCTGTCTCATTTGATTATTTTTATTGTTTTTGTCTTGTGTCGTCATCAGTTATTGTATTCTTTTATTTACCTCAGCGCAATTTATAAGGCAATTAGTTGACAATCTTTGTTTATCTGCATCAGTGATGGTATTTTATCTTTGTTTTATTTCTTGTTCTTTGTATTTTTCTTAAAATTGCCTCATTTTATTTGCTTGAATTCTGCATTGTTTGTAATCCGGGATCAACCGTGTAAAGCACTTTGTAAATTTGTAAAGGCTTTAAAGGCTTTATAATAAGGTTTATTATTATTATTATTATTATTATTATTATTATTATCATTATTATTAATGATCTCTAACTTTTTAGCTAAACTAGGGTGACCATATTTTGATTTCCAAAAAAGAGGACACTCGGCCCGGCCACGAGATGCTCGTGATACTTGCAATTTACTCGAAGATGCCTTATAATTTTAATATATTGAAAGTTTATATGTATGGATAGAAAATTCAGTTATATTACAAAATAATATCTCTCAAAGACAGAAATTTAGATAGGCCTCTCAGACCTTGCTCAACTTGCTTTTATTATGCCTAAAATAATAATCTTTTTACAAGTTTCAATTGTACAAAAATAAATATAAATAAAATATAAATAAAATCTCTGGAATGTATCAGAAAAATCAACTTGAACTCTTTTCAAGTCTTACTGGACAAATAAATAAATAAATAATATGAAATAATGTTCTAAATAATTTCTCTTCTGTATTAGAAAATCCAACTTTGAGGTCCCGGCACCTTTATTAGACACAGAATCATATGTGCCAGCTTTGCACACGGTGCACTCAGCCTCCCATATATCCTGACTGGGTCGGGACGGCAAGTTGGGATTTTTTTCTGCAGTTCATCTGTGAAGCTGCACTTGCGCTTCGGCATCTTGGAAGCTTAGAATAATGCTGTGCCGCGGGTGTCTGCTGCTTCCTCGTTGTGAGTGTTGGGGATCCGCTGATAAGGCGGCCACAAGGAAAACCGGACATTATCACCAATTTATAAACACCCCGTGGACGCCCTGGTCAGGACGTGAAAAGTGGACATGTCTGGGCAAAAGAGGACGTTTGGTCAGCCTAAGCTAAACTATAGGCTAAAGTATGACTAGATAAAGTCATGACTGAAGCTCCCATTACGAACGGTTGTACTGAGCATGCTAGTGGAGCACACACAAAGGTGACAACAGGTGTTATGTGTAACAATCTGTAAACAAATCTAACTGAGGAGACTTTTCCCGAAGCACAGTTTGAGAAAATGTTAAGCATATATACTATGCACCTCACATCAGCCTATACAAATGATGCAGCCCTTTCCAAAACAAACACAACGCCTGAATAACCGTCTCTGCCCTAAGAGTCCCTGTTGCTAAACAAGTTCAGGTTTTTGTTTATGTTTGCTGTTCTGTACAAACATTTATTCAAATTACTGCTGGAAATGTTCTCTAAGCTCCGTCTCTTACAGAACAGTTTGCATCAAATTTAGCAGCGTATGATAGTATGATTGTTTTTGTAGACAAATGCCTGAATATGTTATGTGTCAAATCAGTAGAGCTGCAAACCTACAAAACAATAATCAACAGCGAGGTCTGGAGATAGCATATCTCTCTGTGCTACTTTAACACAAAGCCCTGGCTTATGTTTGACACTGTCTCTAATATATAAGCTCATGTTATGCATATACAGTAAAGACACATCAGAGGATGTCGTAATCTCTTGGAAACATTTTGTCCTATGATGTCTGCTCTTTTACAACCAGGCCACGTGGATCGTGCCAGGATATACTGATGTTTACTGTGATGATTTTCACCACACTGCAACGTGTCATCTTCACAAATATGTGAGTGTAAATCAAAAAGGCTAAATGTTCAGAGTATGAAATATATGCGCAGCTATAACCTCACAGTGTCAGCGGAGGGAAAGACTTTGTTGACGCACTGGTTAGATGGTGCACACACACACACACACACACACAGCTCAGAAAACAGCATTATCAGTTGTTGTTCTTGTTGTTGTTGAGCAAGTTGTTATTGATAAACTTGCTCAGTCAGCAATGTTCTTCCACTGTTTTTGTCCTAGAAAACTTGTAAACAGACTAAGCCACTTTCACACACACACACACACACACACACACACACACACACACACACACACAAAAGGAGATGAAAGGTCATGTATTTGCAGCCATGTGTTTATGCTTACAGATATAGACACCAATCAGCCAAAACATTCAAACCACTGACAGGTGAAGTGAATAACTTTGATTATCTTGTTCCATTGCATTGTTCTGCTGGGAAACCTTTGGTTCTGGCATTCATATGGATACCACCTGACATGTTCCACCCACTCAAACAGCGTTGCAGACCAAGTGCCCGCCATCATGACAACAGTACTCCCCAATGGCAGCGGCCCCCCAGCAGGATAACACACCATGCCACACTGCAAACATGGCTCAGGAATGGCCCAAGGAATGTGACAAAGACCTCAAAGTGTCAACCTGGCCTCCAAATTCCCCAGATCCCAATCTGAATGAGCATCTGTGGCACGTGCCATTAACCCACCTCACCACCCACTGGCCTAAATGGATCTGCCGCCAACGCACTGGTGCCAGACACCGCAGGACACTCCCAGAGATCCTGTGTCCATGCCTCCACAGGTCAGAGCCAAGTCCGATCCAAGGAGGCCCCACCTTGACTGAAATAAAAGCACTACTGTAAATTCTCAGTGTGACAGCACACTCAGATAAGATGGGACCAGGACTGTATAACAGCACATCTACTAAAAGTCTTTCTAAATAAACAGACCAAACTCTGTGTCTGTTTTCAAAGTATTTTCTCTGAACACGATATCTGTGTTGTCACTGTTATCAGATAGCCGGGAGTTTCCTCTGATTTTTATGTCTTATTACGACACACTGATGTTCTTGGTTCCATGACAATGTCTTCAACAGATTGTAAGAGTACAGAGAGGCTGAGATATATTAAAAATCTCTGTTCAGTAAGTTGTGTTTTAATCCTATGACACATATGAGGCCCTGTTTTATTTGATTCAGCAGATCTTACCTTCTAAAACTTTTCTATTTAAAACACTTTCACCTACGTGTGGCACAACATGCACTTTTGAACCAAGTGTTAATCTCCGAGGCTGAAAGTCCCATTTCCCCAGTTCCATTGAGATCAAACGCACAAAAGTTTTAGCAAAAATACACATTTGAGAAATACTGAGCATACAACTGGATAAATGAGACTTGTGAGCTGTGTGAGAGTTTGCAAACAGATGTTTTGATATATATTTGCAGCCCCCTTTTCTTCAGTTCATCAAGAATTTTCCCCAGATTCAACGCATTTTCACTGCATCCACGTCACATAGTAATATTTGGTTATGGACTTTCCTCGTCGAAATACGACATCCAGGGTACCCTGGGTATGTCGGTTGTTGACGTTCTGGGACGCTGTGTCAACTTCAGTCTGTTACATGCATTGTCTTCTTTCAAAATACACTTCTGTTTCCATAGGAAATGGATAGTTTGCATATTCTCTCTTTCAAAATAAACATACTTTGTCGATACAGCACTGCAAATTGACGATTTTTTTTTCCTACAACAACAAATGTGTGTGGTTATGTTTTGCCTACACATGCACATAGTTGGGTTTAGGAAAAACAAACAGGGTTTGGCTTTGGTGCACACAACCCTCCGGCCAGACCTAACAGTGCCATCGGAGGAAGGCTGCAAAGTGGCCCACCAGAGGAAGGCCTTGAAACACCAGTCCTTAGTCCAGGATTGTAAGGACAAGAGTTGGCAGGCGTGGCTCTTCCCGGTGGAGACCTGATGCAGAGGTTTCCCAGCCAAGTCAGCATGGTGATTATTGTCAGCTCTGGGCCTTGACAAAAAGAGCAAACAACAAGCTGCTTGCAAGATGGGGGAGGAGGCTGAACGAGCCTCCTGTTGGTTTTGGAATAAGAGAGAGGAGGAAAGCTGAAGACCAGGAGCAGATAGGGAGTGATTTGGCCAATCACTGCCGGCCGTCCAACTACAGTGTGTTGTGGTTGAGGGCTGAAACACACAGTGAGAGTTGTGTACCACCTGATGATATCTGCTCCCGACCAAAAGCTAGAGTTACCTTAGATAGGTAACAAAACAACGCACCTACAAGTGTATGTCACAAGCTTTACAATCACATGGGAAGCAAACACCAGCCTCCTGGGTGAGAGCTGGTGATTGTTGGACCCATCCACCACCACTGCTACCCACGCTATGTGAACTTTCACCGCCTTAACTTTCATTGCCCCGCCATGTTTCCCACAGCATTTTTCGTCTGTGTCTGACACCAGAAGTCACTGACTAATGACTTCGGGGTGAAACCAGGCTGCTGTTTTTGGATTCTTCAGTCTCTGTACAGGCATGTGAGAAAAGTTTTCTTCATGAAGACAATATGTGGCAAGTAATTATTATACAAATGGTCATTTTATGGGTGAAACAGAAACAGTGTCACCATACAAAATAGAATGTCTTGCTCAGTTCAAACTTTGGCCACAATTCTTCGATAGCCAAATTTAAAAAGTTTGTATATTTTCTGTGTTTGTTACTTTTTGGGCACTCTGGGGCAGCGGAACAATCTGAAAACACAACACCGATATACACCTGACAAAGCTGCTAAGTTGTTGCTCATTTACATAATCATCCAGCTGAAGCTGCTTTTAAGTCCACCTGGTGAATTGTTTTGCTCTGGTTTGCTTGTCACCGACCGTTGAGGCAAATATCAGCCTCTTTAGCTGCTAAATTCTCAACATAACAAACAATCCATACTTGGATCACCTGATGACATGTGAGCTGCTTCCATTTGCTGAGGAGGAACATGAGACATGGTCAAATGCCATGACAAAACTGGTCAGTTAACCCTGAGTTGAGATTCTTTTGTCACCTTTGCCTATCCCAGCATGCATTGGGTGAGAGGTACAGTCTGCCAGGGAACTATTAAATACTTATATTATTGTACAAATTTTTCCTTCTACTACTTATGTTGCTGTCACCACCTCACCCAAAGTCCTCGTCTGTGTTCAGTGCTTTAAGTTTTTCATTCTGATGTTACAAATGTTAGCAAGCGTGAGTGTCACCAAAGTTTAGTGACCAGGCTAAAGATCCTCTGTTTTATCACTGCTGACTGCTGCACAACTGACTGAATATTGTCCATAAAACACTTGAGCAGTGGCTGTTGTGTAACTTTAAGAGCCATTATCATGCAGGTTGTTTTCCTGTCTGTTTCTCTTGTTGCGTAGCATTTAATCTGACTTTCTGTGAAGTTATGATTGGTCACTGTATCAGTGCTGAGGTCAAGTACAGGCGGGACACAACACAAGAAAAAAAATCCCCAGAAAGCTGCCATATTAGCACCACTACTACTACTACTTATACCCTCCTACGATCACCCATGGTAACTACTACTGTTGGGGCACTATAATACTGCTACTACTACAAGCACAACACAGAAGAACAATTGCACTTGTTTCATCTCCTGCACCGGCAACCACAACTACTGCCAGTGGCATGCACATGTTTGGGCACCCGTGCTCAAAATGTGTTTCCTGTGGGGAGTGAAGAAGATGAGCTTGTTTCCAAAAGGCATGCAGTCAAGCAAGATTACTTTAAACTTCAATCTGTTACAGTTTCAAAATAACAAAAAAGAAGGGCCTGAAGCTAAAGTTTGAGCACCCTGCATCAGTACTTAGCAGCGCCCGCTTTGGGAAGTATCACAGCTTCTAGACGTTTTTTGTATCCAGCTCAGAGTCTTTCAGTTCTTCTTTGCATGATTTTCACCCATTTTTTGTGCAAAAGGCTTCTAGCTTCATGCACTGCTCTTTAAAATCTATCCACAGATGTTTAAGGATGTTCAGGTCGGTGGACTGTAAAGGTCATGGCAGTCCTGTTGTAGAAGCCATCCTTGCTTCATCTTCAGCTTTTTTACAGATGCGGTGATGTTTGCTTCTTGAATTTGCTGGAATTTACTGAATCTATTCTTCCCTCTACCTGTGAAATGTTCCCTGTGCCACTGGCTGCAACACAAGCTCAAAGCATGATCCATTCACCCCCACGTTTAACAGCTAGACAGGTGTCCCTTTTTTCTCCAAACATACCTTTGCTCATTGTGTCCAGAAAGTTCTACTCTATTTTTTTAATTATACATATATATATATATATATATATATATACATACATACACATATATAATTTCTGCTCTTCTGGTGGTTCGCGGGATCTGGGGGCGATGATAGGAAGGGTTGAAAGGTTGAGTAGGTGGGGATCTGTGTGTGTGTGTGTGTGTGTGTGTGTGTGTGTATGTATGTGTGTGCGCATCTGTGTATCTCTCTATCTGTGTTGCTATTTGTCTGCATCATGCTTGACAGAATCGAATTTCTGACAGAACTGTAGCGCAGACTTTCTTTTCAGTCTCCTTTGGCTCTTGACCTTCTTCGTATTTCCTGTTTGTTTGGTTTTTCTTGATTTTGTACTGGAGCCAATGTTATATGTAATTTTTTGTGCACATAACCCCCTTATTGTGCTATTGTCTTATAAAAATAAAAGAAAAACTTGATCTCAAAAAGTTCTACTCTAACGTCATCAGTCCACAGGACTTGGGTCCAAAAAGCATCAGGCTTGTTTCGAAGTTCCTTTGCAAACTTGTGACGCTGAATTTTGTGGTGAGGACGCAGGAAAGGTTTTCTCCTGATGACTCTTCCATGAAGGTCATATTTGTGCAAGTGTAGAACAGTGCACCACCACTCCAGAGTCTGGTAAATCGTCCTGCAGGTCTTTTGCAGTCAAACAGGGGTTTTGATTTGCCTTTCTAACAATCCTACCAGCAGCTTTCTCTGAAAGTTTTCCTGGTCGTCCAGACCTCCTCTTGACCTCCACATTTGCTGTTAACTGCCATTTCTTAATGACATTACGAACCGAGGAAACAGCTCCCTGAAAACACTTTGCTATCTTCTTATAGTCTTCTCCTGCTTTGTGGGCATCAATTATTTTAGTTTTCAGAGTGTTAGGCAGCTGTTTAGAGGAGCCCATGTCTGCTGATTGATGGAAAAAGGTTTCAGGAGTCAGAATATTTATAAAGCTTTGAAATTTGCATCACCTGTGCTTTCCTAACGATGACTGTGAACAAGCCAGAACCCTAACAAGCTAATTCAGGTCTGAGACCCTGGTAAAAGTTGTCTGAGAGCTCAAATGTCCTGTGGCACCCAGACTTTTGGTGCTCCTTCACTTTGTTTCAGTCTACAATTGTACGCAACAAAGATAACACACTGATCTTGCTTAAAATGTTGAAAATCATGTCTCATCTTTAAATTCATGTCTTTTGGAAATCAGCTCATCTTCTACTTACTTAACCACTAGGGGTGCCCAAACTTTTGCATGCCACTGTATTGAAATATACACATATATATAGACATAAGATTATTTCTTCAAAATAAGCAAGATGCATTTTAATTCAGGGTCGAACTATTGTTAAATATTCAAATATATTCCTAATTTTCTGCTTACTTTTAAAGGAGTTTCCAGTACAGCACAAATGTTTCCTGTAGATAATCAGCATATCAGCCTCTTCAAAGACTGAGTAAAGAACTTTCCCAGTCTGATCGTGAGAACTGGTACAACTGGTTTTATTACTGCTGAAACTTCTACTTCTGTATTAATATTTATTACTTCACTGCAACACTCACTTTTACCCTTAAAGGCTGTATGTGTCTTCACTCAGAGAGTTTTTGTAACTGCTACATACACATCCATGCACACACACTCACACACACACACACACTCACACACACACACACACACACACACACACACACACACACACACACACACACATTCCCTAGCTGACCTTTGACTGCACGAGGGCGAGCCTCTGTCTATCATCCAATAGAGCGGAGGCAGAGAAGAGGAGGCACAGAAGGTGATGCCCCTACACACACCAGCCTGAACGCTGTCGAACACTGTGCTTACATCACTTAGTAATGTGGGTCAAAGTTCAACAGCAGCGGGAGGTTTTCACACCCAGAGAGCAGAGAGAGACGGAAAGAATTAATGTTGCAGGATTGTTTGTCTGGTTACATCAGGGCTCTGCTTATCTGAGCTGAAAGATGATTAACAATTAAAAAGTGTTGATGAAAAGACACCCAAATGCACTTTTTTTAACAGCTGAGACTGTTTATAAAGAAAGTTTTGAACACGTCACCTATTTTGTTTGATTTTTCACAACACTTCTGACTCTACCCAGACAGCAGGGACGTTTGAAACAAAAAAAATGAAGCATGATTTCAGTGGGAAAACGATCAAACTGTACAGCTGGGCGTTATCTCTTACTTTCCTATTCATAGAAGTGTGTCATAGAGCGAGATAGTGTCAGCAGTGGTGAGGACAAAACTGTCTGTCTCTCTCCTTGGGATCTGAGCCCAGCTATCAGTGTTCAGCCACCGGCAGAGGGAACCGGTTATGTGACGACAACGTTACGTCCCGCTGCTGATTAATAATTCACCGGCGGCCTGTAACAAAGTGTTTTGCAGATCTACGGAGAACAACAGGTTCATGCAAATAGCCCAGAGGACAAGCCTCTCCCCCCACACCTCCTCCTCCCTCCTCCTCCTCCTCTTGTGGGACATCCCAGAGTATAAAAGAAAACTCTCACCACAGCAGATACAACTAACCAAGAGGGAGAAGGAATCCTCATCTCTTCTGGAAACAGCCAACAGACACATCATCTGATGAGGCCAAGCTAGAGGCTCTCTGCTCCTCACAAACTACTGAAGGTAACCTGATGCTCTTTATTTCCAGCGTAATATGAGGAGGGAAACGGAGGTTATCTGCAGAGGGATGCTATTACATCACACAGAGTCTGTCTGATCTGGAGGCTTCAGCAAATTTGATGTATTTGTTATGCAGCATAGTATAAATTAGACAAATTATAACAGCTAACAGAGTCAAGAAAGACTGAAAATGACATTTTATAAAACTTTTTTTATTATAATAATGTGCTGAACTTTTTTCTATCCTTTCTCTTTTTTACCCTCGCCATCTTTTTCTTTCCTCCAATTTGTTTGCTGCTTTCTTTGCCTCTTCCCTCATCTCTTTTCTTCCTCACCCTTTCGCTGACTTTTCCTCACCCTTATCCAATTCTCATGTCCTCTCTTCACCCTTCTCACCCCCCTTCCTCTCCTCAATTTACCCCCTCTTTCCTTTCTTCTCCACCCCATCTGTATCTTGTCTCCAGGCTCGTCCACTCCTAGACCTCCTCTCGTCTTTTCTATCTCCGTCCTCTATCCACACTCTTCCACCATGCCTCCTCAGCTTCCATCCCAGAACCAGAACGGTCCCAGGATCCTGCAGGGCGACCTTTGTGCCCTCAGCCCGGCGGTCAAGGAGTTTGTGGACGCCAATGTGACTCTGTGCCAGCCTGACTCCCTCCACATCTGCGATGGCTCCGATGAGGAAAACCGTGCCATCCTGGCCCAGCTGGAGGAGCAGGGGATGATCAAGAAGCTCAAGAAATATGAGAACTGGTGGGTTGACTGGAGGTTGATTTGAGGTGGTTTCTGGTGTGGCAAAACATACACATTTGTTTTGATATGTTTGAGGTATTTTGATATTTGCTGGTGGGACTGCAGGGAGTGTGACCTGGGTGAGCCAGAAGAAATGATGCAAGTCTGGTTCCCGATCTGATCTGTAAACAACAGCAGGTCTTAAATGGATTTTTGACTGTCAGCAGTGTATGGAGACAGTGTAACCTAATGCAACTGCCAGATTGCTCAGTCATGTTGTTGCTTTGGAAAATTTGCATAATTTAGTCATCATCAGATGTTGAAACAACAACATATGTGGAAAGGTCAACATTCTGACAACCAGTAGGACCAGCTTGTTCAGCAGGATCACACCAGCCTCCCGGCAGACATCAACAAACAACACTGCTGCAAATCCTAAAATGTAATCAGACTTTCATTTCCTGCCTCCCTCCTCCTCGTCCTCCTTCTCCTCCTCCTCCTCCTGTAGCTGGTTGGCCAGGACCGACCCGAGGGACGTGGCTCGTGTTGAGAGTAAGACTGTGATTGTGACCCGGGACCGGAAGGACACGGTGCCCACACCGCTGGATGGCGGAGTCAGCCAGCTGGGCCGCTGGATGTCCCCGGAAGAGTTCGACAAAGAGATGAGTCAGCGGTTTCCAGGCTGCATGAAAGGTACAACAGAGAGTGAAGTTTAATCAGACAGGATGAAGAAATGAAAACAAAATGACAAAAGTGAATATTCTGAACAAGAGCTTAGAAATGATAAGCTGTTGAATATCACTATAATTTAGATTTGGGTAGGCAGCTAATCTAGCACTGTGATCTTTGTTTGCACTGCTGATGTGCAGTATGAGCAGAAAAATACGGATTTCATCTCAACTACTCAACTGAAATTGAGACCAAAATGAAGAACGCAGCTCCAGTGAAGCATGTTCATGATGTCTTACTGTCTCTGTCCTCAGGTCGTACCATGTATGTGATCCCCTTCAGCATGGGCCCCGTAGGTTCCCCCCTCTCTAAGATTGGGGTGGAGCTGACAGACTCTCCGTACGTGGTGGCCAGTATGAGGGTGATGACTCGTATGGGGAAGGCCGTGCTGTCCGCTCTGGGGACGGGCGAGTTCGTCCGCTGTCTGCACTCCGTCGGCTGTCCTCTGCCGCTCAAAAGTACGTCAACAAGCTAGACTGTCTGTCATTCAGCAGCACAAAAGCAGTGCTGAATACTTATGAATACTAATGAAAATGACCAGTATTGCCGTTGCACTTCTGGTATTTCAACCATGATTACTGCTTATAAATAACCCATAATGCTTCAGCTATTAATACTGATTATGATGCTGTCCACTCCTTCTTCCAAGCTGTCAACTGATTCAAATAAACCAATGTGTCTTCCAGAACCCTTGGTGAACAACTGGCCCTGTAACCCTGAGCAGACGTTAATCGCCCACATCCCAGATCGCAGGCAGATCGTCTCGTTCGGTAGTGGTTATGGAGGAAACTCCCTGCTGGGGAAGAAATGCTTTGCTCTGCGCATCGCCTCACGGATTGCCAAGGAGGAGGGCTGGCTGGCGGAGCACATGCTGGTAAGGGCTGAGAAGAAAAAAACAAATTCTAACATATGACTTCCCACAACAGCTTGACTAAACTAAACATGTCTCCTGATCAGATCCTGGGCGTCACCAACCCTGCTGGGGAGAAGAAGTACATGGCGGCAGCCTTCCCCAGCGCCTGCGGGAAAACAAACCTGGCCATGCTCTGCCCCACGCTGCCCGGCTGGAAGGTCGAGTGTGTGGGAGACGACATCGCCTGGATGAAGTTTGACAACCAAGGTGAGGGAGTCAAGACTCAACCTGAAGTTTAAATCAACACTTCACAATAATAACACAAGCTAACACTCCTATTATTTGTTGCGCCCTGTTGCCAGGCAATCTACGTGCCATCAACCCAGAGAACGGCTTTTTCGGAGTTGCGCCCGGCACCTCAGCCCAAACCAACCCCAATGCCATGGAGACCATCAACAAGAACACTATTTTCACCAATGTTGCAGAGACCAGCGATGGCGGTGTGCACTGGGAGGGAATGGACCAGTCGCTGCCGGAGGGAGTCACCATCACGTCCTGGAAGAACAAACCCTGGAGCTCAGAAGATGGTAAGAGCGTGTTCATGTTTGAAGAGCTTGCAAAAAAACAAGGCAATAGAAATTGTGCAGGTTAGAAAAATAAAATTAACAAGCTAACAACACCAGAAAACAGGATGGTCAACATAGACTGTGCAAAATAATGGGCGTAGCCACCATGACGTCACCTATTAGTTTATGGACTCCCCTTTTGAGGCCTTGAATTCGGCACTTTGGACGTTGCCATCTTAATTTTTGTAGCCATAAGTGACCATATTTGGACAAGAGGGTTGAGGTAACCTAAGTGCTAGCTGTTAGCTAGGTTAGCACATTGTATTTACACTTATGGTTAACTGTGGTAATGCTAATGATAATTTTTGCTAGCAAAAAGGCATGTAAAAATTCATCCCTTGCACAGTTGTCATCAAGGGTTTAATTACCTATAGAGACCAAAACCATTTTTTGTACCAGGCTGTAAAGGAGGGTCTATGAGGATTGTCTTGGTTTTAGAGCCAGCCTCAAGTGGCCATTAAAGGAACTGCAGTTTTTGGCACTTCAGCATTGGCTTCGTTTTTCAGCTCCATCACTAATAATCTCAACATGCTGATTTTGATTTCAGTCAGTGGTGTAAAGATGAGCCAAAACATTTTGAAGAAGTAGGTTTTCAGTCACATTTTTTCAGATTGTGGCTATTTAATTTATCAAATCCAAAACTCAAAAATCTAATTTTCATGATTGGAGAAAAATTAAAGATTGAAAAATCTCTGTTTCAGTACAGTTAGCAAATGAGCATGCTGCTGGAGCACTTTACCTGAGTCAAAACGTATTATTTTCTCTCACTGAAGAGAGAACTTTGAATAGATCAGATGGTTGGAGATGTGTTTTAAGGAGCAACGATATACATACAAAGTTATGATAAAATAAGAGAACATCACACACTGAAAGCTTACATTTCTCCACTTCCAGGTGAACCCTGCGCTCACCCCAACTCCCGTTTCTGCACTCCGGCTGGGCAGTGTCCCATCATCGACCCACAGTGGGAATCCCCAGAGGGAGTCCCCATCGAGGCCATCATCTTCGGAGGGCGCAGACCACAAGGTGAGCAGGAACCTGGTGGAATGAGAGGAGACGACAGAGACAGTGTTCAGTGGGATTAAAAAAAATTAAGAAAATCATTATCTTGAATCTAACTCATGACTCTTTGTTTCCTCTCAGGTGTCCCTCTGGTGTATGAGGCTTTCAGCTGGCAACACGGAGTGTTTGTTGGAGCAGCCATGCGATCAGAGGCCACTGCTGCAGCTGAACACAAAGGTCAGTGTCTCATCTTTCTCATGAAAATATCCCTCATCCTGAGGATATGAAGGACTTATTGCTTGAACGTTTATTTGCCGCCAAACACCACCAAGATCTTCATTTGTGTAAAGTTTTAGTCTGAAGTCAATTTAAGCGACGTATGATTGACCTGTCCAAACACTAGATTGTGTCAGGACGCATTTAAGTTCCAGGAAATAACTAAAAAGGCACTCAGTAACTCTCTCCTCTCCATGTCCATCCTGTTCTGCAGGCAAGGTCATCATGAATGACCCCTTCGCCATGCGCCCCTTCTTTGGCTACAACTTCGGCCAGTATCTCTCTCACTGGCTGAGCATGGCCGACCGCCCCGGCGCCAAACTCCCTAAGATCTTCCACGTCAACTGGTTCCGCAAGAGCCCCACCGCCGGATTCCTCTGGCCTGGCTTTGGTGACAACATCCGTGTGTTGGACTGGATGTTCAGGCGGGTGAACGGCGAGGCTGGCGCCATGCCCTCTGCCATAGGCTACCTGCCATGCAGTGACTCCCTCAACCTCCAGGGCCTGAAGGGGAACGTGGACCTGGACGAGCTGTTCTCCCTGGATCAGGAGTTCTGGCAGAGGGAGGTGGAGGAGGTGAGGAAGTACTTCACCACACAGGTGAATGATGACCTGCCTAACGAGGTGGCTCGGCAGCTGGAGCTCCTGGATCAGAGAGTGAAGCAGATGTGAAGGGGGGGAGGGGAGCATGTTAGCAAGTCCGAGGGAGCGTGACTGTAATCCTAGAACAGAATGTGAGTAATTCAAGAACGTCTCGTCACTGTTTGACTGAAGAACTGATTTTTCTAAAGCATTCATTTTTTTTAAACGGAGCCTTACAACTTTATGAAAGATCATTTCTTCTCTAGTAATTGTTTTACTGCTGTAGGTTTTTTGATTAATTAACTAGGAATCTGCCTGTTTCAGATAATTATTCTGAAAACACTTCCTTTAAACCTGGGCTGGGGACGTCGAGATATAATTATATGAATTTATAGAGTTAACAAACAGTCCTCACTGTGCTTACCGTAAATACAACAGCCGGGTGGTTCCAGGTCGAGACTGCTGATCTGAAGAGGAAGTGTTTCCTTTCCATTCATCCACATGCTGTCATCACAGCACTCTGTTGTTCCAATGTGTTGTCCGACTGTACGTCTGAATTCTAATATTTAATAGTAACTTATTATAAGCGCACATTACACTGTCAAATGAGTCCAGTGTTGTTTGACCCCGGACATGGGGTAAATGTTTTCTGTTCCTGTATTTTTTTGCCTTAATTTATTTTTATACACTGCGTGTCTCTTGTTCTGTTTTGCTGTAATCTTGAACCCCAAAAAGGGGAGAATGAAATAAAAGTATTTTCAAGTATCTGGTTGAGTTGTTGTTTTATTAAAGAAGCTTTCTGTTAGTATTTCAGCCAGGAACACTTTAGTCAAAGTAAACTTTATTTCCATCTGCAGTGTTATATTTGGCGGCATGGCTCTGTCCTGGGGCCCCTCTTCGTTTCCTAGGCCTATGCTGAAAGCCTCTTTCGTGCACCTATACGTGGAAACCTCCCTGCCCTTCCATGCGCCTACATGAAAAGCCAAAAGCAGGGAGAGCAGCAGCAAAGTTGCTCAATTTCTGATATTATAGGGCAGCACATCATGAGCAAAACTGAAATGTAAAACACCCAGATAGTAAAATGATATCAAGTAAACATCTTGTTCACCTGCTGTGAAAAGCACTGCAAGCATAAGTAAGCAAATGTACTCATGATAAAAGTTACTGAAGGAAACATTCATTCTCTCACTCCTCCATCTAATGCAATCATAGTATAGAGCAGTGGTTCCCAACTGGTTCAACCATGGGGTCTGAGGGCCGTATTCACAAAGCTTCCTAGTAAGTTGCTCCCAGTGACATTAACTTAGAATTTCCCCTTAAAGTTCAGACAAGGTCCTTGTAAAGACAAAAGTTATTCACAGAACATCTCAGACCTTAAAAGAGCTCCTAAGGTGAAAAACTGTGAGGAGCAGGGAGGAGGACTTTTAAGAGGCTTAAGAGTTTCTTAATCAGAGGAGAAAATGGTGGAAACACAAACAGGCAAAAGTGGCCTGTGATAGGGTGCTGGGTGGCTCGCCGTCTACTTTATGATAAACAATGAAAATAAATTCACAGTTTTTTGTAGTTTTACTGTAAATAAGGTACAAAAAGGTATCAAAACAGGGCTTGAACCCTGACAGAAGTCTACGTTAAATGCCCTCAGATCCTAGAAACACCCCTGCACACAACCGATCTGTGCAAAGTGAGGACAGCAAATGTCAAAAGGTTTTAAACAATTCATGTATTATAAATACTGATGAATTTTATTAACATTTGTTTATTAACTGTCTCCTCACCTCCCGTCATTTTCCTGAAGTGGCCTCCGGGCAAAGCAAGTTGAGTTTCCCTGTCATAAGGATGAGAGAACAGCAGCAAAGCTCTCTTTGTGCTTCGTCATTTCAAATTCAGTAATTTTGTCTTCTGTTTGTTTTCTGGTGAGCGCTTCACACTGCAGACTCTCAGAGCAGTTAGAATGGCTTTTTGTGTACTTGATTTAAATTTCTTCAGAGTTAGGACTGTTGGAGGCCACGTGTGTTTGTCCCATGGTTCACCACAGCTCTTGTGTAAGACGTGAAGATAATGACGGTGACTGAAGTTAATCATCACTTACTTGTTTTTGACACCATGTGTGATCTGAATCCCGTGTGTTCCTACATCATGTCCCATGTTGCTGTGAATGTTCCTCAGTGGAGGCTTCTGGGAACAAAACACAAACAACAGTGAACTGTTACATCAGAGGCAGATCTCAATTTGACTTTTACAGATTAATTATCAGTGTGACAGATGATGTTCAACACTTATGAAGACTTTGATTTTAAAAAAAGACATTACTGGCATTAAAGACGGATTAGAAGTCATTATAAAGTTTTTGCATTTTCCTTTTTAGGCCTCAAAGATACTCTGTTTTTCCCACAGTATATGTCAGATTGTGTAGTTAAGCTGCAGCTTCATTAAATGGCACAGTTGTGTTCCACAAGTGCACAAGAGAGAACGCAAACTAAGAAAAGGCCTCATACAATGTAAAAAAAACTTCATCCTATTAAGTTATTTTTTCATGAAACTGGAGATCATGAAGGTGGAGATCTCTGATTGTCTGGTGGTGAGACTACAACCAAGATAGTGCCTCAAGAAGTGGATGTTTTCAAGCTGGAGATCATGCTCCCAAATCAAGAGCCAAAAAAAGCTTAAACTTTCCCTTACCTTAACCAAATTGTTTTTAAAAACTAAACCTAACCACACATTAATCACAGCATCGTTAAAATGTAAATTTTTAACGTATCCAGTACATCACAACGTACAAAATAGGGTTGAGTCGACTTGTCGCATGAAACAAGTTTCCAGTAGAGATCAGTATCTGTACCCATGATGAAGGACTCATTTTGGTAGCTGCTTTCCATTTCTTATTCTTATGATCAAAAAAGACTTGAAGCTCAATCCTGAGATTGTTGTCTAATAAATAATAAATATGGCAACTTCTGATCAATTTCAGATTAAAATTAAGTCTGTTTAGACCACACCCAGACCCAGCGTCGGGGGGGTTTTACAGATGACCCCGGCCCAATGCCAAGGTGGGGCAAGCATGAAAAGGTCTATGGTTAACCCTTAAATGGGATCAAATACAACAATTTACTTAATGACTTATAACACTGACATAACTGTGCCATCTGATCCTCCCACACCCCTGCAGATATTGTCAGCTTGGGTGGTCTATCTTACAGCGGACAAATGTAAACATGTGAGGCGGAGTGCAGCCTGACCAGCAAAGTCAAAATGCCTCACCAAAAATCAGGAGTTCCCTAAAAGAAAATCCAGGATACAGCGAGAATAAGGAAATGAGTCATTATTAGCAAATAAAACCTGCTGTATCAGGCTAAGTTTTAAAGCTATAGTAAAGACACAGGTATCCTATTAAACTAGAGGACCTAAGGCATCCACTGATACCAACCACGCTATGCTATCTTGTGAGTCGAGACGTCCCAGTAGTGATGCAGGAATCATGGGAAGTCTTTTGAATTCACATAAACATATCCAGACAGAGTTGTGTGTAGCGCGTGCTGTTGACAGTGCATCCTGTCTCCTGCATGTTTTGTTGCATTGACCTTGTTCATTATGTGTCTGTGTGTATGTTGAGACTCTGTTAATCAGCCTGTAACTTTAACAGCACCAAGAAACTGACTTTCTCTGAGCAACAACAGGACTGTTTGTCTGACTGTGAAATTCTTCTTTGAGACAATTATTTACACGTCGTATTCTGCCAACATCACGGAGCGTCTGAGTGTTCTGGTTTTCTAGTGGCCTCATCTGAGGAAATAATTACCTCACAGGCACACAGAGCCACATTCTGACTGCGTGTTGCAAACTGCCTGTTTTCATGAACATGTCTTATCTCACTTTTTATTAACTGTGCAGGTTATTTATCATCCGTGAAGACATCTCAGTATTGTTCCTGATCCGTTATCTTCCTTCTTACTTTTCCAGGTTTTTATGATTTTGTTTTATAACTTCGTTTTACTACATGTAAGACGTCATTAGTCATACTTCTACTGTTATTTTACACTTATGACTATTGTCACACATGTATACTGTCAGATATTAATACATACTTTCAACATATTGTACCACAGTAACCAGAACTATAACTATAATATTATTACTTTCATTAACGTTGTTGTAAGCTACTGTCATTACCTGCATCTCTCTCTCTCTCTCTCTCTCTCTCTCTCTCTCTCTCTCTCTCTCTCTCTCTCTCTCATTGTGTCATATAGATTACTGTTAATTTATTATGCTGATCTGTTCTGTACGACATCTATTGCACGTCTGTCCGTCCTGGAAGAGGGATCCCTCCTCAGTTGCTCTTCCTGAGGTTTCTACCGTTTTTTTTTCCCCCGATAAAGGGTTTTTTTTGGGGAGTTTTTCCTTATCCGCTGTGAGGGTCTTAAGGACAGAGGGATGTCGTATGCTGTAAAGCCCTGTGAGGCAAATTGTGATTTGTGATATTGGGCTTTATAAATAAAATTGATTGATTGATTGATTGATTGATTGACGTACTTATGTTATTTATGATAAACAATATGTAGCCCGACTTGGAGAACATTAAACTTTGATGACATCTGTGGGAAAAATGTGTTTAATTTGCAGACACCTGATTACAATTTTATACTTTATAAACCAACACATTCTCACACTGACCTTGTCATATTTCGATGTTTGGTCATGGACTTTCCATGTCCACATATGACGTGCAAGGTACCCTGGGTGTGTTGGTTGATGACATCGTGGTTCTGCCTGTTACATCTATTGTCTGTTCTCAAAGACACCGCTGTTTCTCAGGAAATGTACAGTTTACATACAGTCTGCTTCAAAATAAACATCGGTACAACACTGCGAATAGATGTATCTTACCTTCAACAAGAAACGCACATGGTTGGGTCTAGGGAAAAAAACAGGGTTTGGCTTTACAGTCTTACAGTAGGCGAACACTGGCCTCCTGGGTTAAAGTGGGTGGTTGCTGGACCCATCCAACACCACTCCCACCCACCCTACTCAGACTTTCGTCACCTTAACTTTCATTGTTGTCCCGCCACATTTCCCCCTGATGACGCCCATCGCAGTAAAACAAAAATGGCAACAAGCCATGTGTTATGCTGACGGGAAAGGACGGCTTTTTCATTGGTGTGTTTTTTTAAGTGCCTCTATTTGACAACTTCAAGGCTGCACACTAAAATTAAAATTGGCGGGATTCAACAAACGATTAAATGACTCCATGCCTCTCACAGTGATGAACCCACGGAGAATCATCACCAACTGACTGACAAAGTGAGAAACGAGCTAGTAAAAAAAAAAAAAGGTTAAACATTTTGCAGCTAATCGTCTCACAATCATTTTTTAAGTTGATGGACTCTGTACCAAAGACATGTGTAGAGGAGACATTGATTGTTGCCTTGTTTAACCAGCCAATACTGTATCATATTGGTCATGTAAAAATACAGACTGCCCCACATAAAAGACGCTGCGTGTCTGGCTGTGAGTCATGAGACAGGTTTGGAACGTAACAAAATTTAAAAATGTACCAATAACGTCATATTTTATGGTATTAATTAACAAGCTAGCTCACATTCATCTCATCTGCAGTCACAAATGTGTGAGTGAACCCTAATTCTGTGAGACCACATGAGCCCCTGCTCTTCCCGCTCCAACTTCCCTCGTCACAGTCACCACCGCAAACCAAAACAAAAGCAAATAGTTAGGTAATGGCAGAGTTTGCCCAGGGCCTCGACATTGTTTTAACCTTGTTTTAACCTAAACCACTAAGAGGGAAATGAAATAAATGAATCAAGTAAAAGATTTGCTACTGTGTGTTACTTTATTTTGTTGTCTGTGCTGCTTGGTTAGGCTGACCAAATGTCCTCTTTTGCCCGGACATGTCCACTTTTCACGTCCCGTCCGGGGCGTGCGGGGGGGTTTTTATAAACTGATAATAATGTCCGGTTTTCCGTGTGTTTGTGTGTGTGTGTGTGTGTGTGTGTGTGTGTTTGTGTGTTAGAGTGCGGCACGGGCCGCATATTTCTGTCCGAACCCGAACTGAGCCCGACATTATTTAATGACCAAAGCACTGAGTTTGTGTCACACAGTGGTTACAGGCTATTTAACAGGCTGGGTGTGCTCAGCGGAGAGGGAGACCTCCGTGTTTGAGACGGGAGCGGGAGGCGGGAGGTCCGAGGCTTCTAGCGAGAGGAGAGGGAGAAATTAAACAAAATAAGATTAAAAAAAAGGAAAAACCTGTCTCCCTCTTTTATTTTAGTTTCAGCGTTTAATCAAGGCGGAGGCGGGCGGCTGGAGGTCCGAGACTTCCAGCGAGGAGAGAGGTAGAAACAGTCAGTCAATGTGTGTCTGTGTGCGTTATGTTCAGGTGTTGTCACGCAAATAACAGTGCCCAAGCAACAAACAGGACAGACAATATGATTTTCTGTATTTTTTTTTTATTTTCACTGAAAGCTGACCGAATCCAACCCAAGCCCGAATACAATTTGTAGCTAAATTTTTGACAAACCCGGCCCGACCTGTCGGGTACCATCAGGCTCGGATCGCCTTATTGGGGCCTATCTGAATTTCTGTCTTTGAGAGATATTATTTTGTAATATAACTGAATTTTCTATCCATACATATAAATTTTAAATATATTAAAATGATGAGGCATCTTTGAGTAAACTGCGAGGATCATTTAAGCAGGCTATGTCGTGGCCGACCGAGTGTCCTCTTTTTTGGAAATCAAAATATGGTCAACCTATGCTTGGTGATATGAAATCACTCAGCTCAGCAGAATAAAATGTTTACTTTAATTATTATCTCACTCTGTGGAAGTTGTGATATCTGTAACAACGCTGACTTGGGAGTATTTATCAGCTGTAGTGATAAAATACCGCAGCTGTTATCAGTGTAAAGGTGTCAGTGTCCTGAGCTGTTCTAATGAACAAAGAACGGTCAAAGTTTTATTGTTTCCATTTTCAGAGAAATTTACTTGAGTTTATTTTTTCCTCCTTTCCTTCTTCATTCTTTGCCTCATTTCTTTCATCCTTCATTCCTTCCTTCCTCTCTTCTTTCCCTACCTCCTTGCTCCCTTCCCTCCTGCCTTACTTCCTCCATCTCAAATGACCCCGCCTCTTGACGACCTTTGGCGTCAGCTCACTGTTCAGGTGATCAACTTACATTCTTTAATCACCTCATTCAGACATTTTAACTTCATTGGACTTGTGTTAAATCTTTTTGTCTCTTCTGCCAACTGGATCGTAAAACATCCAGACTGGCGTTTAACCAGCGGGCGGACTGCCAGACACACACTGACCGACAATATGAGAGATTGTTCCACTCACACTGAGGACCTTCATGATCGCCTTCAAACTGCTGCTAATATCTGATTCATCTGAGACGTTAGTCATATTGCATTGCCTGCATGGACATCTGCATCTGCTACAATATGATTAGATTTAGTAAATCAGTGAGATAATCCATTTCAGTTGTCACTTCTTTTTGGTGACACTATTCTCAACAGATTTGGACCAAATAAACAAACTAATTTCAACCTGATCTCACAGAACATTCTGACATATTAAAGTGAAAAGGAAAGCTTTCAGACTTGACAAATAAATCAGCACCTTCCTCTGTCAGGGCCTGTGTCCACATAGCATTCATTAAAAAGCATTGTCAGTGCTATTTCATTGACATGCTCTGCAGTTATGTTTCTATGACAACACTATCTTGACACTAACATTAGCTAGGTAGCTGACATAACAAAAAGGTGTAGCACTCTGAAAAAAGATACTGGGTGCAACTATTTCTCTGAGCAGCTGCATGCAGCCGCATACGCTCACTCCACATTGAGATCAGTTGAAAAAAAAAAGATGTCAGCACTGAGTAAAAAATGTTATATGGACACAAGCCGTGACTGAATACTGGACCAGCAGGCCTCTGTGAGCCTGTGAGGTTAGACAGCCTCAGGGTGTCTGCTTCTTGTAGTTTATATTCATTATTGAAAAAGGGAAAAACAGAAGACCGATGGGTTCAAGAACTGAGCATAGCATTAGTTCAGGCAGGACACAATGTCAAGCTCACATCCCAGCTACATCAGCTGATCTCACGCAGCCCAATCAACTGATGGAGCAGCTGATTGTTGGAAGCGAGCCAGCTGATAGATCACATGATTCCTGTCTATACAACCAATTGGTGAATCTCGTTCAGGACGCCCTATTTAAACTGCTCTGGCCTGCCTACTGTTGCTGCTTCCTCTGCAAGCTGCTTTGCAACCTGCCTCCACCCCAGCTCCTCCTTTACATGCTGTGTCTGACTTATCAATGTCATTTCTGTTTGTCAATGATGCTGCTCTGTTCTGTTCCCGGGGGGGTCTCTGCTGCTGCTGTCTTCCATGTAGGCGCATGGAAGGGCAGGGAGGTGTGCTCTCTTTGCCTTAGGCCTTCCATGTAGGTGTGTGGAAGAGGCTTTCTACATAGGCCTGAAGGAAGGTAGAGAGGCCCCAGAACAGAGCCATACGACCTAATGTAATATTGCAAATGGAAATAAAGTTTTCTTTCACTAAAGTGGTCCTGACTGAACGCTAGTTAGTCAGTTAGCACATAAACAATTTAACCTGATTTTAAAAGAACAAACATTTACCGTACGTCTGTAAAAAATGACACAAGCAATTAGGAACCATTTCTGCTAAAGAGCTCAGTAGCTTAAAAAAATTCATTTTATCTAATATGACAAATTTGAATTGCCCCTCTTTACGTTAGTCATTTGTTTGCTTTCCTGACTTTTGTTTCTCTTCTTTTGCACGAAGCTGAGCAATTTCTCTCGCTGACAGACTCTGCTACTAAAAAACAGCCAACAAGGACCAAATTGTGCCAATGGTGTGCAACACATCACAAAGACTAGAAAGACAATGACCCAACATTGATCATCCATCAACCTTTGGCTTGGTGTGTCAGGGCCCTAAAAGGACCACAACCTGGCCCTCAGAAATAAAGACTTAAAAAGAGCTGATTACAGACTTCATAATGCATTTTGGGGTATTTTGGCCTTCCCGTATTTTCAGTGACTCATTTGAAATGAGCTTAAAAGCTGAAGGATGAAGAAAAACTTCCATCTGTATCCACTGAGCAGAGGTGGAGCAGGTCCCCAGCTATAAGTCGACATTTCTGAGGAGCTCTCCTGGAGGCTCGACACCTCCAGCCTGGTCAACACAGCACTACAACACCCCAAACTGTCTTGGTGGTGGATGGTGGAAGTTTTTTGCCAAGACACAGGCAATGTGAGACGACGCAACAGTTGGCTTTCATCGCCGATAGTTCTCTGAAGTTGGTTTGTTGTGTCTGGGTCTTTAAGCATGCCAGACATAACACTGTGGAACAAGGCCGTTTAACTTTACAGACAAGTGAAAGAATATTAAAGTTAAAATCTTCCAGCATAATGAAATCTTTCTATGACCTCAACCCAAACACTTCACTATGTCCTATTCTTGAGTCCCTGGGTGGATTGTTCTGCTGTGATGTATTTTCACGAATATTTTATGATCGACCTTCTTGTATTTTGAATAGCGCATCTTGGACTAAAGGTCATATAAAAAAGTTTCATGAAATAAAGACAGACTTTGAGGTGACTCAGCCAACTGTCATATAAACTAAGTGTCTCCAACAGCAGTAAAATGTGTCGGGTTTGTTTGGGTGTCAATGCTAACATCATCACAGCTTTCTGCAATATCAAAGGTTCAAACTTTATGACTGACACTTGGGATAAAAACAAGTTCCTCCTCTTTACCTTGTGGCTCTGTCAGCGAGCCAGGTGCTGATGGGTGAGCAGAGTCAGTGAAGGAAGTCTTTAATTATAAGCCTGGTGATTTTGTATCTGTCTGTTACTGTCAGCAAGTCTCACAAAAAGACAAAAAGCAAAAATGAATTGAATCGTCCAACAAGAATTGCCTGTATATTGCTGTATAGAAATCTTTGCTTGTTTTTGCAAAGTTAGGACATTTCAGTGGTTCTCGAAGTTTCGATAAGTGAGTGCACATTTAGGGAGCCAGCGCATGATTGAGGGTCACACAGGACAAATGCACGTATCTCACTTCCACACAACAACTAAAATCAACCAAAATCACTAACAGCACTAGCATTAATGACCAAATCTCGCCAGTTATTGTGCCATAGTTGCCATTAACCAGTAGCTTTGTACAGGTCATCACTCCAAAACTCACAGACACTTTTAGAGGGTGCAATTTGAGGCAGGAGCCAAGTAGTGTATTAAATGCATAGGTAGCGAGCTCCATGTCATTGGTCCGACATCCCATTTGCCAGACGTCCCGTTGTTCCGATATGTGATTATACTAGGCTATACTGTATTTGTGTACCATAGAGGATCAGCAAACGCAACAAAAGTAGGCTACTGGTCGAGATACAAGTGCCATAGAGAGAAGAGAGTTGAAACACAATAACCTCCTGTTATTAACTCTGGGGTCCGGGTTGTGTGGGGAGCTCTCTGCGGTGCTGAACGGCTCATGGCGGGCGTATTTCTGCCTTGATGGTGCGTCGCAACCGGCTCTGGGTCAGCTGGAAAAGGCTTGAGGTGAAGCAGGCTCACGGCTTATGTGTTTGCCACTTTCTTTTTCATTTTAACCCACACCATGATCTTTTCCTGACCCTAACCGAGTGGCTTTTGTGCCTAAACCTAACCAGACCTTAACCACAGGGCATCACGATGATTTCGGAACAACGGGACTTCGGAACAATGGGTTTAATATGGTCGGAACAATGGGCTGTCGGACCAATGGGCAGACCCCAGGTAGCCACAGTCATGTCAACAATTAGTTTGTGGACTCCCATTTTGAAGCCTCGAGAAAAATGAAAAACAGGCTTAAAACCAATAAAACAAAATGTTCTTACCAGATAAAATGTATCTGACTCCTTAGAGGGTCTTTGACACTGTACAAGACTTTTTCTCAGACATTAGTTAGCATTTCACTACAGTCGGTTCCCTCGTTTCAAAGTCAATGAGTTTTTGGTTTGATGCCTGAAATAAGTTCTGTGGTTAACATAAAACATGTCAGTAAATACCCAACTCGTGAACTAAGAAGCTTCTATGTGTCTTTCAAAAGGAGGTCGCTAACAAGTGGCTAAATGAGACTACAGAATGTCATCATGCAAAACCGCGCCGAACGCGCATTTACAGTCTTGTTATGGTGGTGACGTCACATCATGCAACTGTGGCATAGTTTGTTTGTAACGTTAGCTTTTTACTTCTGGCAGTTGCATTTAGGTGGCAATAATCATGAAAGTGGTGTTTATTTGTGAAGATTATCTTGCTGAACAAAACGTGTAAGTGTCATAAATGATTGTTTGCTGAAGAGCTTATTTCCAACCATAATCCAAAACCAAAAATCCCATGGGATTTTCATGAGGGAACCAGTGCAATGCTAACAGCCTACAGAAAACATCGTCCTTTGAGTACTCTATGGTAACTGGCTGCTTGGAGCCAGCCTCAAGTGGCCATTTAAGGAACTGCAGTTTATGGCACTTCCTGCGTTGGCTTCATTTTTCAGTCACTTGATTAAATGTAGGCCACTGAAAATTAAAGTATTGAAATGGTCCATGGATGACCAAAATATAATGTATGTATTTTGTGTCATGTACGAGGATCGCATGAAATGTGACAGTGTGTTTTAGAAGGTGAGGATATTTATGGACAAACTTTCTGCCTCATGCTGCCACCGAATAAGCTCTCAGTTTTCTGAATCACAACTTTAACAACAGTAAATATTAACAACAGATTAGCGAGGGTTAAAGCTAAATTTGGGTAACTTTCATAATTTGCTTTATTTTATAATTTTCATGTTTGCTGAAACTGTCACTATGTCCTGAGAAGTTTGCTGCGGCTGTCGGGTGGTGCTTTATTTTGGCTTGACTGTTTTCAACATGGTGGCCAGGTCACAAACTGTCTCTGACTGACGCAGCTGCCATTTAACCCGCTGACCAATCACAGAGCAGTATTTTCCTCAACTACGTAGAGAGGATCAGATTTCCTGCTGCTCAAACCATGGAGCTCAGGTCATGTGAAGTTCCTGAGGACACGAGGAGACGCTGCCAAGCAACAGCCTCCCGCCTAACAGACCCGCAGCCGAGGGCGCTGGGAAAGCTTTCACTTCCACAGAGTTGCTCATTCACACTCAGAGCTCTAACACTGTGGGTAAAGTGGGGTCAGCCCTTTCTCCTCAGTTTATCATGCAGGACGAAAAGTGAAGCTGGAGGAAGCCCAGAGACACACACACACCAATAAAACACACACTCAGTAACATCATCATCAGCTGTTTACAACTGAAGCTGTGCTAAACATTAGATTAAAGATGTGTGTACACCCACATGATTATTTGTATGTACCATATGTGATATCCTACTTTAAATTAAGAAAATTTGCCTTGACTTTTCAAATATCCTATTTGTCTTTTTGGCGGAGGGTCTGCATAGAGCTGATGCACAAGTATAAATCTGCCTTGGTTTTCATATTTTTCATGTGACTTTTATACTATAATACTGAAAATATTATATATATGTATGCAGAATTTTGCTGTTTGCACTGATAAAAACATTTCACAGTGAAAAAGGAAAGAACAAAAGTTGTGCAACTGATCTGAGCTGGAGAGATTACCGCATGAAGGGAAGTTGTGCAACAAAAGGTGGACAGGCAGTAACAGCAAAGCTGAGGCCTTATCAGCCTTGTGTGTGTGTGTGTGTGTGTGTGTGTGTGTTGTTGCATAGTGGGCTACACAACTGCAAGAGGTGACACAGTGACATCACAGAGGGTCCGGTCGGACACTCACCCTCTATTTGACGTCAGCAGTGAAGCGTATCAGGGTTGGGTAGTGATTGTTCGGTGCTGCAGGGAATCCCTGGTGATGTAGAGGAATATCCTGCTGCTGCCTGAAGCCTCCACACAGCACTCAAGTGTCATCTGTGACTGACATCAATCCTTATTTAGTATGCAGCGCACTTTATATATACTCCACTATATTATCTGAGTGCCTGAATGCTTTCTTGCCTTTATTGTAGTGCAGCTAGAGATTGATGGGAATGTGGGAACAGAGAGGTGGAATGACACACAGCAAACGGTCGCAGGTGGGAATCAAACCCTCAGCCTATATGGGGCACAAACTAAATTTATTTATTTGGACAAAACCCCTTGAGATGCATCATCTCGTTTTTGAGGGGGTCCAGATATATAACAAACATGGAACCAACAATACACAAAAACAGAAACCAATAGACAAAACAAACAATACAGCAATATACAGCAAAGGAATATACATACATATATATATATATATATATATATATATATAAGACAAACCACAGTTAACATCATGACAACATTAGGACAATACAACCATAAGAAGGCCACAATGGCCAACACTGAAACACTGAAACAACAGCAAATAATGTATATGATTAAATCACCAAATCAGAGAGGTCACACAGTTTCACTGAAAACAAGAACAGGCCACCTTAAAGTAAGAAGACAAATGACTCTTGAAAATAACAAACGATGAAATAGATCTGATGTTAGCTGGTAAATTATTCCAATCTGTTGGTGCTTTAAACATAAATGATCTTCTGCCGAATGATTTATTGACTCTAGGAACAGAAAAATAGAGATGGGTAGAATGTCTGATACGATAATTTCATGTATACGGTATAAGAAACTGCTGTAAATAAGATGGATAACTAAAATAAATACATTTATATATAAGATGTAACCAGCTCATATGTCTTCTCACATTCTTTGATGGCCAGTCGGGCAACCTAGGACAAATCTACAGAGTCTATTATAGGTTGTGTTAAGTGAAGCAAGATCAGATTTGTGAGCATTTTGAAATATGAAATCACAATAATCCATGATTGGAAGTATCAGTTGAGTGGCAAGTTTCTTGTGGACACTGAATATAAAACAGTTACAGGAGCGATGTGACATATTAATACCAAAGTTGACTCTCCGTAGAACATGATTTATATGAAGTTTAAAAGTAAGTTCAGAATCTAGCCATACACCGAGATATTTAAAACTGTCAACTTGCAATGATGAGCCGTCATTACAGTTTATAACACAACAACAGGTTTGGATTTCAATTTTTGCTTGGTACCAAATATCATGATATAGGATTTTGATCTATTGAGAAGAAGTTTATTACAAAATAACCATTCCTGAACTGAGGTGAAATCAGATTGAAGAGAGGACTGAATTTGTGGTATGTCAGGCTGGGATGTATATATGATGGTGTCATCGGCATAAAGTTGAACACAGCATGTAGCAAGACTTGATGGTAGATCATTTACACATATAGAAAATAACAGTGGACCGAGAGTTGACCCCTGGGGAACACCACGTTGCTGAATAAGCAGATCAGACTGAAATCCATTCAAGACAACACACTGATGAGATGAGCTAGAGGTCATGCCAAGTGTCTTTATTCTGAGTCTGACATCTGTTAACTTCCAAAATTTCCACAAGTTCTGTGTTATATGGAGAACAATGTGCTCATTGTTCAAGAAGTTTTCACTTGGAGCCAATTCGTCTGCAGAGGTCTCTTCCTCTCCAAGTCAAACACATGAGGTAATTAAAACCAGTAAAACACTGAGAAAAAAAACAGTTTCACATTACAAATCAATATTTCCTCTTCCCTGTTTGGCGTGTCCACCCTGTTCTCATTCCGAGGTCATCAAATATCAACACTTTGTCAGTGATTTCCGTGTCCAACAAAAGCCAAAAGCCACCTTTCGCTGACGTATAATATACTTTTGGGCGCAGTCAATCTGACAACACAGACGGACATAATGTAAACATCAGTTTGAACATTTAAAACTATCGCGATGTTACAAGATGATGCCACCTGGTCAGACAGCGTCTGACGCAACGGTATGATACGCAGCTGGACAACATCAGTTTAAAACGCTGCTGGTAATGACGTAATATAAGTAGCTAAAAAGTCCCTTTACGACAGGTGGGAGGGGCGTTAGATGGATCCAACAAACCCTGGACTTCCACCCAGGAGCTCGATCTTGGCTTTCTGTGTGAATGTAGAGCCAAACTATGATGTTTTTTTTTTTAATCTAACCACGTGCTTTTGTTGCCTAAATTTAACCAAGTACTTCTCCTTCTGTCATCTAGGCCATTGGTTGTGGTGTCCAGAATCAGACCACATGATCTAAACTGGTAAAAACATTGACAAAAGCAGTGTAAACTTAAAGAAGTCATCGAATACCACCGCCTGGACAGTGTTTTCCATGTCAGACGCCAACGCAAAAAGCCATCCTTTCACGGCAGCATAATATGATGCCAGGTGGTGTCAGTTCGAAATGCCGCAGATCAACAATATAATTTAAGTAGCTGAAAAGTCCCTATATAGCAGGTGGGAGGGGCGGTGTATGGGTCTAACAAACACTGAACTTTCACCTTGGAACCAGGTGTTCACTTCCTGTCAAATGTTGAGCCAAACTATGACGTCTTCTGCAACCAAGTGCTTTGGTTGCAGAAGGAAATAAACTTAATTATGGGATGTCTCACTAACGCTGTAAGGTTATTTTGAAGAGGACTGGCTGCATCTAACGAGCAGAAACGGCACATTTCCCGTGAAAACAGAAGTGTATTTTGAAAAGACAAAATGGGCTCTCGTTTCGCAGACCGGGCAAGGCGGGGGCGCAGCACACCTGCGCTTTGCCAACTGGGTGTGGCCAGGCGGATTTTTGGCACACCGTGCACCTGGCGCAGTTACTCCTCTTTCCCACCTCCGTCCCTCCTACCGGTGCAAGTCGGTAAGAGGGACTGTTTGTGGTTGGCTGAGAGGGATGTGAACTCATTAGTTTGCAGCTGTATTAATCAAATCAGGTTGGGTTTCCATTACGCGTGCCAAACGTGCCAAACGGTGCCAATCCCCTTTGATCTGACATCAGATGTGACGGGACAGTTGATATAGAGATACATTTATGTGCTGATTGCAGATAGTCGAATTGAATAGTGGTTTTGTGGCTATTTATTGCATCGTTAATGTGCCTGACATTCTGGAAACCTGCCTGTGAGGTTTTGGTGACGGATGCGCACTGTCCGCTGGTCAGCCAAACTTCGGCTTACACCGGCTGCGCTCCCCCAGCGCCAAAACTGGTGCTTGATCAGTGGCTTCCGGCATCAGACACTGACATAAAAAAGGCATCCTTTCACATTGGCATGATACGTGGCCCGTCTTCATTATTGGTGCCCAGCAGCGTCAGGGGGAACTCGGCGGGACAAAAACATTTCAGAGGCCGGTGTTTGCTTCCCGTATGATTCTAAAGCCAAACCGTGTTCTTCTTTCCTAAACCTAATCAGGTGTGTTTGTTGTTGAAGGAAAAAAAACATAAATTTGCAGTGTTGTACCAACATAGTGCTTTTATTTTGAAAGAGACTGTATGCAAACTGTACATTTCCTGTGAAAACAGAAGTACATCTTGATAGCACACAATGCATGTAACAGACAGAACTTGACACAGTGTCCCAGAATGTCAACAACCAACACATCCAGGGTACCTTTCACATCATATCTCTACGTGGAAAGTCCACAACTAAATGTCCATATGTGACGATGTCGCAGTGAGAATGTGTTCCAACAGCAGACGCACCCAGGATACCCATCGCATTATGTGTATTCGTCAAACTCCACTAATCAATCAGTGACATGTGACAACTTGGGAGTGAGAATATGTTGCGTAGTGGAGCTGCTAACTACAGTGAATGAATGGCCCCACCTAGAAACATGGAGGTGCAACATGGCAATCTCCGTAGACAACACAACAACTCTAAATTTCAGGTGATTATACTCTGTACTTAATGTATCATACACCAATACTGTGATTGATTTCTGATCTCCACAAAGTATAAGTGAATTGCTGTTAATGGTCAGGAATATTTTGAAGGTTTAGTGGGATAACTGGGAAAATGGTGGAAGGAGAAAAGGTTTGTAAAATCACTTGAGTGATCTTTGAAATCTATTTCAGTGATCAGCCCACATTTTTTTCATCACCTCACCTCATTCATCATCCCATCTCCATTTTACAGTTCATCAGTAACTCATGCAACACTTTCTCTGCTCTGCCAAGTGAGTCATAAACACCCTGCAGCCAGCGGTCAGACTGCCAACTGTGAGGCAACTCAGATAGTAGAGTGAAAGAGAGACAGATAGTAGAGTTATCGACCCATGCGTGAGGTCGTACTCTGAGGTGACAGCTGACGTAGAAACTTGGCAGGAAGAGTAAAGAGTGTAATACAGTTTAAAGTCGTTGGAATCTGATCAATAGCTGGCTGGGAGTCATTCATCCAGTGATCAGGCAGCTGCCAGCTGACACATACACTGACCTGTGGCCTGCAGAGTGTTGATCTCATGCCCATGACAGGATGATCCCAAAGCCCCGCCTCCTAGTCTTGATCTTACAGTGGCGTGATGGACAAACCATTTTTGCATCGCTGGGAAGGAAAGTAAAATTATTTTTTAACACTATGTCAAGAAAAATTAGGAAGAAGCTCAGCTTTAATGTGAATCAGAATTTTTTTCACAAATATGTATTACTGACCAATTACTCCAGCAGGTTAATTAAAGGTTAGATGGCCATCCTTGACGCAGAGCCTGGGACAATAGGCCTTTTTAACAGACGACGTTCTCATTCCGAAGTCACTGAATACAGGTGCTTGGTCAGCGACTTCTGCATCAGACACAGACAAAAAAAGCCATCCTTTCACCTTGACAGGACACGCAGCTGGGGTAAGGCATCAGGAGGAAATGCGCCCTGACAACAACATGAGTTTAGGGAGTAAAAAGTCCAAGTAGGGTGGGTGGATTGGGTCCAACAATCACCGACTTTCACCCAGGAGATCCAGAGTTCACTTCCTTTATGACTGTAAAGCCAAACCCTGTTACTGTTTTCTAAACCAACCATGTGCTTTTGTTTTTTAAGGACAAAATCAGCAGTCTGCGACTTAGTACGTTTATTTTGAAAGAGACTGTATGCAAACTGTACGTTCCCTGTGAACACAATTCACGTAACAGGCCAAAGTTGACACAGCGTCCCAGAACGTCAACAACAGATGCACCCAGGCTACCTTGCGAGCCTGGCCTCGCTCCAAAATCATCGAAATTCGGTGCTTGAGCAGTGACTTGCAGCGTCAGAAACCAATGGGAAAAGGCGTATAAACGGCTAGTTGCCATTAGTTTAACGGTGCCCAGCAGCGTCAGGGGGAATCACAGTGAGACAAGGACGAAAGTTGAGGCGGCGAATGGGTGGGGTGGGCGGCAGCGGTGGCGGATGGGTCAAACAAACATTGACTTTCACCCAAGAGAGCGGCGTTTGCTTCCCGTATGACTATAAAGCCAAACCTGTTTTTTTTCCTAAACCTAACCATGTGTGTTTGTTGTTGAAGGAAAAAAACATCAATTGGAGGTGTTGTACCGACATAGTGCATTTATTTTGAAAGAGACTGTATGTAAACGGTAAACTTCCTGTGAAAATAGAAGTGTATTTTGAAAGAGGACAATACATGTAACAAGCAGAACTTGACAAGGCGTCCCAGACCGTCAACACACACACAAACGGAGAGTCCATTACCGAGCCGTCAATATGCGACCAGGTTGGAGCGAGAATGTGTTGGATGTTCAAGTACCTTACGTCAAGTCCTGGTGGGGAGGTTTAAGTCAAGTCCCAGGTTATTCTGAGTCCAAGTCAAGCCTTCTGTTTTTTGAGACCAAACATGAGAGTATCTCAACAGAGGTAGTGCTTCAAAGACCAGGGATTTAAACCAAAACATGATCCTTTCTAACCACAACCAAGTGGTTTGTGCCCTAAATGTAACCACATGTTAACCACAGCGTTGCTTTAATGTAAAGTTTCACTGTGTCAGCTATACATAGCAGCCTGGTTTCCCTCCCAACTCGTCAAATACGCCGGTCGGTATTAGACACAAATCAACGGAGGAACCCTCAAACTTCTGTATCTGATGCCCCTTTGTTGACACTCTGTAGTAGAAAGAGCTGGACAAGTCTGCACAGAGCAGGTGGGAGCTTCAGACTTTCACCCAGGACACTTCTGATGGTGTCCCATGTGAAACCAGACATCAGGTGAGATAACAGCTGAATGGATGGAGGCATCGCTGCTCTGCTGTTTGAATGAATAGTGATCTCTAAATTACATCCTTCCTGTCTCTGTTCAAGGAGGAGACATTTTGACACATCACAATTAGCAAGGCTGTAAATCCCAACAACAACAATGACTCAGTTCCATTTAATGATTTCCGTAAGTCACACCTGTAAGAACAATGACCAGGAACAGGAACGCCTCAGTGGAATGCATTGTAGTGTCATTACAGTCACCAGTTATTTTCCTACTGACGGATTAAAATGTCAGCTGATTAAAAACATCACCATTTCTCTCTATATATAATTAGAGCTATGATCTGACATCTTTAAGTTACACGTCAGACAGGTTTTATGAACGTCATCATCATCTTCCAAAGGGAAAATCAACATAAGATCTCTTCTTTGTCCTCGACATAACTGAGCTCAATATAACATCAGTATAAGATTTTAACCATCTCCTCATCCTCCTCATGTTCAGCTCCTGAGAAACAGGCTTCCTCTGGTCTCGGCCTGATCCTAATTTAAGATCTTAAAATGCTCTTTCTCCTCTCTTACTGCACTCACCTTTATATGTCTGACATAATCAGATCTTTAGTTCACAGTAAGATCCAAAAGAAAACTTGATTGACTTATAAATGAGCCTGCACATGTTCATGAATTGTGCAAAGCAGGGGACAGGCGTTTGCTGTCAGGGCCCCAAGGCTCAGGTGGGCCCAGTCAGAGATCTCTTTTAAGGTCCTTCTCAAAACATACTTTTATCGGAGAGCCTTTGAAGTTTGAAGTTCATTTAAACTCTTTCATTTCATCAGTTTTTATCAATTCTTTTAAAAGTTGTTGTTTCCATGTCTTGTCTGTTTTAGTTATTTCCATGTTAAGCACTTTATAAATAAAGATTATCATTATTATTATAAAAATGTGTTTCAGTAAATTCAAGCCTCAACTCTCAAATCTTATCTGTTGCCAGGGTTAAGAAACTCTGAGCAGACGAACTCCTGCGAATTTATTTATTCTTGCTCCTCATTTCTCTGAACAAAACAAATCAGAATTTAGTCACCTCCCAATAAGAAGCTGATTTATTCCTGATGAGACGAAGAGAAGACGACTGTGAGCAGCAAAACTTTCCTCTCGGAAACCAAAATAATCAGATGAAGTAAAGTGATACTGTGAGAAAAAAAAGCTGAAATACAAAACTTGGTAAAGGACACTATACACATTCATGTTTGGTACATTAACATTTGCAGAGGTGACTAAATAACAGAATCCTGCTTTAGAGAGATAAGTGCAAAATACAAAATACCACAGACCTTATTTTTTTATGTAGGATTTTCAGTTATTATCAGTCTAAGTGGTATGTATTCATTTTCCTGTTTTTTGGTCTTTTCTTGTTTTGTTTTTGTTTTTGTTTTTGTGTGCATGAGTAATTTTTCTCTCTTTTCTTTCATTAATTCTCAGCCTCATGTTGCTGCACAGGAAGGAAAACTGATTATGAACCATGAAATATAGCAGGCATATTTTTCTATGGCACCAAAATTACGATAACATACTTTAAAATTCAAACCCATACTGCAACTGTTTTTATCTATTTTTATTTATCATTGTATATCAATAGTCTTTTATCTGATGTATCACTGGGCAACTCACACATTCACATCATTTCTCACTTATAAAAAGAGAAAGAAATGTCAGCAGTACAGGAGCTTTGTGATGAGATACATGAAATGATTTGAGGAAAATAACAGATAAAAAATAACAACAATAATAAAAAACTAAATAATGTGAAACTCAGAATATCTAAATGAAGTCTTCTTCACTGAAAGCAGAAACCACCCTCAAAGAATTCTGGATAGAAGACAACTTCTGACAGGAAGTCATAGAAGACACAGGTGTGCCTGATAAAACTAGTGATGGATGGATTTAAAAAACAAATATGAGTGACGTGCACCACCTGCTGGATGCTGGCTGACATTACACAGACCACAGCATTCATCAGCAGCTGAGGAGGAAACATTCAGATATTCAAGTGCAGATACTGTTTTGTGTTTGTCTCTGAGTAGAGAGGGCAACCCCCCCCCAAACCGGGATCTGAGTGTTAGTAGCTGTGGCCCCATGTAGAATCCTCCACTGCAGGTCAACGGGGGCATGTACAGGGCCAACAGCTCCTCGTGGACGATCCAACGCCACAATACTCAGTCCAGTAGAAAAGTAAACAAGCTACAGCAGTCAGTACACATGCAAAGTCACTGCTGCTGACTGGTAAAATAAAAATAAAAATAAAAAATTCATGTCCAGTCTGGTGAAGTTGTTTCTTCTCAATTTCTCATGCGAGTTCCATTATTGAAAAAAAGCAAACTGAAATTCTGTGAGAGTTCATTCATCAGTGTACCAAACAAATGATAAATAAATAACCAGAGGAGACAAGGACATATTTATAAAACTTTTTTATTTATTTTTTAAATCGAAGGCTATAACTGAAATGTGTCCGATTCATACCATGTTCTGTGACAACAACGATAAACCATTGTCTTCTGTTTGCAACAAACAGAGAAGAAAATAACAACATAACAAACCTTTGCAACACGTAGACCATTCAATATAAATTAAAATAAACGGTTTTTAATACACAAATAAGCAATTATTATCATTGAGAATAAGTAGGCCTCTATATAAGTATGTGAGCCATGCTGTGAACAGAGAACAGACTGGAGTCACGTCAGCAGTCGTCACCTCCCTCCCTCTGCGGCGGGAGGACGATGACGAGCCTGCTGCTGAGTGTTTTACAACAGAAACAGGTCAGAGTTCCTTCATGTCTTATCTGACACACGCCACATGTAGGAATCCTGACCACCACAAACGGATCTATTGTACAAGTCCCACATTTTTAGATGCTTGCAGGATAAAACAGCTGGAAGACTTCTACAATAGTCACTGCGGTGGACAAGCGACAGAGCGCCGCCGCGTCCTGTAAGATATCGAGGCTTTGTTTAAATACGCACACATACCGACTGCAACCAAAAGAGAGTGTTTTCATATATTTTCTTCAACATTGTCGGAGGAGGAGGCGCTGTGCAGCGCTGATTCAAAGAGCAGAGCAGAAAAGAACAGGCAGAATGAGCGAAAACACAAAAAAGGGCAAAACACTTTTCTCTCACGCTTCACCTTCCTCCAGTCTGAGCAGTAACAAAACACAACTTGAACGAGTTCTGCTTTCATACTGGTACCAGGACGTGTTTTTGTTACAACAGGAGCTGGGAAAAGGCTTCGGTAAAGCAAAGTGTTTCACCCAAGAAAGAAAAAACAGAAAAGTTCAAGTCAGGTGTAACCCTTGTATTTTTTTTTTTTAAGCAACAAGAGTCTTGTTTAGGATGATTCCTTCTTTGGAAATGTCTTTAACGATGCAGTGGACAGAGGACAGGGCTGTAGTGTGTTTGAATGTGTTAGATTATTATTTTTGTTGATTTTTTTTGGCAGCCATGTTGGCTCCGGTGCCGTTTCTTATTCTGCGTTCCATTAAATGTCTAAAGTGAGACAAAAATCCCAGCTGGTGGCTCCGTAGTTCCTTGAGCCAAAATTTAAAAAGCAGGAGTTTCACTGTTTCACGACCCAACAGCTGAAATCAGATGAAATTTTCATTTTTTCAGCACCATGGCAATGTGACGCATTTGAGGTCACGCTGTGCGAAAAATACAACTTCAGTGAAGCTCACTGTAGACGTTACAACACTTTCCAACATCCCTAGAAACGCAACATTATTTATCTTTATCTCTATGGAAGCCCATATACGCCAGGAAAATGGGTAAAGAAAAACAGATGAAAAATCTGAATGATAAAACAAAAAATACTCAAAATTATTGGATACTAAGTAAAAAAAATAAGCCATGTATGTATGGTTTGTGTTGGACCCCCTTGAATACAAGATGGTTCATCTCAAGGGGCTAACAGCTAATAAGGTTCAAGTAAAATTCATGTCAAGTTAAAAAAAAAAAATCGTGTAATTATAATTACACGATTTGAATATTTCTGACCAAAACAACCACAACAACTCCTAAGCTGTTTCTGGAGCTTTCAATTGCATCAAACAATCTATGACAACAATCAGTTGTCATGGATATGTAGAGGTTCACATTCACATTTTCTTCAAAGCACACTAAAGATTTTTCGTCCCTGTTGTCAAAATAAACCTCTGAGTATTTCTGTTTTTATCACTCCTCACATTCGATCCATTTCTCCCTCTTTCTTGACCTGAATGGGCTTCCATACATCAGGTGTATTTCATGAACACGTTGGTGTCGTCTGTCAAAAGGCAACAGTATTTGAGGGGAAGTGTTTTACAGACGGACGAGGTCTCCGTTGAGCCGGGACACCAGAAGGCACACATGTAGACGCTGGGCCAGGCGAGGAGAGGTGATGATTAGGGGTGCAGTGAACGAACTGGGTGAGCAGGACTTGATGTTAACATGCACAGAGACGTGTACTCGGACTCGTAAGTGCGTGGAGGAAGAGCTCGCGACTGAATGAGCGGTGGTTTGCGCGAGTTTTCGTCCTCTGACAAACGGTGAAATGGCACTTTAAAGCAGACGCACGTTGTCTTGTATTTACAGCTCCGCCCAGTGATCTGCAGCATGTGTGTGTGTGTGTGTGTGTGTTAGGTAGTTTTACACTCTCAAAGTTGGTTTTACAAATAAAATAAAAAAGTGTGATCAATGGATTGAAGTAAAATGACCTTTTTTTGTTCTCAAGTGAATAAACAACAACAACAACAATAATAAAAAAACTTTACACTTAGCACACTACGTTAAAATGACTAATATCAAAAGGCAAATAGTAGGTGTATTGCAACGCTCTCTGCGGCATCACTATCAAAAACATCAATCTTCATCATCCTCAATCTCATCATCATCATCCAATCATCATCATCATCATCTGAGACAGTAAGGGGGCGTGGCCCGGGATGATTGACAGCCCAAACTAGCCACTCACGTTTCGCCCGTCTCAGCACAGGCAGGCACACTTGTACGACATAGCAACAATAATACATGAACGTTTCCATGGAGACCGACGGACAGACAGCCAATGACAGCCGGTCTGAGAGGAGCTCTGTCATTGGACAGCAGGCATCTCTAGGGAACAGGAAGAGCTCGTTGAGACAGGAGGAAGAAGGAGGAGGAGGAGAAGGAGGGCCAGGTGTGTGTTAGATAAATGTTTTTCTTATCTTGTGTGGTCCACAATAAGAGTGTGTGCATGAATGAAGGTGCACCTGTGTGTGTGCAAGGTCTGGTTCTTAGGTAAGTTTGTTTAGTCTGCTCTGCTTGAGTGTGTTTAGTTTTTGTCTAGACAGCTGGAGGTCTTTCCCAGGGCAAGTCAGTGTACATTAACAGCACACACACACACGCACACACTCACACACACACACTCTGCTCTGGGAAAAGTCTGCTGACTTTACAAAAACATTGTTGTAACTCTGCCTTCACGCTGGCTTAAAGCAAAGAGACGTGTGTGACCAGTTCAAACAGATTATTACTGACTTGGACACATTTTAGGAGACAGAGACATGATTGGTTTCAGACATGACCGACAGCTAATGTGGGTTTCACTCAGTCGACTCCACTTAAAGGGTCGCTGAAGTATTTTTCAACCTGGACCATTTTTTTCTATCATTTTGTGTCCAAGACTATTGATTTTTTAATTGGTCCAGTACTGCCAGTATAACCAGCTGCAACATAACAACCTGGGGCAATCGTGCAATGTCACCTTACATCCACTTGCATCTGACAGGCTCAGATTGTTATTCTAAGCATGACAACATTATTGAAAGGATCCCAACAGAGATCTACCTTCATGTTTAACCACAAGCAGCCCTGAAATAGCCCTCGCCAAACCCACCAGACTCCATTCAAATAAACAGAGATTTTAATATCATAAAACAAACTTCATCCAATGTCAACTGAGACAAAATTAAACACAAAAATGCCGTTTTGCTTTGTCTTCGCACTGTTCCAACAATCACTAACTCCAGATGGGTTAAAATAAACCCTTAATCATAATAATTTGCACAGTTAGATGTTAAAATACGCTGCCTCTATACACGCGTAAATTACTCTTTATTTAAATGGAGTCTGGTGGGTTTGACGGGACCAACTTTGGGGCTGTTTCTGGTTTTTAAAAAAAGGATTTTTCTCTTCAACAAACAGGTCTCTCTCTGTAGGGGTTGTTTCTATAATATTGTCAGACACTTATTACACAATAATAATCTGAGTCTGTCAGTAGCAAAACAAACACTCTTAGTGGACGTAAAGGTGCACAAATGCCCCGAGCGTTTACACTGCAGCTTGTTTTGCCGCTGGCTGCAGCACTTTTTCTCAACACTGGACCAACTGGAAATGTTTTCTCTCCATTAGTCACTTTGAACATGTCAAATAGGATCCAGGTTGAAAAATACAGAAGCAACCCTTTAAGCTGAACTTACAGTTATTAAAGAACTAAAGGGCTGTAAATCTGTTGTCTCTGCATGTAAACACACCAGCGTGTAAGTGAAGGCAGTGTGTGGTGGATCAGCAGCATATATACAGTATAATCATTTCATCTGTGTGACTAAATGTGTGATTTGTGTTCCCCTCCTCTCCCCTCCTGTCTTTTCTTTTTGTGTTGTCAGCCAGCGCAAGTTTTCCCTGAAGTGAGAGATTGATCCTACACTGTTTTACTTCTACATTAGATTAATCACTACTATCGTTTATTCTACTGTGGCGCCCTGATCAGAGCCGATCCAGCCTTTTCATACCCGCTGCAAACCCTCCAGGGCAGGGAACCGAACCATTTTGAAAAAGGAAACAGCCCGGTCCAAACACGAGTATAATGCTGGCGGAGGGGAAGAGGAAAGAAAAGGAAAGAGAGGGTCAAGTTATCGAGACTTGTGTCGGGACCGGGCTCGTAATCTCAATCTGAGGTCAAAGTTGATTCACACTTTGATTGATCCACTCATTGCTCCTTTAGCTGCTTTGGGTCAAGAGATTAATTTCTTTATATTGTGATTTTTTTTTCTTTAAGTGCTCGTCATTAAATAAAATATGGCAGATCAGCACAGGAACAAAAGGAGAAAGAGAGACAGGTGAATCGCTTTTGATTATTTGTCAACCCGATGTAGCTGTTGTAGTGAAGTTTAAGGCAGGATTCACACAACATAAGATTAATAACTTCCTCTGTTTAGCTGAGGAAGAGCTCGTTTTGCTATGTAAGAAGAAAAATCAAAAATAATGAGGGTGATCTCTGTTTAAGAAGAGCTACAGTTGAGTCACAGAGCTGAGCATCTGCTTTTCTGAAGGGTAAATAACTGAAAATCTTTTAACAAACCTAGACAGTGGTGAGCAAACACCACATTGTGTTTTGAGGATAATGTATTTCCAGAAAACTTACAGACAAACTAGATAAAATCTTCTGCACAATAGCACACCGACTGAATTTTTATCAAGATGGTTAAAAGACTCTTTAAAGATTCTGGAACTTCAAAACAGAGGCAAGTGCTGTTAAAGGTTTTTAAAGATCACCAGGATTTATCTCTCAGACAACCAGATGTTTCACTCTGAAACTCTGACGTTATGATGACACGTGAAAGAAAAGACAAAGGATTTCAGGATTCACCGTATCAGATTAAAAAAATTATACAGTATCTTTTTTTTGGCCTTTTGACTCTCTCCTCTCCTCGGGCTGAAAAGTTAAGCGGACTCAGCTTCAGGAGTTTTGGCTGCGGTTTGGTTCGGTCCCTGTGGAGGGCGCTGTTGCATAAAGGCTGGATTCTAAAGGGCGCCTTCACATTGATAATAGTTCAACTTCAGAGTGGAGGCTCCATCGAACACTTTTACACAAGAAACAACTAAAAGACAAAACTACAAATATGTTCTAATCTTCTACGTCAGTAAGCTAAAGCTCGACATTTAGTTCCACACTCTCAAAGAGACGACACGAGACGAGTTGCTATTAACACTTGTGTCACTTTTCAACACTTCGGTGTGCCTAGTTTGCGACAACCCATCTCGTGCTGCGTTCAGCGCGCAAAGAGTTCTGCTCCAAAAGTCAAATATCCAAAATAAAAATACAATTAACTGTGGCTAGAAGTCGTTATCGAGTATCGAACCTTGACACTTTTTCACTAATTCTTTGATAAGGTCGTTCCTAATTTTAATAAAAGTTTTTGCCAATTTCATACAGTATTTTATTTCACCAAAGTTCTTGTACTGCTGCTTATATAACGAAAATTTAACATTTGAGAAATAAAAAGAAGGATTTTGTGGCAAAAAACTTATTTATTTCTCAAAGTAAGGCATCAAAAATGTTGTAATAGTTAGAATTTGTTTTCCACTTGAAGGATATTTAAAGTTTCGGAGCACAACTCTTTGCATCTTTTAAAATTGTGGCTCTAAAGGTCGGGGAATCTAACCTAGAATATTAAAGGGCTCTACCGTAGTTTTTATCGTCTGACGCTGGCTGACCGAAGATTTTTGTCTCGTTCCTGCTGCAGTAAAGTGCTCAGAGATGCCTGCAAGAGAAGAGACTCACCAGAGGGGACTGTGTGTGTTGCGAAGGCAGTAAAGATGAAACTGGAGGTGTTTGTTACCAAACATGTTGGTCTAATGTGTGCATGTATGTGTGTGTGTGTGTGTGTGTGTGTGTGTGGCCACAGCAGTGCACAGTCAGCGTATCACTCATTTAGGGCCTGTAGGGTGACCTGGCTCCTCTGTAGTGTACTACAGAGAGGGCGTTAGGTGTCACTGGGTCTGCATTGTGTCTCTCTCTTTTCACCCGACGAACAAAAATTCTGACATTCGAATAAAATAACACAGCAGGATTAAAAACTCGACTACGTCCTACTCTACTCTACTGTTACATTACACATTGTCGTGATTAGTTCAGACGTCTGATCAATGTGACAGAGTCTGATCAACGTGAGCGAACTGTGCTTGGCTCGTTTGGTCGAGGTAGTGACAGCCAGCTTTGGGATTGGCAAACGATTCGGCCAATAGGATGAGAGAGAGCTACAAGCAGAGTTTCTGATTGGGCCCACAGGTTGAACGCTGACTTGCCGTTAGCTCGCAGGACTCGGACGTTTGCATAAATGAGGGATTTGTATTTTTATATCAATGGTACAGTAACGGTTGATCCGAGTCCGTTGAACCAATCTCCCCGTGATATGTTGTTGTGATACGTCGCTGTGCACCGAGAAGGTCCGACCCTCTGGTGAGTCCCCATGGTTTCAGGTCTCTCGTTGTGTTTACACCTCAATACACAGAGCTCCTTCACAATAAAAGTCTCTCTCACACGTTCCATCTGCGCATACTAAAAAATAGTGCAATTCTTTTCAGCAATTATATAAATAACTCTAAATTCGTGCTTTTAAGTTCGCTCTCGGTTTGCATACATGTGTGTATATATACTCAAAATGTAATAACATGTATGCAACAAAATGTTCAACGTGAAAGTTGGCAACAGATCAATGATGTTCTTTTTCTAAAACTAGACAACATATAAAAACAGAAAAAAACATCTTTACTCGTAACAATCTATCAAGTTTAGAAAAATACCCCTACTTTCTGTTTTCTCTCTTACGTCAATCATATTGCGGATTCTTTTTCTGTGGTGAACTGTCTTGTGCAAACCTTCTTTAGAAAACATAAGATAAAAAAACTAAAAAGGATTTTAGCGGCAACTCCTGCATCTGTTGGTCGATATAAGGCAGAAACCTTTAGCTTGGGGACAATTAGCACTGTGCTACGACTGGTAAGCTAGTTTAAGATAAAGCTAACTATATCTAAACTCTTTCCGGAAATGTCCTAACGTGCTAACACGTCCCAGTGATACAGCTAAAGCCCGGTGCAGGAGTCACCGCCGATGCAGTCGTGAACGTGAAACAGAACTAAATGGAGTCAAAGCAGCGAGGGGGGATTATCACAACAGGACAAAACAAAACCTTTAAGAACCAAGAAGATTGCAACGTTTCGCCATTTGCCTGGATAGAAAGATTTTCTGTAAGCGCGAAGAAGACAAACAAACAAACAAAGGGTTCTATAGAAACAAACAGAACAAGTAAATATTTATATGAATGAAGTTAGATCAGTCCAGTAGAGAAGGGACGAGGTGGCGTTAGGGAAGAAGGAGGAGGCTTAGCCGCCCTTCCCTTTGCACCTTCTGCCCTTCTTCTCTGACATCATCATCGGTTCATCTGAAGTGCTCCTCAGACAGGTAAGAAAGACAGGTAAATAAGAAGCCGTGGAACAGGAAGTACCAGATTTTCTCCTGCAACTGTGCTCTGCAGGAGCAATGTGGCTTCCAGGTGTTCTTGACGAGAAGCCAGCGTGCGCTTCTTCCCAGTCCTAGCCCGATCCGTGAAGTGGGACTACAACTAAGACTAACCAGCCCTTAAACCATTCAGAGGGGTGTTACCATTCACCAGGTTGTTCCTCGTTGACTACTGACCACTTCCCAAGTCGCCAGCAGACAAAAAAATCCTGGTTTTCCCACAGGCTAGGAATAAGGAAGCAGTACTGTCACACCTGCTGCGGCTTCTGGGACTTCTCCTTTGTATTCTTCGCGTTCCTGTTGTCCACACTTCCCTGCTGCTGAGGCGGAGGTCGGAGCAGGCCGTGTATGAACGAGGACGGCGGTGCTTGTGAGGACGACACAGTCCGACTGTTGTGGCTGGGGGTCAGGGACGTCGGGTGGTAGTAGTGCCCGATCACCTCGCTGTAGGTTGGCGGAGCTCCTTCTACTCGAGAGCCCTGCTTCTGGTGCCGGGACAAGGCCTCCTGGGCTTCTAACACACTGACGCCTGAGTGGACGCTCGGAGGAGGGGCCTGCAGTCTGGAAGCAAAACAACACCGGTCATAAACAAGAGTGATGAGAGCAGAACAGCACGAATGAAACCAACTGGAGGAGCAGAAAATGAAGGAAAACAGGCAGAATGTTGGATTAAACCAAACCCAAATCTTTTCCAGGAGCATAGGACCCATTTAGGAACTCAGGAACACATGTATTTTGAACCAAAGGAACCAAAGTCTAAATTTAGTTCCCTGCCACAGTAACTAACTCCAAAACAGTCGATGCCATGGGGGTGGTACTTTCTAATGGTCCTGGAACTATTGAGGTGGAGTTTAAGTTGCTGATTGACTTTTTAGCTTCTACAATTTAGTTTTGTTCACACAGAGATGAGAGCATGAAGCAATGAGAGAGAAACATTGGGAACAGTCTCTTGTATAGTAACTTGTTTACCTGGCCTGCAGACAGGAGCTGGATGGGTCGAGGGGGTGTGAGTCAAACACTGTTCGGTTGGGCGGCGCTCTGACCGACTCGCGGTTCAGCTCCATCTGTTGTTCCGGGTCTCGAAGCTGCAGGGTGCAGGGGCCCTGGTAAGGCGGGGGTTCCTCCCCATCTGAGAGGCATATGGTGGGGGGGAGATCAATGAGACTCTGGGGTAGGTAGGGGTACGTCGGCTGAAAGCGAGCCGGGGCGTAAGTGTGCTGGAAACGCTGGGACTGGAGGGGAGGCTGGGACTGGGACTGGGACTGGGACTGGGCATGCTGAGGCTCCCGCTGCAGGTAGGACGAGGGGACTCCTCTGTCTGGAGGCCGTGGGTTATACACCTGGTGCTGTGGTGAGGACGGACATCAGGTTAGTGCCGTGTCAAACTGTTTAACATTAAACTGAGTTGTTACGACATAAGTTTATTTTAGCAGATTTCTGGTTGAACTCACCTCATTCAGACCACTGCTGGTCCCCGTACCCTCAGAAGACCACAGACATCCCTCCTAAGAGACAGCGAGTAAATTCATTTTGAATTAAACCCATTTACCAAAAGGATCATGTGCCTCTATTATATACTATTTCATACTGTCATACTCTACTATATTCATGCCAATAAAGCTGATTTAAATAAAACCTACATGAGAGCAGTATATGTACTACATTAGGGGACTAATATGGCGTTACATTTGCACTGGGAGGTCTGAAATTTTAACGGTAGCACTTTCTGAAGTCAGATTTCCAACTTGTAAACTTGATGGAACCTCACCAAACCCAACCTCAATACCCAAGGTGTGTGCTCCACGCCTCAACAGCAGTGAAAGCTGTAGAAATACACTGTTTATTAGCACTTTTTTTCTATGTGTGTCATTAAAATAGACACACACACAGTACTGACTGACCTCCACTTGTGGACATGTTGCTACAGCGTTAGCATGCGCAAAATACAGTGTAATGTGTTGTACTGGTATAACTCAACTGTGTGACTTCATTCCCAGCCCTGACCTCTGATTTCTGAGGTAAACAGAACACTACATACAGGGTTCCCACACATTTTCATGGACACAACTTTAAAACTTTACGATGACTTTTCTTGGACCCATAATAACATTTCTATGTCAATTCCCAATGTATAAAATGAACACTGTACCATCTATATTTCATTTTCTTCCCAGCTGTGAGCAGCTCTTGTGTTTATTTCCTGTTGTATGTTGCACTGTGAGACACTGAGTCCATCAAAACCACATTGTAAAATAAACTTTAGTGTGATGTTGAGTTTTTTAAGTACACTTCTTTGTGCTGTGTTTTTCAGAATGAAAACTACACGCACAAAATATGTTTAAATTTTGTATTGTGCATGTACATGGAACTCTGCTCTGTTGTGCTGTGATTATACTTTTGTCCACTAGAGGGTTTCACTTACTGCAGCATCTTTATATCTTCTTCATACTTTAAAATATAACTCAAATCGATCTATTTTAATTCATCAGAGTTTTGAGTGATGCACAGTTTGTTATTTTCTCCTCATTGTTGCAGATCTTATTATGTTTTGCTGCTGAAATAACCCGTGGATAAATAAAGTTTCAGAGTGAAAACACATAATGGAAATAATTTCAAATCAGTCATGTCTCGATGCCTCAGCGAGAAGACAAAAGCAGCTCTTCACTTCTATAGAAACGTCTAGAATGAACATTTCCAACTTTTGTGCAGTTTTTTCTCTGGCGACAGTTTCCCTGCCTGTCTGTCTGTGTGCGTGTCTGGCTGACTGACTGTATGTGTGTCAGTGTGTCTGTCTGCTAATCCAAATTAACTAGGACAATGACTCCCCTGAGCTTATCAGGAGCTCTGTGTGTGTGTGTGTGTGTGTGTGTGTGTGTGTGTGTGCGCATGATAATGCTTCATCCTTTACTCATGTCTTACTTGCAGACTGGAGCCACACACACACACACACACATCAGTGATTCAGTAGCAGGTGATTCAGGGAGCACAAGTGAAATCATATGTTTGTAGAGGCCTCAGGTGTAAGTCAGCGTGTGTGTGTGTGTGTCTCTGTGTGTGTGTGTGCATCTGTCTGTGTGTGTGTTTCTTGAAATAGTTGTTGCTGTGGCCCTTAATGAAGAAATGAGTCAGTGTGTTAGCGTTCGCCTGCAGCAGTGTTTAATCACCATGATCACATGCTGTCACTCAGAACTCTTTTGATTGTGTCTTTCATTGAGACCTGACTGATAACTCGGCTCCTCCCCTCATTCAGCACAGTCTGTTTAGACCTGATCATATTTTTACTGAATCATGTACAGTTTGTATGTCTCTATAGTGATATCTGTGTCGACTAATCATGTTCGACTGTTTCTAAATTTCACAGTGATACAGGCTGCAATTTAAATGTTTATATTTAAAGGGACAGTTCACCCCTGTGCTGTTGTGCGTACTCTTCAATATAATGGAAGTAGATGGCACTGAATCTGAAAAACTCAAAGGCAATTTTTTCTTTCCAGAAATCATGACCTGGTTACTTGAGATAATCCACAGATCTTTTTGTGAGCAGTTTCATGTAGGAACTATTTACTTTCTGCCAGCTGTATCACCATGCAGAAGGAAGCGTGCATCTACTCATGGTAGAGCCAGACTGATATATCGGTCAGCCAGTTTCATCGGCCGATACTGGCCTCTCACAGGTATATCGATACTGACGTATATGTTGTCAGATATTTCATATTTCAGCTTCCATTACGTTTCTGATCCATAATTGTTTGATGACCATATTTCAGCGATAACTGCATTAGATATCTAGATACAGATAAAGATGGATTGATAGAATCTATCAATATTAGGATTTTTTTACTTCATAATAGTGGCATTAGCCCAAAAATCCAGAATTAATGGGACTCTTAACTCCCGTACTTGTTGGCTGAGCTGTAACGTTAGCTAGCTCAGTGGTGCTCGGTGAGCTAGCAGCAGATGCATGCTTCCTTCTGTGCAGTGATATGGGTGGTGGATGTCATTTGGTGGAAAGAAAATAGTTCCTACATGAAACTGCTTAGAATAAGCTTTGCGGATTATCTTGAGTAACCAGGTCATGATTTCTGGAACGAGACATTGCTGTTGAGATTTTCAAATGTATTTTTAGCGCTTTGAGCACCACAAGCCAAGTGCCATAGTGTACAGTAGGCTTTATAGTTCTGTGGCATATAGATATCTGCTATGAAAGGTAATAATGTGAGCCAGCGTTCAGTTTCACCTTAAATTAGCAGTTATTTTTACATTATTATTTTGCCACCATTTGGAAAAACTTTGGAAAAATATGCATCTTCAAAAATCAGACAGCCATCGGGCCACACTTAAATACAAGACATAAATGTACCTGAGATTCATCAAATCAGATCCCTTAAAAAAACAGCAGTATTATTAATCTTTATCTTAATTACCTTATTTTATGTAAAGAGGTCTTTTCTGTGCATTACGCTCTATTGTGTTGTACCGAAATGTAAAAGTAGTGTGGATAAATGTCATCTGGATAAAATGTAAGTATCATGACAGACTAGGTGTAACTGTGTGACTCACGTTGGCCAGTGGCAGGTGTCTCCTGCGTGCTGGGGCGTGTCTGGAAAGGAGGGAGCGTGCTGACAGGCGGTAGTGGTTCAGCAGGCAGGTGATGACCACCACCATTACCATCATCACCACCACGATCACCAGGATCTGGACGAACTCCAGCTGGGCTACAAGAACAAAATGGAGACACAGATCAAGATGAGCTCACTCGTCATGATTCATTCTGTTCACCTGTACAAAGGAAAATGACCCTGATGATGTCATAGTGATGTCAACAGGGTTATCTCCGCTCGGGCTTGGACACTTCAGTTTCTGAGTTTGCAAAACATGGGCATTTCCAAGGCAGGGAGAGTCTAATGAAAAGACTATCCAGATGCATTATGGGAAGTGTAGGATGACTCAGGAGATCATGTACAGAGCAAAGCAGAGCACGTCATTCAACAGCTTACTGTTTTTTATTTAAAGGTCAGTTAAACTTTGTGAACTAGAAAATTTAGAGAAATGCACCATCACACCTTTTTTATGTTTTACAACAAATGTTTAAGATAACGTCTCACATATACACTTTCATTTTTACGTGCTTTGGTCCTGAGAGAAGCAGTATTCACTTCAGCTGAAGCCATACTGTCACATGGATACAAATAAAGGTATGACCTAACTTCCTATTAATCTTCCCACATTTGTATTAAAGTCTGTCAATACAATAAAAAGAATGACATCGGAAAAATTGTTCATATGTGACAGACATTGAATTTTAAGTCATATAAAACCATCCACAGCTGCGATCTTATTCTGGACAACCAGACAGTGATTGACATTTTTGTTTATCTGCTGGGAGCTATTGATTAACCAACTTATTGACTGAAACACTTGATTAATTTATTGTTGGTTTGGGTTTCTTCACTGGACGTGGTGATAGAAAATAAAATTACTCAAATGAGCAGTTTAACATTAAAATCGTGTCTGAGTCTGGACTGTAACATGTCAGCTCAACCACAAGGTTTGTATGTTTCTGTGCTGTGAGAGAAAAAAAAGGTTTTCAGACACAGTCCAGACAGAGATGTAGTCCTCATGTAGAGGTCACAGACACACACACACACACACACACACAGCCAGACTAGACCAGACAGACAGGGCTAGCTTTGTTTAGAGGCAGTCTGCTCTGACCCCCCTCCTGCATCCACCACCCCCACCACACACACACACACAAACAGAGCATTTTTCTCACACTTTTTTTTTCACAGGGAGCAGGCGGAGGTCAGGGCCAAGTCAGACAGGCAGAACATAGAGAGGCCTGCAGACAACACACACACACACACACGCTGCAGACAGGTTTTCAGACAGTTCACGCCAGTTCTCACAGTTGTCTGACCAGCTAACCAGACACACACACAGAGTCAGATGACCCTTATAACTCATTCATAAACTACTATGAATTCAACCTTTCATACATTATTCTCAGACCTGTATTCAACATGTTTACTTCCTCTGGCTTCACAACACTACTGACCAGGTCACACACTATATGAACACATGACCTCAATAAAACAATCACCCTATAAAACATGACCAACAACAGAATTCCACAGAGCCTCAGCATGTGTGACACCAGTGGGTTAAACAGAGCAGCCACAACATGTAGAGGTCACATACTGTAGGACAAAATCACTTTGCATCAGTCTATCCATATATATCACAATGCAGTACATTTTCTGGAAAGTCAGGTACAACTTTACTAACGAGGCAGCCTTAAATTTAAAAACAGATTATACATCATATAACTAATCGCTTCGTTAATAAGTAATTTACTGTAATGGTTACAGATCTCTTTGTCAGGTGTTGAGCTCATCAGGAATGCAGCTACAAGCAATTTATTTCTCTGTTAACTTTTGGAAAAGTTGCAAAAAAATTGGTCCATAATCAATTTTTTAACAACTTAAGAAACATTTACAACTGCAGTTTTGATGGCTCATATCTGTCGCAGGTAAGAAACCAACGAACATGTATTAATGGATTAACCAACAGGGGTGACTACACATATCAGACACTCAAATTTAATGGTTTTCAAGACCTTTTAAGGATAATTTTAAATCAAATTTAAGACAGATTTTTGGATAAATCATCTTGTTTTCATTCAAACATTGTAGGTATAAATGTAAGTATGTATGCGGTCCTGTTCAGAGGCATGTTTTATGTTGGAGCATGGTTATTAGAGTGAGTTTGGTACATTTTACCACCAGGTAAATGCAAGTATGAAGTAAAAAAAATGTGGCCTTCTACACAAGAGAATTTACAAATTAAAATTCAAGACAATTATATGACTTTCAAGGCCTGAAGTTTAGAGAATTTTAGACATTTTAAAACTTTTTAACGTCCTGCAGACACCTGTTATTATCAAGTAGAGCACCAGTCGCAGGGATTGTCACCACCTGGCGGCCCAACACTCGTTCTATCTAATCATCACAATTTCCAAAAGCCTACTAAGAAATAGGATTCAAATTGCATTTTTGTCCTAACAACTATCTAAACCTTGCAGATATTCAATCTATGGAGATACAAACAACACAATAAGAGCAAATCATCACATTTAAGAAGCTGAAATCAGTCGATATTTGGCACATCAGCTTGATGATTGACTTACAGCTCATTTTCTGTCAATCAACTAAGCGATTTTAGACAACTCCAGCAAGAGAAATAACTACATAGAAAGAACCACAGAAAGAAATGATATACTAGCAACAGTATAGAATGAAATCTGAGATGATCAAAGTTAAATCTTCCTCTCTGTGAGCACAGATGAGAAACTCACCGCACAGTTGCGTCTGAACACAGCTGTCATGGTGGTGAGTGCCTGACGAAGGCTGCATACTCTCTCCGCTCTATAAGATCTTTGCTCAGACCGAGATTTTCTCCTGTGGATGTTTGTATTCCTGTGATAACAACCTGAGGATCCTCCCAAACTAAACACAAAACAACAAAAATAAAAGAAACTAAAAAACAAATCTTCCCGCTGCAGATAAACTCCAAACTACATGTCCTCCTGCGGATGCTCCGACACCGTGTGTGTCCTCACCGGCTGACACACACACTCTGAGGCCCCAATGAGCTTTGTCTGCAACTTTTTCTCACACACATTCCCACACTGTCCAGACTCACACACACATATTGAGGAAACAGCTGACACCCCCCCCCCCACCACCACCACCACCCAATAGCTGTGAACAAAAGGGGTCAACGTGAGGGAGGAGGGGAGGGAGAGACAGAGACAGAAAGAGAGGGGAGAAATAAAGAGGGGGAGTGGTGGGAGCGTCTGGGAGACACAGATGGGTCAGAGGGACGGACAGAATAATGATGAGAGAGAGAGAGACAGGGGTCGGACGGGGGGACCCTCTCTACACATTAGAAATTTAAATAAATTTGGAAAACTAATTTGTTGTAAACTCATTATTTATTACAAAGAGTCTTGTTGATCCTGAGGCTTCACACCAACACTGCTGTGTACACTGTGTTCAGCATTCATCAGGCCCCAACAGTACGCCAAAATATAAAAACTATCATTTGTAGCAGCTCTGAAGTCGTGTATGTTTTGTGGTTTTATGTACAAAACAGGTCAAATTTTAAAAGAAACACGGTTCATGATTATGAAAGAGATACTCCACTGAAAAGCTGTCCTATGAGGGCTATAATAATCAACTCCTCTGTATTGAAAGCGCAGACACATTGCCAATAAACTGACATGAAAGTGGTGTGTTTTGTTGTGCTGTGGAGAAACTATGAGAGTTGGGAAACGGTGGGTTTTTCATGGTCTACAGACTTTAGACTTTGACTGGAGTATTTCTTTAGTGTGCACTCCATGAGCAGGGACCATTTTTCCTGTTTTTATAGGGAAGTAGTAGGTGGGTGACAAGCAAGCGACAAAAAACGCAGTTCCTTGAATGGCCACTTGAGGCTAGCTCTAAAAGTCAAACCCCATTGAGCCCCGTGTTAAAATGCCCAACTTTACAGCAGAAATAAAAATGTTTGCAGCATGGTACAAAAAATGGTTTTGGTCTCTATAGCTAAATTCAACATTCTGTATGGGGGTGTCAATTGTAATATAACTCACATGTTTAGATTTTATTTACTTATTACAGTTGTGCACAATTAAGGACGTTGCCGCTACCACAGCAACAATATTAGCTCCTTTTCCACCAACATTTCCAGGAACTTTTATTTCCAGGAATTTATTTACCTGGGTAAAAGAATTCCTGGTAATCTGTGTGGTTTGTTTCCACCGTACCTCAAAGATCAGGAAAGTGTATTGAAATCAGGCTGATGACATGTGGGGGAGTGGTAAAAGACGTAAAAACGAATTTGTTTTGGCACGTGCCCTATATTTAGCTCTGCCAGCTTGTTGGCTATTCTTCCATAGACTCGGTCGTTTTGACTCTCCGACTCAAAGTCAAATACGCTCAAAGAGCCTGGACCTCGTTGTCCGTCCACCTTTCTTAGCTTCTCTTCTTTTGCTCCATTTTCCAAACGATCAAAACACAAACTAAGTGAAGCTTATAGAAATTAAATGAAGTTTGCAGCCACACTGGCACGGAAGTGCAGAATGCTGCAAGTGTGTGTTCCACCAATCAACAAATTCTTCAGCAAACAGCCCCGCCCCTCAAGAATTCCAGGGAATCTGAAAAGTCCTACCTTCCTATTAGGCACTTTTTTCAGGGAAAATTTGGGGTTGAGGGAAAGTTTTTTCCCAGGTAATTTCTGTGGAAACGCGTCAAGGTTTTTCAAATCCTGGGTAAATGATAAAAGATAAACCAAGATACTATTGGTTTGGTAACATGTCCATAACGTATCCATTGTTTTGTGGATGGCTGGTGTTTGAAGTCTCAAGTTCGGCAGTTTGGCCATCGCCATCTTGGTATTTTGAGGCCTCAAGTGACCATATTTGGATGAAAGGTTGGAGCTGTGGAGAAGCGAGGGGTGGATCTGACTCACAGACTTTGGACCTTAATAAAAAATGTAAACTTGTGACTGATATGAAAATTCACTCCCCGTACAGCTGTCATGACCAGGAAAATTAGCTAAAGAGACTAAAACTGTTTTTGTACCAGGCTATAAACATGTTTATTTCTGCTGTAAAGTTGAGTAATTTAACATGTGTGGATTTACTCTGTCTTGGAGCCAGCCTCATGTGGCCATTAGATGAACTGCACTTCCGTACTGGCACCATTTTTCAGCCATGGAGGCAGCCACTTTGGCACAGTCCCAGATTCACAGTATGGGTGTATGTTTCGCTGTAGCTGTCACTATTTCAGCGTGTTTCCTGTTGACTGTAATGCTTTAGTCCCCTAAAAAAGTCTTGTTTAGTGTATCGTTTAACCAAAAGAACCTCTAATGACTCAAACGTACAGTTTTTCCAGTAAGTACATATGGTTTTAAGCCTGTTTTTCGCTTCAGTATTTCTGAGGTTGTTGCTTCACAGATATATTTTAGTGCAATGTAGGAATAAATAAAAGTCTAAATATAAGGTATATTTTTTAGTGTCAACTCAATAATGAGGCGTTGGACAGAAATAGTGGATTCATTTTCAGAAGGACAAGTCTGGAGCTGAGTCTGTTCCCAGCTGTAAAACATGAGGGTTAATGTGTGAACTGCTGCTTAGCCAGCAAGACACCAACTACACACACACACACACACACACACACACACACACACACACACACACACATACTGAGTATGACTATGCTGTGGTTACTGAGTTCAAAACCAACATCAGACAGTCACATGGTCCAACTTCCACTTTTACACTTACACTTTTAATTTTTGAAATATTGCAGTTACTTCCAGGAACAGGTATTTTAATCATTGAAAGAAAGAAAATTCTACCACAGTCGTCATCATTATATTTACTACTGTGGGCAAACAAAGTAAAGGATGAAGTGAAGGAAAGAAAAAAGGAATAACACAAACACACATGAAGGAACATAAACTAAAATAATGAAATGTAAACAGATCACATTCCTCTGCTTGTTCAATAGAAGTGTTATTGTAAAAGGCAAAAAGGAACAGACACTTGAACACACTGTGATGCCAGCCTCACCATCTGTGTGAAGCCACCCAGACCTCCACACTACTGTGTGTGTGTGTGTGTGTGTGTGTGTGTGTGTGTGTGTGTGTGTGTGTGTGTGTGTGTGTGTATGTGTGTGGCACTCTGCCTGCTGACAGCTTGTCTGTCTCTCTGTTCTGTCAGCTGGTGCTGAACTTCGTCTTTCAGCCAAAAACACTCCCACAACTCTTTTCTCAGTTCTTTTCTTTCTCACCAATGCAACAGTCATCATTACTTTATAAAATGACATAATGATCCCAAACTTTTTGTTACAAACACATTGATCAACCAATAATAATACTTTGGATTCTACTAACAAAAGTTGCTAAGCTGAATTTTACTTTTCTTCATACTTAAATTTGATTCATTTTTCTCTGATAAAAAAATGAAAATGTACGTTAAACTTTGCTGAAATTGCCAAAAATAAGACTCTCCTGCGACGTTAACAATGAGACACAGAAAAGCTTCTTCATATTTTGTGTTTGTTTGATGATAATCACCAGATTTTTTCTCCTGACAACCATCCGTCCATCTTGTACCTTACATGTTGCTGTGCTTTCTAAAATTTTGTAAACCTGAAAAATGACAGCCTTTTTTCTTTATTGTTTCCAGGTTAATTAGATTCGTAAACATTTCTCTCAGGTCTGACAGTGACTGCAATAATCAAAGTTATTCATAGGATGTCAGTTTTAGTTAATTTTACTTTCGAAAGGCAGGCACTCATTAACTGGTCACTAAATGGTTAATTTAAAAGAGGCCTTTCCTTTTACTCTGGTGCTCCTTTGACTTAATGGGCTTTAGTGCTGCATATTAAAGCACTATCCAATTAGAGGTGGTGAAATTTTAATAATGTGCCTTTTATTGTATTTCCTGTTTGCTTTGCTGACACACTCTGGTCTCCACTGGGTCCTCTTTACCACTCTGCACTACACATTTGGGAGGGAGCTAACATTAGTAAGCTAGCGGCGCAGTTCACTGGGCAATTTCTTCTGGTGATGCTTCTTGTTTACCATGTTAGCACCACTAGCTGTGCTTACAGTGCTTACGGTGGTAAGGGAGTCAACAATGCTTAAGGGGTTTTCAGGACTCAAAACTGAGCTGCTTACTCACCAGGGCGACCTGAGGGGAGGCCAGAGGGTTGGCTCGATGTTTCCAAAGCAACGCTGTTGGGTTGGGACAGTGCTGCTGGCAGTAATGTCCAAATATGTGGCGCCGCTAACACTACTGTAGCTAGCTCACACCAGACCCAGTAGGTGCGTGATGCAGTTGACTGAAGAGTAGCAAAATTAACCTTTAGACTGACACGCATAACAGGTCAGATATATTCTCTGTGGTTAACCCATTAATGGTTAACTACAGGGATGCATCAGTATCAGTTGCAGTAGCTGCCAAATGAGTTGTTGTATATCTGCATATTGAATATCAGCAAAAAATCCAATATTGTGCGTCCCTAGTTATTAATTAATTTGTGTTAAACAATGTCCTTTACACTTTCCACATTCCCCCCTGAAATAATGTATCTGTGAGTTACAGCTCCTCCTTTTATTATATCTTCCAGTTTAAATGTCATGTATATATTTTTACACTTTGATTTAATTATTATTTTAATAGTAATTGGATCATTAATCAGAGTGTGGCCGCTTTGTAGTGGTATAGAGGAGCTTTTTCCATTCAACTTCTCTGATTTGATGAGTCATAATTCATAGGAAAACACACTGTGTGTGTGTCTGCCAGCCTGCAGTAAAACTTGACAGCTCCCAAATGGAGAGGTCACGGTGTCAGTCAGCAGACCTCCTCTCTCTGTTTTTTCTCTATTGCCTCTGTTTCATTTCCTGCCTTCCCTCCTCCCTCCCTTACCTCACTCCTTCCATTCTGCATACTAACAGGGAAATAATCTTCTTATGTTGTGTTTCCATCCAGATGTTCTGCACATTGGAGGTGAATTTCCAAACGAGGGTGCAACGAGATTACATAACAATATTGATACACCATTTCTTTTCCACCTTCGCAGAGCAGAGAAACATTTTTGTGCAACATCCAGGCTCATTTTCAACCCAAAAACTCCACATAAAAAATGCCTTTACTTTCTTGCCTCTTTTTCTTCTCCTGCTCCTTATTCTTCATTCCTACTTCTGTTCCTTTCCATTTTTGGGCTCTTTTTTGGCATGACAAAATAGTGTTTAATGTGTTGTGCAGATGCAACGGTGAAAAACATCCTTAAGGCCAAAATATGCATCAGTGAAAATACATAATAACACTGTTCCTTTAACACTAAGCCAAACTGAACTCAGGGCGCACCGAGTCTGTGAAGCCGGTTATACATGCCAAATATAAATGAAATACTGAATGCATGGTTTAATTTTACAAACTGAATTTTCTGACTGTTTTCAGAAATACTGAGGTTAAAAGGTATTAATCGGAAAAGTTAATTGCTTCTCTACATGATGGTTTTAAACAGCTGTCTCTACTCTGCCAGGATCTGATATTGATATTTCATATTTACTTTGAACACGTAAAAAAACACATTAAGTTCTGTTCGACAAAGAAGTCAGATTGTTGGTCCATTTATTTTTGTTTATCACTGATTTTTTTGGCATAAAACTGTAAGAAGTGTAAAAGGAAGCAAGAAATGCACGACCTGTGTAGTAGCTCCGACCCTTACAGCACCCATGTCCTTCAAAGTGATGTTGGCTTGATATGTGTCCTGATGTACATGTCTCGTGGTGTTTCTAATGATGCGTAATCAAGCCAGAGATCATTTTCCGCTTTGTTTCAGACTTCGGCAGAACAACAACTTGTTGGTTTTCTCGTGTAAGCGTCTAATGGAGTCACAGAGTTGCAGAAGAAGAATGATTCAGGTCTTACTTCCTGTTAACTGAGAAATTTACTCACATTACATGCCGCTGTAGGTTTGGTCACTGAGCGCGCTGACTCACTAGCTCCTAACCTCTCTTGTTTTTATGTACTGACTTACTGAGAATTTAGTGACCAGTGAAGTTAAAGGAGCGCTCACACACACTTTACAGCTCAGCTCGGGCCTGCAGAGTACAATATATATGAAGCCTGAGTTACAAACTGGAGGTATTAAGTTTGAAAGATGTGGACATTTACCAGGATTGAAAGAAAACACTAAAAGGGTGCATTGTGGGAAATATAGGCTCTTTTTTGGAGTTCGACAGGAGCTAAAAGTCAGGATATCTCCGCCTCTGCTGCATCAATTTTGACCGTTCTTTTTTAAACCTGTCTTTTGTGAGTCCCCTGACTTTACAAAAGTATGATACTAAATTACTTGAGTACCCCTTTAATATACATGCTTCTGTGCTCTGAGCATTACTAACCTCATCTGACAGGAGATACACTTCTTGCCTTGTGCAACTTGGAAGAAAACAACAATATAACCCTTTAAACATTTTCACTTCTCGGTTGTGTGGCATGAGAGAGAGCCTGCTGATCTATTCCCTCCCTCTGTGGTGTTGTCTAGACAGGAGGAGGCTGTAAGCCTCGCAGGCAGGCAGACACTCCATGGTTAATCTAAAGCAATTAGCTCATTTGTCATCCGCTGCCTGCTCTCCGTCTATGCGCCTCCTCCTGCATTCAGCTAAAGGTCACAGGCGGTCATTGCCGAGTCAGATGGCTCAGAGAGAGCAGACAGACAGAGAGAGGGGGGTCAGGAGAATGGAGGGAAGGGTGGAAAATAGGATGATATGAGGGTAGGAGAGAGGAAGGAATAGAAAAAGACAGGGTGGAAGAAAATATTGTTGGAAGGAAGGAGGCAAGAAAAGGAAGGATAAAAGTAAGGGAGGATGCATGTAGAGGAAGGAGGTGAATCAGGGTTGGAGGTGCTGAGAGGTGAGTCTATGTAATGACTACCTGCTGCACACATTCATAGTTTTTGCATTAATTTGAATGGCTGCAAACAGACTGCAAACCTGAACAACAACATACTGTTTGTCAAGGCAGCCACAGACATTACACAAGCACCAACAGTCCAGTATGAAAACTAAAGGAAGAAGAAGACATATGACAAGTTAATCATACAGCAGTTTATAATAATGCAGTGCGGAGAGAAAACAGACAAGCGAATATTCAGATGCAGCCCTGCGCTGGATCGTTAATAAGAGACAGCCGTCAGATGCTTTGTCACTGTTAGCAAAGACTCCACTCTGCAGTGCAGTCCACACGCTTTACTGAGAACCTGAGATTATACAGAGTTACATAAGTTTTTGTTTCATGTCTCCACTTTGGTCTGTCTGTTGCACCAGCCCGAGAGAGCTGACTCACCGAGAACTCAACTGGAGCAACCTCTAGTTACCAGAGCTATAATCAAGAGCTATAAAAGCACAGATCCTATTGTACGGAGTCGCTGCACAGCCGCAGTAATTGCAGTTAAATCACACAAAACGCTGGATTGAGTTCTCGCCAGGGGTCTGTCTGACAAGACGATCCGTGCCCTGACGTCTTTGGTTTGTATGATTTACTTGAAAAACTCTGAACTCTCCAAAACACTTCAATGTGTTCTGCAGAAAAGCTCCAACCTGCCGCCAACTGCATCACTTTGCAGAGAGTGTTATAAATAGACCTCACATGTTGATAATTAACATAAGGAAGATTAAGTAGAGGCTCTTTCCTGCCACAAATATCCATATATGTCCCTGTAATCTATTTCTTTTAGGGAGGAGCTGCAGCCCTCTCAGTGCCCCTGCTTCTTGCAAACACATGAGAAAAGGAGAAAGAAAAGAAACAGTTCTCAAAGAGTAGATGGTAAATAGTAGGAAGAAAGGGAAGTGAGTGATAGAGGAAGGCTGGAAGAAAAAAGAAAGTTAAAGTGGAGAGAAAAGAGAGAGAAGTAAAAAATTAATGGCTGAGAAAAGGAAGGAGAAAAGGGCAGGAAGAGAGAGAGAAGCTTGCTAATTCCTCCCCCCCGCTCCCTTCTCAGTCCTGGGATGACTCGACAGTCTGGGTAGTCAGAAATAGCACAGACAGCTGTGTGTGTGTGTGTGTCTGTCTGTCTGTCTGTGTGAGTGTGTGCGAGAGAGAGAGAGAGTAATAGGTCATAGGTGCACACAATTTGCTTGCTTGCCAATTTCCATGAGAAAGGCTATAGGGGTGAATTCGGGGAGGGGGGGGCAAGCACAAACACACGCGCACACACACACACATGCACTCTCACACACACACTCCACTGACTTTGGAAGCCACGGTCACGGTGCAGCCAACAAGTGTGGGAACTTTGGTCCACAAAACTCCCACTACTGGTTTCAACAGTGGGAAAAGAGAGAGGGAGGTGTGTGTTTGTGTGAGAGTGTGTGTTGGGTTGTGTGTGGTTGTGTGTGTTTGAAGGGGGGGGGGGGGGGGGATTATCATCCCTTCCTCATGTTTCTGTCTTTCTCCTGTCTGATTCTCATCTTTCTATCTTCACTCTGAAAGAGGAAACGTCATTTTCAACACGTCTGGTTTGGGACAACTCACTCGAGCTGGAGAATTAACCAAAGTCCTGTCACAGTAAATGTTATTCCACATTGTCATATTGAAATACAGTAAATTCTAATGTCTGGAAAATGATCTGATAAACTCTTCATGGGTAAAACCACCAGATGGAAATACCTTTTGTCTAATTCAGTGAATAAAAATGTGACAAATGAAAGTACCTCATCACAGTGATTTAAAAATCATATGGAAATCCCACATTGCCATAAAGCAGTCCTGATTGTTGACGGCAAAATCTCAGATCTCATGGTATTTATAAAAGTAACAGGAACAGAGTACTGCATGAATATAAAGTAGAGTAAGACAGGTTAGAATAAAGAGAGGAGATCAGAGTAGAAGAGAAGAGAAAGGAGCATTAGTCTAGATTTAGCATGCTAATCCAGGGAACTCCCATATTACACAGTGAGTCCCATCTGGAGCACTAGCTATGCTAATGCTAACAGTGAGTGGGCCACAGACTCTGATATAACATTAATATATCAAATGCTTTTTAAGTACGTTCAATCTTCAGTGTGACCTTTAACATGGGCCACAGAATGCATTTCTGTGAGCTTTGTTCATGTCAGCATTTTGTGAAGCTAATTAGCTTCAGATTTCCTTCATTGAAAAATTCAACTTCCTGAGCAAAGGTGCGTCTGTAGTTCATGTTATGAGTCCACACACTACCCACCCTGCTCACATCCACATCAAAGAGGTGAATCAACAGACAGGCCGACATTAACATCCCCAAAACTGCCTTTTGTACAGTCCATCAAACACCAGCGCCTTCATTGAGCGGGGAGAATGAGCCGCTGAATGAAATAAAGTGGCCGATACATCACAGAAGGTCACCACTACTCAGTAGAGCTGAGTAGTATGAAAATGAGCATCGTGTAACAGTGAAGGTCGCAGTTTTGATCTTGTCATTCCGCCTCCAATTCTGTGATTCATTGTTAGTATGAGCAACACATCAGGCCGGCAACAGCAACATGGACCAACAGCTGATTAGAGACAACTGGAGCTTTCTGCAACTTAAAGAAAAGTTGGAGACATCACTGGGGCGAATAGTGACATCTAAAGTCATTTTTAATTTAGTTTGAGGAACACTACTTTATTAGCACTTCCTACCTTACTGTGCAAACTCATCAGAGTGATGTAATGTCACGAGAAAGAACTCAAAGAATTAAAATTTACATTATTTGTAGTTTTATTTTACAGGACTTTGGAGAACTGGGACAAATTATGTCCTAACAAAAAACCTTAAAATTATAACTCATCAACAAATGAATGCCACTTCTGGGTGAAACATTATTTTAAAGGATTTGTATGTATGAAATAAATGTGTTTTATAAAATATTTTGATCTGTTTTCATTTTTTTTACTTCTAAAATTGCCCTAAGACAGAACTCCCCCCTGTCCCGGACAAGAATTTACAACTTCAAGCAATTTAAAAAATGCATTTAAAGCCTTCAAAATATAAAAAACATATAAAACAGTCCATACTGATACTATTGGTGTAAAAATGTAAAATGTTTTAAAATAAATTTCTTATTTTTTGTCAACTCCATCAAATTTCTACATAAACACAACTTAATTAGGCATAAAAGAGGTTAGCTCCAGTCTCACTTCCTGGTTTCTAAAAAGGCGGCAATACTGCTCAAGTTGTGGTACACTTTGTTTTGTTTTTTTTGATAAATTAATTTGATGAAATTCACGTCTGACTCAACCATAACAGGTCAAATCTGTAGCCCTTCTAAATTAAAACTAAATAGGACTTATGGTTCAAATGAGTATTTTGATTAGCATAAAGAGAACTCTCAGCAACCTTTCAAAATAAAATGGTTACTCACTATGACTGCTGTGAAATTAATAAATATATAACTTTCTGTCAGCTCTGTCAGATCTTACCTCTGACATTACATATACTATTAAAAAGAAAAATCACTGGAGGTTGGCTCATTACAAGGGTTAATAGTTAATACTTTTATGTTTTGAAATACATTTCAGCCTAACTGAAGAGTAAAGATTTTGTCCAAATTCCGAAGAATGAGTGATTTCTTTCTTAATGTATTTACTGAGGGGGACTGTGGTTTGTTTGAGGCTAAACTACAAAATATCTCCACACTGTCTGCGTCAGCTGGTATGCTCAGTAATGACCTATGATTTTCCATTCCAGCACCAGGGACATAAAAATAATGACAGAACTTGTGCCCCAGTGGCTGCTGCGAGTATCCATCAAATACTCAGTCTCTCTTTATATATGCTGTAACTTTCTCATCATTTGTTTCAGCTGACATTTTTGTAATTAGGTCACAATTTAATGACCTAAAATGTACCTCAAGAGAGGATTTAACATTAAATGCTTAATGCAGATCACTGTGTGACTGACACGGGACATACAAAGAGACTTTAAAACAGTTTTAATGCTTGTGTTATTTCTGTTTTTTAATGTAACCACAAGCAGCAGTCTGGCTGTGCTTTAGAAATAAATACAACAAATAAAAATCAACCAGAGGTCTGGCTGCTCTGACATCAGAGACATCAGTAACATGGAGACGAAACAGACAAACGCAAACGGCACACCTAGTGCTGTAATGGACACACACGGTCATTACTGTTAACAATGGAAAAAGTGAGAGTATGTAAAGTCCAACAGGAATCACTCACAGTCACTGTGACGCACACACACACACACACACAAACACACGCACACTGCTCCTCTGTGTACTAGCTGACCTGCGGAGCATTCTGTCTGAAACATATGAAAATCAAACCTCATTATCAGCTGCTTGTCTGGCTCTCTCTCTCTATGTGTGTGTGTGTGTGTGTGTGTGTGTGATGCTCATTAGAATTCAAGCCAGAAGGAGCTAGACAACCCCTGTCGTCTCGCACCCCCGCACACGCACACGCACACACACACACACACACACACACACACACACACACACACACACAGTCCTACGTACACAAACGCACACACGCACACAGACCTTCGTACACAAACACACGCACTGTTCATTTAAATGTGAAAGAGAGAAGGAAGTCAGACAGAGTCGCAGAGGGCAGGTCACATGCAGAGGGCTGTGTGTGTGTGTGTGTGTGTGTGTGTGTGTGTGTGTGTGTGATGGCTGTGATCCAATGTGATACTAGACATAATAGTAATCATTAACAGTCTGCAGTGCAGGGTGTTTATGTACACACAGCCACACATTCACAGAGCATCAGGTTAGTAATGGAGGTTACTGGTTAAATCCCTGCTGGCTGCAGTGAGTGCCCTCAAGCCAAGGCGTCTAAATCTAATAATCCGCTGACTGTTTCCTCAATTATGGATTAAAAATTTGGTCAATAAAACATCAGAAGACACGAGTCACGATTTTAAATTGACCGATCCTGAGTCCCATGATCCTTAGTTACTGTTGCTAAATCGGACAAGCTTGACAAAAAGAAACATGGCGATGCTGGTTTTGGTTGTTAAAGTTGGTACTTCTTTTGTTTATCTCTTATTTACTCAGTCTCTCTCCTAAACTCGCTGCCAAGTAATTTGGAACGATACTTGAGCGCTGCTTGGTATTTTGTTGGGGCATGTCATTGCTCGCTAAAGTAAGGGGGCTAAAGAGCTAAAATTAGCATTAGCTGAACTGCGTGTGTGAGTCTGGCTTACCACAGAGCGTTGATGAGAAAAATCTGACACACTGGACACCATAGAAGGTAAATCTGGGGTTGATGATGTCACATACAACATAACCTTCAATATCTCTGCAATGTTGCATGCAAGAGACTTCCTATCTTTAGCCCAGCAGCAAATGTTAGCCATCCTGCCGCTCCTACAAGGGCTCCGGTGTGATCATACCCTTTCAGGTGCTTTATAATCCAGCCTTGAACTGCAGTGTCTTTTTGGACACTTGGAAGATAAATCCATAATCGAAAGTGTTTCAGCTCTCCATTCATGTCAGGTGCTGACTACAGCCATGTTTACACAAAAACGATTCGCTGAAAACGGAATCGGTTCTCATTTTCGTTTTCAGACAACAACGTTTTGATGACAATCGCCGTGCACACAGATCTGCAAATTAGGGCAGCAACTAACGATTATTTTCATTGTCGACTAATCTGTCGATTATTTCTTCAGTTAGTCGACTAATCATTTTATCAAAAAATGTGTTAAAATGTTGAAGAATGTCGGTCTGTCTCTCCCAAACCAAAAAATTATGTCATCTAATGTCTTGTTTCATACTCACACCAAAGGGTTTAGTTCACCATCATGGGAGAGTGTGTAAAGCTGCCAATATCTGAACGTAAGAAGCTGCAGTAAGAGTATTTTGGGTACTTTTACAGTACTTTTCTAATAAAAATGACTCAAACAGATAAGTTGACTACTAAAATAGTCACTGATTATTTTTATAGTCGATTAGTCATCGATCAGTCGACTAATCATTGCAGCCCTACCGCAAATACAACCAAAGACGCTGTAGAATATATGCCAGGCCAGTAGTTGGCGATGTGTAATGAAACAACATGCGCCTGTGCACATGCGTTTCCTTCTACAGAGCGGTGACGTGTAAACACACAAAATGGCAACCGCAAGAACATTTGTCTTGACGGATGACCATGTGGAGTTACTACAGTAAATCTACACTTTGCTGGAGAGGCGTTGATAAATTCAACAGGGTGAGCAGCACAAACAGAGCTCGGTAGTCCGCCATTGTTGCTGTGATGGTCAACTTTCTCGCACATGCCTAGTGACTGGAACTGTACTGCACATGTGCGAAAAGTCCGTTTTCAGAGGAACTGCATATTGCAAGTTTACGTGACAATGGAGACGGTAATGTTTCCAAAAAATTGCACTCTGGAACCTGTTTTCGAACCATTGCATTTTTAGGCAAACCCAAAACACCGCTGTCATGTACGATCAGCCAAAACACAACTAAAGTTGACTGTTTTCGGTTTTCTGTAATTCAATAAAATTGGCCTCTAGCATCTGACCCCTTCTCAGATAAACAATTTAGAAAAATCGACAGAAGCTGCAGGAACAAGCAAATTTTATCCGTACATCCACACTGACGGCTACATTCTGTGTCATAAATCAATTTCTGAGAACTCTGCTGTCTCAAAACCATCCTCCCAAAACTCAGCTGTAGCTGAGGTTCACAAGTCAGAATTATGGACATAATCGATACATACGCATTTATTTTCTGATAGTTGGACACATTCGCCTTTTGTCTTCTTCTTTAGAACATTACAGGTGTCTCAGTTACAATCACTGAGAGGGCAGGAACTGAGTCAAAAAATATATTCAAGGACAAACCTGTTGTGCTGAAGCTGCAGGTGTGTGTGAGTGTGTGTGTTAGATAAAGTGTGAGATCAAGCCTGCAGAGGAAGGGGATGTGGGGAAGTGTGTGTGTTTATGTGTGTGTGTGAGCCCGACATGCTGTTCCTGTCCAAACAGTGTTTTTCTGCCAAACCAAAACCAGCTCAGCCGGTCCTTACACACACACACACACACACACACACACACACACACACACACACACACACCACCTGGCTAGACAAAACAATGTCTGAATGCTCTGAATGTCTGACTGCGTGTGTGTGTGTGTGTGTGTGTGTGTTTTGGAAAATCAATTCCACATTAATAAACAATGGTAATGAACTGAAAGCACATCTAGCTGTGGCTACAGTTTGTGTGAATGTGTGGAAAACAGGCCAACATTATGAATAATGTTAATGTGTTACATGGACATCTACAGCATGTGTGTTCAAACGGTTTGTGTGTTTGTGTGTGTGTGTGAGCACGCGCCATGATTCAACAGGCTGTTTTCAGTGAACTAGCATCTATGCAGCTTTACTGAAAACTCCACTAATCAATACTTTACATTAACAATAAATCAAAAGACGTGATATGATGTGAGAGGTGTCAGTCGTAGTGATGAACCCACAGAAGATTAAGACCAGCCCTGCAGCTCCACAGAGACTTTTAAGTTTGTTTCAGTTTATAGTTTTGGAAATTCTTTCCAGACATAATGCTCTAAACTACACCCTGTCGCCAAGACTTTGCTCAAGACTTGGTGGAGACCAAATGAAAGCAAAAACAAGAGTGACTACAGGTCTTAAATGCATCAGATGGTTGTTGAGTTCTGACATAGTGACATATCGTTATCAAGGAACTATTAAGATGTTTGTCATCCTAAGTTCGTTTAAGGTTTATTTTAGTTAATTCAAAAAAAAATTCTGGTGAAATTTGGTACAGTTCCACCTCTTAATCTCTGACAATCTTTCAAACGAAACAACCTAAGAAAGAAAAATTATGTTTGCTTGAACTGCTCATAAGTCACATTCACACTGGCCAAAAAGGCTGAGGAAGACTCAAGGCTGTACAAAATGAAGCCAAGCCAACGTAGAAGAGCCAAAAACTACAGTCCGTCAAATGGCCATTTGAGGCTAGCTCCAACAGCCAGTCAATCTCCATACCCAATGTTAAAATATCAAGTTTATACCCTGGTATATAAACCAGTTTTGGGCTCTATAGCTAAGTTTTTCTGTTCATGACAACTGTGCGGGAGTGAATTTTTACATAACTCACCCATTTAAATATTACTAAGGTTTAAAGTTTCGTTTTGGTTTCATTTTGGTTGTACTGAAAGACCCTCTACGGAGTCAGATGTTGAGTTTTTCCTTTAAGTACATTTTTGTTTCAATAGTTTTAAGCCTGTTTTTCACAAGTGAAAATTAGCATTAGCATTATCACGGTTTAACTATAGCTGTAAATGCACTATGCCAACCAAGCTAGCAGCTCCCGTTAGGGTTAGCTCCACCCTCTTGTCCAAATAACTTCTTGCTCCAATAATCCAAGATGGCAACAGTTAAAATGGCAAACATCCATTAATTTTAACAGTATACAGGACCACTGTAACACACAATAGTAATATCAAAGGCTAAGATAGTTTCCTCAGCACACAGCATTATATCAATACCGAAATCATTTACAATTTAATTTGTTCATATGCTTGACCCTCCGTCTGTCCACCACCACGGTGCTGCCCTCAGAAACTACAAACCAAGGACACATAGTAATGCTTTAATGCTTCCTCTCCTCCACCGTCAGCTGCCTTTGAAAAGGACTGAGAAGCTTCACCTGCCTCACCGCAGCGGCTCAGCGGCCAACAGTAGAAACAGTAGAAACACCTGGCTTTGAAAAGATCTTTTCTTCCTCAAAGACTCGGCTCAAATCATCCCGGATCCTCCACATGAATCAGCTTGCCCTCTCTTTTGTGTCTGTGCATGTGTGTGTGTGTGTGTGTGTGTGTGTGTGTGTGTGTGAGTGAGTGAGAGAGAGAGAGAGCGAAGTAACCACTACTTTAGACAAAACAAATCTCTGCAGACACCCAAACAAGATCACGGTGACAAAGCTGTTCAAATGAAGCGAGGAAAGTTTAAAAAAAAGGGGGAGTGTGTGAGGGAGGTGCAGTGAAGCAAAATATTTAACTGTCTGGGTATTTCAATGTTTTTCGGCAGCTCGTGGACCAGAAACAGAATTTCTGCTGGCTGGAAAACATCTCAAGTTGACATTTATCACATGTGACGTCTGGGAAAGAACCCAACACACACCTGGAATTTCTCATTCAGTCTCTGTATATGAGATTCCCATGCACTCAAGTTCGCAGCTGACAGTGACTTACGTTGATAACGTTTCTCTACAGCATCAGTGTCAGAAATGTTTACCATGAGGGGATCTGGAGTTGAGTAATGAAGGCTTAATGGATGGACGGATGGCAAACAAGCTGGGAATCTGGCTCTGTGCCTCCGGAGCACAAAACGATATGGGCCTCATATATATGTGTGTATGTGTGTGTGTGTGTGTGTTTGTGTGCCAGCTGGCAAGGCCTGCCCTCTCTTCACCGAGCGAGGTGTGGGGGGCTGTCGGACACAATGCGACCAGCGATTGTGTTGCTGATGTTGCCAAGAATCTGTCAACTAAGGTGTGACGGGAGATTTTTCGTTGGCTCGCAGTTAACTTCCTGCAACAAGACTATCCTACGTGTTCAAAGTTTCCCAATTAGTTATTTTCCTCCACATCTTCCTCTTTTATAGACGCTCTAAAAAGAAAAGTATTTCACTCTTAGAGGCCTTGTGCTTGAACTGGACCAACACACTGTGCTCAGAGCAACATCAGAGCGAGATGGAGTCTGACGTGATAACGGCGTTACGCTCTCAAGGCCCAAAACAGAAACAGATGCTCAAAGCTCATTTCTCTTTCAGCCAAGTCCAATACTCATTCCTATTTTAGTTTGTTTTTGGCCTCCGACAAGATTTAATCAAGGAGCCCATATCACCACAAACGTTGTGCAGACACATTCACGACATTCCTTGAAATTACAGACCTACAGATGGAAAGTACACTTGCCCTTACTCTACATACCACTGTGAGCGTGATGCATTTCTCATGACTAATTGATTGTTTAGTCTACAAAATGTCACTGAATGGTAAAAACTGTTGTTCAATATGTCTGCATCCCGTTGTTTTATGAGTGCCAGCATTTTTCTTTTTTCAATAATTCCCAATGAGGAGAGAGCATATGTGGCCGCATGTGGCCTGTGTCCTTTTTTCAGAGCACTCCAACCTTTTTACGTGCTCACTCTGTGCACTTCTAGTGTAAAATCCATCCCGAGCTGTGTGATATGCCGGTCAGAAACGATCACAGCAGAGACAGAGAAGCTCATTTGTGGGAGTATCAAACGTTGCTGTTGACTGTTGTGCATTGTAAGCTTGTTGTTAGCCTCTGTTAACGTAGCATTACATCAGCTAGTTAACATGAACGTCAAGGTATTGTTGTAAATCCCATATGCGGTGCTTCTTTAAAAAATAGAGTGATAACATGTGATTGTGGTGTGCACTTTTATGTATTTTGAGCGTGAAAACCATGAAATAAAGTTGACGACTGTGTCTGTGTGATTTTCTAGCCTGCTGCTCTGTCTAGACACACTGCGGCCTACCCTGTGTGTGTGTTTGTTTGCGATAGTCAGAGGATTGTTGTCATGGAGGTGGAGCTTGGTTCATGTCGGGCTGGGTGTTTATAGAATACTTTTTTCAATTTTCATTTCATTCAGTTGGATGATAATTTTCAGTAGTATAAACAGAGAGGCGGGGTCAGAGTGTCGTCTGTGTGTGTGTGCGTGTGTGTTTGTGGATGCAAATGTTGTGGCCCCAGCTGTTTCCTATGGGCCAGAGGGCAAAGTGAGGCAGACGCAGTCCTCCCTGCAAGTCTGTGAGTGTGCAACCCAGTGTATGTGTGTGTACATGTGCACGTACAGGGGTCAAGCCCACGGTCATGAACGCCAGTGTCATGTGTTGGGAGGGGGGGGTTTAGAGCGTGTGCGCGTGGTTTGCAGACTCAAGTGTCTATTGTCTAGACTCGGTCTGCAGTCAGAACCAGACCAGCTGACTGAGTGACGTCTCAGCCCGTGATGTTGAGGTGCGTGTATTTAAAGCACAATATGTGTGTCACTGTGTCAGGAACATGTCAGCGTTACTCTCGTGATTCTCGTGATTTATTAAATGTCTATATTGTATCTATAATATCAGTAACCATCTCTAACTTTAGAGAATATTTTATCAACGTAAAGTTCTTTATTCACCAAGGATTAATCAAGCAATTTGGCTTATTTGTTAAAGTAAAAGAAATAAAGTTTATATTCCCTAAACTAAGGTATTTCTAATAGTACCTAGAGCTGTCAGAATGTAAACTCAATGTGCATATTTAGGATATTTGAGCCTGTGCAACTGAGACTTTCTGATAGGCTACAACATCCTTCTAATCAGCGTATTGATGATAGCACAAACAATCAGCTCTCAATCTTTTGGTCACTATATTACATATGTATATTGGCAGCATTGTGAGCTTGACGACTTCAAAGAGACAAATCAGTCAGTAACACCTCATCAAAGACCTCATACACACACCTAAATGTGTCTGCTGCAATCTATAAAACAAGAAAAAATCTGAAGGAATCAATGAAATTCAGTGAGTTGAAATGTCCAGAGTCACAAACTTATGTTTAACTGCTTGCAATAAGAGATAACTGGCTCAACATAATAAAACATGAAAGCAATGAGAAGTAAACTGCAGTGAAATATTACTAAATAATACAAATACACACATGCAGCTCCAAAACCAGCCCCCACTGTTACTACACGAACCTTTCACCCCCCCCCCCCCCCCCCCCCCCCTCATGACCTGACCCTTCACCTTTGCCCTCCCCGACACCCACACTGCCTCACTTCACCCCCTCTCCCCTGCAGATGCACAGCCACGCTGGTTTCATATGCAAAAAATCCCGCACCGACACAACAAGCATTTGCATACATACATCTGAATATCTGAATGTGTAATAGCAATTATAGGCTGCACATATGTGTGCGGACTGAAGCACTCATGAGTGTTTCTTGTTTCTTGGCACATGAGATGTGTTCATCAGGCATATTATGACATTAAAACAGATATGTATTAGTTTAAAGGCTACATTTCTACATTTCATTTCACATTAAAACATTAAAATCAGTTGGATGAAAAGGAACTTTCAGGTAGCTAAAGAGTCGCGAAAAGCAAAATAACTAAAAAGTGAATTCTCTTCTCTTAAACTGAATTCTGCAGCACAAATATCTTCATTCTGTGAGCAATGAACTACTTCAGTATCACAGTTATTTTTTTCAGGCATCCATTCATTCAGCCACTTCAAACAGGCAAAATTGTGCAGCAGCACATTCTGGTCTGGACATTTTATTTAAACATTTAAAGCCAAAAAGCCGCTTTCCCTGCCTTGGACTGGTTAATAGACTCTTTTGACAAACTATAAGCAATTGATTATATCAACCTTTAGGTGCAATGGGACATTTTAGTCTGGCAGACACAGGTATAATTAAGGTTGCTGAAGCTGAAAGTAGGTGATATTTTTGTTTGAGAAATAACTTAAGTCATGAATTTATTACCCAAACAGTTGTAGATGGATTATAAGAGTGGTGCAGGAATGAGTCCTTGAAGTCAATGGGTTTTTTAATGGGTTTTTTGTTAGATGCCTAATGTAAGGTCGGTGGTTAACGTAAGCTGAAGAGACTTTTAGCTTTTGTTCTACTATAAAAAGTAGGGTTGTCACAATACTAAAATTTCAAACTCGAAAATATTCAATACTCGATCCACTTTTCAATACAGCAGCAAAAAACTAAGAGGCATGTCATTTTTTAAATAAAGATCAGAACAGTAACATCAGTGATAACAACAAAAAATAACCAGAAACAAGAACTGTCCATACAAATGTATTTATCTATAGCCCTGTTTATTTTCTGTGCTTCTGGTGAATTGGCACCATATTTTCGTTGCTGATCAAATAGAGTTGGTAGTTTAGGCTCAGGATGCTCCTGTTTCTACCTCACTATGTGATCAGAGAACCAGGAGTTACGGGAGAAACCAAACGTTTTTTCAGCTTCAATCTGTGACTTTACAGTTAACATAACTTTTCAGACACACATAATTGTGTTGTCCTGTTAAACTAACATTGTCTATTAATGTTACAGATGGGCATGACTGATAAAGTTTTCTGCTTAGCTCCCACATTAACGTAAGAAGTTATATTTCAGCTGCTAATGAGGGGAGGGGCTGTACCTGCCGTCTGCAGCGTGCTGTGTTCACTTCACTAAATATTTCCAAAGAGCGTTTTTTTCTTTATCACTTTTGACCAAAACTGGCTGCTCTGATCCTCCTACAGTCGCGCTGGCCATATTACAGCAATATAAATGTGCGCATGCATGCACAGCGACGACAACATGCCGGGTTGCAGCGAGGGCTCTGTGCCTGCCAGACGCTGCCTGCACAGCGCATGTCTGTTGGACCCGTAAGTATCATAAATTTCTGTGTGCCACTGGGCTGATTTTCTGTTATTACGCAAACGCCAGTGGAAAAATCCCATTGGCTTTTTAACCACAGCAACACTAACTTCTGTGTCGGCCTATGAATAAGACCTCCCAGCAGGACTCTATTGTTTAATCGACTTATTGCTTTAGGTCTAATTGAAATGTGTACCAATCATAGTGCAGCCTATTCCCATTTCCCATACAGACAACCTTACATTTACCATCTATTCCACATTAGCAGGTAACTCTGAGCACTTCAGACTGGGCTAATTAACAGAAGCCAAAAAACACTTTAACATACTGCACCAACAACCCAACTCCAACTTCCCCTGGGCCAGACTAATTAATGAAAAACAAGACACGGTTGTTTTGACCTGCATGAACAGACTACAGTTGGAGTATTTAGAAGAACAGACAGCCATACTGGGTTTTTTTTCTGCTTCAGACCAATTAATTAAAAACAAGAGACAACCTTTTCCACATTGTCGCATGACGCTCTACGCATATAGCAGGCAGACAGTCATTGCCTTTATTTATAGAGCAGGCTCTCAGTCCTCAGACAGTCTCTGTATGGATTTATTCACACTGCGAGACAGACATATAGGGCCGGCTCTGACTTCAGACTAATTAACGGGACAATACAAGTCCGACAGACCACAAGGGCCTCAGCTGAACACTGTCTTGTATGCAGATTATACGCAGAGAGCGCACACACACAAACACACACAACCCCCAATGTGACGATGACCTTGACCCCCAGACGTGCTTGCTGCATGCATCTACATATATGCATGATGAGACCCTGATGATGACTTCTTTTTGGTTACTCTGTGTGTGTTATTCGCGTCTAGACCGAGAAACAAAGAACAGCTGAGAGGCTGAATGGAAGGAATGAAGGAAGCAAAGAAGGACGAAAGGATGGAGGATGTGGGCAAGGAAGGAAGGAGGTCAGGAAGCAGCTTTAAAGGAGGAAGTTATAGAGCTGCCAAGATGGAGGGGTAATTTTACTGGAGGTGTTCGTCCACGTTTTGTATTCCCATTTAAAATGTTTCTGTGAATGGTATCTTAGATAGATAGATAGATAGATAGATAGATAGATAGATAGATAGATAGATAGATAGATAGATAGATAGATAGATAGATAGATAGTCATAAAACTCAGTCTGAGCTGTCTAAAGTCACTCTTTGTCTCATCTTAACATTCCAACAAAACCAGACGTTTAACATTATCATAAGTTCTCAGTCTTGGCTCATACAAATACTGAAGGTCAATGACGCTGTGAACACTGTCAACAACCTATAGCCTCGCTCTCTCCGGCACCAAACAAAAAGCAGCAAACTGGCTAGACAGTAAACATGAAGGGGATTTGGGAGAGGCACAAGACTGTGAACAAGTTTCGCTTCTCCTTTACTGTGAAAAAGAAGGAGAAACTGGCGGAGTTGTTGAGTGAACAAGTGTTCAATTCAGCGTGTGTCTAATCCACCAACTAGCACTTATTTTAATGAGAAATCTTAATTTATTTAAACAGTTTGTCTCTCATGTCCATGGTCTCCTCCCACTAAAATAGGGCAGCTAACCAATGGAGGCTGATAGAGAGTTGAGGCAACAATATCCAAAATGTTAAGTTTGTACATAAATCGAGTTTATGTTTATAGATTATATTGATGCCGAATTGATGAAAATACTGTCAACATATGACACTTTTCATCTTGTGTTTCTGGGGTTATCTGATTTAAAGACATGTAAGGAATTGTTAATATGTCACATTTCTTAAAGGAAGTTTGGCATAATATTTTCCAGCGGGAACATTTTGGGCCTGTTCCATTTCTACTCCTTAAATCTTCCACTTGGTATTGAGTGCCCTTGTTTGCAAGATAACCCTTGATGAGGGAAGTGAGAAATACTAGGCTGGAGATCTTTCCCAAAGAAATGGGACACCACTTCATGCAAATCGGCGCGGCTGACGTGCAGGCATATGTCACGCGAAGTAGCGACACTAGATACCGGTATTCATTCAGGTTTAAAAATGCCGGCTCCAGTGTGGGTATTGGGACAGGCCCATAATCTCAAAAGGAATCTAGTTGTAGTCTTGCAAATAGTGACCCTGCAAGATCCCTAGTATTGCCAAATCATAAAGTGTTACTCACATTGTCTTTAGATGTTAGAGGGTGTCGACTTTTGTCTTTCATAAGTATTTCAAAGTCTTTTCAGAGTCTTCTAGTGTCGACATAAGTTGCTGAATTTATTCAGAGTTGACCCAGAATTTGAAAGTGAACTGATTAAAGATGTAGATTGTCTTTTAAGTTTTGTCAGTATGTCATTTTTAGTTTCCACCTGCCGTACGTGGAATTTAAGCTCTGTGGTTAGATGTTTCTTGCTAAAATGCACCCTAGGAGTTGTAGTTGTATTAAGGGGGAGATAAATGGGGACAGAAAGGCAGCAAAGTTTTCACCAGGACCCAAAAAACTGGACAGGGGCACTCCTCCCTGCATCAATAGCTTCTATTGATGTGCTCCACTGAGACTGTGGCTGAACTGGGCAGCTCCCAGTGTCATGTGGTACATGAAACAGGGGAACAAAGAGAAGGCAGCTGAGTCGACTTTCGGTGGATAAATAATTTCTTCCGAGACAAATTACTGTCTGTTTATCGTACACGAGGATTAAAGCGATTCTGGCTCTGGGACGATGCCAGCTGTCAATCATAGAACAAAAACAAAACACAAAAGGCAGAGTTTGATCCACACAGGCTTCTGTGAACACACTTCATATCTGCAGCTCTGCTTTACCGCAAGAAAAGGCAAATGTAGAACAGAATTTTTATATAATTCTAAAAAATCCTCTTTTTACAACATCACACACACACGTAGGCACAAAGTCACACAGACAGGAAATTAATAGACAAGTGCCGAATAACACATGTGCACGCTTACACACACTCACACACACACACACACACGCGGAGCACTGAGACAGCCAGACAGAGAGGTTTACATAATAAGTCTAGGAGGCCAGCCAGAACAGACTCAATCATTTAATTTCCATGATTCACTGAGTGAGAGAGAAAAAGACAGAACGAGAGACAGACAAGAAAGGAAAGAAAACCAATCAATGAGAAGTAAAAGACAGAGACAAGAAACACAAACAGCGCCTAATAACTGTTGGCCATGTTTGAAAAATATGACAGAACTGAACTTCTTTTCACTTTTTGTTTTTTGGAGCGTTCAGTTCCCACATGGATCTGTTGAAACGTCTCTCCCTGAAGCCCAGTGATGGAATGTAACGACACAAGCACTTTCTGAGGTATTTCACATTTTGTGCCACTTCATACTTCTGTTCCACTACATTTAAAAGCGAATACTTTTCTGGCGTACTCCACTTAACTTATTTGGTAACTCCAGTTACTTTGCAGATTCGGGTTATTAAAGCAAAATGTACATCAACTCATCCAGAACTGAGACGAATCATGTCCACCAAAAACAAAACAGTTAATATGATAACTTACCAACATACTAAGTCCGTTTCTGGGGTAAAATATGACATCAAACAATTAAAAAAAACATGTTAAAAGCCTTCAAAATCTAATCTAACAGTACCTACTGATAATACCAGTGTCACAAATGTATTTGTTTTAAAGTATATTTAATATGGACGTGTTGGCCCTTCAAAGACGTGTCCCAGATTTTTGTGAAGTCAAGAAAAATCTAAATCTAAATCTAATCAAGAAAAAATGTAATTACCACAAGGTTGGCCCAGTACAAGGTTTAACAGTCAAGACTTCTTTTAAAATATTTTCGGAGTAAATATCACAAGTGAGCAAGTAAATGATGATTAAAAGATGATGATTAAAAGTTAAAAACTAATTAAAAGTACATAAATCGTCCCCACCTTTACAAGCTACAACATTAAAGTGATGTCAAAATATATGCATCAATAATTATAATATAACTGACATGACTTTGAACGGCCGATTCTGCATAATGTGTACTTTTATTTTCTGAACCAAGATTTGGTGTAGACTCATACAGAGGTAATCATCATTTATGACGCGCTCTCTGCAGTATTTGTCTGCACAGACTGCCTGGATTTTCTTATTTTCTTCTTAGATTCTGTGCTTGTGATGTTGGCATGTACCGCCACAGCGCGTAGGTGAGGCGGAAGCTTTACAAAAAGGTAGCGACCAGGTGCCACACCATAAGCAGCAGGCATCCCAGAGACCCAGTGCCCAAAGAATGCAAATACTGCGAGGCTAAAACATGACTGAATCTGAGGTTGGCTTTTTCTTTTACTTGTGAACGTTTTTATAACAGTCACTGACAATCCTACAAGGTATACCTTTAAGTATATTTTGATGCTAATACTTTTGTACTTAAGCGCGATTTGGAATGCAGGACTTTTACTTTTACCTGAGTATTTTTACATTGAGGTATTGCTACTTTTGCTTTTCCTACTTTTTTGTTTTAAACATTAAATCAATGTTAACAGTAATGAACACCAATGCTGTTCAGTTACAGTGTGTGCCTGAACTGATGTGTCTTCTCAACTCTTTGTCTTTCTTTCCATTGTTGTGTCTCCTGGCTCACTCACACTGCTGCAGCTAAGCCACAGTGACGGCACATTTAAATGATGTAAAAGTTGCTTCTGGTACGGCTATTACAGTTTGAGCGATCAAAGATGGAGCTGAACACAGGTTGCCTCGGGATGTAGCTTTGCACCACGGTTACGCTGTCAAAAGTGGAACTGGATGAAGAAAAAACACTGTTCTTATTTTTACACTGATTAGTAAACATCATCACTGTGTCACACGGGAGCTGCTGCCTGAACAGGATGTGGAGAGTGATGTTTGTGACACATGACAGTGACAGAATGACACATGACAGTCACAAAGATGTGAGAGTGACTTTTGTTCACGCTAAAAATACAATAACATTGTTGACTGCTGCTGCTGTTGTACACATATTAATGTCAAATATGAGCGAATGATGTGGACGCAGTAACCAAACTTCCAAATGGAACCATGACTCAAACTACAGTACAGCTGTTTCCACTTGGTTCCTTAGGCTCACAGGCAAACACATCTTTTGTCTATCCTTGTTCTCTTTCGTTCCCAGTGTGCAAAACATTCAGGTAAGCACGCCTCTCATTTTTAGCCGGCCTGACTTGCTGGTGTTTCTCTAGCTGTAATTAATTAACATTAATGCCCTGTGTCACCTGCCAAAAGGCCTCAGTGAAACTTGGCTGTTGAGCGCTCTCTGCAAGCCAGCGTCTGTGCTCGGCCAAAGACTGCACCACTCTATTTAATATCTTGTTAATATCCTCATTTACAGGGTGTTTCTACGTGTTGTTAATTGTTTGTGTCCAGAACTACATCTCAGATAAATCTTTTACTTCTAACTTTAAATGACAGTTCGTCCCAAAATCAAAAATATGTATTTTTCTCCTACTTCTAGTGCTGTATTTATCAGTACAGATTGTTCTGGTGTGAGTTGCCAAGTGTTGGAGATATTGGCTGTTGAGATGTCTGACTTCTTTCCAATATAATGGCACTAGATGGCGCTTGGCCTGTGGTGCTAAAAGCGCCCAAAAAATGTCTTCCAAGAAACCATGACCCAGTTACTCACGATAATCCGCAGACCTTGTTGTGAGCAGTTTCACATAGGAACTATTTTCTTTCTACCAAACTACACCCTTCAACTGTATCATTGCGCAGAAGGAAGCGTGCATCTACTCATGGACGAGAGGCTTTTGCGAGATGTAAACAATAATAGAATCCTCCTCGGCTGAGCTTTAACGTTAGCTAGCTCAGGTGAGGCTAGCAGTAGCAGACGCTTCCCTCTGAGCACCACAAGCTGAGTGCCACATAGTTCCATTACATTGGAGATAAGGGAGACATCTCTACGGCCGATATCTCCAACATTTGGCAACTCACGCCTGAACAATCTCTATTAACACACAGCACTTCAGGTAAGAGGAAAAATATGTATTTTGAGGTATCAATATTCGATGAGCAACCTAAAAATAAGACCTCCATAAGTCAAGAAGTGTTAGTTAGAGGGTTCAGTGTGTTAGGAATCAAACTTGTGACTAAACAGTTAACAGGAATGTGTGTTAACCACAGCAGACGCACAGTCACAGCATGTCTTCCCTGTGCCAGACGCTGCAGTCACCTCCTGTTCATTTCAGGAACACTCTGACTCTTTCCTCGAATTCAATAATCAAAATAAATACCACTACCCTCCAGCTGAACTCACACACACACACACACACACACACACTCAGACAACATTTATGTTGGCTATCGAGACAGACTGTGGAGGTGTCGGTGTCAAGACTGCCAGACATGTAGTAACAAATGTACAGGGAAACCAAGCTGCTGGTAGGAAATGATTCTTAAGAACTGATACAAGCGATGACTTCACCGCACACACACACACACACACACACACACAGCCAGCCTATGAGTAATGCTGATGTCATGTGCTTTGACTAGCAATGTCTGCCGCTCAGAACAGATGTGTTTTTGCATAATGTGTGTGTGCGCTTTTATATGTCGGAGGGTGGAACAGGTATATGTAACCCTGCAATTACAACTTCACAGATCCAGATGAGAGACAGATGAGTGGTAGTTTGAAGTGAGTCAGGGTCTCTGCAGCTCCTTCACAAGTCTGGGAAGTCTGCATTTATCTAAACTAGGAGACTTCAAAGTATTTATGAATCCAGCTGTTGCAGGTGCATGGGACGACAGGTTAAATTGAGCTCCCTTTTCAAGATAATATCAAAGGTCCCATATTGCAGAAAGTCAGATTTCATGTCTTTGATACTATACAGCAGGTTTAGGTGTTATAGAAATACTATGAAAGCATCAAAATGCTCAATCCACAGAGAAATGAACACAGTCTATATTCATAAACTGCTGTCAGGACTTCTGTGAAGTTGTGATGTCACAATATAGACCAAATCACAATGTTTGCTTACAGTAAGTTTTGGGGAGTAAACCTCTGCATCACATACATAAAATTAAGTGTCACTAAGCAAATCCGGCTTAGCGTACGTCATGTTTTCCAATATTTTTATTTTAACGCTTTACCCTGGCACTAGACAGCTTTTTCCAACTGGGAACTGAAGCCGCTATCTTAAAACCACTAGACTCCATTGACAAAAACAGTCATTTTACTTTGCAGAACAAAAGATGGTTGCTGGCCGATGCACAAGACCCAGAAACACTGACCAATTAGAGCAAACTGGGCTTAAAGAGACAATCACTAAATGGAGTGTTTCAGACAGAGGGTGAATACAGGTACATTCAGACAAACAGTAGCCCCTTTTACACTGATTTGCGAGAAATGTTGGGCCATTTCGCCGGCAAGCTGCGAGCATTTAGACACGCAGAGCCCGATTGCAGAGTTGATCCGAGGTGCCCAATTTTCCGCCTCGTAGGGTAGTCATATTGGCGGAACCTTTTTGGTTTAAAAAGAACGAGGCGCTCTTCCGCCACGGGAGGGGCTGTTGATGACTTGTGGGAGGAGCTGTTGATGACGCTGCACGTGCAGCCCACTGGTGGTGGACTAACGGGAAACAGCTGATAGCAGGAATAAGCAGCTAGTAGCAAGAGGGAAACGCAAACCTGAAAGACACTGTAAAGATGAGCAACTGTGAAGACAAGGAATTGCGCACCCTCCTTGCCCTCGCAAACGAAGAGGCCATTAACCGTCAGATGACGGGGACGGTGAAGGACGGGCCGACTTACGAGAGAATCGCCGAAGGAATGACCAGCCACGGCTTCCCTCCCACGTCACTGGTTACGTCACATGCTGAGCTACACGTTTTGTTACTTGCTCACGCCCCCCATTGCCCCGAAAAAGGCACATTCTGTATAACCAGAAGTAGGTAGGCGGCATTTTGCTGCACTAACCCGATTTTGTTTTTATACTGCCAATGCTGAAAAAAGACTGATTGGGCATTCCTGCAAATTGTAACTAAATATGTACCTATCCTTTCCCAAAAACCAGGTAGCTGAGTTGCTGTTATGTTTTATCTAAGTGACATATTTGCTATAAAGCAGCTGTAGATCACTATTTTTCTTTGGATCCCTAGATTAGAAATGCTCATCATAAGTAATTCTCATTGTTCACAGCTTTGTGTCTTCAGTTCTGTTGTTAATCAGGTCTCACATTCAGTCTCACATCAGATGTCTGTTATAAGCCGAGAGCTTCTTTCCCAGATACTGGTCTATTTTTAACATATTCTGAAGTAAAGTCGCAGGGAAACCCTGTTTTTTTTCTATCATGTCAACATCGTCCTTTGATCACCACATCTCAAGTGTATAACGTGGATTATCCTGTGTTATACTTTCCTCCACTGTGTCTTTCATCTTTCCTGTCACACTCCACTGCATAAAGTCCAGTGCAGTTGAAACGTCTTAAACATAACCTTGTTTTCGTAAATAAAGACTGGTGCATCATTAGCTTCAGCCTCCACACCAGGTTTGTGTAAACTCCTACACAATTCTCACTTCACCAAAATGTCTCTCCATCTCTTTTCGATTATTTTGGTTTCTCTTCTGCTGACACCTTGTTCCTTGTTTCTAAAGTTTTGACATATTCTTCTCACTCCCTTCTCTCCCTGCCGTCTCTGCAGTCCTCTGCCTCTCCTCCTTTGGTTTATCTGTTTCCCTCCCTCTGCCTTCCAGACTAAACATCATGTCTGCTGTCAGACAGAGGAATTGTGTGTGTGTGTGCCTGCATTCTTATTTTGCCTTTCTGCTACAAGTTCGGGCGATCATCTGCATTACACCAATTGATTGCTATTACTATTGCTAAACCTATTAACGTTACAACTGCTCAGATTTATGTGGACATACTTTAATGTGCATTTGGCCACCTCGTATCCACTGATGGGAAATCTTAATGATGTACTATTTTTCAGACAATAATGTGCTTCAAGCTTTCTTGGCAGGAACAGTTTCCTGTTTCAATATGACAATACCTCCATATGTATTTCCCTTCCATAAATGCGCTGTTTTGCCAGTCTTGTGTGAAGGACCTGATTCAACCACACTTAGCCCTTTATGATGAGCTGCAAAGCTGACTACAACCAAAAACAAGAAGGGTGGAGGCTGTTTGGAGCGGCAGGTTAATGCCTTTGGTGTTCAACCATCACATATGGGTGTAATGTTTGGGTGTCCACATACCTGTGGTCATGCAATATATTGCTATTACTTCCACTAACACTAGTAGTGATACTGCAATTGTACTAACTTAAAGGGGTAGTTCAGATTTTGTAAGCAGGACACAGAAGCTGAGCGATCTGCTGCTGTGGGCGGAAGCTGCAGCAAAACGCCACCAGACTCCATAGAGAAAAGCGGTTTCAGTTCCCCCATCAGCAGGCAAAGCAGGGAAAACACCCAAAATTTACTGTAACCTTAAAGTGATTTTGATTTTTATAGGTGGCTAAAATATGTTTTGTTGCTGACCCCGTCCACAGTAGTACATCACCTAGCCTCAGTGTCGGTACCTCAAACAACTCGACTTTAAAAGATCCACACTATCCGTTTAAAGTAACACTGCCACTTCTAATCTACTAATACCCCTACAAAACTGCTGTTACTGTTACATCTCTTACTCCGACTCAGTAAGCATCTGCACAGGACAAATGTCATTTCAAGTAGGCTGCATGGCGAGTACATGACGGATGACACCAGCGTGAACCCTTCCCACACACGATTAGAGGAGCACATTACTCACTGTGTTCTCAATGATCTTTTCTTCCAAATCTAAAACTGGAAAATCATAATAAGCCTGTCAAAATATGTCCCCATCCATCCAAGAAAATCAGTTTCTAAATAAATCTTAGGTGGGAAAGAAAGGTCACGGAGTCACTGAATCATGCTTCTTTTTAAAGTCTGTAACAAACTGTTTTTCAAGCGGCGGCTCGTCACGTCGTCATTTTAACACTCCTTTTAAGTCGGTGGTTGGTTGATATGTGGCCACACTGAGTTCAAATCTGCGTGGTTTCCTGTCTTGAATCATGTTGTGTGAACTTAACTCAAAGAAATTAGTCTTGTTTTGTGAGACTGAATGCCTGCTTTAAGTTTATATTGATAATATCTTTATTATTATCTAGATAAACTGATTATTATTGGTTTATAAAATGCTTGTTTTGTCTGAGGAACACTCTAAAACCTAAACATTTTCAGTTTAGAGCTGCAGAAAGTGGATTAATTGATGAGTCGGAAGATATGAGATTTTCACGATGCGATAATCATCTCAGAAAATATTGTTTTACACTTTAACAGAATTTATACTGTCATTAGGCTGAGCAGATATTTTATTACTAATAGAAGTATGTGTAAAAGGTTTCCCCTTTGAAAATAACAAAAATAAAGTTGCATTTTTTTATGCATTATAACACGGTATACCTCAAAACTGGCATATTGCTAACCGTTTTGGACTGTTGTTCGCACAAAACAAGACATTTAAGAATGCTATGTTGGGCTTCAGAAAATTGTGAGAAATTGTTATTTTCACTTTTGTCTGGCATTTTATTGCCCAAAATATCAGCCACGTTAATTGGTAATGAAAGCAACTGTTAGCTGCAGTTTAGTCTGGTAAATTTCGGTCATTATCACGTGTGACAAAATAAAATACAAAATAAAATGCTCGCAATTGAGATGCTGGAAATTAAGAAGATTTAGCACTTTTGTTTAAGATAAAAGAAACAACTGCTCATGCCGATTCTTTTTCTGTATATCCAGTAATTGTTTAGATCTTCTACCTTTAAAAATTTGACCCGAGACACTTTTTTTTTGGTCAAAAATCTGCAAGAATCCTAATTTTGAGTCAATTTTGAGCTTCTCCAGTGTGAAAATTTGCTTTTTTTTTTCTCTTTGTCTTATATGAGTCTAAACTGAGTGTCTTTGGGCTTGGGACTGCTGCCCCGACAAACAACACATTTGAACTCAGTGCCTCGAACTGGGCAGACTGGGAAACTGGGAAAATACTTATGTCGACCATTTTCTGACATAACATGCATCGTCTGGTCCAAACAGTTGAATCCTGCCTGCTTTCAGCTCTGACTCAGCCCTGCTAGTGACCTCAGCTGGACACACACACACACACACACACACACACACACACACACACAGAGCTTTCATCTGAATGACCTTTCAGTATCATGGCTGTATACATGAACAGCCTGGGAGTAGAACCCCTAACCCGGGGTGGCTTTAGTGCCTTGCTTCACCAAACAGCATCACAAAGATACACACTCATATATAAACACACACACACACACACACACACAGGGATTTCCCGGATACGACCACACACATGAACACGCACGCGCACCCCATACGCGCGCGCAGGAGCAGACGGCTAGACAGACGTCTGGCTTTGCTCGAATGACGAAGCGGCGACAAAACTTCCAGCTCCCCCTTTTCCCACCGAACAAACCCACATTTTCCTGCCATGCACAGCTCTCAGTGTCCCCAACGACAACTTCCTGGCAGTTTAAACACACTTGCGGTTATGTTTAACCGCTAAAAGCCCCACAGAGAGGGCAGGTTTTCCCCAAATGAAGCCAGTTAAGATCAGAAGCGGCAGACACAACGCCAATGGCTCCGGAACCCCAACGAAAAACCACTCAATCTGTCAAACTTCACCTCCTCGGCGAACGAAACAGCGTTTAAAAAGCCTGAAAACACTATAAACCTCACAAAACGTTAGCTTTGTCGAGTTCGGCTTTGAGGAAAGAGATGGGAAGCTCGCGGTTTTGGTTCAAGTTCAAAATCAAGAGTTATCAATCACAGACGGGTTAAAGGTTCACGGAGCATTAACGGCTTTTAATTAAGCTAGCGGTTTAAGCTAACTTTGGCTACCATACAGTTTGGCGTTACAACTATCATTAGATTGATTCAACACGAACACATCAGTGAGGTAAAAAGAGACACGACTCAATATCACACATGACAGACTGCTGTCTCTCCACAAACTGTAAAATGAAGCCAGTTTTATCCCCCTTTTTCTACTTATAATGAGGTGTAACACAAAAACTAGCTGCTCTGACTCATTAATCCACAACCCGGAGTGTGTAGCTTCACAGTCCCGATGCACAGGCGCAGCCAAAGTAGCAGTCACTGATTCAGAGACACAGAAAAGTCACGAAAATGTAAGTTACTCACTGATTTCCATGCTCTGCAGGGAGGTGTAGCGCTTGCAGTTACAAGTACAGGAGACATTGGCGGCGGTGGCGTTTAAAACACCCATCAAGTTCAACATTTAAAGCCTCCTAAAATCACACATTAATGCTCCAGGGGAGGACGACGAGGGGAGGAAAAGGCTGAGACAGAAGAGGAAGAAGAAGAAGGAGAGGAGAGCGAAAAAGGGACACACCAAACTCCCCCCCCCCAAAAAATCCTCCCTTTTCTCTTTTCTCTCCAGCCTCCTCTCCTTCCCCTCCGGTCCGTCCGTCCTCCTCCTGTCTCGGTTCTCTCCTCCTCCTCTCTCTGGTTTCTCCTCCTCTTCCTCCGAAATCTATTTATTTATCTCCGGTACCGCCGTTAAATGTAGTTTTGCTGGACGTGTAGCTCAGCGCTAACTAGTTTAAATGTCCGCTGAGGGTCGTGTTGAACGGTTCCGTGTTCTCAGCCGAGTGACCGGCGACTAAACTGCTAACGGACGTCTGTCTGGTCCTGTCTGTGTCTCTCTGTGTCTCTGTCTCTCTCTCTCTGTGGCTGTCTGTCTCCAGGGATTTCTCGGTGACTCTCCCTGTCTCTCCTCCTCCCCCCTTTCTCTATCGGTGACACTGTCTGTCTGTGTCTGTCTCTCATTTCCAGTTTCCACTTGCTCTTTTGGCACATCACAGTCCTGCCCCACACACAGAGGGATAAAAGAAAAACAAAGGCGATGACAAGTCCAGTCACTTTTATTTATTTAGCCCCCAAATTACACATTTGTTCCAGAGGACTACTGCAGTCTGCAAAGCAGGCAAGACCTTGAACATGGAAATGCACCAAGGGACCGTTCTCTACTTGTCACAGGAGGGTGGCTGGGGTTTGACTCCCTGTTTATTTGTTTGTTTGTTTGTTGTTTAGTCAGACACCAGACGCCAAACGCCACCTTTGGCCCTGATCACACACACAGCGATTCTGCAGCAGGAGGCGCTTTTTTTTGTAATTGTTTTTTGCTCATGGTTTTTGCGTCGCGACGAGTTTCTCAAGTCCTTTCAAGTCCTTGAGTGGGAAGAACTTTAACTCAACTCAAACCGCCCCTTTTTTGTCATCTTTTTTCCCCCCATTGTCTAATCGGATGATTTGAGAGGCGGGTCTTCTGTGGTGGTCACGATAACAAAATGGTGGTAGTGGCTGCAGGATACTCAGAGCTTTACGGACCGATGATAGACAGCAGGTCGTCAATCTGCCCCTGAGTCCGAAGTCGTCGAAATCCGGCCCTTGATAAACAAAGCTGTCCTTTCACGTCGCCATGATACACCGCTGACACCGTTATAGTTTAATGGCACTGACAAACACCGAATTTGCCAAACCCTGTTCATTTTTCTGAAACCCAACCTCTTGCATTTGGGGAAAAAAAAACATCAATTTGTGGTATCACTTCTTGTATGTTTGTTTCTTGTTTATCCTCCCAGAAGCTCCCAGCCCTTTCTAATTCGCAAGTCACTCAGTGCATTTACATGCAGCTTGAGAAAATTATTGGCTTACTCCGACTGAAACCGGACTTTTAAATGCCTGTAAACAGCTTAGTCTGACTGAAATTGGACTATCCATAGCTCGACTAACACACCTAGATAATTCAACTGAAAATCGAACTACTGCTGCACATAACCGCATAGTCTGACTGACTCAGCGTTTTGCGCATGCACCACTTTTTCTTTTGCGGGCTTTCACCCGGAAGAAGAAGGAGATGACGTAGCAGCAGTGCAGTAACTCCCGGAAAAACAAACAAACAAACACCATGGCGACCAAGAAGCAGAAGTCGCACTTCTGGACGAATTAGGAAACTACATTCATGCTCCGACAGCAAAAGTAAAAGTTTATGGATGGTAGAAAAACGTGAAACGCTGGTTTATTTTAATGTGTCTCTGAACAAGAACCGCAACTAGTTCAATACGCACTATATTGAAAAGGACACAGCGTGCCTATCGAGGTGGAGTCAGACATACTTGGGCAGAAATTCGATTTTCTCTTCTGCATGTATACTCAGACAAGACGAGAAGTCCGACTTGACTCATTAGACAAGCTATGAGCTTAGCTCGACTACTGCGTGCATGTAAACGTACGGACTGATAACCACCTCCTTCTCAGGCACCTTTTGCAGCAGTGTGATATGCTGCTGGGTGGCATCAGCTCAACCTCACTCCAAAGTCGTCGAAATCTGGCACTTGGGCAGTGACTTGGGTGTCAGACAGTGACGGACGAAGCTGTCCTTTCACGTCAGCATGATACACAGCACACACACAAACACCGACTTTGCCAAACCCTGTTCTTTTTTCCTAAACCCAACCACTTGTGTTTGGGCGGTGTCTATTTTTGTTTGTTTGTTTGTTTCTCTATCAGAAATCATTCAAAACCACCTCTTTGTCAGTGATTTTGGCATCAGATACCCAACGCTAAACGCCATCTTTTGCAGCGGTATGATACGTCACTCCAAAATCTGGCTCTTAGGCAGTGACTTGTGGCTTCAGACACCGACGAACAAAGCCATTCTTTCACCCACGAGAGCTGTGTTCATGTCCCATAAGATTATCAAGCCAAACCCACATCATTTCCCATAAAAATGTAGAACTCATGAGTTTTTTTAAAACCTAACCACATGCTTTTGTTGACGTCCCTGCATTGGTAGCATTGTCCTGAAATGTCAACAGCAGGCGCAGAAGGATACCTAATGCGTAAATCATAAACATTAAAGGTCACTGACATAGCAGCGATATGTTATGACTTGGGATGAGAACATGTTGAAGCCTCAAATATTTTTCCTTGAGCCTTGGTGAGTAACTGGCAGGAAATGCATGGCCCTCCCTTTGCAATAAATTAGTGATTAGATTTTTAAAACTTACCCTTTGATAGTTGAACGATAAAAGTTAAAAGTTGAAGATGCTGGTTGGTTCATGCAAACAGTTCATGTTTGGCCAAATCTTTGGCCAAAAATGAAACATAGAATGAAGTGATTTTGGTGAAATATCACTACTTGAAGCTCATATTTCATTACGTTTTTCTTCTTAAAAAAAAAAAGCATTTGTCACACAGGATGTGTCCAAGAACTCTCAGAAAATTAAAAATCAAACAAAAATGTCTCAATTTTTAAATGTCTTCCAACCCAGCAGGTTTGGAGGGCATGCTTGTATGCTTCTCCCCTAAGTAAAAAAAATATTTGACATGCCTTACACTCTTTGCACTCCCACCCAACCTTGTACAGACCCCTCTGTAAAGCACAGTGATGAACATACGCTGTCACGGACCCCAGCAGGTGTCATGGAAAGAAACTGGAATTGCTAAATTGTGCTTTCACATTGACAAATTGTCCGTACACATTCGTGCTCACAGGCTATTTTTTTCTACTTCTCAAATTAGGCTGATAAATTGTGCACTCACATGACTGTGCTCACATATTAAAGAACTGTACACAAATGACTAACTGTACTCTCTAATTACTTAATTGGTGCTCTAAATTTTGCACACAGACAACTTGCCTACATGTTCACACATAAACACAATGTACACAAACGAGTAATTCATGCTGCCTATTTAATCAGCCCGGTAGCAAGAAGAAAATGTGCAAATGTGGTTCTGCAAACCACTGATACATTACCATTTACACATTTCATACACGTCATATCAACAGCCCTTCTTAAACAGGAACTGTGCAAATTTGCAGGAAAGCCCAATCAGTCTTCTTTCAGCATTGGCAGTATAAAAACAAAATTGGGGAGTGCAGCAAAATGCCGCCTACCTACTTTTGTTCATACAGAATGCGCCTTTTTCGAGGCAATAGTGGACGTGAGCAAGTAACAATACATGTAGCTCAGCATGTGACGTAAACAGTGACGTGGGAGGGAAGCCGTGGCTGGTCAGTCCTTCGGTAGTCTGAGTGGGCGGAAGTTCGCTACATAGATCAGCCTCTCATTGGGAGGAACAAGCCACCCGCTTAAGTCCCGCCCTACCACCTCCAGTTGTGTAGCAGTTTTCAACCGTTTTCAACACATCCTTTACTAACTTTTGTGGTGTTTGATCTTGTGGGGATGTAGCCATTTTTCTGCCATGGTTCGCATCCTGTAGGCGATATTTTTGTGGGCGTATTACACCAAAAACTGTTTCCCCCTGGTAATATTTTTTGCAAGCGCACCGTTGCTGTGGCACCGCCCAGAACGATTGTGATTGGTTGAAAGAAATACAAGCAGCCGAAGCGTTTTTTTCCTCCAATCTTAAGGTGAGAGTCGGCCCAGCCGGTGAGTGAGACTAGTCCTTCAGTGATTCTCTCGTAAGTCGGCCCGTTCTTCACCGTCCCCGTCATCTGACGGTTAATGGCCTCTTCATTTGCGAGGAAAAGGAGGGCGCACAATTCCTTGTTTCCTCAGTTGCTCATCTTTACAGTGTCTGTCAGGTTTGTGTTTCCCTCTTGCTACTAGCTGCTTATTTCTGCTATCAGCTGTTTCCTGTTTATCTACCACCAGTGGGTCGCACGTGCTGTGTCATCAACAGCTCCTCCCACAAGTCTTCAATAGCCCCTCCTGTGGTGGAAGGGCGCCTCGTTCTTTTTAAACCAAAAGGGTTCTGCCAATATGTCTACCCTACGAGGCGGAAAATTGGGCACCTCGGATCAACTCGCCAATCGGGCTCTGTGTGTCTAAACACTCGCAGCTTGCCAGCAAAACGATCCAACATTCGTCAAAAATCTGGCAGTGTAAAAGGGGCTAACGTGATGTAGTATATGAGCACATGATCAGGTGGAGGGATGATGGATGGTGTGTCACCAAGGTGCCTGTCAAACACAAACAAAACAACAAATCCAATCATGATTTAGCAAATCATGAATTTCCAGTGGCTTTGGAGGTTCCAAATGTGTTTTCTAACAACTTGTCGCTGTTTTTCACGGCAGGGGCGGTGGCAAGAAAAGTTGTTGTTGTGAAGCAACCCATCGCTGTTTTTCCAGCGGCTTTTTAGGGCACTGAACACAGATGTATTGTAGCAACTCCTCACTGTTTTTTATCAGCAGTAATTGTAACATGAAAAGCACTTGTTCTACAGCATAGTTTTCCACTTTGTTTTTAGTGCCTAATCTTAACTACACGTTATGTGCAAATATAATGTATCATGTTTTGCAGAAATATACAATGCCAACATTTTTTTTTTGCAATTGGCTTAACTGAAGTTGTGCTCACGAATTAAAAGAACATAAACAGTAATGTTGAGATTTTAACATGTTTAAGGAATGTCAGTACAATTTTGACATAAAAAAAATTACTGCAACTCGTGCTTTTTCCAGAGCACTGAACCAAAGCAAAGACCATTTCTAGATAGAAACAGGGGTTACAATCAATCGATCAAAATCTGTTAAGTGATTTTGGTGTGGTGGCCACACTGAGTATTGCAGTTTTCCAGGATCACCACGTGGCACATATTGGCCCCAAAAAAACAATTGGTTTGGTTACCACAACCCCTCAGACATGCCTCTTTTCATGATCGGAATTTGATCCATTCGGTCTAGAAACCATAGGCGTAGCTTTCATGTTTATAACATGAACCCTAAACCCTTAATTTCTTGTATGCTCCCCACAGTTGAAATGAAATCTACACCTTTGCCAGTAGCATTCATAAGGTCTAGTCATCCAATTCATGTGTCAACAGGAAGTCTGGGATGGACTGGTTCAGCTGGAGAAGGACTCTAACACGTACGAGTGCATTAAAGTTTTGTTGAAACGGCAAAATCTCCACCTACTGGCTTTTTTTTTTTTTTTTTGAGCTGTCAGCCGCATGTTATCGTCCTCATCAGCAAAAATTCTGTGCACAGACACCAGAAGTTTGCTAAAAAAATCTTGAATTCAAGCAACAGAAGCAACACAGCGATACCGTCTCTCTGGGTTTTCACTGACAGCTGACTCACAGTGAATATGACAGCTACTTTTATTTTTGTGTCGATGATACAGTACAGCTGTTTCAGAGTCAGCTGTGTTTCAGAGTTGGCCAGACTTAATCTAGACAACTTCCAAAAGCTATAAGTTACCTTTCAGTGCTTAAAATCCAGCACCTTACAGCCCAGTGAAAACCTTCCACTGGTGAATCGTTGCTTTATTCACCCTTATTTTGAGTCCGTCACTGATGAAGGGTCGGGATAGGGGTGGAAAGAACTTCAGACAACACAGCATATTATATTGTTACTCAAACTATGTTGCCAAAGTACAAGCCCCATGTTCTCTGTTCACCAGGCTCAGCTGACATGCAGTCAAAAACTTAAGAACTTTGTCAAAAACAAGATTAACAACAGTGTTTCCAGATATCAATACTTTTAAAATAACTTTTAAAATGTTTATAATCTCAGTGCTATAATAGCCGACTCAAAATGTTGAATATTATTGTTTTGTGTGTGTGTGTGTGTGTGTGTGTGTATGTGTGTGTGTGTGTGTCTGCAGAGCCAGACAGCATTACGTCAGCTCCATGATTGACAGGCCCCTGGGACCAATGGGGCGAAACTGTAACAGCATGTCTCATCTGAGTCAACTTTCTAATTAGGTCTGCTTGAGTTTATAGCTGCATGTTAAAGTGGTTTTATTGCCCAGCTGGACTCAGCAAAGCCCTAATCTTGTAGAGAGGAAACAACAGACATGACCTAAATTCACTGGTCAGTGTCGCACAGAGAATAAAACATTTTAAAAAGTGTATATTTTGCAAGGAAAGTGTTAAAATCTACTGCTCAGAAAGAGGCAGCTCAAAGGCACTGTGGCAGAACATACAGCTGTTGAGGGGTCAAGTTTTTAACCAAAACCTCTGTTGGTAGATGTGATCATAACTAACTTTTTAAGGGTCACTTCAACTAAATTACAAAAAGAATATCTTTAGTTTTCAGTATTTTATACGTTTATACCACATTTCATACACATCATACCAATATATAAGCTAACTTTGATCGGGTGGAGGGATGATGGATGGTGTGTCACCTGGGCGAGACGCCTGCCAAACCCGAACAAACAACAAATCCAATTGTGATTTAGCAAGCCATGAATTTCCAAAGGCTTTTGAGAAACCAAATGTGAGTGGCTCATAGAGACCTGTTTGTGTTTTTCCAGCAGCGCTGAACATAAGTGTATCATAGCAACTCCTCACTGTTTTTCCAGCAGGGACTGTGGCATGAAAAGCAGTTGTTTTATAGCTACCTGTTGCTTTAAACATAAAGTTTCAGCGTATTCGCTACATAATAACATGCAAATATAGCTTGTAATGTCTTTAAGGGGAGACACCTCAGGTGATACCATGAAACTTTTAGCTTCTTCTCATTCCAAAGTTGTCGAATACCGCCGCATTGCCTGTGATTTTGGCGTCAGACATGGATGTCAAAGGCCACCTTTCGCAGCAGTATGATACACAGATGGGCAGAGTCAGTTCATAACGAGGCCAGATGGTACCTGTTGCAGCGGTGATACGCCGCTGGATGGTGTCAGTTTGAAACGCTGCTGTTGACGACGTAATATAAGAAGCTGGTAAATCCCTGTAGGGCAAGCAGGAGTGGTGGATGGGTCCAACAAACCCTGGACTTTCACCCAGGAGGCCAGCATAGTACACTTCCCGTATGAATGTTAAGCCAAACCGTGATTTTTTTTTTCTAAATCTAACCACTTTAGTTACTTTAGTTATTTAAATCAAACGATGTGCTTTAGTTGACGTACCAGCATTGGTAGCAGCATCTTGAAACGTCAACAGCAGATGCTACAGGATACCTTGGGTGTAATGAAAGAAATCACTGATAAAGCAGCGATATGTGATGACGTGATGAGAACATGTTGAAACTTCCCTCTTATCATACACAGTAAGTCAAGTGTTTTTTGTATCAAAAGTCTTCTAAAGTTTTATGTTTCAATATGCACATGAGGCATTATCGTAGTTGAATATGTGCTGATTTGCACATTTTCAGAACAAAAATCTAAAGAGCAGAGTTATTGTTTCACTTTTCTTTTTCTTTTTTACAGAGGGAACTCTGGATATCTGTTTCTTGTTACTCCATAAATAATAACAGCCATTAAAAAAAATTTCCATGTTTTTAGGAATAAAATGTCATATGAAGAAACCTTCAGAATATAGACAGGAATAATATTGTGGTAATATGGTGTATATACGCTCTATTGAAGCTAAGATTTTTGGTTCAGAATATGAGAATGCATTTTGAGAAAATGGCCTTTAAAGATACACATTTCTAAAATTACATACATTTTTATATCAACAAAAAAAAAACTTTTTGCACAAATTTCCAAAACATAAATCTGAACTAAAATTATTAACATTTGAATTTGTATTTTCTTTCCGATAGATTTAAAGATGATTGAAGATTGTGGAAGCAAAATAGTCCAAAATCTCAAAATTGACCAGTGCATCCAAAAAGGTGTTCTGTTACTAGGGTGTCTAAGCATCACAAAGAAATGTCATAACTTCACATAATAGAACTGCTGTCCTTCTTTTTTGGCAAACTGATACTTTAACATGTTAATTTGAGTGTTACATGAATTCAAATTGAAGTTATTCAACAGAATGAGACAGGCAGACGTCTGTCAGCTCAGCCTGTGAGCACAGACCTGTGTCATCCTGTGTACCACTGATTTAAACACAGTGAGGTTCAGCTAAACTTCAATAAGAGTAAAATCAGGTTCACCTCTCAGCCTGTTGAGACTAACCGTTCATTTCAGCTGGATTACAGGGCAGCAGCTTCATGAAAAGGATGCACACATGTAAAGTAGTGTGTAGGGCCTCTGCTGTCCCCTGCTGGACTCCAGCAGCACTGATACATGTGACACCAGCAGGCCTGAGCAGAGGCTGGACACAATAATGGAGTCCTCATTGTTCTGCTGGTTCTGGACTGTCTGGAGTGAGACACTGGATCATTGTTTCAGAGATAAATATTACACATCTTCTCTCAAACTATTTCTGATCTCACCCAGCGAACAAGATGATGTTTAGCAGGTGATGTTTATCATGTTTACTGTCTTAGTTTAGCCTGTTAGCATGCTAACATTTGCTAATTGGAACAAAACATGGATGTCTTCAGAAAACTACCAACAGATGATGAGATATTTCACAGAATAAGTAAAAAGTTTGTGTTTTCAAACACCTTCTAAGGTGGAGATTTTTCAAAAATTTGGTTCCTTTGTATCTGTATGGACATGAAAGACAGAGTATTTGGAAAACAACATCGTCTCCTCAATTTGCACATGTAGTTTTATTTTAAGTTATTTGCACATACATGTGTGTAAAAAAGACAGACTTTAAAAAGTTTAAACATTTTCCAGGAGAGGTCAGAAGTCAAAAGTGGGCTGCTCATCTGGCAGCTGCAACTCTGCCACTATTTCCTTCCATGTTTCGTCCTTCTTAATGTGATCACAGTAAGAGCTGGAGGACACATCATACAGCCAAAGTATCTGCTGCCACAACTCCACAGGGTTTTCCTCTCTGCTGGAATTCCACATATTTCTTTAACCGTGTTTAGCCTCCAAGGTGAGCTGCTATCTGTCTGCCAGCAGTCACACTGTGAGATGGTCATCCCAAATTGTATCCCAGGCTGTCTTTGATCGCAAGACGGTCTTTGAAGACATTTGAACACATCTTTGAACCTCTCTCGCTGTGTGACGTAGGACCACTGTTTTAGAGCCACGACCAAAGATATCGCTACTTTTCTTTCACGTTGGTCATCTTTCATCTGGGACAGACCAAAATCACACCATGTATACGGGGTATGATGGCTGATTCAACATACCAAAGTTCCCAGGCTACTTAGTTTGTGAGGTGTCTCAGATTTGACTGGTGTTCCTGTTCTTTTTCCAGAGATCCACAGTACTCACATGAGGCAGGGAAAAAGCTGAACAAGGTTTATTGAGAATACAAAAAACAACAACCAAGCCACTGACTTGATGTCCTATTTCTTTCATTCTCAAAAACTTATTACGATCTAAATCAACACTGACTTCACGTCGTCTTTTACACACAATGTTATCCACAATCTCTTGTCATGCAACCTAAACTGTCTTATGGCACCATACATAGCATAAATAGCTTGTGCCTGCATTCTAACACATAAATGCAGTAAATATAAACATAACCTCAGCATAGTCCACGGCCATACACCATTCAAAATACACAGAAACTGTTGTGTAAACTTAAATATGATCAGAACCTACATGATATGTCATATCAACACAGAAACCTTTGTCAAATATAAATATGTGCTACAGTGGCTCTTACACCAGGCTTCAAACAGTGATAGTCGTACTTTAAAAGACAAAAAATTCATAATTAATCAAAGTTTGAGGACTGTGCAGTGACACAAAATTGATAGAGGCGTACAAATTACAAAAAAGTTTGTATTTTACAGCTCTTTTTTTTTTTTTTACAAATGGATCAATGCATTGTTATAAGTCTTAAATTAGAGTCATTTACAGATGTTTTTTATATAAGGATGATGTAGATGTCGATTGCAGTAATGGATGTAGGTTGCTCCACAGAGATGGTCCTCTGTATTTCACTGAATACTGAATATCGAAAGTCTGACAGTAAGGAAAATTAAACTGTTCAATCCCACATTTTTTCCCAGACATAAAACTTTCCAAAACATCATTATTTTTTTTAATTTTTCATGGAAAAGTAAAGGAAAAGGTGTGTTTCATGGTCGGTCACAATTGTTACTGGTGGGATAATATGTTGTATCTACCATTTATTGACCAAAGTAACATAATCTTCTATGCAGTCTTCAAAATTCCTATATTCCTATAGATCCCAGCTCAGTTATAAACACATTTAAAACTCTGTCACTGGCAGTCCACAGCGTTGCCACTAGAATAGTCTTTCATATTCTTTGCTGTTGATGTTCCAAGACATGCTACCAGTACTTAGACATAACCAAAAGCACATGATTGGGTTTAGAAAAAAAACATCTTAGGAAGTGAACACTCAGCTCCCGGGTGAAAGTCTGTGATTCGTTGGAGACATCCATCTCCCCTCCTACCCACCCTACATGCACTTTCCTGCTCCTTATATTACATGGTTACCAGCAGCTTTTCAAGCTTACCACGTCCAGCTGCGCAGCAAACCGCCCTGATAGGTGCCCATGCGGCCGAACAAAGATTATGTCTGGCTGCGTTACATACTGCCACAAAATACTGGAAACTTTTTTTGCTGTCACTGCTGTGATCGATGGGATTAAATGGGTTAAAGTCCTGAGAGTGTTCATTGTCGCTTTATGTACTGAGCATGATGCTGCACCTCACGGTAGAACAGAGGCGTCTGCTGCATCCAGTTTATTTGCTCCACCTCAGCACCTGCAGTTTAAACCTTGGAACCCTGAGCAAATTGGTGTGATTTTTTTTTTTTTAATTAGGGAATAAAGCAAAGGAAAACTTTATTTAAAATTTGTATTACATTTTAAAATTATGTTAGAGAATTATTATAATTTTTTAAGCACCCTTTCCAGGTCATTTGTTTTTAAAACTATTTTTTTTAAATATTATATTATATAATATATATTATATAATATTTTCCTTACTTTTCTTTATTATATTTATATGTAATTGTATTATATCTTCTAATTTATAACACAATTATATATTATATATGTAAATATATATATATATATATATATATATATATATACTATTACTATGCTATTATTTGAATATATACCATTATATACACACACATATATATATATATATATATATATGTATGTATACTATTCCATAAATATAGGATTTGAGTGTGTGAAATTTATGTTATTTTGTACAGATAATTTATTTTATTTTTTTTTTTACTTTGTGTATTGAAAATATGATTGCATTATTTAAGAATACAGATTAGGGGGTAGAATTATAAAGTTTTTTTTTCATTCTACTCCTTTTCGAGCATGTTGACTTATGTTGGATGTAACTTTTCTTTTTAAATGTTTGTCGTTTGTTTTGTTCCTTTTATTATTATTTTCTGTTATTAATAGTATTATTTTCTTGTTCACTTTTTTTTGTCTGATTTCAGTGCTGTATGGTTTATATGTCAGAAATAAATTTAAAAAAAAATCTTTTTAATTTCCTCTTTTTACTAATTTCTTGCTAATTTTTGGGGTCATTTCTTCTATCTTTGCTCATTGCCTTCGTCCCATGTTTTTAAAGGACATCAAGCCAATTAGCTCAGGTTTCAAGGGGTTAAAGTCCACCAAAAAAGGACGGTTTTGGATCAGGCCAGAAGATGAGGGAACAACTTTAGAGTGAGATTGTTATCGATGAGGAGTGTATGCTGAGCATCACTCATATCTTTGAGTGTGCTCCCTCTTCCTTATATCCAATGAGAATTAACAGTGATGATATCTGCAGTAGGCATTTTGACAAAGTTAATGTTAGCCTGTATATTTAAGCTAACGCCAGCAAGCGTTGGAGTCATTTTTGCATTCTGGTGTGGATGGAGATATTTTGTACAGAGAAAGATTGTGTGTATGGACAGAATTATTCTTTTTTAAATGGGGGAGGCAAACATTCATTTTTCAAAAATCTGTATACATGTAGACAGAGCCTAAAATGAATGCTCTGACCACCAAGGAAACCTGTAGCAACTTCCATTTCAGTACCTCCATTACTTGTATAAGTTGCATGGTGGCGATATTTTTAGTCTATGGGCGGCATTAGAAGCAGCCTGTTCCTTTGTCGGTCCTGACTGTGAGAAAATTTGTGTGAAATAATCTTTGTTTCTCAAGATGTATGTAACCGAAATAAAAGATATTCATTAATTCATTCATTCATTCAATCTGTGTTACTAATTCATACTGGAGTAGTTACTGCAGTCATATGCTTTGGGGATTTATACAGCAATAAATATAAGAATTCATTAAGTTATCCATACAAGATTACTAGCATTGAAGTAGAACAAAGAATGCGGCTCTTTTCTGCCCCCTTTGAATTATTTTCACTGTAATTCTGGTGCACTTCTGTTCGTCGTCTGACCTCTGATGTAAAACAAATTCGCTCTGGCTGTTCAACACATCCTGTTTGTTTAATCTCCTCACACATACATTTGAATGTAGACAGAGCTCGTCTGTTTGTTTGTGTTGTCTTGGCACAGGCAGCAGGCTGAGACTGATAGTCGAGCTGGCAGTGAGTCAGTTTACCGTCTAAAGAGGCTGAGTCACCAAACGGACACCCAGGTGTGGTCATCCTCTGTCTCTCTTTATCGCAGCTTGTCTTTGAAGACTGAAGTGGGTGAATCATTGGGTTCAAGACTTGCTCATTCTCTACTCGTCTGACTCTCTCTGAGACTGAGTGTGTCTATTTATCATTGTCTTTTTGGTGTTGAGACTGAAAATGGCAGTGTTTTGAAAGAGGGGGCTGTGCTGGGGGCGGGGGGCTTGTTGTTTCAGGAACCGGTGAGAACATGAAATACAATCCAGGAAAGCCAGTCTGAGTAATACATCCCTGAGACTGAAGGCTTATCTGACGCTAAAACACGACACAGCTGTTTATAACACCATGACACAGGATTTTATATCAGATTTATCATGGTGGCAATGATTTCATCCTCCACCTTGATGACTGTGAGATAAGCAGCAGAGTTATAGTGTTACAAAGTCATCTGCCAGGAGAGTGTGCTCACGGATATTTGTCTACAACACCATAAAAATGACAGTCACGTACTAATGAATGGTTTTAAAAATGTGTTCTGGAGGAAACATTTCTGTTTGGGCTACGTTGACTGGCCAACACATTCTCACTCGGACCTCGTCACATATCAACGTTCGGTCGTGGACTTTCTACATCCAGATTCGCCATGCAAGATACCCTGGGTGCATTGGTTTTTGACGTTCTGGGACACTGTGTCAACACTGCGAATTTACGTTTGTTTTTTTTTTTGTTCAACAACAGACAGATGTGGTTGGATTCAGGCAACAAAAACATGTGGCAAGATTTAGGAAAAAAGAACAGGGTTTGGCTTTATAATCTCACAGGACGGAGACACCGCTCTCCCGGGTGAAAGTTGGTGTTTACTGGACCCATCCACCACTGTCTGTCTATACAGACACAGTTTCGGTGCTGTTACTACTCCTGACAGATTAAATGTGAGACCACTAAGTTGTTAGCCGTTAGCCATTCGCGGTGTCTGTAATAACTCAATAAACGGTCCTGGGGGAGACAACTGGAGTAGTTTCATGTCATATCCAACAACGGGAGGCTTTTAACGGATGTCGTCCTGATGTTAGCTTTGCTGCTAGTGATAACATTAGCTGTCCCTGTCAGCTGCAGCCACTGATGCTTTCTAGACATCGTGATTTCCCAAAACTGAATAAATACCACACACAGCAACACAAAACTGCTTTGCTAGCTCAATCATGTTGTAACGGCTGGATGGTTGATGCGTACATGCTGATTCTGGTGCTATCAGAGCCGATCCGCGCATCACTATGGCTTAATAATCAACTCAGTCAATTAAAACAACCCGTCCTGTGTTGGAGTGTATGTCGCTGACAGAAAGAAAGAAAAGGGAAAAGATAGAAAAGCAGTATACACCTCACATATTTATTTCTCACAGTTGCGCACACATTTGGCTGGCATGCAGAAGCACCGTCTGTGTGTCTGTGTGTTGAGGGTGCGAGCCGCAGCTTCAGCTGCTCAGGTAGAGAGGCTGTGTAGCCCGGTGTGTTTTTTCGCTGATTTGGTTCTGCAGGTTCTCTGCTGGTACACTGGAGACGGGGATCAAGCAGTTTGTCTCACTCGGGATAGACTGTGCTTTTTTTGGTTCATAGTTTTTGATCGACGTGGTTTATTCACGTTTAGAGGGAATAAATTTTTGTTATAATGGAAATGTGGGCACAGTTATCTATATAAATTACACAGACTAACTAACTAACTAACTAACTAACTAACTGATTGACTAACATAAACAACTGAAAATTGCAAAAAATTAGCTTGCACCGTTAGCCCCGGTAAGGGAAAGCATGAGGGAAAGCGGCTGACCGGAAGTCACACACAAAAAAAACGGAAGTTAATCACTATTTACTTCCGCGTTTGAAAATAAGGTGGATACAGCACAGCGAAGCGGCATAATTGTGGAATACTCTCGCCTTAAACAGGCAGTGTAAAAGGAGCTTATGGGTCCACACCCTTAATGATGCACAATTTAAGACTTAATAACATTTAATTGAGTTATATACAATTTTACCCACTGTACAGTTGTCATGAATGTTGAATTTGGCTATAGAGACCAAAACAGTTTTTGTACCAGCCTGTAAACATGTTTTTTTGTGCTGTAAAATTGGGCATTTTAACATGGGGGTCTGTGGGGATTGACTGGCCTCTGGAGCCAGCCTCAAGTGGCCATATGAGGAACTGCAGTTATTGACACCTCTGCATTGGCTTCATTTTTCAGCCCCAGAGTTTTCCACTTGACTGGGACTCTTTCAATAGGCCTTTTTCATGGACGACATTTTGGACCTGTCCCAATACCCACACTTCTTCTAGAAATACCCACTTGCACTTGGTTGTGCACGTTCACGTTCAGGCTAGTGGTGTCTCAAAACAGAATTGAGGTAGTGAAAGTGGTTTCAAACACTTAAAATCCACCCTAGATTCCAAGGGAGCCCCGACCCACAATTTCAACAAAGTGGAAGATTAAACACCTTGCGAAGTCAGCACCGCCAGCAAGTTTTGGAAAACAATTTATTACTGTACGATCGGAATGTAGGCTATACAAACAACAGATGATTGGACCAGCGTAAACTCATCAGCAACTCGGCTGCGTAAAAATATTTAAACAAATCGACTTACCTGAACAAAATCGATCAGAACTAGAAGACATCGTAGGCGCCTCCTGTTTTCAGCATTTCTTCTTCGTTGTTCATCAGATGGAGAAGAATAAACATAGCACACACCACAACACATCTGTCTTGCGTTGCTACTACGCGTGACATATGCCTGCACGTCCGCCACGCCAATTTGCATGAAGTGGTGTCCCATTTCTTAGGGAAAGATCTCTACCCTAATATTTCTCACTTCCCTCATCAAGGGTTATCTCGCAAACGAGGGCATTCAATACCAAGTGGAAGATTTAAAGGGTAGAAATGGGATTGGGCCTTTGACTTGTAACAGCAAAGAAAAGCACAGGTGTGAATAATTAGATTAATGATGGCTGAATTCCATTTAGCTGCTTTTTTTCAGGTTCCTTGTCCTGTGCAGGGTCGCTCACCGTCAGGTAGTAACAGAGCCATTATTAGTGTTATAGGTAACACGTGCTTTTCCTACCATGACAAGTCAAAATGTCTGCTGTGAGAAAGGCCTATTACATCATCTCAATAAGGTAAAGTACGTCGCCTCTGTAGATCTTCAGCAGCTTGGCTTCACCTAGTGCAGAATGCTGCGGCTTGTATTTTGTGACATATCACCCCATTTCTTGCCTCCCTTCATCTTTTGCCTGTTAATGTCAAATTGATTTTAAGATACTTCTGATAACTTTTAAAGCTCATCATGGTTTAGCACCAAGTTACATAGCTGAGCTTCTGATGACCTATGCTCCAAGACGTGACCTGAGATCCTCAAGTCTACCCTCGCTGGTCGTCCCTAGATTGATCGTAACTAAAGGTGGGCGGGCGTTTCCCATCAAGGCCCCGAAGCTCTGGATTTATAGGAAAGCTTCCCTTTTAATGCCCGATTCGTACTTTTCAGTTTGTAAGTTTTGCTTTTTATTTCCTTTTCTATTTTTGCCTCTGTGCACGCTATTTTCATGCCCTTTGTGAAGCACTTTGTAACCTTGTTTCGATAAGTGCTATACAAATAAAAATATGGTTATTATTATCTCTGTGTTTCCCTTTTCTTCTTCAGTGAGTTAATGGCACTCGACTGGAGAATAAGTACCACCTACTATTTATCTCAGTGTGCTCTCCATTCCTGAAATCTGCAAAACAGTTGTAGATGGACGTACGCATTAATTTGCATTTTCTTTTGTGGATTTGTTTAAAATTTAAGCTAAAGTCAGATGCTTACTTACTCGGGTGGTGTTACAGTGAGCCAGCATGCTGACACCAAGAACAGATAACCAAAACAGCTAAATCATTTTGACATAATACTCCCGTGTGTTTCCTCCTCTGAAGTGTCAAAATGGCTTCTGTGAAAAACTCCTAAGGAAATAATTCTCTAAGTTGTGTATGAGGTATCGTCTGTCTCGTAATGTCAAACTAAACTAAAATAAGGGAGTTTTCATTCCCACAAGAGGACTTTTTTTCCTCTATAATTTTTGCTTTATTTGTTTCGGTCTTCATCATCTCATTTTTCATCTGTGTGTTTGCAGGAATGTGTGCATGTTTATCTCCCTCCTCCTTCCTGTATGTTTTTCACACGGTGTCAAAATGGCTTCATCCTGCGTTTGTTTCACTGTTCTCTCTCTTTCTGTGTATCTCACATTTCTAAGGTCCCCCTTCATCTTCTCCGTTAATTCCCTTACTTTCCGTGTCTCTATCCTCATCCAAATCCCTCACGCTGTAATTTTCTTTCCACTTATCCTCCTGCCTCTCTCCTTCGTTTTCAATTCAATTCAATTCGACATGCATTATTAGCGAGTGAGACGAATGCAGAATTGCCAAAACAAACTTTTTTTTTTTACTTTTTTTTTTACGTAACTCTCTCCATGTGTCTGTCTCTCAGCCCAGGTGTGTGGTAGTCTGTGTCTAATGCCTGGATTCGGGGTAATAGCCGTCAGAGTCTTAGGTGGTGGCCAATCCCGTTGCAGGTGGGATTAAACAGGGATTAAGCATGTTTCTCCGTGAAAGCAGACAGACAGACTAGCACTAATCTGACTTTAGCCCTGTACCAAAAAACAGCAGGCTTGAGCAGCCCCACTCTTCCGTGACTGCATTTTGTGTACAGTGTGTGTGTGTGTTTGTTCTTGTTCTTTTACCTTTATGGGAATCAAATCCCCTCTGAAGTACAGAATGATGCAGGAAGAACAATTAATTACACCTGAAATGCTGAAGTATTCATCACCAGCTGTCTCTCAAATGACGGCTTCTACAAACAACAGTTTTTAAAAATGTTCCCAGTGGAAATCTAAATCACACCAAAGAAGACAATGTAATTTTGGCTAAGAATTACTGCAGTGTGTTCACTGTGATTCATTAAATATCACCACAAAGCTTTCAGCTCTTTTCAAGATAATATCATAATTCATTGAAGTGAAACTACTGAGTTCATTTATAGCTTGTGTTGTCCTGTTGCACAAAGCTCTACTGTATGTTCTAAAGTCACACAATGTTGACACCCATGTGTGATTGCAGTCACAGTTTAGGTTGACATTAGACAATAAGAAACCAGAAAAAGAACAACACCGGTCCTTCAAAACCCAAAACAGATTGTGCATATGCCTGTGGCTCTAGTTGTTGGGTGAATGACTGTTGCTTCTCAAAGCCAAGCCAGAACAGTGAATAAAAAAGGCAAAGTACTGCAAGACTCAGGAATATAGAGTAGAAAAGTTGTTGTGTAGTTCTGTTGGCTTCATCACACCATGACCTCTAGCAAGTACTGGGGCGGTTTGCAGCTGAGTCAGCACCTCCAAATCTGAGGCCGTCGTTCTCTACTGGAAACCAGTGGATTGCCCCCTCTGGGTTGGGAGAGAGTTACTGCCTCAAGTGAGGGAGTTCAAGTATCTCGGGGTCTTGTTCACAAGCAAGGGTAGAATGTAGCTTGAGCTACAGCTACAGCTTGTTCTTGGATGTTGGTTTTGTTTGCTTATAATTTGCTACTTGTCTTACTTGTCATTTTTGTCAGGGATTGTGTTTGTGGAATTATTATTATTATTATTTTATTTTTCTGGAAAAAACTGTAACTGTCGATTGTCAATTTCACTGTTTATTGACTGGTTTCCCAATAAACATATTTGAAAAAGAATAATGTAGCTTGAGATGGATCTGTGATTTGGCGCAGCATCTGCAGTGATGCGGGCGCTGCACCAGACCATCGTGGTGAAGAGTGAACTGAGCCGGAAGGCAAAGCTTTCGATTTACTGGTCCATCTACATCCCAACCCTCACCTGTGGTCATGAACTCTGGGTAGTGACCGAAAGAATGAGATCACAGATACAAGGGAAAAATAAGTTTCCTACATGGGGTGTCTGGGCTCAGCCTTAGAGATAGGGTGAGGAGTTTGGACATCTGGAGGGAGCTCGGAGTAGAGCTGCTGCTCCTTGGCATCGAAAGGGGTCAGTTGAGGTGGTTTGGGCATCTGATTAGGATGCCTCGTGGGCACCTTGCGTCAGAAGTGTTCCGGGCACGTCCCACTGGTAGGAGGCCCCGGGGCAGACCCAGAGTGTGCTGGCTGGACTATATATCTCATCTGGCCTGGGATGGCTTCAGGATCCCCCAGGAGGAGCTGGAAAGTGTTGCTGAGGAAAGAGACATCTGAATTACTTTGCTCAGCCAAGATAATTCCATTCCTGCTCTTGACACATCGAAAAAGGCATCACTTCCTGTGTGGCACTATGATTTCTGAAGGTTTATAAAATGCACTAAAATGGTTTGTTGTCAGTGACAGCTCTTTTGAACAGGGGAAACTTAATACCTTATCATCAAAAATGTATTACATTTACTTAAATGTGAAAGATGTATTACACAGACAATATTGAAATTAATTGATTTAGATTTACTCTCTGTTTTCTCCACAGTGTTAATGAGCCCTGACGCAATACTTAACATGCTTTACCCCAAATTCACAGGTGTGAGACATAAACGTTCTGCTGCTACTGTCCTCAGACCCTTTGAAACTGCTACCAGTCACTGTTTATCCTTCAGGCTGCGTACTGTAAGCACAATGTGGGCTCAGGATGTTGTGAAATGACCGTGACCACATTATGTGGTGGTGGTGGCACGTAATGTCTTAAAATTATGTACCAAAACCACAGAAACAATGCCAGAGGAAAGTCAGTCAGGATCCTTTGTTGTGGTGAACTCACGAAATCCCTGGTTTAATGACATCATGCAGTTGGCGGTGGTTATAGTGATAGTGCTAGGTAGTATAAAGAATGAGAAAGTCTGCACAGGAAGGAGGTCGGGATGGTGGATGGGCCACACAAACACAGGACTTTCATCCAGGAGACCACTGTTTGTGTCTCATGTAAAACTAAAAGCAAACATTCCCTTTTTTTAACTTTACATATTTACATCCTTTATGTTGCCTTGTCATGTTATGTGGCGTAACAACGTCCCTTACGTAACAAACGCAGTTATTTTAAACAAAAACACAACATTTTTCTGCAGCTTACGGAGTAGTTTTGGTTTTGTCTTGTTTTAAATAATTACCCCCAGGAATTTCCCTGTAATGGCCAAGGTAGATCATAGTTTGCATATTCCGGTATAACGAAAAATAAAATAAAAAATAAAATCCATGATAGCTAGAACGTTCTTTCGTCATGCAGCAGAAAGCAAACTTTTATATTTTACTGTGTCATCATGTTGTATGCTTGTAAATATGCCATTGTGCTATGTTACGTGTGGTGCAAAAACACGCAAAAAGTGCTTATGGAAAACCCTGACAGAGCAACGCACATTTAGTTTTCACTGATTCATTTTCCGTAACCGCTTATCCTGTTGGGGGTTGCAGAGGGGCTGGAGTCTATGCCAGCTGACATTGGGCAAGAGGCAAGGTACACTATCGCAGGGCTGACACATAGAGACAGACAACCATTCACACTCACATTCACACCTACAGACAATTTAGAGTCACCAATTAACCTGCATGTCTTTGGACTGTGGGAGAAAGCTGGAGTACCTGGAGGAAACCCACGCTGACAGGGGGAGAACATGTAAACTCAGAAGGGCACAGAAGGGCTCCCCGACCCTGAGTTGAACCAGGAATCCTCTTGCTGTGAGGTGACATTTAGTTAGACATGTAGTTTTGCCAGAATTTAAATCATGCTCATGTTTGAAGAGAGAGATCTGAAATGTATCAAAAGCAGACAGTAGATTTGCCATGGCCTCATTAAGACAAGAGCCGATGGCATATAAATCAGTATCATCTGCATAAAAATGCACAGTATAATTTGGGGTGGCAGAAGTAATGTTGTTTACATGAAGTGCCTCCACTATGTAATACGGTGTTAAGAGGCTGTGGTCCTTTTACTATTTTGTAAGATCATGTTAACAAGCGGTCAGGCAAACGAACACGTTTTATGGTGCTTTCAGACCTAGAGTTGTCTTGCTTTGGTCTGAATCAGGGACTCATTTTGTTCCAAAGTTGTATAATTGCCTAGAGTTGGTTCGTGTTCTCACGGCAGCATTTACAAGTGGACCAGATCAAATGCCTTGTGTGAGAAAGCTGCTCTTGATTGGTCAGAATTTCCATGTGGGAAAAATCCAGGAAGTAAAGCAAACGTTGAAGAAGAGTACACTTGCAAGATAAATGCTACACTTTCTAATGTCACAATGGAGGGACAACTACGCAGGTTGATGTTAGCGCTGCTCATCGTGGACTATATTGCTGTCATTGTTCATTTTAGTCAAACCATACAGTTTGAAAACGAGGCGCGGCTCCAACTAGAAAACAATGTTTTGATGCATTGGATGTGCTGAATGTGCATATTAAGGCAGTACAGGAGGAGGTGCACATTAATAATCCTCCAGGACTGTAACATGCTCATGTTTAACCCAAACAATGTGTCATGTGACTGCAGTTGCTTCACATCCGGGTCGGGACACATTTGTTTGTAACCAGACCAGGTTTGAGACCACCTCTTCAAGAAGGTCTCAGTCTGGTTGTTTTGGTGCACATCCAAATGTGATTGCTGTGTTCACACCTGCCCAATCGCACTTAGGGGGCAAATGAACTTGGGTTTGATTGAACCGAACCAAACAGGGCAGGTGTGAAAGCATCCTGTGGCAAACCCTCAAAGTACAAAGGTGATTCATCTGTGGTTCAGCTTTGACCTACTGTACCTACCATACAAACATACACTCAATTTTTCTGTGTAAAGAAGGGTTACTGACATTTCAGGCATGCACATCCACCTTTGTTAAAGCAGGTAAGATTCTAATAATAACAGAAAGCAACAATGGCATAAAGCTACAAAAATAAGAGTAGACATGAGTGGGGTTTCTGAGAAAACACTGATAAAAGCTTGACATTTGACTAAAATCTGTGCTTCAGGATATTATAAACAGGTTTACGCCTGGCTGCACACACACACACACGCACTGTCACCCTCTCCTCTTACTGCAGCAGCTGTGTGAGGTAATGTCTGTCTCTGTCTGTGTCTGTGCAACACCCCGCAAGAATAACAAATCCACCTCTCCCTCTGCCTCTCATCCTTTTTCTATCTCATTATCTCGCCCTCTGTCTGTCTGTCTGTCTGTCTGCCTGTCTGCCCCCCACCTTTACCTCCCTCTCTCTCCTGCGTCTACACTCTCCTTTTCCTCGCTCGCCCACCCCCTTACTCCCCCGCTCCTGTTTGAGGCTAGACGCAGTAGACTATTACAAATGTCCTCTGTCGAGAAGAGATTGTGTTGTAAACAAAGAGAGAAAGAGAGGATGAGGGAAACAGGTGTGAGGAAGGGAGGCTGGAGAGGAATCACACGGGAGAGAAGAAAGACGAACAAAAGAAAAATCAAATAATTTCCATAATATCATTTGCTCTTTTAACCTGAATAGTGAGGTTTACATTAACATCACCTTCAACTGAAGCCTAAGCAAATGTGCATGGGTTTCATTCAGAGATGTTTGTTTCCACTGAGGTCAGATCCAAGCCCCAGCAATCTGTTGGTGTAAAGGTCAAGTCCAAAGGGGGTCAATTCAGAGTCAAGAAGCTCGGGATCAAGATGTTAGCTGTGTCAACACTGACAATAAACTGCTTCATGTTAGTTATGGATGTGAACTACGATTGAATAATAATAATTCATTCATTCATTCCATTTCCTTTACTTACCTTTTTCTAACCTCTTATCCTGTTGGTGGTCGCAGGGGGCTGGAGCCTAGAGAGGGGTGGGGAACACCCAGGACAGGTCACCAGACTATCACAGGGCTGACACATAGAGACAGACAACCATTCACTCACATTCACACCTATGGACAACTTTATATTTAATGTGTTGCATCTTTATTGTCAAGCAGTTTGGGCTACATCTCTTTGGCAGCTAGGTGATGCAGTGGTAGTGGTTAGCATTGTCGGGTTCCTGATTTGAACCCGGGGTGGGGGGTTCCAACTCCAGGGTGGGGGAGCCCCTCTGTGTGGACTTTGCATGTTCTCCCCATGTCAGCGTGGGTTTTCTCCGGGTACTCCAGCTTCCCCCCACAGTCCATGACACTCAGGGTAACTGGTGACTCTACAGCCCCGTTTCCACTGAGCAGTTCAGTTTCCATTTCCACTGTGAAAAGTTGTGGATGGTACCAATGGAACCGTTTTGTACGTCCCCATGTTTGGTCCCCCCTCTGTTGGGGTACCTAGCACACTGTGAACACTGCAGTCTGATTGGTCAGTAGAGGACGGTCACTCTGCTCAGGGCTGAGTTGTGTCTGGTTTTGAGGCTCATGTAACCACTGTTCATACTGTGGAGAGTTTTATTAGTAAACTGTGACTGTAAAATGAAAGGATGTTTTGCTGCCTGACAACTTTGACCATTACTTTAGTTTTTTTATGACTTTCAGTAATGAGTGAGGTCAGAGGGTCACATCAGGCTAAGGCAACACTAAACCCCTGAGCTTGCCTGAGAAGGACTAAATGCACAAAGCTGCTACTTTTAAATATCCCATGGAGAGAGACTCTCACTGCAGCCTGTTCTATTTTATTCTGAAAATGTCGAGGTGCAGCCTCGTTCTGTGGACGATAAACAAGGTGCAGATGGATAAAGGAGGAAATACAGTGAGTGCTGGACGGAGCAGTGAATGACAACAACCCTGCCCACATTTAAGGGTACTGTTTGAGGTGGAAACGCTAAACAAACCTGGGATCTAGGTACCACGTCTGAAGGGTTACTGTTGGTTCCAAAGGTACCATAGCAAAAGTGTTTGGTGGAAATGGATCTTAACAGACTGAAAACAAACATGAGACACTAGGGAGGGTAAACAGGAAACACAAGAGGGAGGCAAAGCCAAAACCCTAAAATATGCATGGGAATAAATTATAATTTAATTTATTTCAATATATATTTCTCACTTATGCTCACATGTGCTATATAAATAATTTCGTCTTGCTTTGCCTCAGAGGCCTTGAAAAGTTGCTAAATCTAGTGAGAGAGTTTGCCATGTTGGCAACACTAAGTACACCGCTGTAGAGGAGAGGGGTGTGCTTGATTTATGGCACCAGACAAAATGAGATCATCATTACTAGACAGCACGCGCCGCAATAATTGTTTTACCTCGATGATCTTGTTTTCATAATCATTGGAAGCCAAAATCATAATTGAATATAAGAATCAGGGGTGACCTCTGACTCACCTGGTGGAGTGTGCAGCCCATATAGGCTGAGCTCTCTGCAGCAGCCCGGGTTTGATTAAAATCTGTGGCCCACTATAATAAAGTATTAAGAAACAAAAACAGAAAAGAAAGATTTAAATAATCGCCCAGTCCTGATGTTGGGATGTCGATGCACAAATATCTGAGTAAATTTTGTGGTGGAATTTCCCTTTAACGGCTGAAAAAGACAAGTGTGCAGAGACACATTAACAGGATGAAACCAGGCACACACACACACACACTCCTACACACATTATGTATGCTTTTATTTCAATCCAGAAAATAAAAATAAAAAACAGCAGGCAGGCTGGTAAAACACACTCACATTAAGATACACACACACACACAGACACATTGTTCAAGACAGCCAAGGACACACATTTTTTTAAAGAGACATATTACACTTAGATATGCACACACATTCAGCACACACACACACACACACACACACACACACACACAGTCTGGTAGGTTATTTTCACTTCATTGCTTAATGACTAATTTTGGTGTGTGTGTGTGTATGTGTGTGTAATGGATTGATGATGTCATTATACCGTCAGACTAATCTGAAGTTTGATGACTCTCATTTTCTTGCCTGTTTTGTCCGTCTTGTGCAGACAGACAGACAGCCTGCTGATGTCTCTGAGGAAATAACTGTCTCTAAAGGCTCTGACACACCGAGTCGACAGTCGACCAGCGGTGAATCTGGGCTGTCGCTGAGCCTCTGAGCATTTTGAATCAGTGACAGCAACGTTGGAGCCCGTCAATGAATAGAATTACTCATAATGTACTCATGTATTTCCGAGTTTAAATAAAGGTTGAATTGAATAAATACACACACTGTAAAATATATGACTGTACTTTCACAGTAAATTACTGTGACATTTTACAGTAAACTGTTGTGAAATGACAGCTGTATACTGTGATTTAGCAGTATGCTCCTGTAAAGTTACTATATTTAACTTTAACCTCACAGTTAAAGCCCATTACATTACTGTGATATCACAGTATATTCCTGTAAATTATTAAATAAACTGTATCTTCACAGTGTAAATACATTTAATTACTGTTTTTTAGCAATATGCTCCCATAGAATTACTGTATTTCACTGTAGTCTCACAGTTTGACTCCATATATTACTGTGATTTAACAGTAAAAGTCTGAATTTGGTTAATAATCACAGTAAAAGTCTGTGAGGTAATAATAACGTACTATATTGTGAAATATTAGTTACATGTAACTTCCTGGAGATAATTTGTAGTACACATACACATATAGTACGGCGGTGAATGAAGAGGAATCTTAATGTTTTCTTTGGGTGATTTGATGAGAATGTGGATCCTTTAAATCAGTTTGAGGAGATCCTAAGGTTTGCATGTTCGACTGTGGCTCACAACTCCACAAGGTTTTCCGCTTTGTTGGAATCCTACCCAAAGTGTCATTTAGCTGCTAGGTTGCTCACCTGGCAGCTGCAGCTCTATTTCCTTTTGTGCTTCGGCCTTCTTCTTTTCGATCATGGTAAGAGCTGGAGGACACATCATACAGGCAAGATTTCTGGTAAATGGACCTGCATTTGTATAGCGCCTTTCTAGTCATCCAACCACACAACAAGTCACATTCACCCATAGGTGGCTGAGACTACCATACAAAGTGTCACCTGCTACTCAGTTTTTAACACACTCACACATTGATGGAACAGCCATCGAGAGCACTTTGGGGTTGGGTCAAGGATACTTCAACATGCAGACTGGAGGAGCCGGGGAATCGAACCGCTCATCTTCCGATTGGTGGACGACCCGCTCTACATCTGAGCCACAGCTGCCCACAACTCCACAAGGTTTTCGTAGATCATAACAGCAGTCACACAGTGAGATGGTCATTCCAAATTGCTGACACTGTCAGAGTTTTATCCCAGTCAGTCTTCGACTGCAAGATCGTCATAACCGCCATCCTTGAACCTCTTTCACTGTGTGACGCAGGACCAAAGAAATCGCCATGGTTCCTTCATGATGGTCATCTTTCGCCTGGGACAGCCCAAAATCGCACAGTGTATACCAGGCTGAAGTGTGTCATGCGGTGTGGGACTCATCTGGTGTGGTCCTCAGAGACTTGGTCATGACTTGGTCTTGGTTTCGGTGGCGTTCACTACGATACTGATGAAAACTGACAGAAATACTGTGGTTGTTCAAAGAATGAAAACAGAGGGTGAAAAATTTAAACTAATTTCCATACCCTCACACACCTGAACAATCTCTCTGCTCAGTGAGTTTGAATGTCTGAGTGTTGGTTTGAAAAAGTGTCGTTGTTCAACCCTCAGACAGGCACTTATATGAAAGCATCCTGTCCTTACTGTCTACCTTTCTTGACTTTCTCTTCTAAATAAATGTTGGTTTTCTGTCTGTCTTGCTAATGGACTGAAATGTAAATGACTGCCTGTCTGGATGCATTTAAATGCAAGGAAAGTAAGTGAATTTGAAAACTGCGGATAATCACTCTTTCACTGCTCCCTGTATACAGACACTCCTCTGTAAAATGAGATTCCAGACACTTATTAATCATTTTGCTTATGCATTTCATTGTGTGCGGTGGAATCGTTGAATTTAAATGCTGTACCATGAATAGGGAGTGATAACGGAGACTGTGAGATATGATTGTACAGCTCTTTATCCTTCATCATGGCAGACGTCAGGTTAACAGCAGAAATGTTTAAATTACAGAGGAGTGTGTGCCTGCATGTTTTTTATTCATCGTGATGATGTTGCATTACATAGCAGCAAAAACTGAGTCTGGTCCAATTTTTTTTGACTGATTTAAAACCATTAACTGTTTCACTGTCTGACCATCAGTCTCACATACTCTCCAACCCAGTCACCAAACGAAAATGTCGGCATTGTATGGTTCTGCAAACCACGGTTACATTCCATCCATCGTTTCCAAAGTGATGCAGTGTATGAGCTGACCTTGTCATCAGGGGGGTGGAGGCGATGTCTAGGTGGTGTGACACCCAGGCGAGGCACCTGCCATGCTGCAGACCACTGTTTAAGACCAACAAACAACACAGCTGGAGTTTTTTTCAGCAAGGGCCGTAGGTCTGAATCAAACCCCAACCACTGCAAAGGACTATATGGGGCACACAGGTGCCAGGTGAAATAGAGGTGGCTCCAAAGCTCCAATGTTTTTACTGAGAAATCACAGCATTTCCAGCTGGTATAGTGCCTCGAAAAGTGGTTGTTTTTGCTTTGAAAAGTTTGTCTTTTTTCCCAATGCATTGCTGAATTTACAGCAAGGACAGCGTCACAAAAATCAGTTGTTTCAAGAGAGACATCACTGCATTTCTAGCTGGTATGGTGCCATGAAAAGTGCTTCTTCTGGGTGAGGCATTTTGGCCTTTATTGATAGTATAGCTGTGGAGAGACAAGAAAGGTGGGAGAGAGCAGGGTGATGACATGCAGCAAATGGTAGAGGGTCTGAATCAAACCCCGACCACTGCAAAGGACTCAGCCTATATGGGACACACAGGTACCATTTGAGCTAGAGGTCACTCCAAAGCAGATGTTTTTACTGAGACATTGCAGCATTTCCAGCTGGTATAGTGCCATGAAAAGTGGTTGTTTTTTTTTACCGAGGCATCCCTGCCTTTCTAGTGGCTCAAAAAGCTGTTGTTTTTTTACTGAGACATAGAAGCGTTTCCAGCTCGTTTAGTGCCATGAAAATCAGTGTGTTTTACTGAGGCATCTCTGCATTTCTAGCCAGGCTTATGTCTCCAAAAGCAGTTGTTTTTTTTTTTTTTTGCAGGAGCATTGCTGTGTTTCAATCAGGGATAGTGCTGCAAAAAGCAGCTGTTTGTTACCAAGACATTGCTGAATTTGTTTTTTATGGAAGCATATTGCATTCACTTGACAAATAAAAAAAAAATCTGCTTTTATTGAGTAATTTTTTTGTTTTTTTCTGAGTATTTTTTATTTTTCTGTTTTTCATGGTAATTTTGTGTGTTAAGTTTAATCCAGTTTTACTTTGTTTTGGGTTTGAGACACTGGGAGATACTCTTGTCTTTAGTCATATAGATGGTGTTATCATGAGTTTGTTGACTTTACACCAGGCACCTTAAAACTACTCAGTAAAAAAGATTTGTTTCAATTTGTCAAGTGAATGCAATACGCTTTCGTAGTTTTTGACCAACACTTCATAGCATTTCCAGCTGGGGCTGTGCCACCAAAAGCGGTTGTTTTTACAGAAACATCGCTGCAGTATGGCTGGGTATTTTAAGTCAATCATGATGTTTTTTAATGATAACCAAGTGGTTTTGTGCCTAAAACTAACCACACATTTACCACAGCGTTGCTGAAACGTAAGGAAACATAAAACTTCAACTTAATAGCAACATAATAACTTGTCCGTAATTTTCAGAAACATAATATGCCAACAGTTTTTCTGGCAATGGTACTCTTACACTTTTCTGCTTTGCTGTCTCGCTGTCTGTGCTCTCTAACTTTCTTGCTTGTTCACTGCTTATCTTTCAAAATAAAGGTTTGTCTGTTGCGCCGACTGTCTCACCACCCGTCTTATTCACATCTCTCTTTGCCTCATTTCAAGTTTGAATACAGACAGAATGTGATTGCACACACACACACACATACACAGGCATGCGTAGGAAGGTTTCGTTAGAAATTTAAAAGTCAATATTGTTTTAGTATACAGAGAATATTCTGTCACCTAAATGGCAAAGAAAAAAGTCACAGTTTAAAGGCTGAAACTGCAGCGCTGGATAAGCCTATTACAGCCTGTGTGTGTGTGTGTGTGTGTGTTGAGGAGGTTTTTGGACTCGTTGATTACTCATCACCAAGCTAAGAAACACACACACACACACACACACACACACACACACACACAGAGTAAGTAAAGCCTGTGTGACTGATAGGGTTTCCTAACACAGCAGATCAGACTGTGTCTCTGTTCTGGCTCAGTGGTATTTAACGTGTGTGTGTGTGTATGTATGTATGTGTGTGTATGTGTGTGTGTGTGTGTGTGTGTGCGCGCTCATTCACTCGTTGATTTTTCTGTTTCCTTTCCTTTCTATCTCTATTTCCTCCACCCTTTCCTAGTTCCTCTCTATCATCCCTTTTGTTTATTCTGCCTTTTTTCCCTCCACATTTTTTCTTCTTATCTCTTATGTTTGTTTTTTCTCTCCTCTTTTCTTTCCTTTTCCCATCCCCTTGTTCTCTCCTCTTACTATTCTCACTTCCTAATCCTTTCATTTCTTCTGTTGTGTTTCCTTCCATCCTTTTCTTCCCCTTCACACACTCTCTCTTTCTGTCTCTGACACTACACCTCTCTTTCCTTCACATCACATCACATCCTCCTCCCTCTTTCTCCTTTTTCATGCTCCGTCTATCCCCCCTCCCTCCTCGTCCCTCATTATTCGGTATAATCGGTTGTCTAGACAGAAACTCCCCGCACAGATCACACCTGAGAGAGAGATGGAGGGAGCAGAGGAAAAAAGAGACAACGAAGGAAATGAGACGGAGGAGAGAGGGAGAAAAGAGGTGGTAAAATGATATGCTTTTTTCCCCTCCTCTTTAATGCTCCAAGTGTTCGAGAGGAAAAAGCTCTCGCACAGAGAGACAGAAAGAGAGATGTAAAAAAAAAAAAAAAAGAGGGAGGAATAAGAAAGACTAAAGGGTCTGACGCACACACACACACACACACACACACACAGAGGCCCTTAGAGAAACTGCAGCTTGGTAATATGAAATACACTCATTAGTTTTGTTCACTACAGTCTAGACGGGTTGATTTTACAATGAGTGTGTGTGTGTGTGTGTGTGTGTCCTCGTGTTCTTCTATCTTTGTGAGGACCACCTTTGATAGAGTGAGGACATTTTTGTAAAGTCAGGACTTTTTGGCCACATTTACAGCTGATATTCCTGTAAAACACTACCTTTATCTGGATAAAGAAGAGGCATCTTTAAGGTTCAGTGTGAAGGATTTCAGGGATTTATTGGCAGAAATTGTATATAATTTGATTAACTATGTTGTCATTTATGATCACATGAAAAAAAGAATTGTTGTGTTTTTGTTATCTTAAAACAGGACATTTATATCTACCTATGGAGTAGGTCCTCTTCCACAGAGTCCACTATGTTGTTTCTACAACATATCATCATACAATGGTTTGTATGATAGCCTACGAATTAGCACTCCACTAATGACGTTATGTCCTTAACTTGAAGTTACATAATTGACCTATGGCTAAGCCACACCCCCCTCCACTCACTCGGACAAAATATCAATATTCAGTGACCGGCGCTATGGCAGGTGTCACAGTACACGACATTTCGCAGGAGGCAATTGGTGATTTTTGGAGACATAACAATCTGGGCCCTTATTCACAAACATTCTCAGAGTCCTCTCAGAGAGCTCCTAACTTAGCCTAAAAATTCCTAGCAAGGAATCTTAGCTTAAGAGTGATTCAGAGCATTTCTGAGCAAGGTGGGGACAAAAACTTTTATCTTAGTGAGGAGGTGTGGTTGACCCCGTTGCTAGGTATGACGCAGTCTTCTAAAAGGTGTGATTGGTTGTTACAAAAAGGAAAAAATCAAAAAAAAAGAAAAACAAATGTGCTCCTAGTAATGAATGGACAGTGAAATCAACCGATCATAGAACTTATTAAGAAATGTCTAATCGTGAAAATAATTTTATGTCATGATGATGAAACTCAGCAAAATTAAATTAATTGTTACACAGCTTCAGAATGTTTGAATGTACCTCATTCACATGCCGATTATTATATTGATTTGCTTATTGTTATGTTTACTCGCCATGCTGGTAATTTTACTAATTAATCTATTTGATATTAATGGTGGACGCAGACTCAGCTGTTAGCAATTACTGTAATTGCTGGCCTCCTTGTAAAAAGCAGTTTGATTTGGCAGAATGACCAAAACAACGAACGAAATGGAGAAAAAAGAAGGAGAAAGCCGAACTGGACAGAAGAGCAGTGCCTGCTGTTGGCACAGCTCGTGGAGGAGAACAATGGAGTTTAAAGAGGGAAATTTGGTCCCAGGATCACGGCACGAGGGAAGAGGCAGACTTGGGAACGCATTGCCCGACAAATCAATCATCAATCATCAATCATTATCTCTGCACGATCAAGCTGGTAGCGTCTTATTAAATCACTGTCGTTCAATATACGAAGAATATCTCTCCTTCCTCTCTGTTTTTCCACCATCTTCTCTGTTTAAGACACTCTTAGGCTTCTTAAAAGTCCTCCTCCCTCCTCTTAACAGTTTTTACCTTAGGAGCTCTCTTAAGGCCTAAGATGCTTTGTGAATAACTTTTATCTTATCAAGGGAAAATTCTGAGAAAAATCTTCGAATTCGAGGAATTCTAAGATTTTTCTTAGAATGACGTCACTGAGAGCTACTTTTAGTCTTAGGATTCTTTGTGAATATGGGCCCAGATGTCATTGAGAAGTAACAGAAGAGCCTGAACTACACATTGGAGGAATATTCATCATTTTATTGTAGAGAAGGTCGATGACAAGCTTAAATTACAAGCCAAAATTTACAGGTCACAGTGTAAGCGTGATATAACGCATCTCGTTGCCTAAATTTTGGTGCATCAAAGTGCCACTGAAGTTAATGTTTTTGGCTCAGAATATGAGAAAAGGATAACGGCCTTTTTACCATCTTTACCAAGAGTCTCTGCGTTAGTTTGGTGCAACAGTATTTACACTGAATCATTCAGCATAACGTTTGCCAACCTTTGTTATCTCTGCCATTACAGATAAGTTAATGAAGCTAAGCTGCAGAAGTTAACGTCAGCTTAACTAGAGCCCTTTGGACAACAGCTAACAATGATGTACCATCACCAAAGTACAAAACTAGAACAAAATAGGCTAATGAACTCCCAGCAAACAAGGTGACATGATGAACAACGCAGCTAGGAGCTAACGTTAGGCTAACTTTAGCTAACATTAGCTAGAGATGTTAAAGATAACTTTATATTTCTTTCCAGCAAAGTGACAATATGTTGCCTCAAACACAGTGTTGACTTACCTTAGAACAGATGTAGACATCATTGTTAATCTTATTCACGTTGAGTTGATGTTGTGGTCTAACGTTACCACACAACTTTATCCAAAGGAGACGCTTTTCTCGGTTGAGATGTGGTTTTAAGTGTAAAAATACACCTGGTCACCTTGTGTCAGAGTTGCATGTACCCCATGCACACCATTTGACCATTTTTAAACTTCAAATCTCTGAAAAAGCTCATAAAACCAAACGCAACTTTCTGTAATGCATTTCAATGGACGTTCAGGGAGAGAATGTCCGAGTGTATGGGAATGGCTGTACGCACTGTGACTGGCTCATCGCGTTTGAGGGCTTGAGATTTCCTTCATTTTCAGGCTGGTTTTGTGGATTTGGAGCTAAATGTTGTGCCTGGGGCACGTCGTGTATTAATGATACTGATTACCTGGAGAGGCTGGAAAAAGATATATGTTTCTTCCCTGTTCCAAAACCAAAATCAAACCCTGAAAAGTGTAGGGTTAGCTAGCTAGCTACTGAAGATATAGCCTACTGAATGTATACACATGCTGCTTTTGCTTTTTAATGGTTATAACAATGAAACAAAGACCGACCCTGCTGTACAGGAACCAGTGAAGGGAAGCAGGGAAACTTTGCTGATATTGAACCAGCTGTGTGTCATCACAGTGTGCGCAGATGAACATTTTTTGACTTTTGACTTCCCTGGAGATCCCTGCCTGTCCGGTGGCAAAGCTCCAACAGTTGGCAGCACAGGAACGAAGCCAAACACCATTCATCTGCACACACTGTGATGCCACACAGCTGGTTCAATATCAGCAAAGTTTCCCTTTATATTCATTGTCTTGTGTGGCGATCAGCAGTGATGTGGTGGTTCACTTTTACCCTGTGATCTGTAGCCTATAGTTCGGCTTTAGCTTCTAACTATCTTCGTCTTTTTAACCTGTTGTTGCTGCTGAGTCAGTTTGACATGCTGGATATATCCTTCAAACACAGACTGCAGACCCCTCTGTCTGCTTCTCTCTGGAATCACTGCTTCATTTTTACAACAAATTGATAATATATCTTCAGGGAGTGCAGTTAGTTACTCCGACAGCCTCCCATCAGCTCATTGGTCACCTGATTGCAGACTTTCAAAATATGTGGCTTATGCATGAATTACTGGCTCATCATTATGGGGGATATGTACAAATTTTGGTGCATTACTTTTCACAGGAAAATGTAAGAACAGTGCATGAAAACAGCCTGTGTTTCTACCGTACAAATCTAACATGGGCTCAAGACAAGCCATTTTGCATTTTTGTGTCAGCCACTACAGTTCTCATAATTGACCTTCAAAGGAATAGTTTTAGAAATGGGATTTTGTGCTTTTTTGCCTGCAGTTCGATGAGAAGTTTGACATCACTCTCAAGGTGATCTGTTTTTTGTATTCAGCTTGAGCCAATAAGTGGGATGACTCTCGACGGACTGCCACATCCTTCAAGTGCACACTCTTTTATGCTTTCCCACAGTGCAATGTATCACACTTCACAGAAGCAAAAATTGCAGTTGTGCAGGTGCAAAAAGGCAGGATATTTGTTGAAAAATACAAACTATAACTTGAAACATGAACTAACCTGCCTAACTGTCAACTGACCACCAACCATCCTCCCCACTGTCTTCTGTAAACATCCCTCGTCTCTTTATACTCTGCTCTCTTCTTCTTTCTCAAACAAACTTTTTCTGTCGACTGAACTCGCCCATGTCTCTGTGCAGCACAGCTCTGAATCCATCTGATATTGTAATGACTTTGTCTTCAGCTGCAGGTGTGTGTCTTAATTAGTATCAATTGAAACCATAGGTGCACATTGCCCTCTGATGGCCTTTTGGGTGTACTGCACAAAGATTTTCAACTAGAACCAACAACATCATTCTACTTTTTTATCAGGGTAGATCATGCAGCTTCTGCATTTGTAAATGGTGATAACTTCCAAACTGGATGTTTTCATCTTCAGTTAAAGTCATGTGGATTTGAGGAGTAAGGGAAGATTTAAAGCTGGAGTTTGTAACTAGAGTTAGTAACGAAAACTGTTGCTAAAACTGTCACTGGGAGTGGAGAGGAGTCTTTAACGCAGAGCCTCATGTTGACCTCCAACAACAAGATTTAAACAGCAGAGATTTGATCAAGGGACACACTTTGATCAAGTTCAGACCCGACCGTCACGACATCCGTAAAGAAAGATCTCAGTTTCACAGTGTGAGACGAGCAGGAAAACAGGAATCATCATGAGATATCAAAGTCTGGGATCAAACCCATGGACCACACAGAGGGAGACTGATCTGAGATCTGTGTGTGATGCCTTCCATTTCACAATGAATGTATTCAACTGACAAAACAAATGTCGAGTACAAATTCAAAAACACAACACTTAGAAAATCTGTCTATTCAGTTCAGTTTAAAGATTTCTTGTCACAGGTCTAAGTTAAGTAGAAGGAAGTATAAGGTGCAACAATCCCAGAATGTGACGTCTTCATATGAGGATGCAGGGTCTCAGGAGGATATTCAGCGTCATACCTGCGTTCGACCATGTCGTTGAGTTAGTTTGCTGTCTCTGTCAAGTACCTGTCTGTTAGGGCACATTCACACCAGGATGGTCCGGGGAACTCAGTTCGACTGGGCGGGGAATGCCGAAAAAATTCACACCTTCATTTGGTTTGGTTCACTTTCACACTGCACTTTTTAAAGCGGACCAAACCACCTGGACAACGTCACGCAGTTATAACAGCTGCTTGTTTGGGGGCGGTATTGGCCAAAACGACCACTGACCAGGAAGAAAAAAAACATGAGGAAGAAGAAAACCCAGCTCATCGATTGACCAGGACCGAAAACGGAAATCCATCCCCTTCAGCCAGCTTGGTCACCACAAAAACACCAAACACCAAAATGCACTGCACTCTACGTCACTTCCTCTCTTTGGTTAGCTAGATAGTCTGTTTGCATTTCCCACTGTAAGCGAACCACACCAGGGTTCACTTGCAAGTGAACCGAGACCCCCAGTTTTCAAGCAGACCAGGGTTCGCTTGTTTGGTCCGCACCAGAGTTCGAATGAGCGTTCACACCACTCCAAACGAACCGAACTATCCTTGGAAGTGGACCAGGGTTCGTTTAAAGCGGACCAAACAGGACCAGTGTGAATGCGTCCTTAGTTATTCACCCTACAGCAGGAAATGGCACTTTTAAATAAAAATGCACTGCACTTCAAAATAGACTCTGTTTTTTACGAACTTGACATGTTCTCAAGTCACTTGCGGTCCATTCAGAACCAGTTGGGAACCACTGTGCTGGGCTATTTTAGTTTTGGATCAATAACAATTGTGAATCCTGCACACACTTCTTCACATTTGCAATTAAATGTTAGATTATTGTTAAACATAAATTATTTTTGCTAAAAGCTGCTTCTGCCAAATGCAGTTGATTCTGACATATTTCTGATCTTACTCTTTTATTCTTCCACTCAACTTCCTGATCGTGGCTTAAGAGCTATAAAATGTTCCACCCGGCAACAGTGGTGTAATCATATCTGATTGGCTGCTTAAAGCTTGTTTGGAGCTCCTACTTCAGACATTTTGTTGTCAGAACACAGCAACAGACTTGAAGTTAAGATGACTCTGTCTGTGATCCTGCTGATCGTATTCACCGGAGCTACATCTGCAACAAGTAAGATATGATCTACAGCCTTTGTCAGAGTTCACATGGCTCTTTGTCCAGAACTCAGCAAGTGTAAAGTCAAAGTAAAAGTTTATAATGATGTACTTTTTCTTTTTGTAGAAAGGGTATAGTCTTAATTTTCTGGGAGGCAGGGGAAGATTTTCTAAACATGTCTTACTTCAGATTCATCTTTCATGTCAGTCATCCTTTTAGATTTATTATAAAAGTTAAACAGTTGTGTGTGTCACAAGTCTAATCTGCCTGACATCCAAAGTCTTTTTATATTGATCTCAGCCTGTGAACCTTCAACAAATAACATTCAACAAATATGCAGACATGTTGCTTCCAAACACTCAGCGGTATTTATTTGTATGTCTCAACCACACTATCAACATAACATAACATAACATCAGTTGTCTTCCTGTATATCTCCTAACATCTCGTCATTGTCACTATCATGAGATCTGTACCACTGTCATCATACATCATCATACATCAACAAGAAAGCAGAAGCATACTTCCTCAAATGCTGAATTATTCCTTTGTCTACAAGTTGAGTATTGTGTATCATAGTGCTGCTGTCTGCTAGAATAAAATGTTTCACCCACCATCCCAGTTGGTTGATTTTGATTATTGTCACTACAGTCTGATAATCAACTTGCAAAGTGTTTAAAGTGCCTCCACCTTGTGATGCTGTTTCATCTCCTTCTTTTCAGCGCCTCTCCATGACTTCCACTACATCTATGCATGCTTTGAATCAGGGGAAGTGCGGGTGGATGCCCTTGTTGACGGGGACGTGGCCGCGTATGCTGATTTCAGCAAGGATGAAATGGTGATTGCGGTACCTCACGTGCCACAGTCTGCAGAAGAGATAACGAAAACGGCTTACGAATTTGCTAAAGCTAGCATTGTTCACTGTCACGGCATTTTAGGTGGAGTACTAAAAGCAGATCCGGGTGCTATTCTACGGCAAGGTGATGAGCTTATTCATCTTTATTAAAATAAAATTAGAATTTTTAATCATTATATATGTCAGTTCTTTCCATTCTTTTCTTACTGACCAGATGCTCCAGATATCTCCATCTACACCCGGTATGAGGAAGAAGACGGTGTGCTGAACACTCTCTTCTGTTTGGCCAATCACTTCTACCCCCCCACCATCAACTTCACATGGACAAAGAACGGGGTGGAGATCACAGAGGGGGTGCTGGACCTGCGTTACCTCCACAACAGTGACGGCACATTCCACAGAATTTCAACATTGATTTTTACCCCTCAGGAGGGAGACGTTTACTCCTGTTTGGTGGAGCATCAAACTTTACATCAGCCTCTCAGCAAGAGCTGGGGTAAGACAAAGAGCTGTGGTGTCTGTCGTTCAAATCACTGTTGTAATTATTCTTATTATTCATTTTGGAGTCATTTTTCTTAGGACTGTCTAAGACACTAGTTCCCAACTGGTCAAGCTACGAGGTCCAGTTTTCTCCTTAAGCTGGGTTGAGACTCGTGCGTCAGCTCTATGCAGAGCCTACGCTATAGCCTATGCCGTTGTGCCGCTGTGTCACTTTGCAGTTATACCTCCAAAATACTAGTTGGCAGTGGGGTTTGTGTGAAGTGCTGTAAAGTTTAGTACACAAGTACACAAATCAGCTTCACTATAACTCGCAGAAATTCACAGACAAACACTTGTCTTTATCTGGACACATTCTCCCCACAAATACAACATGCTAATGTTTTTAGCACAAGCCTATGGCATTTTACATTGTTTAAATTAGCCTAGCAGCCAGTGAACTTTTCCTCTGCTCATATAAAGCCAGGGATGACAGTAACATTTAACTAAGGTGACATTACAAAATTTGTCTCCATTACAACTCACGAGGTTCACGAACAAAACATCTGTTTTATACTAAACACGTTTTCCAAGCAAATGTAACATGCTAATGTTATTAGCACAAGCGTATGGCATTTTACATTGTATAAATTAGCCTAGCAACGTGCGGAGATTTCCTCTGCTCATATGAATAGGCTGACCAAACGTCCACTTTTCACGTCCCATCCAGGGCGTCCAGGAGTTTTTTATAAATTGATGATAATGTCAGGTTTTTCGTGTTTGTGTGTGTGTGTGTGTGTTAGAGTGCGGCACAGGCCACATATTTCTGTCCGAACCCACACTGAGCCCGACATTATTTAATTACTAAAGCACTGAGTTTGTGTCACACAGTGGTTACAGGCTATTTAACAGGCCGGGCGTGCGCCGTGGGTGTTCTGCGGAGAGGGAGATCTCCGTGTTTGAGACGGGAGCGAGGGGAGAGGGAGAAATAAGATAAAATAGGAAAAACCTGTCTCCCTCTTTTTCTTCAGCGTTTAATCAAGGCGGAGGCAGGCAGCTGGAGGTCTGAGACTTCCAGAGAGGGGAGAGGTAGAAACAATCAGCCAGCGTGTGTCTGCGTGTGTTATGTTCAGGTGTTGTCATGTAAATAACAGTGCCCAAGCACAAACAGGACAGACAATATGATTTTATTTATTTTTACACTACGTTTTCACTGAAAGCTGACCGAATCCAACCTGAGCCCGAATACAGCTTATACATTTTTGACCAAACCCGGCCGACCCGTCGGGCTCAGATCAGGTAGCTACACTCTAGTGTGTGTATATGTCCCCTATCTATAGGGGCCTATCTGAGTGGGCGGAAGTTCGCTGCATAGATCAGCCTCTTATTGGGCGGAACGAGCCACCCACTGAAGTCCCACCCTACCACCTCCAGTTGTGTAGCAGTTTTCAACACTTCCTTTACTAACTTTTGCAGTGTTTGATCTTGGGGGGATGTAGCCATTTTTCTGCCATGGTTCGCGTCCTGTAGGCGATTGTCATTGGTTAAAAAGAAATACAAGCAGCCGGGGCGTTTTTTTCTCCAATCTTAAAGTGAGAGTCGGCCCAGCCAGACCTTTCTTTTCTTGAGAAAGATCTGGTGAGCAAGACTCATAGGGGCCTATCTGTATTTTTGTCTTTGAGAGATATTATTTTGTAATATAACTGACTTTTCTATCCATACATATAAATTTTAAATATATTAAAATTATAAGGCATCTTTGAGTAAACTGCGAGTATCATTTAAGTAGGCTATCTCATGGCCGGGCCGAGTGTCCTCTTTTTTGGAAATCAAAATATGGTCACCCTACAGCCAGGATAAATTCTGAAGTATAAATCAACAAAGGATAAATTACGCACAAGACTATTACAAGACAAGTAAAGTACTATTTTTGTGGAGGCCTTATTGACTTCACAATTTATTGTTTCTTAACTGAAAAATTAAAGAAAATAAAAGCTTCCTTTCCACTGAGGGAAATGGTTTCAGCTTCTGCGCCGCTACGACGTGTAGTTACATTTCTGGGGAGGTGCATGTCAGGCCATCGTGAAGGGTACAGCGTATGGCTCTACGCAGAAGTATAAATTCTGCCTTAGTTGTTAGTTCAAGGTCCACACTGTTGAACACATTCAGTGTCATACTTGCATTTGGCCATGTCATCAAGCTAGTTTGCTGTCTCTGTCAAGTAGCTGTCTGTTAGTCAGTCACTCTACAGCAGGAAACAGCGCTTAAAAAAAATGCAGCTCTGTGTCGGAAATGTTTTTTACAAACTAGACACGTTTGCAAGTCACTTGCAGTCCATTCAGAATGGACCCACCAGTTGGGAACCATTGGTCTTCTCTGCTCTGGGGTCTCATTTATAAAGCAGTGCATAAGATCCATGCTAAAAATGTATGTACAAACAAAAGCCAAAAATGGCGCAGTCAAAAAATACTCAACCATTTCTACAATCAGGCCTCCAACTCACAGTCTACATCGCCAATTTCTCATCTCCAAAATGTTCATAAGTATGAGTCAAAGTTTCTCCCATCACGTCTGTTTTTATAGATCACAACTTTTGTGTGGGAAGTGGCGTACGCCTCTTTCAGGTCTTGGTTTTGTGCAATGATTATAAATGAAACTTCAGCAAAATAAAAACCATTCCTTCTCTCCCCGCCTTCTCATACATTTAACTGAAGGATATGATTGTTTTTGTGTCATCCACAGAGCTGGAGAAGAGTCAGAGCAGTTTGAGTCCTGCAGCTTTATTCTTCATAGTGAGCCTCGTTTTGTGTCTGATTGGAATCGCGACTGGAATCTTCTTTTTTAACAAGGAGCGAAAGTAGTGCCTTTACATACTGCTGAGAGAGGCTCAGCCAGCATGAAGCTAAGCACTCACATGTTTGTTGGCATATTCAAACACAGATGCCGATGTTTTTCACTGTTTATTTAACCCCAAACATTCAGTTTCTACACCTGAATAATGTTATTTATATTGTTTGTTATTTAATAAAGAGTTAAATCATTGTTGGATGATGTGCTTGAGTTGTGACATGACATACGTATGTACACCTATATATATATATTTAACCACATATGAGTGACAGGGAACAATAGGTATCAATAAATGGATGTGCTTCAAAAACTGTTCATATAACGTGGTGTACCACAAGGATCTATTTTGGGACCTTTATTATTTCTTATTTACATTAATGATTTCTTTAGTGGTCTGTAAATTTTCTTGTCCTATCTTGTTTGCTAATGTGGGATCAATAAAGGTGTATCTTATCTTATCTTATCTTATCTTATTTTATCTTATCACAATGTTATCACATACTGGCTTACACAGTAATAAATAACACAAATGAGGGAATGGTGAGTTTCAAAACAGTTTCAACTCAGTAAGCTCTCATTAAATGTTAAAAAAATCAGGAGGTATGATAGGAGGTATAAAACCTCGAACAAAGTCATCAGTGCAGTAATTAACAGGGCCAGATAAACATACGAGGGGGCCCCAGGGCATAAATAAGCTTTTGGCCCCTGTTGATACAAGATAAATGATTAAAATTGAAATTTCTTTTACTTTTGTTGTTGAACTTTTTTAAAACTTTATTGAACAGGCATCATCAAGCCAGCTGTTCTGTGACAGAAAACATTAAATCTCTGCGCATGGCTCTGTTCATAAATGTTAAGTCTAAAGTTCAAGTAACATCTAGGGTTGTAGCAATATACCGTGATATGATGTTGGCAGCTATTGCACCATGTATACATCTGCTTATCTACGATATTGGGAAAAAATGCAACTGGAAGGAGATTCTCCCCTTTATTTTAGTTACTTTCAAAGGAAAGACTTTCAAGTCTCAGTTAAAGTAATAAAATATTCATTCAACCAAAAATAAGCCCTCCATTTTGATTCCTTCGGCAATCATTCCGACTGATGAAAATATAAAGTCTGCAATACCATGAAACTGCATTTTTTTCCTGAGATGGTTATTGTACCGTGAAAATCTAATGTCATTGTAACCCCAGTAACATCAGTGTCCTTGTTGGTTAAAAAATTGCAGGATTTATACCAGTGAATGTTCCTAAAAGAGACACATATTTCACCTTAGTTGCAATCAAGTATTTAGATAATAAAATGCAGTCTTTCATCAAGCTGAAACAAGATTAATTTTTTGTGAGAAAACATTGCTGTTATCGAGCTTCTTTGCAGAGAAACAGGTGTCACCAATATAAAATAAAAAATAATGATAATTTGTTGTCATAACCCCTTAAAATGTCTCTGTTATCCCAAAACATTTGCTTATTAGACAAATTAAAATTTAATTGAGTTTTTCCCAGTAGCTAATATAACTAAGTAAAATTTAAATTCATGCCAGTAACCTGCTTCAAATTGAGGTACATTTTGCTATTTATTCTTAAAATCTCTCTAAAAAGCATAAAACATATTTTAAAGTGGTGGTTAGTCTCTGCCTGAAATACTCTTGTTTCACCACCAGGTGTCACTAAAGCCATAATAAATGTGTCATCTCTTATTTCCTCCGGCTGCAGTGTCGGTGCCTCCCTCATTATTGTCCCCGGTCCCACTTCCTGTTGTTCTGTAGTTCCACAACACGCGTGTACATGTATCTGACGTTAGCTGCCCAGAAACTCTGGTGACATGAGTGCTGGTAACAGTGGTGGAAATGTTTCTGTGCCTTTACGAAGTCTTCTGAACTCCATCCAGTGTGTTCGAGACCGGGTCAGAGGTAAATGTGACACATCACATGTGGCGCAGCACAAATAGTCAGCCGTTAACCGAGCTAGAAGTTATGCTAGCAGGTGTCAAGCTACAGTGCTAACCTTCGCTTAAACTGTCAAAACGGTTGTTTATTTTTTTTATGTAGAGTTACTTTGGGCACGATTTCTTCGCTGTGAATTTTAATATTTACTTTTACAAATTAAGCTAGATAGAGTTACCCCCTGTCTGTTTGCTAAACTGTGACGAAGCTGTCAGATTTTTATCCGAAGTCTTTGGTCAAAATAAATACTCAGGTTGTCGGTGTATCTGGTAACTTACATACAGCTACATCTAGTTATAGCAACAGTTCTTCGCTAGTTAATTAACGTTAGATACCTCATGTAATGGCCTTGATATTCAGTTTCTGTAACACTTGTGTCAGAGACGTGTGGATGTACATCCATGGTCAGTTTTTGGAGGCTGTAACGTTACTTTTAAACAGTATTGCGAGTTGTTTTTGTCTGTAGATATGGAAGAACTATTCAGAAATATAACTTGAGTGAAAGTAGCAATACTGCAGTCTGTCATTCAATATTGTATTCAGCAAATGTACAAAGGCTTCAAAATATACTTAAAGTACTGAGTAAAAGTTCTCATAAGACAGAAAGCACCATTTCAGAATCATAATTATGCTGCTGAATTATAATAAGTGATGTCAGTGTGTATGTTACTTTAATGTTGTACTTAGCTGTTAAAGGTGGGGATCATAGTAATCACTTTATATATCGCTGAGTAGGTTGACCTGTCATAATACATTAGCATTTATTATTTGAACAATGCAAATTTTTAAATGGTGTGGATTAAAACACAACACAGCTCTGCAGCCTCCAGAATGACCATGAAGTTGAATTAACACCTCTTGAAACCAGTTTTGTCATCAAATGTTTTTAAATTGGCAGCTGAGTGTACATTTCAAGTTTGAGTGTATAACTTGGATCAAATCTGCTGCCAACATGTTATTATAAATATGCATATATATCATGATCTTTTACATTTTCTAGAAAAAAAAAACACTTGAGAAAAGGTTTATGGATAAAATAAGCAGACCAAAACACATGCTAAATTACGGAAGCATATTGCATTCACTTGACAAATTGAAAAAAATCTGTTATATTGAATAATTTTTTTCTGTTTTTCATGGTAATTTTTTTCTGTATTTCGGGGTAATTTTTTCTGAGTTCAGAGAGCAATAGAACAACATGCTTTCATTCCTTTCTTGAGAGCTCGATATAATGGAAGCAAACATGACCCGCTTGTTTAGTTTAATCCAGTTTTACTTCCATTATATCGAGCTCTCAAGAAAGGAATGAAAGCATGTTGTTCTATTGCTCTAACTCAGAAGAAAATACTCAGAAAAAACGAAAAAATTACCCCGAAAAACAGAAGAAAAAAAATTATCCAGAAAAACAGAAAAAAAAAAAAAACTCCAAAAAACAGAAAAAAATTACTCAATAAAACAGATTTTTTGAAGTGAATGCAATATGCTTCTATAATAAATCAATAATTTTCCCTCCATGGAAGTACACATCCACCCAGAAATATTATCATATATTATTATAGATCGGTATAGCTGGTACAGCATAAACAATGCAATGAAAAATATGTCAGTTTGCAAACTGGGTGCGACAGAACACAAAATGGACAACTTGATAACACCAGCCAGTAATGAAAAGCAACCATTACTAGGAATGAGCCATATACATGAAGATAATGTTGCCATATAGCCAAAAAGAAGTCTTAAGCTAGTACGTTTCATGCAGCCTGTAGCTCTTTGCGGCGCTGCAACTAGGGATTATTCCATTATCTGTTGTTATTCTTTAAAATCAGTTGTTTTTAATGGAACAGAAGCGGCAAGGTGCCCATCACAAGTTCTGAGAGCTGAGGTCATGTCTTCAGATGTTTTGTTTTGTCTGACCGACGTCGCAACACCCAAATATATTCAGTTTACATTGATTTAAAACAGAGAAAAGCTGCAAATGTTCACATTTTGGTGATTAAATAACCAATTATTTGATGAAAGGTTTCACGTATCACCATTTTTCATTTTTAAGAATAATAACAATAAAAATTTAGTATGGTGTTTTCCCTGGAAGAGAGAACGTTTGCTAACCGAACACTCATTTTCCACCACAGACGGAGAGTCCAATGAGTCAGATGGAGCGTTCAATCTCTCCAACTTCTGGGACACTCTGAGTTGAGTATCATTTATTGTGGCCATCCTCCACTTCCTGTTCCTTTCCCTGCTTCTGTTAAGGCTCCATAATTCATAAAAAAATCCCATCTTGTCACCCTGGATGTCTTGTTGTTATTTAACAAACATATTTTTGCATCATTTTTATATTAAACAACACACTCATTTTTGTGTGCTGGTTCTAGAAACCTCCAGATTGTGTTACAAATATTTTTTCATCTTTTAAAACTCAGGACACTCCTTATGTTAAGTACCAGCACCCCATTATCCTCCTGTTCATTTAGTGGGAGCTTTAAATGTGATGTAACCGTGACTCCTCTGTCCTCAGACCAGGCAGTGAAGGCGGTGTCCCAGGAAGCCACTAAACTCAGCCTGGCCTTCTCCAGACCCCCGCTGCCATCACAACAGGTCAGATTATATTACTAGCATCATGATGTTTACCTTGTTGTGTTTATGTTGTATCAGCTGTGATTCATTTTTAAAGCTCTCAGGACGTTTGAGAGTACAAAAATATAGGGATGGGATCTTAGTGATTGTTATCAGGACAGATCAAGGCATTTTTTAACTGAGTGGCACCGGCCAATGCAGGGCCACACGTAACACACAGCCACGCGAGTGCAGCCATTGTCAGCTCTCCAACTATCCGCTGTCTGTGTGTGTATAAGAGCAGCGACTGAGCCCTGCCTGTGGCGAAAAAACACATGTTCACGCCATAAACGAGAGTAAAACTCAGTATGAGACTGTTTATCTTACTATATAATGACGAAAACTCTGTCTGTGTCTCTTTTCCACCTTTTTCTCCTCACTGACTTGGTCAGTCCATGTGAAATTTGGCACAGTGGTAGAGTGTCATGGGAGGATGTGAATGAAGCAATATTACATCAATTGGCCAAAGGGGGGCGCTATAGTAACCGACTGAAATTGCAAACTTTGAATGGGCATATCTCATGCCCCGTATGTCGTAGAGACATGAAACATGAAAAGATGCCTCTCTTCATGAGGAGCACATTTGCCTCAAGAACCCATAACTTCTGCTTATATAGATTTTCCACCATTTTGAATTTTTTGAAAAACACTTTGAAATGGATCTCTTCCTAGGAAGTTTGAGCAATCTGCATGAAACTGGGTGAACATAATCCAGGGACCAATATCTAAAGTTCCCTCTTGGCAAAAGTTGGAAAACTTACTAAAACTGAGCTTCTATAAGGCAATGAATATTGCGGAGGGCGTGGCTCATCCCATAAAGGTGTATAACATCTCAAGGGTTTCACCGACCAACACGCAATTTTGTAGGCATATGACCACACATAATCTGAGGGGACCCCTCCATTATTGACCCCATCAAACAAAATGGGGGCGCTAGAGAGCTCATTTCTTATCTAGGCCTAACCGCCATATGGATTTTCACTAAACTTGGTAGATATGTAGAACAGGACGCCTCAAGGTGACTGGAGAAATTTAACTCTAATTGGCAACTGGGTGGCGCTATAACAACAGAAAAATGCTTCAAAATGGCTAAAATGCGACCGATCGCTGTGGCTCCCCCTGTGGACCAATGTTGGTGTTGTTTTCTAATTTTTGGAATGAGTAAGTCATGGTATGGTATGCTGTACATAATCACGGAAACGGTCAGTGTGTCATTCTGTCAGTCAGTCATTCTGTCTGTCCCACGTTTTTTCTACTCACTGACGTGGTCAATCTACGTGAAACTGCACATAGGCATTAAGGACTGGCATAGGTAGAAGGTGACAAAGCTACCAATGGGTATGGACTAGCATATTTTATTAACCAAAGTTATGAGCACTGCTGTCATCTAAGGTGCGTGGTGTTTCACCGAAGCAACAATGACTCTGGATCAGGGACAAAAAAACTTGATTGGGAAATCCCTAATGAAATATTAATAAGGTGCAAATCCAAAATATACACAGTGCCAAAAAATATAAATAGGTTAACAATAAAGATCATTGATATTTAGTTAGTAGTTAAATTGTCATGCAATTCCCAACATGTTCATGTGTATTCTGTCTCTCTTCTTTCCTTCCTCTCTGCAGGATGGAGAGAAGTTAGCAGAGTCCATCCTGAAAAGTGTCCTCACTCTGTCCACTGTGTACTACTGGCTACCTAAGAGCCAAGGTAACGCCACCACTCACCACCTGAAGAGTGCAAGACTTTGGCTACTTGGCTGTCACTTCAGAAGAACAGCGTATTTTCTCTGTTCTCATATATTACCACTGCAACAGTATATGGAGACAATCACAGGATGTTAGAAGTCTACACTTGATATTGTGGAACCAAGAGCATGCAGCCAAAACTAATATAAAATGGATGTACAGCTTTTATTAGCAGCTTCAGCTTGTCATCATGTTTCTGTTGTCCGTTCTCTGTGTGTCTCAGGTGTCAGTCTGCGGCGACAGGTCCGAGACGCCACAGTCCAGGTTCTGGAGGGAGTCACCCAGCTGGTCGAGGTCATACTAAGCTCACCGCTACAGAGGTACATTAACACACAGACACACAGTCAGTGCAAGATATAGCACATTTATTGAGTCACACTAGAACAGAATGTATGAAAGACACAAACACACACTCACACTGGTGTTGTCATAATACCTGAAATTTCAATATTAGTGACACAGAAATCTGATCAACATGATTTTCTTCTGTTAGCTGACGTGTTTTATTAGTACAGAAAATAACCTTTTTACAACCGTCGATTTTCTATTTTCAGACAGACAAAAAACAGTATGTTGTGTGGTTTGTTTCTTTTCTGACTTCCTCCTTTTCTCTCCCTCCTCCTCTTCTCCCTCTGCTCACCTTCAGTCTGTCCCAGGAACAGCTGATGTCAACAGGAGGTGTGTGGTCAGCCTGCGACCACTTTGCCCAGTTACCACAAGGTTAGTAGATTTAAATAGATTCGATTTTTATAAGTGGAGTCGTTACTGAAGTCAGACACAATGAAATCCTGGCAAACTCTGTCACTAATTTGAATTTCATTGTTTCAGGAACAGTAGAAATGGTGGAGTTAGGTTTAAGTGTCAGTAGATTACTGCAGCCTGCAGGTGGTGATGTTAAGTTTAATACAGAGTGTGTGTGAATGAGAAAGTTTACTCTGAGGGTGTGTGTGTGTGTGTGTGTGTGTGCATGGGTGTGTTTGTATTCATTTATTTATTTCATTTGTATTTATGATAATAGTAACCTTTAACACATTGCAATCGAAACAGTGACGATAATATAGATATAAAATCTGATATAAATAGTAAAGAATTAAACAGACATGGTCAGATTACCAGACATTAGAAGGCAGTTTAGAAAGTTAAGTATTTACATTGTAGAAATACCAGCATGTTCGCAAAGTGCTGAGAAAAATGGAAAAGGAACAATAAAAAGACTTAAAATTAATTGTGACCTATAATTAACAAAGATGATCTGGGAAAATCTATATCTGGAGCAGGGGTGTTAAGAATCTTTATTGCTGCATACAGAGCAGACCTAGGTGCAGGGACTGTTTACAAGTTATATAAAGGCCTTCAGGAACTAGATGGGACCAATACATCTTACATAAAAGAAAGATGGGAAAATGAAGGAAACTTTGTACTATCACTAGAGGATTCAGAAAATTTAAATGACATGCAATGGAAATCAACTAACTCTTTGTCATGGGGAGAGTTTAATTGGAAAAACAGGGTCAGATATTTTTTAACACCTGCATTCAAGCACCCTGGGGGGATGCAGACAACATGCTGGAGAGGCTGTGGGACAGACGGAGCAAATCACTTTCATGTGTTTTGGGAATGCACTGCGATTGATCAATATTGGACTGAAATTAGAGACAGTATGAAAAATGTATTAAGATGTGACATTGATTTTTGTTTCCAAGTTATGTATTTGGGTAAAAAGCCACACCAACTTTTAGGTTTCTCAAAATTATGTATGTTCAACATAATGCTGGTCACCTGCACCAGTTGTGCAGGGATTAAACACGAGAGGACTGGACTCGTTCAGAGTTAATTATGTTCATACTAGTACCAAGTGTTCAAATCTCCCTTTAAAACTGAATATTAAAAGTGCACATGTGCTTTTCTCCACCACCAAACATACTCTTAGCGAGTCCATATTATTTCTAGACATAAAACCATGATAATAGATGATTTACAAGTGAGCATGTTTTTATCCTCTGTGTCAAAGTACACCAGATTTCACCAGAAACAAAAACATGCATGTGTTTATGGTGATTGTCTGAATCTATACGAACATGCTTTTAGTGTCATTTATGGTAAAAATCTAATAGAGAACCATCCTTTTTTGGCATGAAGCCAAACAAGTCGAGTGGTAACTGTAAAACTATCCCTGGATGATCAGCATGGCTTCCACATAGAGCACCCGCAGTAGAGACTTGTGCAGTCAAGTCGACTACTTCCGGTCATGCACTTCACTAACTTGAATAGAGTTAAAATGATTGAGATGTACAGCTCATGTAGATTTACCAAATGTTGTCGGACTGAATGGAGCAAATTCTGATAGTGAAACGTGTCAATGAGCTCAAAAAAAAATGTAATCACTGCTTGTAAGTTTATGTGAAAAAGTCTTTTTGGGCCCCATAGCATCACAGGAAGGTGTAATTTCACAGTATGACCACTACAAAAATTGGCTTCAAAGCTCGGCTCACTTCCTGGGGGCGTGGATGTTCTTAGGGGCCTGGCAGAGATGCTGAGAGGGCAGATATGGAGTCAAAGCAGACTGTGCTTTTCAAGAGGGGCTAAATCTGAATTTTTCAGACAGAGGGTGAATACAGGTGTTTGCAAACTGGGTGCGATTATAATGACCTGTTCCTCTTAAATGAAGTAGGTGGCACACGATCAATCCATTTTGGGCGACAAAAAAGTCAAATGATGTGACATTGATAGGAACGCAAACAGAGAAGAAGAAAACGGGGTTAACAAAGACAGCTGATAATCACTATTGTGATATTATCTTTGACTGGGTCAGCTAACACAAAGAAATATCTAATCTGAAAAGAGTTTATTTTGCTTTCATGTCTTATTTCTGTTATTTTGTTTTGGGAGTTTTGCAAAATTTTAACCAGGTTTGTTGATGAAAAAACATGCGTGTGTGTTTCACAGATAATAAAGCAGCAGTGCTGGTGGTTCTGTCCAATCAGATTGGAGTTGTGAAAGATGCCATAGAAGAAATTGAACAGGTAGAACCACACACACACACACACTCACCTGCAAATAGATCCAGGCTTTTATTAGAGACCGGCCTTTCTTTAATTTTAATAAGTTATCAAAATTTAATCAGAGGCCTCCTTTACTGAATCTTGCCCCCCCCCCACTCAGGCACTGTCTGAGGCCCAGGACCCGTTCAGTGACGTTCTTGATGATGACCAGGAGCCTCGAGGCAACCAGGACACTTACTGGTCAGAGAAGGACAGACGTGTGATTGGTCCGTGCCAGGGGCTGATGAAAGCATCAGCAGCATGTCTAAGGAAGCTGATGTCGGCCGTCAAAGCCAACGGGGACGTCAACACGTCTCAGAACCTGGCTCAGCTCGATGACCTGGCAGACATCACCAAGGAAATCAGTCCTGGGTGGGAACACGCACACAGTCGTATTATTGTGTCATCAAAGTGACGATTTTCTCTGTATTGAGTTGTATGGCAATACAACTGGAGAGCTGTTTTGAGCCTAGATTTGAACATTGTCAGAGTAGAGGCCTGTCTCACATCTTCAGAAAGACTGTTCCAGAATTTAGCTGCATAAAACTGGAATCCTGATTCCCCATGTTAAGTCCTGACTCTGGGCACCAGCAGGAGGCCGGTCCCTGAGGTCCTCGGAGTCCGAGATGGTTCATATGGCACTAACATGTCAGAGATGTACTTTGGTGCTAGGCCGTGGAGAGACTTGTACACAAGCAGAGCTGCTTTAAAGTCTATTCTCTGAGCCACAGGAAGCCAGTGTAGAGACCTGAGCACAGGACTAATGTGCTCGTACTTCCTGGTTCTGGTCAGGACCCGAGCAGCAGCATTCTGGATGTACTGCAGCTGTCTTAAGGCCCGTGTGGAGAGGCCAGTGAGCAGGCCGTTACAGTAGTCTAACCTACTAGAGACAAATGCATGGATAAGTCTCTCCAAGTCAGGTTTAGATACTATACCTTTGATTTTGGCAATGTTTTTAGATGGTAAAAAGCTGCTGATGGTATTGATTTGATGTGGCTGTTAAAGTTCAAGTCTGAGTCCATTATTACCCCGAGATTCCTAACCTGATTTGTAGGTTTTAGAGAGAGAGACTGGAGGTGACTGCTGACACTTTCTCTTTGTTTCTGTGGACCAAATACGATGACTTCAGTCTTGTCTGAATTTAGCTGGAGAAAGTTGTTTTGCATCCACACACTGACCTGTTGGATGCAGTGACAGAGTGAATCCACTGGTCCATATTCACCTGCTGTCAGCGAGACATAGATCTGAGTGTCGTCTGCATAATTGTGGTAGGACACATTATTACTTTGTATTAATTGGCCTAAAGGCAGCATGTAGAGATTGAACAGAAGGGGTCCCAGGATTGACCCTTGGGGCACCCCACAGGTCAAGGCCATGTGGTCTGAGACACAGCTACCAATTTCAACAAAGTACTTCCTGTCTTCTAGATAGGACTTCAACCAATTTAGGGCAGTGCCAGAGATGCCCACCCAGTCCTCTAGTCTCTGTGAAAGGATCTCATGATCGACATTATCAAAAGCAGCACTCAGATCTACCAGGACTAAAACTGAGACTTTGCCTGTGTCAGTGTTCAGGCGGATGTAATTTGTCACTTTAATAAGAGCGGTCTCAGTGCTGTGATGGGGTCTAAAACCTGACTGGAAAACATCAAAGGAGTTGTTCATTAGGAGAAAGTCAGTAAGCTGTTGGTAAACAACTTTCTCAAGGACTTTGCCTAAAAACGGCAGATTTGAAATGGGCCGGTAGTTGTTCAGTACTGTGGCATCAAGACTGCTCTTCTTTAGGAGAGGCTTTATGACCACAGTTTTCAAGGTCTTTGGGAATGTTCCAGATTGTAGTGACATGTTAACTATGTGAGCGAGTGGTGGTAACAAACTGCTCAGTACAGACTTTAGAAATCTAGTGGGTAACACATCGAGGCAGCATGTAGATGAACTCAGACTGGTGATGATCTCTTGGACAGTTTTGTCAGTTACAGGTGCAAAATGAGTCAGCTCTAAGTGTCTAGGTGGCTGCAGGATTGTTATTGGCGTTGTGGAATTGATGGCATTTTTAATGGTCTGAACCTTGTCGCAAAAGAATACTGCAAACTCATTACACTTAGATGTGGAGATCAGTTCCAACGGCAGTTGAGCTGGAGGGTTTGTTAATCTGTTCACTGTTGCAAATAAGATACGCGAGTTGTTACTGCAGTTTCCAATAATTTCAGAAAAGTACCTCTCCCTTGTTCTATGTAAGATCCGGTTGAACACGTACAACTTTTCTTTATAAATTTCATAATGAACATGAAGCTTTGACTTGCGCCATTTCCGCTCGGCCCTCCGGCACTCCCTTTTCTGTGCCCTGACCGAGTCGTCATTCCTCCATGGCGCCTTCTGCTTATTTTTAACCATTTTAACCTTCACAGGGGCAATGGTGTCCAGAATATTCAAAACACTCGAAGTAACAGAGTTCAACAAATCATCAGCATTAGAACATGAGGCATTTTCAAAGTTTATCATTTCCTTGAACAGAGCACCTGTGCTGTTATTTATGTGTGTCCTCCGAACAACTGCAGGACCAGCTGGTGGTTTGGGAGAAACAGACAGGTCAAAGAAGACACAGAAATGATCAGACAGAGCGACATCAACCACACTGACGTCTGAAATATTAACCCCCTTTGTAATGAGCAGGTCCAGAGTCTAGCTGCGCTCTGCTGTGGGTGGGCTCACACACATGCTGAGTCAGGCCAAAGGTTTCAAGGACAGCACTGAGCTCTTTAGCACTTCTGTCACAGACATTATCCACATGTACATTAAAATCACCTGTAATGACCAAACCATCAAAGTCTGTGCATACAATTGAAAGCATCCTGGTAAAATCATCAATAAAACTTTGACGGTGCTGGGGAGGCTTGTATATAACTACATAGAGTATGGACGGAGATTGTTTTAGCTCCATTGTAAAGGATACATACTCATCAAATGATGAAAACACCCCAAATGACAACCTGTGCATAACCATATGATCTCTAAATATTGCACAGACACCTCCACCCTTTTTGTTTTCTCGTGTTTCAGATTCAAATTTGTAGTTGGGTGGAGCTGATTCCGTTAGAACAGCATTACCTGTGTTTTTGTCAAGCCATGTTTCAGTTCAAAACATAAAATCAAGATTATACGAAGAGATCAAATTATTAATTAAAACTGATTTGTTAGAGAAAGATCTGACATTAAGCACAGCAAGTTTCAGATTAGTTTCAGTAGGACTGGACATTATCTTCTTACAAGGGATATGGATTAAATTTCTCTGATTGGACAGTCTAACTGTCCTTCTGTAATCTGGTCTATGTGGTGTGGCTGTAGATATAGCACTAGGGGAGAATATTGTCTCACAGGGCCCCAGCTTAATATTACCTTTATTATGGCTGTAAGTCCTGGGACAGCAGAGGCCCTGTGCATCCTAGCTCTTAGGGATACCAGCTCTGGGGGCAGGCAGGGGAGGACGAGCAGGGGGACGTTTGGGTGATGGACCAGATGAAAACCGAGGGGGAGGAGCTGGGGGAGCTTTAGTTTGTGAAGCAGGAGAGTTGAAGCTCCTGTGTGACTTGAGGGGCACAGTTTTATACGGGGGAGAGTTCAGCATAGTTGGTGATAGAAGTCTTGACCTTGCTACATTAGGGGTGAGGGGAACCATCTTAATCCCTGATTTGATCAGGCTTTCAAGATGGTTGGGAAGGCCCATGGGGGAAGGTGGGGATGAAAAGAAGAGGGACAAGTCTCTAGAGGGGGTAGATGTGGCAGGGGGGCCCAGGGCTGGTCTGTGGGTAGAGGAGGTGATGGGGGTGCTGCCGGGTCTGAAACTTCTGCTGAGGCTGTCACAGACAAGTCCAAGGCCTGTGATGAGGGCCCGGGGGGAGGTGAAACCGATGGCGGGCCTGAATCCTTCACTGGCGGCGGTGGAGGCTGTTGTGGTGCAGCTGGTGCTGAAACACTGGCTCGGTCTGCGGCTTCTGCGACAGAGATGCTTCTCTCGTTCCTCTTTTCTCTCACTGGTCACTCAGGACCCTGTCCCGGCCCATTATGATGCCTCAGAGCGTGGAGGAGGTGTTCCGTCAGCACTCTCCTCCCACCTCTGCACAGGTGTGGGCCCTTTCCCTTGAACAGGTCTTCTCGTTTCCAGAACAGATAAAAGTTCTCAATGTAGTGCAATCCTCTGTGCGCACAGTCTTTGGACAGCCATGTGTTCAGCTGAGGCAGCCGGCTGAACTTGTTTATCTTCCTGTCTATGTTTGGAAGGGGTCCACTGATGAATGCCTTGACCTCCACTTTGTCAAGCTCCTTGAACAACTTAGTGAAATCCTTTTTCACGTGCACGATCAGCTGTTTGAGTGTTGTTATCTCAGAGACAGTGGCACTGGGACAGCAGCATGTTTGAATTCTTCCGTGGTTTATGCCACTGATAACACCGTCTCCTATGAGCAGCGTATCTCTGACCTTGGCATTTGGTCCAGATTGTCTGTCTGCCTGCTGTCTTTTGCCGACTTTATGGCTCCAGTTTCATGAAGATAATCCATTTTCTCTTTGTTCGTTAGAAACATTTAATTCAGTCTCTGACAGTGGCAAAAATCTGTTTGTAAGCTGTATTTTGGGTGATGTTACGTAGGTATTAACATTGTCTCTCATCAGTTTGTGCTGCTTTGGCTTAGCACCAAGTTCTCTCCAGGAGGAGGCATTTTGGTCTTTACAGAGTTTTGGAAAAGACACAGTATCACTCAGGTTTAAGTTGAAAGTAGCAGGTTTTTCACCCTTTTTACTGAAAGTAACTGTGGACTTCTTACCACTGGATGTAACTGGGAGCGTCTTGTGATGTCCTTTTTCAGATTCTAAAGCAAAAATCTGTGCTTGTAGCTCATTAATTTCTTGTTGATATCGCCGACAGCGTTCACAAAAGGAATTTGTTTGGTTTCTTCCCCCGGACATGCTGCTGGCTCGTCAGATTGGTAAAAAATATAAAAATGTTCTTCAAAATCTTGGTTTACTTAAAAGAATTCATGAAATGATGGATATAGAGATTTTCCAGGATTTGTAGAAGGAGTAAAATTATTAAAAAGCAGAGTAAAGAAGGAAGCAGGCTGGAGCAAGCAGGAAAGCGTCTGCACTCTTCAGAAGCAGGAAGCAGCAATTAAATACACTGATCACTCAAGACAGTACTTTGCTACGTTTGCTCATCAATAAATTGTCAGCATTAGTGCCAGGGGGCACTTACTTCAAATAGTATTGTTTTTCTGACCACAAATGACACAGGAATTAGGTAGCTGGCACAGCCCATGAACCCTCCACCTCACTTCCTGCCGCCATGACACTACGTCCCCAGGAGCAGAGTGGGCTGCTGTAGCAACTTAAATTCAGCCGGCTGGGTCGAACATGTGTAACGGCAGCAACAGAAAGTTTGCTGATCCGACGGGGACTTGGGTTGGTTGAAAGGGCAGTATGGGATCAGACCCAGCACTCGGGTGCTCGATCTGGCTCTTGGTGAATTTGAGTTGTCACAGGGCGCCAAGTGAGGGTCCGTCTCCAGGCTACTGCTGTTGCAAAATGTGTCACAGTATGTTTCAACTGTATGTCGTGGTGGCTTCAGGCTGTTTGTTGACTTCAGCGGACTCCATTTCTTGTTGTTACATTCTATTAGTGCTGTAGTGGAACTGAAGAGAGGCAAGGCAATCGTAAGTGCACGTAACGTCACATCTTTTGGATCTTCCTGGAAAATTTGTTTTGAGTTCTTACGTTGAAACAATCGATAATTCTTTCTTTGTCAGCACAGCCACGGTTTGAATGAGATGGTGCATGTTTTTATGCATTCATAGGGTTCATTCCTGCTTTTAGTGATTGTTGCGAAGCAGCTGTTGTCCAATAAGCTGTTAATGTTTGATTTTTTTATTTTATTTTATCAAAATAAAATATTAATTTTTAAACAGTCATGCAAACAAATCTGTGTCTTGCTGTCTTTTCTCCTCAGTGTTGATGATCTGGCTCTCTCCCTCTACCCACCGATGGACTACAGCGGAGTAGAGAGCAACGTAAGACACACACACACACACCATTGTTAAATTTCTTTGATGTTCAGACTAGGGGTGTAATGATCCATCAGTCTGGATCAATATATCGATTTAATGATCAATGATCCGATCACATCGATGCAAAGTGAAAACATCGATCCATATTGTCATCTTTAGTATAAGCTTTTATTTTGAAACAGCTTTCAAACAGCTGCAGGCAGATGGGAAGCAGCCAAGAGAAAGACGATTAGGATAACGTTGTTTACTTGGGAATAAATCAGCGTATAAGGATCAACAGATAGAGCACGTGGCGTATGTAAACTGATGTTAGGAGATAAAACACGACGTAACGTTAGAATGCTGTTCTGTCGGGAGATGCAGTGACTTAAACCACCGGTGAGTAAGAAAAATAATAATGTTACATGTAATATGTTAAGCTATGAGAAGAGGAAAAATGTCCACAAGGCTAATTTATGCAATGTAAACACGTTTAAGCTAATAACGGGTGATTAGCAAAAAACAGTTGTTTTGTCCATGAACCTTGACAGTTATTACTGAGCTGAATGTGATACCGTTCTTGAATGATCTTGTTGTTAATCTGTGTTTTATGACGGTTGGGAGAAGTTTGGCTTCAGGGCTTTAACACAGATATTCCTGTAGTTTTATGAAAGAGATCATTGTTGGGTTAAAATGAAAAGATATTTTCTTTTATGGTCAAAAGTAAAAAAGAAAGGGGTGGCAGTGTCTTCTGTAACAGACTGTTAAATGGGCATTTGATTTCGCCTAATATCAATCACAGATCCCTGAATCGTATCGAATCAAAAATGTATCGTGGCAGACTTTGTAATATCGAAAAATATTATATTGTTGTCCGCAGAATTGATGTAATATTGTATCATTATGAGACTGGTAGTTTACAGCTCTAGTTCACACGAGCCTTTATTGAAGCAAGTTTTACAAGCCACTCTGAAATTATCTAACCATTTGGCATCAGTCTGGAAACATTTTCCCACATTTAAGTTGCCAGATCTTGTGCCAGTGGTAATGCGATTCAAATGTCCTGTTCTTCTTGGACCTGTGTTGGCTTGAATGTACTCCAACAGGTTCATCGGGATATGTTGGCGTGTTGTGTGATAAGAGGTGTGACAGAGAGTCTTCCACAGAAAAACATTTTGCATGTCAGTTGCAGGGCTTGACAGTGCAAGCGTTTCACTCGCATTTTTGACTAAAAATAGGTGTGTGCAAACTGTAAAAAATATTTAGGGGCACATGTGCGTGTAAAAAAACAGTCAATAAAAAATATGATAATCTAACCGCAAATGTTGGAAGAACTCCAGCTGCCTTCCCTCTTCCCTCTTCCCTGTGTGACACGGTTATGGCCGGTTTCCAAGCCACTGTCGGGACAATGAAAAGTCCCACTGTTTGCAGCGTGGAAATAAGTCAAAGTGTGGAGGAAGCGGCGGACCTACGTACAGGAAGCCTGCTCCGTTCTCCCCGCAGTTAGGGACCGTTCGCCACGGTACCGCTGCTGGGCAGGGTGGAAATAAAGCCCTTTTCACACAGAGCGCGCAAAGCGCAAACCTCCGGCAACTAACTCATTCATTGTGTATGTGCTACCACGGCGCAAGAGTGCACTGCTCTGCCGCCGAGCTGATGCCGCGGCGTCTGCGCGCCGCCAGCCTGCGCTCGAATTGAAAAATTTTTAATTTCACTGCAACGCGCTGTGACGACACCTCGGCGCGTCCAGTAGCAGAGAAGAGCCTGAAGTAGACCTGGAAGCGGTCACCATGGAGCTGTAGTTCTTGAACGAGCCTGTACTCCCCCAAATCCTGTCTTGCACGCCTTGCTCTCCGCTTGCTCTGCGCTCTTCCCCGCGGTAGGTGCCGCGAAAATCGCACTCTGTGTGAAAGAGGCTTAAGTTCTGCAGAGTTTCAGAGAACCTGGAGAATGTTTTAGGATAGTAATAACATTATATAAGATAATCACATTGCAAAGATAACATATATATAAGATAATAACATTAAAGACAAAATTAAATTGCAATACTTTTTCAAACACTTGATGGTTTTATCTTTCTGACATTTTGTATACAAATTCATTCAATAATTTTGCTTGTAAATGTCTATTTGCATCACGTTTATTACGGAAAACACATTATTTGATCAATTTACATTGTGCCCCTAAAGTTCTTTGTGCGCTCCTTACTTTTTCAACTGAGGAGCACATGTGCTCCTTGGGAAAAAAGTTAGCGTCAAGCCCTGAGTTGAGATACAGTATGTATTGTTCCACGTGAGGAAATCATTTCTAAAGTGCGGCAGTGTAAAAACAGTAAGACGTGTTTTTTTAGCCAACACATTAAAAGTGTGAGTATTATGCTGACAGCACAAAATACAAATGTAAGTCCATCGCCTTTGTTGACCAACAGTAACATCAGCTGACACTATACGCCACGTGTGCCTTACAAGGGATTTTATATATGGAAATATTAAGCAGTTTTCTTAGTCCATTAGATTAAATTAGGTATTTTAATCATAAAAACGTTAATTATTTCAGATAAGATCATTAGCTATAACTCCCTAAGGCAAGAGACAATTTAAATTTGGGTCAGGTCAAAAATCTGCCAAGTCATCAAGGTAAATAAACGCCTTTGTCAGACTATTCCTGTCTTGTAGAGAACACTTGCTCTGAGCTGCATCACAGTCTCTGATCAACGCTTTCGTAGCCTGCCAGGTATCCCCAGTCAGTGTCCAGCACAACTGTAGGAAAGTTTACTATTTTCTTTATTTTGACAACTCTTTCTTCTTTATGTACATCACTTCCTTTCCTCTCTTCACCTTGGCACTGCTTGGTTCCTGTTACTCTTTGTTCACTCATTAACTGACTGAGTTCACCGCTAATGTTGATAGATGAAACTGTACAAAACAAACCGCGGTCACTGTCTTCCACCCAGGCTTATTGTTGCATCTGCAGAAATAGAAAACCCCTCTTTCTTTTTGTCGCCGCCTGGACTACACAGCCTAATTCTGCCTGCACAGTCTCGCTGGACTGCTGCAGCTTGTATATGTGTGGTGTCCACACAGACAGCGTTGCTGCTGTGGCGCTGCATGTCAGTCCACTCTTTCTAAATTGAGTTTGCCTTTAATAACAGCCATAAAAAACATCATATTTCATTGCATTTCATTATAAATGTAGTTTATCTTTATTGTAGACAGAAATAGGGTAAGAAGGGTGTGTTCAGTTGTAAATAATACATGATAATATCAAAATAAGTAAATAACTCAGACAGCTTCACACAACGTCAAAATACGTCCACTGAAAGTGCATTTTTTTCACACAGATAGGCTTGGATTGTTAGTCCGACTCAAAGTTTCCAAAGTGAAAGTGAATTTTCCGCTCATTATACCTGTGTGTGTTTGTAGTTATGTATTTCATCGATGCATCGAGATACTCACATTCAGTTTTTTTACACATGCAGAAGAACCCTCTGCACGCTGTCACATTAAATCTGGAATCAAACTGAGCTCGCATTTTGAAATTACATGAGTTAAAGGGGAAGTTCCATTTTTTACAACCCGGACCTTATTTCTGGCATTAGAAGAATAGAATAGAAAACTTTGTCTGGAACCAAAAGCCACCAGAAATTTGTTTTTGATAGGGCTCAACACCAGGTTTACACACACACGGAAGACATTTAAAACACATCCAAGACATTTACAGGATCAAAAAAACATGCAAAAAAGGTACATCAGATGATACAAAACATTGACACTTAAAAGAAAAGAAAAGGACCAGCAGCAAGTCATGATCAAGGCACTGTAATTCCTCTGCTGTTGAGGGCTGTTATTGCAGTTGGAATGAATGATGTTTTGTAGATTGTTTTTCTGGCCAGTGGGACTTTGTATCTCCTGACTGATGGGAGGAGACTGAATGAATGATGGAGGGGATGAGAGGGTTCTTCTGTGATCAGGTTGGCTTTCCTGATCACAGAGCGCTCATACAGATCGGACAGTGGAGTTTGTGGTGAACCGATTATTTTGCTGGCTTGATTTGTGATCCGTGAGAGTTTTGTTTTCTGTTTGTTGGTGAGAAAGTTGTACCAGGAGGTGATATTGAAGGTGAGAATGGATTCTATGAGTGACCAGTAGACCATCATTAAAATCTTTGAAGTTGCTCAGTTTCCTGAAAAGATGGAGGCGCTGTAGTGCTTTATTGTAAATTGTGTCTGAGTGTGTTTGAAAGGACAGGTGTCCATCTGTGTCCCCAGATATTTGAGGCACTCCACCTATTCCACCTGCTCTCCCTGAATGTGCAGAGGTTTAAAAAGCTGTGGTGAGATTGCTGCTCTGTTTCTACCCCCACAGCACAACTCCTTAGTCTTTAGGATGTTTAATTCTAGTGATTTCTCACTGAAGATTGTGACCAGGTCAAAATACGGTTGTTTACTCACCCAGATAAGTTTGGTGTCATTTGGAGTCCTTCAGAAGATATTTAGATCCGCGAGAGCTGCGTACATCCATATAGCAGGAATGATCGGGGCACCGACAATGAGGCTCTAAATAACACATTATCTGCCGCGAAACTCGTTCCTTTCACCAATATGTTTTTATGAATGGCTAGAGATGCTTGTCATCATCATCCAGGTCATTTATACTGACCTACTAACCTCTTCAAAAAAAACAAACAAAAAAAACAGAGGCAATTCGTAAAAACAATCCTCTTTACCACTGAAATGTTCACCTTTCTTTTTGTCACTTTTTGTCACTGAGCACTATGTAATAATAAATTCACGTTTTGCATAAGAAGTGCCTCTGCTTTTTGTGCAGTGTGCGGGCCATTCTACACAAGCGATGAGAAGAAACTAAAGAAATGTAAATTCTCATAGTTATTTACTTATCAAGCAAACAAAGTCAAGGAAAATAAACAATTTATGCATGTGTGTAGGCTACTTACTCAATCGAAAGTTGCCCGTTCGGTCCTGCGGGCTTTAGCTGGGTCTTCCAGTTTACTTTCGGGACACGAAAAAAGTCTCTACAACAGCCCGGTTGATCATCGAAGTGAAATCCTCTATAGTTGTGAGACAGTCATTTCTGGAGACATCCAGACGTGTATCTCCTGGCCTCAAATCCCACTCGGAGCAACAAAGGCATTCCTCCTCTGTTGGCATAGTGGAACATTGTCCACAAGAACACCACCAGTTAGCATCTATTCTCGGACGTGCAGCGGTTTGTTGTTCTCTGGCCAGCTGTTCCTCTCTCTGCCTCCACATCTTCCTTTCAAAGAGCTCCTCATCCGTATACTCTGGCTTAAAACGGTAAGGACATCCATCACATTCAAAGTCGTTGTCCACAACCTCAAAATCTGACAAATATTTGTTAATATTTGTCAGCCGTTTCAAAAAACTAATAGTAGCAAATTCCAGCTGTAAACAGAGCCGTGCCGCGGGTGTGCGGCGGCGTGCGCACCTGGATGACATCATCCAGGTCAGAGGTTAGTAGGTCAGTATAAATGACCCAGATGATGATGATGACAAGCAACTCCAGCGATTCATAAAAACATATTGGTGAAATGAACGAGTTTCGCGGCAGATAATGTGTTGTTTAGAGCCGATCAGCCCGATCATTCCCACTACATGGATGTATGCGGCTCTCGCAGATCTAAATATCTTCCGAAGGACTCCAAATGACACTAAACTTATCTGGGTGAATAAACAACAGTATTTAATGCCAGAAATAAGGTCCAGGTTGTAAAAAATGTAACTTTCCCTTTAAGCTGAATGATCTCTCATTCGGCCTGGCTTCATTTTGCAGTGTGTTACAATATCTGTCAGTTTAACCACTTTCATACAAGAATCAATTTCGTAAGTGGGACACCTAAGACAATATGTCAAACAATGCTGTGCTTTGTTCTATCTCCAGTAGAGGTATCTTTAGCCTAGGATTTTTTTTAGAGCAGCGTAAGGTACTTATCAACATTCCTAGCAGTACGTATAATTACTGTTGCAGTATGCAAAATTCAGAGCATTAGTACAAGGCTTGGGGGTTAAATTTTTTTCATACTTTCATACCAAACTCAAATTTCTATATGACGGTATTTGGGTGAAAATCTATCTCGGTCAGTCTTGTTATGTTAATTGCAATATGATGTTTTTCTTTCGTCTGTCTCTGTTGTTGCTGACTGACTGTTAACAATCCTCTAAAGCCTCGTTTCCACCGAGCAGTACGGTATGGTTCAGTTCGGTGCGCTCTTTTCAGTTTCCACTGTGAAAAGTTGTGGATGTACCAATGAAACCATTCTGTACCGTCCCCATGTTTGGTCCCCCCTCTGTTGGGGTACCTATCACACAGATCTGGTACTAAAAGGTGGAGCTGTGAACACTGCAGTCTGATTGGTCAGTAGAGGACAGTCACTCCGCTCAGTGAGTTTTATTAGTAAACTGTAACTATAAAATGAGAGGATGTTTTGCTGCCTCTCACAGCAGCTGGAGTCTGAGAAAATAAACTTAATGCTGGCAACTTTTAAGGTGGAACATTAACTTGTAATGTTAACTTGTAATATATTTATTTCATCCGGGTTATGTGAACTGCATATATTCTAATCCTCGCACTGTTCCCATTGGCAACACTAAACCCCCTGAGCTTGCCTGAGAAGGACTAAATGCACAAACCCACTATTTTTAAATATCCCATGGAGAGAGACTCTCACTGCAGCCAGTTCTATTTTGTTCTGAAAATGTCAGCGTGCAGCCTCGTTCTGTGGACGATAAACCAGGCACAGATTTCTATCTGTGTCGCCGCTGATTAGGAAATGCAGTGAGTGCCGGACGGAGCAGTGAGTGACAACAACCCCGCCCACATTTAAGGGTACTGTTTGCAGTGGAAACACTAAGCGGACCTAGGGTCTAGGTACCATGTCTTAGGGTTACTTTTGGTTCCAAAGGTACCATAGCAAAAGTGTGGTGGAAACAATGCTTAATATTATCCCCACCACGAGCAGCCACCATGTCTGTCAGCTCAGACTGACCTCTAGTGGTGTGTGGTGTGTACTACATACAGAACATCCTCAATACACCACCTCCATATGAGTTTTATAGAAAGATGAGCGTATATTTGAGAGTGTAGAAGCCTAACGCCCACTCTCCTGTCAGCACCGTTAGCTGCCAGCACTTTTTACCGCTACTCACCGGCTCAGACACCTCCATATTGGGGCCTTGTGCAGGCAACCCTGGCTCAGGCTCAGAATCATAGATTCGCTCTAAATGTTGATAAACAGCTTCTTTTTTTCTTTATTTTAATTTGATAGGGACGATGCACTTAAACATAGTTCCAGTACAGAGTGTGGGACCGACGTGTTGCACAGAGTTTATAGCTGCTGCTAATTTTCAGTTCTTGTCCCGAATTGGGCTTTTACATGTCAGCCTAAAATGTTATTAAAGATATACAGTTTATAACATCTTAAAACTACAATACACTATTAACATTGAAGGCACAATAAAATACATTTACCACAATACATACATCACAACATATACCACAATGCATCTACTACTATACACAATACGCCAATACATGTCCAATTTTAAATTGTAGAAATTTTTGGCGCAGTTATCTAAGAGTGGGTACAGCTTTAGTTTGCTTTTAGCCAGCACTCGACCTTTCTTGTGACAAACTTTAAATCTGTCATCAGTTTGATTTCAGTCGGTAATGTGTGGTATTTTTCAAGTGCACTTCACGCTGCGCCTTGTTACTCTTTTACTGTCTTCTCTTTGAATAAATGTTTAAAGAGACTGGAGCTAAACTGTTGATACATTTGAAAGCTAATTTCAGGAAACAAAAGTTGATGAAGCTGTTCAAAGCTGAGAAGATTGTATTGCTCTGATATGTGACAGTGATGCTAGCGGACAGGCTTTTTGTCCATTATTTTTAATGCCTGATTATATAAAGATGTAAGGTTCCTTGTTGTTAAATATTCAGTTAAACATATCGCTGACATTTGTTTTTTCTCTTCAGGCCTCTAAATTGGTAGCACTGTTGAAGAAAGTTCTGGAGATTATCAGGTAAGATTGATTCACCTTTATCAGACAAAACTAATTCTTTCTATGGAGAGTTGTCCTTACAGTCAATCTTTTTTATATTATGGGCAACAGCATGCAAAACCACTGACATGTTACTTAAAGTGCCGTAAATGAGAAAGAGATCGCAGCACTGCAGTTGAGTTAAAGTTGAGCAATAAGGGCAAGTTTATTTAAATCGCACATTTCAGCAATAAAGCGATTCAAGGTGCTCCACAAAAATCATCCAAAGCGTCAATTAAAGGCAGTGCCGCTAAGGAGGAGTGAACTTGGCATGGTGAAACTGCAGGTAAGATGAAACATTTCCACGGAATCAGCAGTGACTAGCCAGATGCCCCCAGAGAAAGGTTTGGGTGTGAGAGACAGCAGGGTGGTGTGTCTGTTATCAGTGTTGTCACAGAACTGGAATTTCTACCTTTGGCACAATACCTCAGAAAATATCGATATTCAATACCACTTTTGATAATATCTGGAAAAACTGACACTGGGGGCATAAAATTCAAACTTTTTATTTAAAGGTAAATCAAGCAAGGTGCATGTTATAACATTTCTGTTTTAATTGGTATGTGTGATGGTTCTTTGTTTGCTTATCGATTGTTGTTAATGCCTTGTTCATGCATGACATCTTTGAAAATGAGTTTTAAATAAAGTTTTGAATGAATGAATATGTTTAGTTAAATTGATAACATCCCATCAGCTCATCTTATCTGTTTGTTTGTTCACTTCATGTTTCTTAATGACGGCCCTGAGGCCACCTGTGCATACAGTTGCTTTCTGTGACTGATGGAAGCTGATGATGGTCGACGTTTAATTATTCTATCGTCGTTGTTTGCCTTTCTTACAACCCTCCACTCCCTCTCACCTGTGCAGATCCAGTCATGTGTGCGGGGAATCCCAGCTGACGTGGGTTCAGTTCTTAGATGGAGCTGTTGATCACAACCTGCAAAAAGCCAAAGACTTTATTCAGCAAGACAGCTAGTGTGTGTGTGTGTGTGTGTGTGTGTGCGCGTGTGTGTGTGTGTGCAGAGCATGTTTAAGAACTGTGCAGTATCAATGCTCGTGTAACTTACAAATAAAAGGGATGTCTTGAGTCCTAACATGAACTCTGTGTGTCAGTAGTGTTGTCTACTCAGTTAATCTTCACTTGACTGCACAACCGGTTCCAGGGACAGTTGTGTCACAGCACTTTACCAACTTAATTAATCACAATAAGAAGTAAATCTCTTCTATTTGTCTTGAATCGATGCTCCTTGATGACTGACTGAACAGCAAACAGTTTAACACAACAACTTTAAAGGCAGTGCTATGTCATGCTTTATGCAGTGTCCACAACAGGTTTCAAAGTGGCCAAAAAAAAACCTGTTATTGCAGGTGAGAAGTCAAATCCAGGAAAGTCCTCAGAATGAACTTGTGCATACAAAAGTTAAGACAGCTCTATAGATTTAAGAAATCCATGCATGTGTTTGGGTAAGAGTCAAGTAGATGTAACGATATTTTCAGGGCTGCTGCTGGACATTTGAGTGCCCTAAGGCAAAATTTACACTTCTGCGTTGAATCGACACCATACCTAACAGTGAGGCAGACCCCTGTCTGTTTCTGTAAGCTGAAACCATTTCCCTCAGTGGAAACAAAGCTTTTATTAACTTTGATTTCACAGATGATAAACAATAAACTGTGAAGACAATAAAGCCTCCACTGAAATATCATTTTAACTCTTGTGTGATTTATCCTGGCTTCATATGGGTAGAGGAAATCTCAGCTCGTTGCTAGGCTAATTTATACAATGTAAAATGCCATAGACTCGTGCTAATAATGTTATAATAATGTTTGGAAAAGGTGTTTAGTATAAGACAGTTGTTTTGTCGGTGAACGTCATTAGTTATAATAGACTTGAATTTTGTAACGTTACCTTTGTTGAATATTGCTGTTGTCCCTGGCTTCATATGAGCAGAGGAAATCGCAAGTAGGTGGCTAGGCTAATTTATACAATGTAAAATGCCATAGGCTCGTGCTAATAATGTTAGCATGTTGTATTTGTTTAGAAAACGTGTTTAGTGAGACCCCCGAGATAGTGGTATCCCTCGACGCTGAAAAAGCATTCGACAGGGTAGAGTGGGGGTACCTCTATGAGGTGATGAATAAATTTGGTTTCGACAACAATTTCATTCTCTGGGTCAAGCTTTTATATTCTTCTCCCATGGCCTCAGTACAAACAAATGACATGCTGTCACCACCCTTTCCTCTTAAGAGAGGCACGAGACAAGGCTGTCCCTTGTCGCCTCTCTTATTCGCTGTTGCGATAGAGCGCCTGGCACTTTGGCTGCGCTCGGATAAAGGTTTTGAGGGTATTACCCAATTAGGCACAACGCATAAAGTCTCGTTATACGCGGACGATTTGCTCCTGTACATTTCAAATCCAGCTAGCTCTTTACCCGTGATTTTTAACATCTTAGAATGGTTCGGGGCACATTCTGGTTACAAACTAAATTACCAAAAAAGTGAGCTCTTTACTATCAACTTACTGGCTAAGCAGATCTCACGCTCTATAACCCCATTCAGATGGGCTGACAATGGTTTTCGCTATTTGGGCATTATTATCACAGAGTCCATGTCAGATATGTTCCGTGCTAACTTTCTACCTCTGGTCAAGAAGACCGAGAGAGACTTTGACCGCTGGTCCGCCTTACCCTTGTCCCTCGCGGGTAGGATAAATTTAATCAAGACGGGTGTCATGTCCAAATTCCTTTACTTCTTTCAGCACATCCCCATATACATTACCAAATCATTTTTTGACAAAGTAGACAGGATTATATCCAAATTTCTATGGGGGATCAAGCCGGCCCGAATTCGAAAGACAATCTCACAGTCTCCAAAAAAGGACGGAGGTCTTGCACTCCCTAACCTTAGGCGATATTATTGGGCGGCTAATATGCAGAAAATCTTATATTGGATGAATGATGACCAGGATTGCGCTCCCGCCTGGACTCAGATAGAAAGGTCAGCCTCGCACCTTTCCCTGCGCTCTGTCCTATGTTCCCAGCTTCCCTTCCCTGTAACTCCCATGGGGGCGAACCCAGTTATATCGGCCTCTCTGAAAATATGGAGCCAACTCAGGAAGAACCTTGGCCTGCAGGGCCCTTCTGTCCACTCTCCAGTTCTTAAAAACCACGCCTTCAAACCCTCAAACACAGACCCAGCATTCAAAACCTGTCACGATAAGGGTATCATCAGCATCAAGGATCTATACACAGACGGCATTTTCTCATCTTATGCAGAACTCTCCTCCAGATTTCATTTACCAAGCTCCCACCTTTTCCGTTTTTTCCAAATCAGAGATTTTGTTAAAAAGAATTTCCCCCATTTTCCTAATCGCCCCCCTGAAACTCTGACAGACACCCTGCTGGCCGTGGACCCCAAACGAAAAAAATGCATTTCAGTGTTGTATAATTCCCTGTGTTCAACTACCTCAGAACCTCTCAATTTGATCAAGACTGCGTGGGAGAATGAGTTGTCCATGGAGCTGACAGATCAACAATGGACTGCTGCTTTAAACTTGGTTCACACCTCCTCCATTTGTGCCCGTCACGGCCTAATTCAATGTAAAGTTCTCCACAGAATCCTTTACACGAATGCAAAACTAGCGAGGATCTACCCCACCGTTAGTGATACCTGTAATAGATGTTACCAGTCCCCTGCCAATAATTTCCATATGTTTTGGTCCTGTCCTAAATTGATGACCTTTTGGCAAAGTGTTTTTAATACCATAGGTGGAGCTTATGGTCAAACTATTCCCCCTAACCCAGTATCAGCCATTTTTGGCTCCCCACCTGACATTGACCTCTCTGCTGCGGCGAAGCGGGCTCTGATTTTCTCAACATTGCTGGCTCGCCGGTTGATTCTGCTTGATTGGAAGCTCCCCCGTCCTCCATCATATAACCTTTGGGTCAAAGAAGTTCTTTACAACCTGAGACTTGAAAAACTTAGGTTTTCACTCAGTGCCTCTATCAAAAGATTCCAAGACACATGGCACCCCTTCCTGGAATTTGTTAATTCCCCTGACCTTATTCTAGATGCAGAGGAAGAACAAGCTGTTGCCCCTTTAATTTCACCCCCCCCCCCCCCTTTTATTTTATTTTTGTATTCTACGTCATTCATTGATTTATTTATGTATTTTTATTCCCCCCCCCCCCCTTTTTCTTTATGTATGTATGTGTGTCTGTGCGTGTCTGTGTGTGTGTCTGTGTGTGTAAGTGTGAGCGTCGCTTGTCCCAGTTTGGTTCGGACCTGAAGTGGGTGGGCTTGTGGGTGGGTGGGTGGCACTAGGTTTAGAGGAGCAGTTGACATGTAGCTGTACAGCCATATCTCCTTCCATACTATTTGATTACATTGTATGTCATGCTATTGAAAAATCCCAATAAAAAGATTTGGAAAAAAAAAAGAAAACGTGTTTACTATAAGACAGTTGTTTTGTTGGTGAACCTCATTAGTTGTAATAGAGTTGAATTTTGTGACATTACCTTTGTTAAATGTCGCCTTTGTCCCTAGCTTCATATGAGAAGAGGAAAAGTTTGATAGCCGGCAAGCAAATTTATACAATGTAAAATGCCATAGCCTTGTGCTAATAACATTAGCATGTTACATTTGCTTGGAAAACATGTTTTGTATAAGACAGTTGTTGTTTAATCCTCTCTAACCCTCGGCCTTTAACAGTATTATACTGTCCTATCAAAGACAAAAAGCCAAATAAAGACACCAGAACTTTACAATGTCAGTGTGTATTACACTATAGAGCTAACTACAGGAAAAGCAAACACACACACACAGGTTTGTGCAGTCTTCTTCAATTAAATAAATCATTACAGAGTCATTACAGACTCACCGAGGAATGAGTCCTAAAGCTCTGCAGTTGAGTTAAAGTTGAGCAATAAGGGCAAGTTCATTTAAAACACACATTTCAGCAATAAAGCGATTCAAAGTGCTCGACAAAAATCATCCGAAGCGTCAGTTAAAGGCAGTGCCGCTAAGGAGGAGTGAACTTGGCATGGTGAAACTGCAGGTAAGGTAAAACATTTCCACGGAATCAGTAGTGACTAGCCAGATGCCCCCAGAGAAAGGTTTGGGTGTGAGAGACAGCGGGTGGTGTGTCTGTTATCAGTGTTGTCACAGAACTGGAATTTCTACCTTTGGCACAATACCTCAGAAAATATCGATATTCAATACCACTTTTGATAATATCTGGAAAAACTGACACTGGGGGCATAAAATTCAAACTTTTTATTTAAAGGTAAATCAAGCAAGGTGCATGTTATAACATTTCTGTTTTAATTGGTATGTGTGATGGTTCTTTGTTTGCTTATCGATTGTTGTTAATGCCTTGTTCATGCATGACATCTTTGAAAATGAGTTTTAAATAAAGTTTTGAATGAATGAATATGTTTAGTTAAATTGATAACATCCCATCAGCTCATCTTATCTGTTTGTTTGTTCACTTCATGTTTCTTAATGACGGCCCTGAGGCCACCTGTGCATACAGTTGCTTTCTGTGACTGATGGAAGCTGATGATGGTCGACGTTTAATTATTATTCTATCGTCGTTGTTTGCCTTTCTTACAACCCTCCACTCCCTCTCACCTGTGCAGATCCAGTCATGTGTGCGGGGAATCCTAGCTGACGTGGGTTCAGTTCTTAGATGGAGCTGTTGATCACAACCTGCAAAAAGCCAAAGACTTTATTCAGCAAGACAGCTAGTGTGTGTGTGTGTGTGTGTGTGTGTGTGTGTGTGTGCAGAGCATGTTTAAGAACTGTGCAGTATCAATGCTTGTATAACATACAAATAAAAGGGATGTCTTGAGTCCTAACATGAACTCTGTGTGTCAGTAGTGTTGTCTACTCAGTTAATCTTCACTTGACTGCACAACCGGTTCCAGGGACAGTTGTGTCACAGCACTTTACCAACTTAATTAATCACAATAAGAAGTAAATCTCTTCTATTTGTCTTGAATCGATGCTCCTTGATGACTGACTGAACAGCAAACAGTTTAACACAACAACTTTAAAGGCAGTGCTATGTCATGCTTTATGCAGTGTCCACAACAGGTTTCAAAGTGGCCAAAAAAACCTGTTATTGCAGGTGAGAAGTCAAATCCAGGAAAGTCCTCAGAATGAACTTGTGCATACAAAAGTTAAGACAGCTCTATAGATTTAAGAAATCCATGCATGTGTTTGGGTAAGAGTCAAGTAGATGTAACGATATTTTCAGGGCTGCTGCTGGACATTTGAGTGCCCTAAGGCAAAATTTACACTTCTGCGTTGAATCGACACCATACCTAACAGTGAGGCAGACCCCTGTCTGTTTCTGTAAGCTGAAACCATTTCCCTCAGTGGAAACAAAGCTTTTATTAACTTTGATTTCACAGATGATAAACAATAAACTGTGAAGACAATAAAGCCTCCACTGAAATATCATTTTAACTCTTGTGTGATTTATCCTGGCTTCATATGGGTAGAGGAAATCTCAGCTCGTTGCTAGGCTAATTTATACAATGTAAAATGCCATAGACTCGTGCTAATAATGTTATAATAATGTTTGGAAAAGGTGTTTAGTATAAGACAGTTGTTTTGTCGGTGAACGTCATTAGTTATAATAGACTTGAATTTTGTAACGTTACCTTTGTTGAATATTGCTGTTGTCCCTGGCTTCATATGAGCAGAGGAAATCGCAAATAGGTGGCTAGGCTAATTTATACAATGTAAAATGCCATAGGCTCGTGCTAATAATGTTAGCATGTTGTATTTGTTTAGAAAACGTGTTTAGTATAAGACAGTTGTTTTGTCGGTGAACCTCATTAGTTATAATAGAGTTGAATTTTGTGATGTTACCTTTGTTAAATGTCGCCTTTGTCCCTGGCTTCATATGAGAAGAGGAAAAGTTCGCTAGCCGCCAAGCAAATTTATACAATGTAAAATGCCATAGCCTTGTGCTAATAACATTTGCTTGGAAAACGTGTTTCGTATAAGACAGTTGTTTCACCCTCTCTAACCCTCGGCCTTTAACAGTATTAAACTGTCCTATCAAAGACAAATAGCCAAATAAAGACACCAGAACTTTACAATGCCAGTGTGTATTACACTATAGAGCTAACTACAGGAAAAGCAGACACACACACAGGTTTGTGCAGTCTTCTTCAATTAAATAAATCATTACAGAGTCATTACAGACTCACCGAGGAATGAGTCCTCAAACCAGGACATGAGTGAACAATTCAGCACTCCTGGTTCCCTCGTCTCAAAGTCAGTGGGTTTTTTATGAAGATTATCATGCTGGACAAGGATCATAAATGTTTGCCATGGAACTTAATCTCTGCAATGAATCAAAATCCAATGGAAAAATCCAGCTGGCTTTTTGACGATTGAACCAGGACGATGCTAACTTCAACTGGGAGAGTCAATGAAATATGTCTAATGATGATTGATGATGATAATATAGGGCTGTTTTGGTCCTGCGTGCCCTCAGTGGCGGCACTGACTGTTTTATTCGTCCAGATTATGTGCTCATTTTTCATCCAGTAGATCTCATCTAAGATTTTCTCAGCTACTCCTTGTCACTTCATACTGAGTGTTTGTTTATACAGCTGTTCAGGATGAACCAGCTTCGTTGATAATACTAATCACTTTATTTGAATAGCACCTTTATGAACAGAGTTTACAAAGTCTTTTGACATGCAAAGCGAAAGCAGAAACAGGACACTCAGAAAGCAATAAAACAAAAGTTAAAACAAGATGACAAAAAATGCAGAATGCAGGACACAAAATGTTAATAAGTAAACACAAATCCATCCATTTTCATCTGCTGATCCGGAGCTGGGTCACTGGAGCAGCAGGCCAAGCAAAGCACCCCAGACGTTGCTCTCTCCAGCAACACTTTCCAGCTCTTTCTCAGGGACTCCAAGGTGTTCCCAGGCCAGATGAGATATGTAATCCCTCCAGCGTGTCCTGGGTCTGCCCCGAGGCCTCCTACCAGGGGACCCGGAACACCTCTAACGGGAGGCGCCCAGGAGGCATCCTGATCAGACACCTGAACCACCTTAACTGACCCCTTTCAACGCGAAGGAGCAGCGGCTCTACTCAGAGCTCCCTCCAGATGTCCGAGCTCTTCACCCTATCTCTAAGGCTGAGCCCAGACACCCCACGGAGGAAACTCATTTCAGCCGCTTCGAAATACAAATACAAAGATCAAAAACAACAAAAGGAAATAAATACATATAAATAAATAAAAGACGACATCACATAAAAGCATCTCTTGTGAGGCATTAGTAAAATGGCGGGGGAAGGCAGTGATGATGGAATCTACTAATTTGGATAAAATTCTGGTGTTGGAGTGATTTACTAAATTTAGAAAAGAAGGACGCTCTCGCTTCTTCAACTGCCTTTTGATATTTTTTCATTGCGTCTTTTTGTTACGTGACGAGGCAAGCTGCTGTGATGGCAGATGGTTACCAGGTGGAGAAGGAGTGGAGCAGGAGGCAGCAGACCTGGATAACGTTGCAGGTAGAGGGAAACAGGTGCATTAATCAAAAGCACAGGATTCACAAGGTGGCTTAAACGTGACTGACTAGTAAGCAGAGTCTACGATCTGGCAGCGTGCTGGAGTTGGAGCCTGGTATTTGAAGCTGAGCTGATTGAAGATGATGAGCAGCTGTGGTGACTCCTGTGCACCAGACAACACTTCTGTAATCAGAGCGAGAGAGGGGAGGTGGGAAGCTACTGGCTAGGAGGGAGAGGAGGCTGCAGTTAATAATAATTAATAACTTTGGCAACTTGATATATGTGCCTCCTTCCTCTTCAGCCCAGACAGCACAGTAGTGCAGTGGTTAGCACTGTTGCCACACAGTGAGAGGGTTCCAGATTCGAACCTGCCAGCCAGGCGGGGGTCCTCCTTGTAGAGTTTTTATGTTCTCCCTGTGTTAGCGTGGGTTTTCTCTGGATTCCCCAACTTCCTCCCACAGTCCAAAAACATGCAGCTTGGGTTATTTGGTGACTTGAACTTGAAATTGTGGGTTTGAGTGTGGCGTGAATCTACAGTATGTGTCAGTCCTTTGATAGTCTGCAACCTGTCCAGGGTCCAGGTTTCTTAACAGGACAAGCGGTTAGAAATAATCAGTGAATGAATTTTCATCAGCACTCGCAAACTATGTCTGACTTTCATTTTTATGTCAGTGTGCAGACCATCAATGCATTGTTTATTGTCATAAACACTTGGTTACACAAGTTGCTACCTGCCTATATAACTGGAGCTGAGGAAGCATCTGCACACATCCCACAGTATAGTATGAAATGCAGTCATATACACACACTCATAATACAATGTAATGGCAGCAAAGTGAACAGACATCTGTAACAAGCCTGCTAAAAACATTCAATGCTTAACCGAACCTTCAGTCTGATCGCATGCAGCAGTTTCAGGAAGTGGTCAAAAAATCCATGTTGCAAAATGTGTTGTATGTAAATGTGAGAATGGGGCTGGGCTTGCCAGGTCTTTAAAATCAGCCAAAGCTGGTTCATCGGTCAGTGCACTGCACACAACCTGTCAGTTTGCATTGTACTGTCTTCGAATCAGTAGAACCTGTGGGACGTGTGAGGCTCCTCTAATGATGCCAGGGGGGACTACATCGAGTAAGTACACTTTTGAGTTTTTAACAAAGGTATCTGTTTTCACTTTCACGTTTTATCTTGTCCTGTGTCGGTCTCTGTATCCACACCCCAAACCTGATTGCGCGCAATGTATTGTGCTGTACATGAATACAGTCTGTAATGTTGTATCTGGTTGCATAATGTGTTTAGACAGAAGCACACGGTATTGTACAGTCAGCTGGAAGTTTGGGGGATGATGCATACAGCTTGGTATGTACTTCAAACAGTAAATTAAATCAACACAATGAATCCTCACAGATCAGCTGCTGCTGTTGGGTCACATGGGCTCAGTCACATATCCGTATGAAGCTGTCTGGCTTGTGGTTTTTCATAGCAAGGTGTAATGTGTCTCTTAGAAAAACAGAAACAAAACAACAACGACACAAAAAACTACAAAGAAATTAAAAGCAACAGGGACAGTGCTGTTTATCAGCTGTTATTTTACTGTCTTTTTAGCAGCTTAATTCAGAAAACATGTTTTCAGTTTGTCTCAAACTGTGTCTGTCTGTGGTTTGATGGTCAAAGCCTGTTCTCATGCCAGCTGCTGCTGTAAGAAGCTGAGGTTAAAATGCTCCATAGAGGTGACAACAGCTGAGGCATCAGGTGATAACTCTCTGTGGGTTCGTCAAAGGAAGCAGATCTTTCATGTTATACATTATCATTTGATCGATTGTTAATATAAAGATATTTATTTGTAAGTGTAACGTTGGGGTTTAAAACAAGCTCATGACAAGGAGCAATGGACAAACTTAAACTTAACAGTTAAAAAATTTCAACTAAGTCATTGCTTGTCAAGACATTTGAGGCACAGGTACTATAAAGGTATTTCAGACTTACTGTGTCATTTTCAAGGGGTCATTTCACGTTGCACAAACTTGTCTCTGCTGCGTATCACACACAGTGTTGAATGAAATTGCCCAGGCGGCTGAAACTGCTTTTATCAGAGTCTGGATTGTGTTTGTGCGTGACTGCATCGCCCCCGCAAGATTTTAGGGAGGGGGCTGACATGATTTTCCAGGCTGCTGTTCTGGGGGGCCTGAGGTGGAGCCGAGCATTTTTCTTTTCTTCTCTTAGACTGTCCTGTTGCATCACGCCCTTTCTTCACCACATACTGTAACTCCGCCAAAAGTGGTTGCATATACAACCTGGCCTGTCCACCCCTGCTCCAGTTTCTGCCAGAAATAGCACGCCAATTGTCGACATGCTCAGCCAGTTTGTTGAGGTGAATCTGGCTCTCTACACATCCTCACCTGAGCTCGCCAAGCATGACCCTCACCTGGGTCAGCACCAGGCTGCAATCTCCAAGGCTGAAAATGAAGCTAACACTCAAGTGCCAAAAACTGCAGTTCCTTAAATGGCCACTTGAGGCTGGCTCCAAGAGCGAGCCAATCCACACAGACCCCCATGTTAAAATGCCAAACTTTACAGCAGAAATAAACATGTTTACAGCCTGATACACAAAACAAAGACAGAAAAACAGGTTTTGGTCTCTGTAGTTAAGCGTCTACGTATAGGGGACGCACGATATTATCAGTACATCATCAGTATCGGCCAATATCAGCTTTAAAATGAACTACCAGAATCGGCCAACATGCTTCTTCTAAATTTGCACAGTGAGCAAAAAAATCCAGTATCATGCATCCCTGGTATACATGTCTATGACTACGATGACAACCATAAAAATTTCACTAATCTGATTTGTTTTGGATATGAAAGAGATGGTCAAGTAAATATTAGACATTATATTTGATTGATGCAAATTATTTAAATTATGGTCACTATCTTTGTGTTTGTCACGGATAAATTAGACTTTTCTTCCACTCGAGATTTGCTCTTTATAAAAGGTGGATTAAATATCACTGCCATCAAATAAATAAATAAATGTTGTATTGTATTTACAATGGTTGTTTGTTTTTAATCTCTTTCAGTCTTTGACTCTGTGCAGTCTTCCCCCATGAAGAACAACTTTCTGCACCGCACCAGTGAAATCTCATTGACGGAGCTGATTGTGAGGCGAGGCCAGCCCTTCGACGTGGACGTTAAACTGACGAAACCTTTCGACTCTAAACTTCACCCACTCAAAATTGTTGCAAGTACAGGTTGGTGTTTCATTAAGTTATTTGTTTTGAGTATTTGTTGAGGTCTGTTCTGCTCTACGAAGCCAAAACACAGTAATATCTGGAAAGAACTCTGACCATGTGGCATCTTTTTACTGTATAAAAACATATGAATTGTTATTAATGAAATATTGTCCCCGTTAGCGAGACAGAAGAGTTAGCGTTGGCCCGACAGGGAAGTTAACGTTAGTGTCGTAGCTTAGTAGAGCAGCAGTAACTGAAAATATGCACATTTCTACACATGCGTAAGAAATAAGATAAAGTAAGATTTCATGCATTTTAATCTGAGTATTCAGCTCAACTCCAGTAGGTACTGAGTTTCCCCTTAAGATTGTAAAACTACATTTCAAGTTAGCTTGAAACTTTCCCACAGTTTTTCCTTAATTTCACTTCTTAAAGTTTGAGGGATCTTGACAGCTAGTGAAATATCACATCACTGCATTAATTGGGTGGTCCAGTCTGTTTAAACCAATGGATGGATGAATGAATGGATGAATGGATGGAATGTTACATCAGTAAATGAAACGTCTGACTCCCTCTCTGCAGGAGAATATCCAAGCGAGGACTCAGGGACAACATCAACGTTCGGCATCCCAGATACTGCGAACCGGTCAGCATCAGCAAAGGCAGTATGGAAGGTGGAGCTTCACAATAACTCTGACCCAAAGTCGGGCAAACTGGTCCTCAGCATCACCCCCCCAGCTGACGCCCCCATAGGGGAGTACACCGTCATGGGTTGTCACAGGGGTGAGGAAAAACTGCTGGCAAAGCCTGTGGTGCTCTTCAACCCCTGGTGTCGCGGTAGGTCAATCATCTGTCTTGTCTGTTAAAATACTCTGTTACAAGTAAAGTCCTGCATTCAAATTGACCTATGGCTAAGCCACGCCCCCCTCCACTCACTCGGACAATCAATCAATATTCAGTGAGCGGCGCTATGGCAGGTGTCACAGTACACGGCATTTTGCAGGAGGCAATTGGTGATTTTTGGAGACATAACAATCAGATGTCATTGAGAAGTAACCAAAAGGGCCTAAACTACGCATTGGAGGGATATATTCATCATTTTATTGTTGAGAAGGTCGATGAAAAGCTTAAATTACAAGCCAAAATTTACAGGGTGGAATGTACGCTTGTGAACCGCATCTCCAGTTAGTGCCACTGAAGTTAAGGTTTTTGGCTCAGAATATGAGAAAAGGATAACGACCTTTTTACCATCTTTACCAAGAGTGTCTCTGCGTTAGTTTGGTGCTACAGTATTTACACTGAATCATTCAGCATAACGTTTGCCAACCTTTGTTATCTCTGCCATTACAGATAAGTTAATGAAGCTAAGCTGCAGAAGTTAACGTCAGCTTAACTAGAGCCCTTTGGACAACAGCTAACAATGATGTACCATCACCAAAGTACAAAACTAGAACAAAATAGGCTAATGAACTCCCAGCAAACAAGGTGACATGATGAACAACACAGCTAGGAGCTAACGTTAGGCTAACTTTAGCTAACATTAGCTAGAGATGTTAAAGATAACTTTATATTTCTTTCCAGCAAAGTGACAATATGTTGCCTCAAACACAATGTTGACTTACCTTAGAACAGATGTAGACATCCTTGTTAATCGTATTCACGTTGAGTTGATGTTGTGGTCTAACGTTACCACACAACTTTATCCAAAGGAGACACTTTTCTCGGTTGAGATGTGGTTTAAAGTGTAAAAATACACCTGGTCGCCCAGCCTCTCAGGATACCTTGTGTCAGAGTTGCATGTACCCCATGCACACCGTTTGACCATTTTTAAACTTCAAATCTCTGAAAAAGCTCATAAAACTGAACAAAACTGACTTTCTGTAATGCATTTCAGTGGACGTCCAGGCAGAGAATGTCCGAGTGTATGGGAATGGCTGTACGCACTGTGACTGGCTCATCGCGTTTGAGGGCGGGACTTAGCCATAGGTCAGTTGTTACAGGGCTGCACGATTAATTGTAATAAAATCGTGATCTCGATTCACATGCATATGCGATCTAATTTTTCAATGACAGCGATTCTGCCGGCCCCGCCCGTGCTGGGAGTTGGGACATCATCTGCATGAAAATAAGCGCTCCCAACGACGCAGCGTTATACCACGTGATGCAGAGCACCAGCCGGCCAGCAGTTTGGAAAGCAGCGAGACGGGGGGAAACACACTGCATACTGTAGCCTCAGTTTGTGCATCATACAGACCTGCTGGTAAAGTTAACTTAGTGTTAGCAAGCATGATAAAAGACAGCAGAGAGGCGATGTTGTGCGAATAAACCAAAGATTTATTAATTCTCTGTAGCAGTAAACACATGGGCCGATAACAAATGTGTTAACTAACTATGCTAAAGCTTTACAAGCTATTCAGGGCTGCCGACGATAACATTAACATGACAAACAGCAAGGCTACGGCAAGTTAACGTACTGACACTCCTCAGACACACACACACACACACACCAGACAGCTTCTCAGTCCTTAGCCGCTAACGTTAGCTCATGTACAACACAGGTACCACACAGAAACTTTTACAAAGGGTCATAATGTGCTTCTAGTGACTGTCAAATCGCCAGCGAAAGATGTTTACCAGAGATACTGGATGAAGCGAGATACCCCACTCAGCTCACTTCCTGATTCAGTGATGTCAGGCACAGGATGAACAGGCTCTGATTGGAGGGAGACCTAACCACGCCCACTTAGGAGACAGGAAGAGTAACTGTTTTCTTAACATTGGATAAGCCTACAGTTGGGTATCTCCCTTCATCCAGTATCTCTGATGTTTACACCACGGACACGGAGAACAGCCGCCTGCTCTCATGGGACAAAGATCCTCTGAGAAGAAAGACAAATCACTCTGCTCTGCCGCCAGGAACAAACTGGGAGGCAAAGATCCTCTCTGAGGAAGAGGGTTCACTTTGCTGCAGGGTTCACCAATAATAAATTGAACACACATTAAAGAACATACAAGATCCTGTGGAGAATTAATACATATATGTTAGGTGAATACTCCTGTCAAATGCATGGTGTTGAAACGTTTAATTTTGACTTAATTCCAGGCCTGGAATACCTACCTCAGAAAAATGTTGTTCAACATTGATATTATTGTTAAAATTATTCAAAAGCTGTAAGAAAAGACAAGAGACTAAAGCTAAAAACAGGAGTATTCCCTCTCTGCTGACCAGAGTTTATGTGCATTGTGTCTCTTGTATCAGGCACAATCATAGGTTTTGTTATGTAATGATATTTTTTTTTTGTTTATTTATAATTTTTGTTACTCTTCCTTTTGTATCAGGAAATAAGCACAATATATCTTTATGTTGAAAAAAATCGTGACAGAATCGTGATCTCAATTATAAGCCAAAAAATGGTGATTCTCATTTTTTCCAGAATCGTGCAGCCCTACGTAGGAGTATGTAAGTATAATCAGGAAGAGTATTTAAAATGCAACAAATACAACATGTACTGTAATACAAAAACCCACCATAAAACAACAACTATTCAAACATAGAGGCCTCTCAAGAAAAACAAGCACATGTCTCTGTCACCACATATTCCCTTAAACTCATTAGTGGATATAAGTGTTTCTTATATTAGATCTTTTTGAAGATTGTTCTATGTCTATGATGCGTAGTAGGAAAATGCAGTTTTCCCCAGATCTGTTAAGACCATTAAAAAGCAACCACTTATAGGAGCGTAGCTGGTAACTACCAGAGCTGACACACAGCAGGGTGCAGAAGTCAGCTGGAAGTTTACCCAATATTGCTTTATAGATAAAGATATACCAGTGCTCTTGTCTATGAGTGGTCGGTGACGTCCAAACCACTACATCATAAGGAATGCAGTGATGAGTAAGTGACTTTGCATTTGTAATAAAACGTAGAGTTGTGCATTTTCGTTTGCTTGAGCTACACACGTGAGCATAGACTTTGATGAGGATGAGGACTGAGATCAGGAGCCACTGCAATGATGGCAGTGAGGCAGGTAGATGAGACGACTAACTTCAATGTTAAGAAATGGTGTGGTCCACTTTAGGAGTGTCTGAAATCGTTTTACAAGATTCTTCCTGGCACAAATACGTGAAAAATATTGTAATATTTACGATTACAGGTAAGCAGAATTTGTACAAGTTTCGATCCCCCCAACCTGTTGTTTCTACGTCTTTTTTTTGGGGGGGGGGCAACTGTCATAATTAAGGAGGTGGCAAAGTGGCAGCTCGAGTAAAGTATAATAAATTTGTACTCAAGTGCAGTACTTGAGTAAATATACTGCTATCTTTTACTTTTAATACGTTAAATACATTTTACTGATAATGCTGATGTTATCTTATGTGTAAGACTTTGAATGCAGGACTTTACTGAAGTAAAGTATTTGAATACTTCTTAACTGAACACTATCATCTGTCTGCCTGCCTGCATGTATTCACTCTCTGCAGACGACCAGGTGTACATGGAAAATGAGAACGAGGTGAAGGAGTATGTGATGAATGAACAAGGAGTCTTGTACAGAGGAAGTAAAGACTACATCATGCCTCTAGAATGGGACTTGGGACAGGTGACACACACATACACATACACACACACACACACACACACACACAAATAATGGCCATAAAGATTTTAATCTTATAAGCAACTGAATACCTAATTGTGAAATTTAACCACTACTGAATACGTAGCCTTGGTTCAGTATATCATGCATCTCTAGGTTTTATTATTATATGTCATAAATAATCAATAATTGCAGTCTGATATAAAATAAGAGCAGATGATGTCTCTTATAAAGTTTACATAATAATCCCATCTTCAGTTTAACACCACTGTGTTGCCATCAGTAACATGAACTTGCACCTCCTCACCTCTCTTCTGTCTGCTTCTGTCCAGTTTGAGGAAAACATGGTGAAAATTTCTTTAAAGATGTTGGACATCAGCCACAAACACTATGAGAACCCAGCTGAGGATGTTGCCTCTCGCAGCGACCCCGTCTACGTCAGCCGAGTGATCAGCGCCATGGTAGGACACAAGACAACTGCACGAACCTTTTACAGCAGCGAAGCATTTACAGGCTGACATTTCTGACTGTTGTGTGTCAAAATCCGGCCGTTATGTGATTCAGAGTGATGCCATGTTGGGGCTTCGAATGGAGTCTGCAACAAATTAAAGTAATGAGAGTAAAAATAGGGTTTTTATTTTGGGTTGCTAACATCATAAACTAAGATGATGGTGGTGGAAGCACTTGGGTAACTTACTTGAGTAAACTGTAAATGGACTGCCCTTGTATAGCACTTTTTTTAGTCTTCTGACCACTCAAAGTGCTTTTACACTACGTCACATTCACACAGTCACACACTGGTGGCCAAGGCGACCACACATGGTGCCACCTGCTATTCAGTGACCATTCACACATACCCACAAACCAATGGAACAGGCATCGGGAGCAATTTGGGGTTCAGTATCTTGCACAAAGATACTTTGACATGCAACACTGTGGAGTCCAGAACTCGTCTGTGCAGGGAGGCAGGCTGGCGAAGCAGTAGGTGCTCAAACTGTGTTTTTCTCTTGTGTAATTTCACACTAACTCCTGCATGTGTGTGTGTGAGAGAGAGAGAAATAAAGGGGTGGTTCCTTATCAGTATATTTTTGAACGGTGGTATGAAGCCACATGACCCATCCCCACCTTCAGTGTTTCTCATGATATCCACTTCATGCCCCTCCCCCACAGCCTGTCAAATCACTAAAGGGTTAAAAGTAAAATTACTCATTATACTGAAAGGCCTGTTGGAAAGGCCACATATAAAAACATTAAAAAGACTTGGCAAATGTCTCTCATGTGACACAGTTTTAGGGTCATTCTTTGGAGTTGTGATTTTGAGGCAAAAAAAAGTCACATTATAAGAATGAGAGTTTCCTTGTTTTCTTCCAGATCAATTCTGAAGATGACCACGGTGTCTTGAAGGGAAAGTGGGGAGGCGATTATGAAGGCGGGTTCTCACCCTCTCACTGGAGTGGCAGTCACCCCATCCTTAAACGCTGGTACAGAAGTGACTGCAAACCGGTCCAGTACGGGCAGTGCTGGGTGTTCGCTGGTGTGATGTGCTCAGGTAACGTCTCACTCTGCAGGTCCCACACCTGGAACATCTGTAAAGATAATCATCAACTCGAGTCATCGCAAACTTAACTGACAATTTTTGACTCAAATGTATGGACTTGTTTTTCCTCTCTGTTTTATATGATTGTAGATTGAATGTGTTTAGGTTTGGGACTTACTGGAATGACTCAAATCTTTGTGTTTGGTTCCAGTGATGCGTCTGCTGGGTGTCCCCACCCGCACGATCACCAATTTTGCGTCAGCCCACGACACCAATGGGAATCTGACCATCGACCGGTTTCACGCCGAAGAGGGAGTCACACCAAAACAGACCCATGACAGTGTTTGGTGAGACACACATCGCTTTAATACAAGTCCATCAAAATTAAAACACGTCCCACCACATTCTGTCCTTCAGTTTCCACTTTCCTTAAATTCAATACATTGATCTGTAATGTGACCAATTGATCATATGCACCTTATTCCTGAGGGTCATTGATGTGAGAAATAAAGTTTCACAACACATCTCGAAAAAGTATCAAATCAGAATTAGCAGAAGAGAATGACACTTAGACTGACAGGTCCGTCAGTCAACTTCAGTACATGATCCCTGTCTTTCCCCGTCTGACTTCATTCTCAATCTACATTAGAAAAAAAAATAAACTCAGCAACATACATTGAAATATGTGTAGCCCTCCCACTCAGTTCTCATTTGCTACAGAATTGTCACGGCAAACCCCTTTAACACCTTAAGCATGGGAGGCGAATTGGAGGGAGTCTACTAAAATATTAAATTTGGGATATATCTACTGTAACTAGAGCATACAACCCTGCCTAGGGTGCAGAGAGGCCTGGTTAGCTGATTTTATAGCTATATTGTCTACAGTATGTGAGCTTACAACCTCCCATGCATACCTTTAACACACCATAGCCCTACTAATATCACATTCAAACACGAATTAACATTTTGACTGTGAATATACGTTGCAACAACATAAAATGTTTATTGACAGAAAAAAAACGAACATTACATTAAGACATTAAGTATAATTTCCGGCTGAAACAGCTCTGAACATGGCTCACTATTATATTTTGTACCAGGTAACACACAATAAAACTAGTGATGTTACGCTCGAGCCAGTATGCTCGACACAGTGTCGATCTATTGAAGCGCAAGTGTTCCGAGGCAGTGTTTCAATCCCTGCTTCAACACGCCCACAATCACATGACTACCAGGAGCGAGGCCTCGTTACAGGCAGTCCCAATGGTCTTTCACTTAGATGCAGTTCTGACACACATGTCACTCTTCTGACTCTGTGAAATGCTTCGAAGCAGTGTGTCATTCTTGAAGCAGGTGTGTCAAAGTTCACTTCTCTCATATTAATTAAACTTATTTCACAACAGCAGTAACTTGACAAACAATACAACAAATTATACTGCATATTTGTTAACTGATCACATGTTTAAAGGAACAAAACAGTATCATTTGTAGCAGGGCACTACATATGTATTTAGTCATTAGGGCTGAGAATGTGTTACTGATTTACCGTACGTCCATTATATCATATAAAAAAAAGAATGCCAAAAGTTATTTCTTTATCTACTACTTTATATGACTATAACTGAAGCGTGCTGCTAAATTCAGCTTCATGTTTCGCTCAGAACAGTTTTTATATCGGAAGTTAAAAAAACGTGTAAACTGCGTTGCTAATGCAGATGAGCGGAGGATGAGCTGTGAAGCATCACATTTATTCACTTTACATGGAGCGACAGTTAATACAGAATTATGTTAGTATCATTCATATTCATCAGAAATCAGAAATCGTCTTTAGAAGGAGCAGATGTTAACCTTAAGCTAGCTCGGGCCATGTTAAAGTTAACAATATTTTAACGGAGCAGGGCGAATTAATTGCTAGCGTGCTCGGTTGAAAAAGAAAAAAAAACACAATGCTTTGAGACAGCTGTCAGAGATGGCAGAGGTATGATCACATGATCCTGTTTGAGCTATAACAGGTGGTGTGTTCACGTTTTATTTCCCAGTTACTCTTGGAAAGAAGAATAGAGTACTGTAAACAAACTGTTACCACTGGAAATCACCGATTTCGGCTCAACGCTGGAAGTTGAACACATAAAGTCCTCCGCCAAGGAGGTTGTGTCTTTTGCCGGCGTTGTCTGTTTGTCTGTTTTTGTTTGTTTGTATTGTTGTAATTCTAAAGTTGAAATTGATGTTCTGTGTTGGAAAAAAGAAAGTGAAAAATACAAAAAAACATATTATATTCTGTTGTGGTACAAAATAAAAACGAAATAAATACACCACAGTGTCTCCATGGTGAAGGCATATATAACCTAATAATGATAGTGATGCAAATAACCTAATTGTGAAGCAGGCTGCAAAATCTGATGCAGAGGGGGAGGGAATATCACCTATTTGGCGGAGGTCTGCACTCTCAGTGCTTTTCTAGTTCACGCAAGGTATCATGGGGGCTAAGAATGAGGTGGATAGATTATGTGTATACAAAACATTACAATCATAATTCAAAAATAATATTTACAAAATATCACTGCATTTAGGAAAAAAAGGACTCATGCTGTCACACTACACAAGTCATTTTAAGCTGTTAGCTAGCTAGTTAGCAGCACACGTTACAGACGTTTTCGAATTCATTGAAAGATTCCTTTTCTATGTCTGTGCTGATATAATATTCACATGGTGCAGAATTATTCATGGACACAGACTTGTAAATTACCATGGGTGTGTAAAGTATCGTGCCAGACCAGTGCCACTCCTTCCAGCTGAGTAAATGACAAAAATGAATAAAAACCAAATTAACAAGGGAAATCTGCCATGTTTTTAATGAGAAAGTGTTCCCAGTTTATAGAGGTTGGATCAGAGTAAAAAGGTTTCATATTAAACACATTCTCAGGCCTGTAATCATAACAGCATGTCATTACCTGCTAACTGCAGCAACCAAAATAATCTGACCTCTGAACAATGTGATGTCTTTTGTGTTCTGGCATTTTACCTGATTTATATCTGAACATGTGGAGGTGTTTGGGTGTGGTGACTTATCGAAAGAACTTTTGATCCACCAAGAAAAAATGTCACCACTGTCTACTGTGGTGGAGAGCTGAAGTGTCCCATGACGCTTTCAATACTTTTGTTTTACACATACGTGTACACAATCATCCCAAATCAATTCCAATATTTAAGAGTTCGTCTCAACTGTACAAGACTGATGACTCACTCAGCGCCACACATATCCACTCACATAGTGGATATGTGTGGTTTCAGAGTTGGAGGTTTCAGAGAGCACTGAGCTGCTGCGTCTGTGCACGCCGCCATTCTCTACCCAGAAAAACAGATAACATCAGAAAACAATATGACTAAATACTGTTGACATTTTAAATATTTTATGCGTTCATGCCAGTGATAGCTCTGGCTGTGTTTTCGGGTTGTGTGTCTGTTCATCTGTCGAATTCTTGTGAACCCATATCTCAAGAATGCCTTGAAGGGATTTTTTCTTGGTACCACTGTCTACTAGGACTCAAAGATGAACTGATTTTAATCAGGAGAGACTCGTTCTTAGAGAATTTATCTACAGGTGCACTTAGGTATGAGAAATGTCTTTGGCGATCAGACCCTATCGTAATGTCATCTAATCCAGGGGGTGGAAACCAAACCAACATGCTCCTCCTCTGCCCTCTTTACGCACTGCAGCCCCAAACTGCACATCATTTTTCTTTATTTAATTATCAGAGGCGCAATGTGGGAGATGTAAATATTATTTCAAATTAAGTTTTGGTTTAATAAGACCTGTGGACGTGGGAAAGCAATTTGCTGTCCGACCAGGCAGCTGGTGAACCCGAATCTGGCAGAGAGTTGGAGGGAGACAGTGTGGTTTTACGCCAGACTATCATACTTGTTGTTCAACTTAACGGTTGGTTATTGCCTACATCAGGCTGCCTGTATTAACATTTTCTAATAGTGGTGTCATTTTACAACAGAGACAAACAATGCTGAGGCTCAGGGCAAACTGACAGAGACGTCACTCTGCTGATGTAAGCAATGCACTTGTCTGCAGCAGAGAGCTGTGACTGGGAGGAGCCTGCTGTAGCTGTTGTGTTATTTTGTGTGTACTTGTGCATTTTTTTTGCATCTAGTTTAATGTTGAACTATTTTCGTTTGACTTTTTGGATGGTTCAGATGATACAGAGTTAACTTCACCTGTTTCATTTCATTTACCTGTCTCACATTACCGATAACAGACGAAAATAAAATGTTTTTCTCACCTTCTTGAAAAGGTGGTTGAGGGAGGTTTACCATATTTGCGCACAGCCACAAACCTCTTGATACCCAAGTCTTTCATGATGTTTGAAAGTAGTTGTGTTTCTCTTTCCAACCAGAAATGTTGGCTTTTCTTTTGAGCATGCATCTCTACCCCAGCCTTGCAAACCGTTGGCTAGTTGGTTTGTATTCAACGCACAGAGCTGACCAGAAACAGGCAGGAGGCCGTGTGTTGGACCAGAACGTTATGGTTCTTCTAAATCCAGTTTATCAGTGATGTATCTCAGTCTCACTGCACCACTGTGGCAGAATCTGAATGCTGTTTTGTGTTTAAGGAACTTCCACGTGTGGACGGAGTCGTACATGAAGCGCCCTGACCTGTCAGAAACAGGCAAATATGACGGCTGGCAAGTTCTGGATCCAACACCGCAGGAGATGAGCGATAGTACGGACTCCTTGGTTTGTCTCCATAAACTTTAAATGTGATGTGCTTTCTTCCCTGCTCTGATGACCTTATTTCTCGCCCTAATTTTACACGCTGACCTGTTTCTACTCTGAGATTTTATCAACAGTGTCACTCATAAGTCCAATGCTTTGATGCAGATGATGATGACCAGGGAATGAGAACGGGCTGGAAAGCCCCTTTAAAGAAGTATTTCACTGCTGGAAAGAGTCTTTTCATAACGCAGAAAAATTAGTTGTAGACATATTTTAGTCATTTTTATCCGTCATAGTTTTAGTTAATGAAAACTCTAAACGTTTAAGTCGACAAAAATTCCCGTCATTTTAGTCATTATGTTTTCCATGTTTTTGGTCGTCAAACTAATCCAGTGAGTGAGAGTCAAGGTGACAGGTTGTATAGAAATTTCATTTAGACAATTTTTACTACAACAACTAATAATTTCTACACACTTACAAATTGTCATTTCCTGCGGAGATCAGCTGTGAAGTCCGACAGCCAGTGGCCGCTTGCTCCACTGCCGCTCAGCAGCTAATGACCAGAGCTAACTGCTAACAGCCACTGCTGCAACTCCCAAACTCCACAAAATTCATTCAGCTCCACCATCCACAGTCAGACACACACGGCTGATTATTTACTGCTGAATTACAGCTCACAACTCGCACCAACGGTGCACGCTGCTCCGGTGTGAGTGTTTTTGCTGGCTATGTAAACATCCTGGTGTGGACTATTAACTTGAGTTTACCAGCCTGTCTCTTATGCAGCATGTGAACAAAATTACAAGCACGGCTGCTCTCGGCTTTCAATGTCTGATATTCCACCACATTTTCGTCAGGTCCTGTCTCATCGACGAAAAAAAAAATTCAATTTTGTCTTACTTTGTATTATCAAGATGTATTTTTAGCTCTTCATCCTTGTGTTTTCATCATGGCGAAAAAGGTAATTAATGAAAAATTATCATCATAGTTATCGGGGGGGCTCCTCTTCTGGCAGGCAAGACAAAAATGTGGAAGTTCAGCCTGCAGTTTGAGCAACAGCCCGAGAGCCAGCAAGACGCGTTTTGCGTCATCAGGTTGAGTTTCTCTGGGAGGGGAGCAGGAAGATGAAGGCGCTGGTTAGATGGAGGGAAGTTTACCATAGTTCATTTACACATACTAACTTTAAAGTTATCATCTGTAGAAGTTCTCTTTGACTGCAGGAGACTATGATTGCATATGCGAGTTTCTTTTTGTATTAAAAGGAAACTCTATCCAAGAGGAGTCTTAAGTTCAGGACTGACGAAGCCTCTTGGATAAGAGGTGAAACGTTTTCCAGTTGCCGACGATACAGCAATTAGGACCATCACGTGGCAGTAAAGTGAGAAATTCAGATCAGACTTTTTGTCAGATTTTTGTGGTGGAAAAAAAATCTACTTTAAGTTGAGCAGTTTGTTACAGCATTTCATGATTTAATTGTCTCTTCTCCTGTAGATGTTTACTGCTGCGGTCCAGCCTCGGTCAAAGCCATCCGGGAAGGACAAGTAGACCTCAAATATGACTGCCCTTTTGTCTTTGCTGAGGTCAATGCTGACATTGTTGATTGGCTGGTCAGTGAGCAGAGCTTGAGTCTAACCTCATCAACATATACATTTAATCAAGGGCTGCAGCAAAAGCTAATTTGATTGCAGATTTTGTGTGATGCATTGTTTCTTTTTGTTGTTTCTTTTGTTTGTCCTGTCAGGTCAAAGAAGATGGCTCACAAACAATGATCGAGTGTTACTCTGAGAGAGTTGGTTGCAATATCTCCACCAAGACTGTCGGCTTCAAAGAGAGGATGGACGTTACCGACACCTACAAATCAAAAGAGGGTGGGTTCACCGAACAAAAAGATCACACACACAAACTGCTGAACTACAGTAGTGGCTCTGGAAATTGACCGAATTTCTTCATTTATAGGGTCAGATAAGGAGAGGGCTGTCTTTAAGTATGCCGTCAACATCACCACAGACTACTCTGCAACTGATGGCGATGAAGAAAGGGGAGGAGAGGGTCGAGACAGAGGAGGGTGCTGAGGATGAAGTGGTGGAGGAGTCAGACGACGAGAATGGGGAAGCTCCAGTTCCAGTTCCAGTTCCACCAGTGGTCATGATGTTTGAAGAGGTGCGTCACAGAAAGCAAAGTCCCTGAGTTTCCCTTTAATGCAATTGAACAGGGTGTTTTTTATCTTCTTTTTAGTCTCGTTTTGTTTCTCAATGTTTTTTTCTCTGGTTAGGTTTAGGCACAAAAACCATTTGGTTATGATTAGGAAAAGATCACATTTTAGCTTAAAATACCAAGTTTTCGGGGTCCGATCCCTGCTGGAAATGTAGCGATGTCTTAGTAAAAACAAACTGCTATCTGTGGCACTACCCCGGGAGAAACACAGGGACAAAAAACAACTGTGTTTGGTGGCTAAGAAGTTGCTGGAAACACAGCAATAACCCGCTAAATCACAACTGGTTTTGTTGTTTGTAAGTCACAAACAGTGGTCTGCAGCTTGGCAGTCTTCTCACTTAGGTGATATGCCATCCACCCTCTCCTCCACCTCCAAATTACAGTGTCAGCTCATAAACTACATCAGTTTAGAGATGTTGATATGATACATATGAAATGTGCACATGGGATGAATCTGTGGTTTGAAGAAACATACGGTGCCAACATTTTCTTCCAGTGATGTGGCTGGTGATGTAGCACTGAGCGACGGCTAAATGTTAACAGACAACGGCGTGCAGAGTTAAGGGGGATTTAAACTTGTGTGGCAGACCCTTTACTGTGGCCTACGGCGTTGTGAGCATTTATACTTGTGCAGTGGTGTGTCTGTGTCACTCTGCAGTTACACCTCCAAAAACTAGGCGGCGGTGGGGTTTCTGTGAAGTGCTGTAAAGTTTTGTTGATTCAAAACACACATTAAACACACATTAAACATGGCTTAATAGCAACAATGTTAAACACAAGAACACAAATCAGCTTCATTATAAGATCGCAGCATTCACAAACACTTGTCTTTATCTGGACACATTTTCCCCACAAATACAACATGCTAATGTTTTTAGCACAAGCCTATGGCATTTTACATTGTATAAATTAGCTTAGTGGCTAGCATACTTTTCTTCTTCTCATATCAGGGACAACAGCAACATTTAACAAAGGTAACGTAATAAAATTCGGCTCCATTACAACTCACAAGGTTCACTGACAAAACAACTGTCTTACACTAAACATGTTTTCCAAGCAAATATAACATGCTAATGTTATTAGCACGAGCCTATGGCTTTTTACATTGTATAAGTTAGCCTAGCGACGAGCGGAGATTTCCTCTGCTCATATGAAGCCAGGATAAATCACACACAAGACTTAAAATGCTATTTTGTGGAGGCTTAATTGTCTTCACAATTTATTGTATCTTATCTGTGAAATCATATAAAAAACTGGTGCTAACATGTGTATCTGGTGCTAATATGGTGTTAAAATGCACTAGAATACAGGAAATGGCATCTACTTAATTGAAAATGTTTGGCGGGGGACCCCCAAACTCCCCTAGGGATTTATTTCTTTCATACATCCATGTCTCTGTGTTCTTCACAGTCCAACATTGAATCTACACAGTTCTCATGGATGCTGATCCTAACTACAAACTAACTTGAGTAGTCTGTCTAGTTCGTCTGTTTTAAGGCCATATAATGTGCCATTTCTATAACATGTAAACATGTCGAAAGTGCCCTCGAAAACATGTGGAACTTAGTGCTTTTTTTGACCTTTTTTTCCTTTTCGCCCCCGCCCTTCAAAAAGTCTGTGCACGCCACTGTGCCTAACACCTCCTCTTAGCTGTTTGCCACTGTTGTATAGCGTGCCCATGCAGAAACACTCTCACCATCCCATGGTAGAGCACAAGCTCGAGTGCATAATTACTCTTATGTAACATTGAATAGATAAACCTTATTAAAGACAAACTTAGCTTTGTTTCAATTAAACTTCATTTGGCCCTTCATCAGTGTCTCCGTCCTGTCATTGCAGGTGACTCACCCGACAAACGGGAAGGATGTGAGTTTGAAGCTGAAGCTGAAGAGCAGTACTGCCAGGCAGCTGTCCATCAACATCAGCGTCCAAGCCATGTATTACAACGGCACGCCAGCTGTCAACATCAAGCATGAGGAGATGGAGAGGTCACTGGAACCTGGGAAAGGTGAATCTCTTTCACTGGACAGAGGTGTTTCTGTTGACTGCTGGAGGAAGATAAATAAAAGGGTGGAGAAATAAAACCAAAACTGTCTGCAGGTTTAGACACTATGACGGATAGGTGAGAAAACATTGTATGTTTTTATGGAATTTGTTGTGAACCGACTTTAAATCTCCCGTCTCCTCTCTGTCTCTCAAAGGTCTGTCAATTCCTATCGAGATCCCGTTCACCATCTACCATGAACACATGATTAATGCTGACAGCATGAATGTATCAGCTGTGGTCACAGACATGGAGAACCCAGATCACACGTACCTGGCTGATGATGACGTTGTGCTGCTTGACCCTCCCATTTCCCTGGAGGTCAGTAGAAAACCTCTGTCTCTAATATCCTGTATTGTCCGGCTTCGTTCAGCTTTGTCACATTGGTATCTCATCTCACACTCAAAGTCTTGGATTTTAAACAAACTATCTAAAAACTAATGCAATAGTAATAGCAATACTAATATAATTCATTAATACCTTTGTCTATAAAGCTTTAAATAATGGCAACGCGCTTGAAGGTTTTTATTCATTCATCTTTTGTTTGTTTTGTTACATGTGGTGCATAATGTTGATTTGCTGATGTACTACGTTGTATTTTTATAGCTGCAATATGAGTGTAGAGCCCGAGACAAATTGACTTTTGCACATTACGTCTGTATTTTTCACAAGCATGTCAGAATCTTCCTCACTCATCTTATAGAACATGATGCATTGCTGTAGGCAAAACTACCCAACAGTATTTTTAGGAGTTAAAATGAGCACAACCTTCAACATCTACAGTAAAATGCAACATATAGGCCCTGATCACACAGAAAGTGTTTTAGCAGCTGGAGGCAGCTTTTTGTAATTGTTTTTAATGAGAATGAAGCTTTTTGTTCACGGTTTTGTGTTGCAGCCTGCCTCGCATATCTGTGCTCTAGGCGCCTGGCATTTTTGCCGCAGCGCTCTAAACACATCGAGTTGAAAAACTTCATCTCAGAGCGGAAAAGTGCCCCACATTTCTTTTTTCGTCATCTTTGTCCAATTGGATGATTTGAGAGGTGGGCCTTCTGTGGTGGTCACAACAACAAGTTCACAGTTGGTAAACAATGGAGGAGAAATTGGTGTTATTGGTTGCCAGATACCCAGAGCTATACAGCTGGACGATAGAGAGCAGGTTGTCAAAATATGCCTAGAAACAGCCATCATCGAGGAGAAGCTCCTGGACCAACTGGTGGTACTCCCCATGACCCACCCTCTTTTTTAGGGTCTGCAAAATGCATTCTGTTTGATCGGAGCCTAATGCAGCAGTAATAATAATCCAAAAACATCAGATAGTGTAGTAAAACACTGACAGGGAACATTTACTGCAGAGAAAATACTTTTACTTTGAGTAATTCAAGTATATTTAAGTATATTTAGCTTATTTAAGCTTTTGAATGCAGAAAGTATTTTACAACGTGGTGTCAGTACTTTTACTTAAATGTGGGCCATTCTTATGTCATTACTTGGTTAGAGTGTGGGAGACAAATATAATAATTAACATCAATAAATCATCAATCAATCCATTTAAAAAAATATATACACAAAGAGGATATTTTGGCAGATATATAGATGAGGACAGGTTGTGTTAGGGAAGTGCACATTTATTTAGTAACACTGGATGGTACTTTGACTGTAAATAAACTGGGTTTGTTACTTATTTATTTAATTGGGTTGTAAATAGACTGTTGAATTTGTTGAAATATTATATAAGTTAAATGAAGAAATGTAAGAAAGGGATAGGGACATATAAGTTTTACTTCTGCTTACTTCTGTTCGGACACTGTTATCCACGTCTTGTTTGTTTTTAGTTATGTTTTTTTTTTCTTGGTTTGAAATAAAGTCATACATCTATTTATTAAAAATTTTTGTCGACGCTCATGATGTAAGAATATATAACCGTAAACATACACTGCAAGCTTCTTTACATGAAAGCACATCTTGTGTTTGGGCTGTTTTTCTCTCATCTTGATGCATGATGGGAAGTGATGTTTCAAGAGGTTCCGGTTTGGTTTCCTGACTGAGTGTATCTGAATTATCTGTTAAAATGTGTGTATTCCAGATTTTCGGTAAGCCCCGAATCCACTGTGAAGCGGTAGGGGAGGTGGTTTTCATGAACCCGGCCAACGAGACGCTGAAAAACTGCCATCTGACTCTCTCTGGAAGTGGCCTGTGGCGAGATGAGGTTGAAGTCAAGTGAGTGTGTTTTCTTACAGCTGATCATCTTTTGGTACCTGACAGTTTTCGATACTTGGCGCTACGGACACATTTGAGTCGGCACCAAAAAGGTTTTGTGGTTCGACACCCAGCTTTAGTTTGTGGCATATGACGGCAAAACAGTGCATCCATTCAAAGTTGTGCTGCCTTTTTATAATCCAGACAACACCAGGCAACATAAAGAGCTTTATCCTCAAACTAATCTTTTTGTTTATTTTTACTCTTTGTGTTACTCACAGGATTCCAGATCTGAAGCCAAACGTACGAGTTCGTATCAAGTTCTTTTTTTACCCATACAAGGCCGGTGAGAAGACCGCCATGGCCGACTTCGACTGCAACGGCTTCAAAGACGTCAAGGTCTCTTGCCTGGTCAACATCGAGAAGTAAATTCTCCCTGATGCTGAGTGAGAGTCACATATGTTTACTCAGAAAGGTTTACTATGGAGGTATGAAAGAATATAAAGTTTTCTTCAAGAGTTCAACGTAACATGCAGGGAGTACGTATTATACAAATGGTCATATGCGGGTGAAGTATCCCTTTAATGTCAGTAAGGTGTCCACAACAGTGCAACAATGACTCTTCTTTGTAACAGGTGAGGGTGGTGGTGGGCTATTTTTGATAAGTTTCTCCTCAGCATGTGAAATAAAATAAATATCAGTAAATCATCTGAGAATTTGAACATGTTTGCAGTAATTGAATTACTAGAACTATACACAATTTCAAGTCATGCTTTTTAAACAAAGTAAGACAAAAAACGTCCCGTGGATAAGTGGAGTTTCTCTATAAAGGGTGATGTGGGAGTACTCAATGCAACATGCATCATTAAGAGAACCTTTTAGATTTGATGAGCGTAAATCATAAGGTACATTTCAGTTTATAGCTTTTTGTGAAGCATACATTTAACAATTTCCATTTTTACTTTGACTTCATTCAGTGATTTCCAAAAGAAAGAGCATGTTGTTTTCAGTCAAATGTGGGTGCAGGGCATAGACTGTGTGAAAGAAGTGGAAGGAGCCACCATGACGTCGCCCACTGGTTTGTGAACATAGCCATATATACGTAGACGCCGCATTGACTGCCTGAGCGCATCCTGCGCCACCGCCATCTTGGATGGGTCTTGCTTCACCTCCACAGTGCATTCACTTCTATTGAGGAAGGAGCTGTATGCACAAGTAAAATAGAAAAACTCACTGAATTTTCAACTGATTTTCACGAGGTTTGATTTGTTACAAACGGCACACATGTAATTATGATACAGGATGCTTTCGTACATTAAAAATATGGGATTTCATGCTTTACAGTTTTTCACGATTGTCAACACGTTTCTCAATACAATAACGGCTTTCTCAATACTGCACACACAAAACTGAAAACTGCACACACAAAATGCTAAACCTGACACTCCCTTTGCAAGAAGACTCTTGCCATCAATCTCTACATTGTGTTCACAAAATGGAACTCATGTTTTCATTTGCTACACACAGTCGTATTTTCCAATGACACATACCATTCATTGAGCACACACAACTAAGCTTTTGCTGCACACTACCAAGCATTTACAGCACATTGTAGTGCAAAATTGAAAACACTATTGTAAAATGGAACACACCATATGAATGACAATGACTCTGGAAAATAAGATATTTCTCCTTTTGTAAAAATGTCTCAGTGTAGCCTACTTTTTTCATAAAACAAACTTAAAACAGCACACAAATATGCAGCCAAAAATGTCTTTTTAATTGTACATGATTGAGGAATCATCATGATCAAGCATCATCATGCCTTCGGTTTCTGTCAGGCCAGAGGGCCTCGTCCACATCACAGGCGATGTTCTCCCTATCTAGACATCTCTGGAAGAACCGCCTTGAGTGGCGCATGAATCCCTGAATGGACTCGAGGCTGACGTCACCACAGGCTTCTTCCATGGCCTGGACGAGTGGGACCTGGGTCTGGGGGTTTCGCTCATACACCTTCCACCTCCAAGCAGAGAAGAACTCCTCTATGGGGTTGAGGAATGGAGAGTACGGCGGGAGGAATAACACCGTAAAATGTGGGTGGGCCTGGAACCACTGACGTACAAGCAGAGCCCGGTGGAAACTCACATTGTCCCAGATGACAACATAATTAATTCTTTGTGGATCATCAGTGTGATCTGGTGGAACAAGTTGTTTGTGGAGGTCATCAAGGAAGGCCAGCAGCAAGTCTGTGTTATAGGCACCAAGATGTACATGGCGGTGCAGGACACCATGGTGATTTATTGCTGCACACATGGTTATGTTCCCACCACGCTGGCCTATGATATTTCTTCCCCTGCACCTTCTCTTGGCCAGATTAAACCCAGCCTCATCTATGAAAATATATTCATATAGTTCATTCGTTGTATCAAGCTCCTGGATTCGCTGAAACAAAAACAGAGAGAATGCAAGTTACTGTATGGACAGAGAGGTCAAAAGACACTGTAGAAAAGGAAAAAAATATATATTGCTGTACATCACAGGTAGGCTACATTACCTGTATGTCAGTGCTTACTATAATGTATGGGACTTACAAGCACAAAGTCGCGCCGTAGCTCCTTCACATGGTCTGTGTTTCTTTCGAACGGGACCCTGTAGACCTGTTTCATAGCTAATGAATTGGATCGTATTAAAAGCTGCATTATCTGCTAGGATCTTCTGTTTAATTTGTCTTAGGGTAATTGCATTGTTTTTACGAACCATGTTCACAATTAGGGTCTCCTGCGTGTGAAAACACGTCTTTTTCCCCCACTGTGAGGTTGTCTTTCGGTCCTGCAAAATATAACTACTGTGAGCACACTGTATTATATTGAAATGCAGTATTGTATTACAGTACACAGTATATACAGTACACAATGTATACAGTACACAAATACATAGTACACAAATGCTGTATTGTTTTACAGTACACAAGACAAATAGATTTATAGTAAAGTATAAACTAGTACCTGTTCTCCATCCTGAATGTTCTTATGATGGCACCAACTGTGAATTGGCTGAGATTGGGCTGGACCCTCAAGCCAGCCTCCCTCATGCTCAAACCATGGTTCAGCACATGGTCTATCACAGTGGCCCGAATCTCATTAGATATAATGGTTCTCCTTCTTCTTACTCCTCCTCCTCTCTGTCCTCCTGCTCCTCTCTGTCCTCCTCCTCCTGCTCCTCTCTGTCCTCCTCCTCCTGCTCCTCTCTGTTCTCCTGCTCCTTCTGCTCCTCTCTGTCTTCCTCCTCCTCTTCTCTGTCCTCCTCCATGTCCTCCTTCTCTCTCTCCTCCTCCATGCCCTCCTTCTCCTCTCTCCTCCCCTCCTTGTCCTCTTTCTCCTTCTCCTTGTTCTCCTCCTTGTTCTCCTCCTCCTCCTCTCACTCTTAGACTTCTCCTTCTCTGGTTGCTCTCTTCAAGGTTCTCCATTATTCACCAAACACAGAGGAGGAGGCTCAAGGCACTTAGATGCTGCAGTCCTGATTGCTAATTGCTCACCAGACCTGAATTTGTTGAGTTTTGAACACTTGTGTGTTGTAGGTTGATACCACTGAGTTGTCACATGAGAAGTGTGCGTAACAACAGAACATTGTGTGTAGTGTTTTGACAACAAGTTAATGTGCACTTGACTGCAGAGTGTAGGACATCGGCTCCAATAGGCAGCGACAGTCAATGCGGTGTCTATGTATATATGTCTATGTTTGTGAAGGCCTGTTTTGAAGCCTCTCATTTTGACATTTGGCCATCGCCATCTTGGTTGTTTGGAGCCAGAAGTGACCATATTTGGACAAGAGAGTGGAGCTGTAAAGCAGTGAGGGGCTGACATGACTAGGACCCTACAATACCAGAGTAGCAACACACATTGGACATGCGGAAAGTTGGTCACGTGCCCTCTAGTGGCGGGATAGCGTGTTGCATATCCGACCAAGAACTGACTGAACTTCAGTATTGCTGCATTGCTGCCAACCAGGAATTCTTGTGCTTTTCCAAAGTCAAGCAAACCTAAAAGCATAATCTACCGTAATCTACTGTAATAGGAGTAACGGTGACCTGTTTACAGGTAAAAAACAAACAAACAACTTTATTTATATGGCACTTCTCATACAACAGTAACACAAAGTGCCTCACAGAGGTTAAAAACAACAAAGATCCAAAACAGAAAACAAAAAGAAAAGAGAAAACCCAACCCTCCCACCTAACAAAAAGCTATTTAGCTCATACAACTGAATTAGTAGCTAGGTAAGAATGATCTATAACAGAGACATAAAATGCATCAAAGCTAAAACAACAAAAGATAAAGGTTAAATGAGATAAGAACATAAAAAGAGGAAGGGTAAGAATATAAAAAATAAATAAAGAATAGATCATAGATGGATAAATCGGTTATAAGAGGAATTTAAAATAGATCAATAAAGAGATCAATTAAAAGCCTGATTAAAAAGATGAGTCTTGAGCCTCTTTTTAAAAACATGATGTACCATTATGTACCATAATGTTACTCTCTACATTTTGAAATAAACAAATTATAAGCATGACTTAATGTGACCAAGACACCTAAAAGTAGAAACAAGGCCGTTTTCATCAACTTACAAGCAAGTGCACGTCAGACATACTGTAAGTGAATGGGTTTTCTGGTCAGGAAGGTAATGCCCTCATGCCCCACTAGAGGCCGTGTGAGGCTTAACTTCAGCATACCACAGGAGTCAATGGAAGTGTCGTCACTCTGGTATTGTAGGGTCCTAGATCTGACTAACGTGGGATTTATACTTGCGTGTCAGCTCTGTGCAGAGCCTACGCACGTGGCCTACGCAGTTGTGAGCATTTATACTTATGCGGTGGTGTGTCTGTGTCACTCTGCAGTTACACCTCCAGAACACTAGTTTTTGTGCTGTAAAGTTAAGTTGGTTCAAAACATGTTGAACACACATTAAACACACATTAGATATGACTTAATAGAGACAGTTTCAAACACAAGTGCACAAATCATGCTTCACTATAACTCGCAGCATTCACAGACAAACACTTCTTCATCTGGACACATTTTCCCCACAAATACAACATGTTAACATTATTAGCACAAGCCTATGGCATTTTACATTGTATAAATTAGACTGGCAGCTAATGGGCTTTTCCTGTACTCACATGAAGCCAGGGACAACAGCAACATAGGTAACGTTACAAAACTCAGCTCCATTACAACTCACAAGGTTCACTGACAAAACAACTGTCTTATACTAAATACGTTTTCTAAACAAATACAACATGCTAACATTATTAGTACAAGCCTATGGCATTTTACATTTATAAATTAGCCTAGCGACTAGTGGAGGTTTCTTCTGCTCATATGAAGCCAGGATAAATCACACACAAGATTTAAATGCTATTTTTGTGGAGGCTTTATTGTCTTCACAATTTATTGTTTCTTATCTGTGAAATTAAAGTAAATAAAAGCTTTGTTTCCACTGAGGGAAATGGTTTCAGCTTACAGAAATAGACAGGAGGTCTGTGTCGCCGAGATACAGTATGTAGTTTCATTTCTGGGGAGGTGAACGTCAGGCTACAGTTTAGGCTCTACGCAGTAGGTTCGGCATTGATTCAATGCAGAAGTATAAATCCCACTTAAGAACTCAAGCAAACCACCATGGTAGTGACGTGTCACTCACATCGTAGCCACGCCCTGAAGCACACCATGTTATTGTCTATTTCACTCTAAGTGGGACCATAACTTAGTAAATGAACATCATGCTGTACTGAAGAGGACATTAAACTAGTGATTGAGACCATGAACTCATCAGGAAAACCTTTACTAAGGTAATAAATCAAGTGAGTAGTAGAGTCATTCTCTCAGAGACAGTAGAGTCGCCATCTAGTGACCATTAAGGCACTTCTGCATTAACTTCACTTCTCAGACCCGGAGACTCAGTGTTGCCGACTTGTTTCCAATGAAAGTCACCAGCACAAGCTCCAAACGTTTCTAAAAGTCGCCAGATGTTGTCATATGCTCATTTGCTTATTGGTGGTGTCATCATGTGTTAATGGAAGCATTAATACTCCACTGAATTAGATTCAAAACATTTGAGTGGCATGAGAGCAATAGCATTCACTACAGTGCTACAGAAGTCGCAAAATTTTTTGCCAGTTGCATTTTAGAAATAAAGTCGCAAGGGTCTGAAAATCTAAAATCACTGAATCTAGAGAGAAAGTTGGAAACACTGCGATGCTGCATTCACTTCTTTATACAGTCTGTGGTGCAGTGTATAAAAAAGCCGGCTATGCAACGAACAGTTGGAATTTTTTGTCAGAACCAAACTTTTGTTTTGTTTGCATTTTGGTCTATTTTGTGCTACAGCCGCTCCGACTTCTCCTTCTATGGTATTCAATATTTGGGTAAAATGTGAGCTGTAGAAAAGAGCCATCGCATTTAAAGTCATGAGTTGGACCGATACTTGAAATATCATTAGAATACATGGCACTTCCTTTTAGAGGAGGACAAAGAGAGAGGTCTCACTCCACTGTTTCTTCGTTCCCAGGAAGAGTTTACAGACCCACTTCCTGCTTTAACTCACGGAAACTCTTAAAAAAGGAAGGGTCATTACGTCAGTGACAGCATTCGAATTTTGCATCGGTGCGAGACTTTGGTGCCACTTCTATTGAAGTCAATGGGGCGGCACAACAAGTCTCACTCTAACCCATCATATCTTTTTTTTGTTTCACCTTTGACTCAAAAATGCATCCACTAAATAAAGAAACACACATTACGTGATGTCGACAGAGTTTTTTATCTAAACATACACGTTTGATTTCCTTGTTATTGGTCTCAAACACATCATGGCTCTGTTCGTTAGCTGCATATAACTCAACTCAAACCCATTTGGTCCAGTACATCATGATACGTGACCAAACGGGGCATGTTTGACATGTTATCACTGACCTGACTGCAATTTACCAGTCACTGTGCAGCGTGTGCTTGATGTTGCTTTGCTCCCCAGATCAGTCGCCTGGGTGAGTGCAGTGTGACCATAGCTGAAGGAAGTGCTGCCGAAAGGTGCGAGAACAACACCCATGTTATTGTAAACTGCCATTGTCGCACATGTCATTCAGTCATGCTTTAGTGACAGCTAATGACATGAGAGAACAAGGCAAGACAAATTGATTTGTAGCGCCGGTCAAACACACAGGCAATTCAAAGAAAACAAGGCGAAGATTGTCAGAGCAACTTTACAAAAGACAATTAAAAAATGATGTTTAGTGCGGTCAGAAGTCGCCCCAAATTTAGTAAAGGGAATAAAAAACTAAAGAATTATTAATCAGTCAAAGACAAAGTGAGTAATTGTCAACCTGCGCCCCATTTTCCCATGTTTTTGTGTCCAAGTGACTGAAGGGACAGTTTTTTAAATGTAAGTATTGAGTGAGTGCATAGCAGCGAAACAGGCTGATATGTGACCACTCGGGGTAGCTATGCAATGTCACTTTATGCCCACTGTAAGTGTTTGTTTTTGCCACTGACAGGCTCCGATTATAATAAGTGTCTGCATTATGGAAAGGATCCCGACAGTTCAATTTTATTTTTTTCATCTTGGCTCATCCTTTCTCTCTTCCGACAATCCCCAACTCTGGTTTGGTTAAGATAAGCAGATAAATAAGGGATAAATGGATAAATTAAGGCTCTATTTTAACTGCAGCTTAGTGCAACAAAAAGTTTATCTTGGCTGCGTCAGTACAATGGACAACCAAAAAAGGGACGTCAGAGGCGATACCTGCACACAAATACAACTGGGTTGGATGGCCACAAAAACGTTTAACAGGCTGAGATCAATGGAAAAAAAATAGGTCAGTTTATTTAGAGACATTTTTTTGTATTGATCTCATTGATCCGGGTTTGATGATGGCGACTTCAGGGCTTTCTGGTTGAATAAAAAGGATCTTAATTGTAGGTTTCCAATCAGTGAAGCCATAGCTTGACACTCCAATCATCCCCTTCATCTTAATCCACATGTGCAAGAAAAATTCACTGAACCGCTCAATAAAGTTTAACAGTTTACTTCAAAAGTCAAAGATGGTACAGAAGCAATCATCTCTTTCCAAATCTAAAATCATGCAGAAAAAAGAGGTGAAGAAAAAGGTAAAGATGTAAGAGATAAGAGGTCAAAAACTGTGTGGCTCATCTCTCTACTGCAGTCAACTCTCTCAAATCCAAAAACTCCTGCTATTACTGGTGAGAGTGTAAGGAAGGGGCAATTAAAGTTACAATGCAACAATAATAGGACCCTCATCTTAAAAGTTACAAATATAAAACTGCATTTAGGCTCCTACATTAATCCTTAGTGAACAGGTCTATATCTCTGTAGGGAACGATTCTATAATGTTATGAGGCTCTTATAACAACAATCTGATCTTGGCAGTGGCAGACACGTGCACTTTAAGTTTATAAACCCTCATGTGAAACTGTCCATGAAGGAAAAATAGCTCTTTGGTTAAACTGTTCATAACTCATGTCCACGTCTACAGCATGATGAGAGTTTACAGGGAAACATACAGTCGATGTAATGGCACTTGAATATAACATCATAACACCTGTCAAACACACAGGCAATGCAAAGTGCACAAAACAAATTCTGTCAGAGTCTCATTTCAAAATACAATTTAAAAAATTACATTAAATAAATGCAGAAAATCAGCATAAATAATAACAGGAAAGCAGTTTGAGTGCAGTCAGGAGTCATCCCACATTTAATAAAGGGTATGAAAGGCTTGAAGCACAGTGAATCAGTCCAAGGCAGATGAAACAGCAGATTTTACCTGAGATTTGAAATAACAAACTGAAACAACGCGAGATTTCCTCCTTGCCGTTTCCTTTCACTCAGCCTGTTCTCAAAAATAGAAACTTACCAACTGCTGCCCTCTGTCTGATGATGCATTCATGGCAGTGGGAAAGATGGACTACTGACAAGTTTTCACCTCGAGAATAAAACAGGACACCCTCTAACTAAACAAACTACTATTTGTTAACTCATAAAAAATAATGTGTGTTTCTATTTTATATATTTATACATATATATTGGAGTCAGAGCTGTACTCTGTAAGAACTTAGTTAACATTGTTCAGGATTAGGTGCTCCACACTGACTGATGAGTGTAAATCATTTTCAAATCAATTATAAATGTAACCCTTCATTATTTTAACGTCACTCTCTTACGCTGTTTTATGTTTTAGATTTTTCGGTTTTCGCTTGTATGATTTTCTTTAATGAGTGTTGCTGGAGGGAGCCTGAGATTAAGATTATCACTGCCAACAGCTGCCTCTCGTTATAGAGGATGAAAAATGACACAAGTATTAATAAATACAGGAATAAATAAAAACAGATATGAACAAAAGAATAATAAATATTGAAATATATCCATAAATAAATAGATATATAATTAATTACTATAATAAATGAAACTACTTGATGTTTATCATCACCTTCTCAGCACAGCAGAGGTCTTCTCTTACAAATGTGTTAACTTGTTTAATTCATTCATCGAAAGACCCAGAACTCTATTGGATTAACTACTGATTATGAATCTCTGATGCACCTGGGTGAAACCCCTTTGCACAACTCTTTAATCAGCAATCAGTCCTCATCCATCTGGAGAAGACACCACCTCTGCGTTGCTGCTTACAAACATGGATCAAAGAGGCCTCTTCAGCATGTCTGAGATCCAAAAGTATAGAAACATCACTGGGTAAAAACCTATTATAAGGCTGCTGTAGCCCAGCGTAAAAGAATGACAGTCTGGATGTTTCTTTATTGGTTGTTTGGTGAAGAAAGAAGGTGGTCAAAAAAACTATCTGACTTTGGCTTGTCAACTAGAGACCTGTAGCCTGTATGGACACAGAAACACCTCCACACCTGCCCACAAATAATGACAGCATTTCAACAGGACATAAAAAAGGTGTAAAAAGTGCAGATGCAGAGTGCAGCAGGGTTGGTTCTGAACTCCCAATATTCTCCCAACAGGATTCTTAATTTGTTTACGTTGGTTATGAGGTCGAATTCAGGACGCTTGTTTTTAAATTTGGGGAAATATTTTGTGCAACTCTGTCTCGACTGTGTCTTCTTTGCAGGGCCATAGATATAGACAGTGCAGGCAGTGGTGCAGCTGAACTGGGGCCCGCAAATGATTCAGCAGTCAGCAGTAATCTATAACAACATCAAATGCTTATTCTACTGAAACTATAAGCTCTCAATAAACTTTATATACATATTAAAAAAATGGATAAAGTAAATTAATAATTTGCTTTTTTATATTTTTGTCATGTACAGGTATGCAGTGATGATTGCTGGGTAACATGTGTGGTAATGTTGTCGAAAGTCAAGTCTCTATTTGATCATGTAACTAAACAATATGATACAGCAGCTACCTTACGCCACTGTTGCTGTGGCGTAAGGTAGCTACCATGGGCCCCAGTGCATGCTAGGTACTAGTCATGAAGCACACACACACTGTTTTAGGCGTACATACTGTATATTTTATCTACAGTGTGTCTTACTGTTGCTTTATCTTATATCCACTTGCAGATGTGCACAGCTTGTCAGTCTGGAGAGATTTTGCACCTAAACTAGCTGCTGTAAACTGTATTGTCTCATTACATGAGACTTGATATAGGACGAGATTACATTACATATCTGTATATGACGAAAACTACAAAAGAAAATGGGAAATTATTAGTTTAACTGAAGTTTATTCACAGCTAAATTATAGTTTTTTTTATAGTTTATGTAAAATAAGCACATCATTTTGTTATAGATTGGTGCTGTTTTACAAAACAAAATGATGTTGCCTTTTTGAGGGCATACATTAAAAACTCTTACCATTTTTGATTTAACATGAGTTCTTTGAACAGTGTATGGGTTATGTGTATGTGTTTGTTTCATTTATGATTTATTATAACTACTTGTGTTTTCTGTTACATTCTCATGTTTGGGAGAGAAATACTTTTCATATCAGAATAGAATTGAAATTCTAGAGGGGAGGTTTTCACCACACATACCTCTCCCACACAGTGCCTGCCATGTGTATGTCTATATACTTGTTTTTAATCAAATATTGTGCGCTAATAAAATTCAAATTCAAACAGGTGCATATCTCCAGGGTGGGCTTGCACCAGTTTGGCGTATCTCTCGACTAAATTCAGGATTTAGTAATTACTAAACCACAACTAAACCCTTAGGAATTACTAGCTAGTTTGCAACTAGTTGTTCACTAATTTCGGTTGCACCAGACCAGTTTACGCAATCCCGTATCTAGTAGATGCATAAGTGGTTACTAGTCGCATGACGTGACGACAACAACTTGGCTACCCAATCAGCGTGTGGAGCAAAATGCACACAGGAACAGCTGGGTGCAGCCGGGCAAGATACTCCACAGTCTGTTCAGTCGGTAAGTAGCCTACCGTAAATGATATGTATCATACAAACTGTGTAGCGTTGTCGTTTTGGGATGCATAACATTCACCCAGATAGCATTTTGATTCAACGTTGAATTAGTGTCAAATGGGTTAAAAGTTAAGTCAGTTTCTATCCGGGAGCCTAACGTTAGGTAAGTTAGGGTAACAACGGAAAACAACCGTTAACTTTTGACTGCTCTGTTACGTTAGTGGCACAGGTTGTTAAGGCTACTATTGCAGCTAATCCAGCGTATATTAAAATGATAAACATCACACTAACGTAGTCGTTGAGGTGCCCGCACAGCGCCAGCGCCACCCGACACGCTGCCCGGCACACAGTACTTTTGTGGACTTGGATCGTGTCCCCAACCACATTTTGCATCGACCCCGTAGCGAAGTATCGCAACGCAATTGTCACTTGTAGCGACAGAGGTAGAGCCCCGTTTGACTCGGACCCGTGCTCAATTGCCTGAACTGGTACTGACAGTAAATATCGAAGTCATCGTACACACTCAAAGGGTGGATTCGGTCTCTCAAAACCCTTTTCCTAACGGCAGGTTCTCTGTTTTGTAGAGCAAGCCTCTCTAAACAAGCCATAGTTGCTGTTTTCTTCAGTTGGTTTTGATCCTGCGTCGGCAAACTAGGTAACTAAGTAACAGTTACACAACCCTTAGGGTAGGTGTAAATATTTAGTAAACACTTACCAGCTCTACGTGATTCCTAGTAAAACTGGTGCAACCCATTTTAATTTAGTAATGACTAAATCTTGATCTAGTAAACACTTACACTTTTACTAAGGTTAGTAAACACTTAGTGAGAGGTGGTGCCACCGGCTCCAGGTGGCAATCGGGCCCCTCAATGTCCCATTTGTGCCCCTGAGACTACGCCCTTGCACATTGACTCGGGAGAAGTACGTTCTCCAAATCCCACAGCTTCCACGTGACTTTGAACGCAGCTTGAAAACCGAAGCGAAAGCGACACAGTAGTGACGGCCCCTCAGCCCTTCCTCCTCCTCCTCCTCCTCCTCCTCCTCCTCCTCCTCCTCTGGCCTCAATAGGCAAACCGAGAAGTTACAACAAGTTACTGGCAACTTCTCCGCTGCACCTTCTCCACCTGAAACACAGGCAGAGGACCGGTCCGACCCGCCTGGAGGGAGCAAGTACACAGAGTAATGTCAGTATTAACACCGCACACAGCGGGTACAGATAGTTTCAGGTGCCGGTAGTCGGTTAGTGTCGTGAAGAGGACTAACGTTACTCGCTGCTTTGCTTTCTCTCACAACCGGCAGCCGGTAAGAAGCGTGAGAGCCTCCTATCGTTAGCACAGCTAGCTGTGTGAGAGTGCTAGGTTAGCTTGCTAGGTTAGCTTGCTAGGTTAGCTTGCTAGGTTAGCTTGCTAGGTTAGCTTGCTAGGTTAGCTTTATTTAAACAGCGTTCGAATGCGAGTTAGCATGAGTAAGCTAGCGAGCTAGAACTTAGCAGTTAAGCTAGGAAAGAGTGGAAGTAACGGCTAATTTAAACAAAAGACAACCCAGGAGCATTGCGTCCAGGTGCGTCTTCATTTAAAGCCAACTTTTAGTGTTATTTTTGACACAAACGGTCGTAAAGAGCTAACGATAATCGAAGCTACCCGGTTAAAACAACAACAACAACTGGCAGTTTAAGCTAACGTGTATCTTGGATAAGTTAGCATACCGGGACGGTAACGTTACGGAGAGGTAAACTGTGTTAAATTGATTTTAAGACAAACGCAGGTAAATTATATATGTGAACATCATTAGCAAACATAAAGTGTCTATTTTATATTCACAATGTATTGTGTCCAGCTAGCTAAAACCAGGTCAACACAACAGCCCTGAAATACATTTTACCTTAATGAATTTCATTTTTGTTGTAACTCTTCTATATCAAGGAGTGTGGTAGATATTAGAAACACCTCTCAGGAGCAGTACAATTAAATAGCAGCACAAAAGCCTTCAGATTTATCATAAAGGTGAAATTAAACCTCTCTAAACCTGAACATACAAGCTTTAACCAGGGGTACCTAATATTCTGGCCACTAAGTGGAAGCAACGTGTGTAATGATATCTGCATATTCTAACATGTTTTAACCACCATTTCTTGTCTTATGTCTATGTTGAGGTGCAGTCATTATTTAAGTTGTGATGCGGAGCAGTTAAATCTGAGTGAGCAGGTGTGGAGCTCAGGAGCGCACACTGCATTTGATTGACACACAACATTTGTCACAGCTGAAGTTATGTGAGTGAAAACCTGTGGCCTGGTAGTAACAGAAAAGCAAGCGGTAGGCAACCTGTGGCTCCGGTCTGTAGCCCCTGTCCAGTAACTCCCTGTGGCTTTGACCAAAAAGTTATATGTAAATGATTAACAGTTATTTTTTATTTATCAATTTTATAGGCCTAAAGAAATTCTTAGATTCTCCAATTGTAAGAATGTTAAGCCCATATACCTATTAAAATGTTTTAACAGAGCTGTTATTTGACACAGATTGTTTTCATGTGCAGATGGTAACCAGTGTTTCATCTTTTCAGATAAGCCTCAGAAAGACGAGATGCCTCACAAACACAAGTCCAAGCCCTGGACAGAGTTGAAACAAACTGGGAACGATAGTTTCAAGGCGGGCCAGTATGGAGAGGCCACCAATTATTACAGCCAGGCTATCAAAGAGCTGGAGAAGTCCAGTAAGTGTTGCTTAAATATGACCTGTTTATTTGCACACATAAAAGGAACAAATTATAGATTCAGCACAAATACTCTATATAGAGAGGGAGTTAGAGAATGTGCAGGTGAGGTCGGGGACCCAAGGAGTGCTTTTAAATTACACAAGTAGTCTACAATGAAAATTCAGTCAGTAGTAGATGATACATTTATCTAAAAAGATAAAACAGAAAATAGCACATGGCACAGAGGTCTTCCAGAAAGGAAATGTCTTCTTCAGAAGAACAACAAGGACACTATCTGTCAGGTGCTCTGGAGACCCAGACCTCTCACCCTGCTCAGCACAGACCAGATCAAGAAGGATATTTAGAAATACTGAAAGATCTTCGAGCAGAAGCATCGTCTGAGCCAGTCCAAAGCCTCCAAGGAGCTGGTGGACAAGCGCAGGTCCATGATGGAGGACTACCATCACTACTGTGACCACAGTGCAGCAGACCTGTCTGGAACAGAAGAGCATTCGCCTCGAGCTCAGGAGGAGTGGACACGGATGAGCTGGACATTAATGTGGACGACTGGGAGGAGGAGAAGTCATTTCCCTTGGAGCTCTATAGCCATAAATAGGAATATATACACATTACAAAGTCCAGGATATCCATATTTTGTGTTGAAACATTTATATTTTTTGTAGTGTTTTTATTTTTGTTAGTATTTGTGTTAGGTCAGAGGCTCTGTACATGAATATTTTCCAATGGTTAAATACTACACAGTGACAAATGACACGCTTGAGTACATGGACACCAAACTGATCCTTTAATCAGTGTTTTATTCTCTCTCTTATTATTGCGACAGTCTGTCTTATTAGTTGGTCTTTTCTCATCTTTCTCTTTATGTATCCTCTAAAAGGACCGAGCTAAAGGATGTTTGACTCAGACTTAATGACCACTCTCATGAAGTGCTTCTTTTAAACCGTCGTATTTCTCTCTTAAGATAAAAAGAATCCAGAAGATTTGGGCATTTTGTACTCAAACCGTGCAGCCAGCTACCTGAAAGACGGCAACTGTGCAGAGTGTGTGAAAGACTGCAACACGTAAGTGTTTTTACCTTTTATTTTTAACCACTTATCTTTTATATATCTTTTTTATTACCATTTTACACTGTGTCATCTGTAGTCTGTGATTCTGTGCAGGTGTTTTAATTCTTGTAATTTTTGTTTGTTCGTCGTTCAGATATCACTTTGTTTTAGTTACACGGCACTGATGTTTTTGACACAATTTTCTAATGTGGCTCACATTTGCTTCATAAGTAAACTTGTTAAAGACCCCAACCTTTAAGTTTTTAAGTTATTATCAACCATGAAGATATTAACCTTCATGCCAACAGTCCTTATGTTGTAGTACGGATGTTTTTTAGGCATCTTTGTCTCTTTCAGTTTTGACACTTGACCTTGTTACAAATGGAAAATAAGCCTGTTCTGCTGTTTTGGTCTTTGTAAGTGTCTAACTTGTGAACTGAACACATTTTCTCTCAGGTCTCTGGAGTTGTACCCGTTCAATGTGAAGTCCCTGCTGCGTCGTGCTGCTGCCTACGAGGCTCTGGAGCGTTACAGACCGGCCTATGTAGACTATAAGACTGCTCTGCAGATCGACTGCAACATAGCAGCCGCTCACGATGGCACCAACAGGTACCTTGGTTGTAGACTGGATTTATCCACTCTGGGGAATTTATAAGAAAAGATAGAGAGAGATGTTTGAATTCATCCATGTAGGGTATTTGTCCCACTTTTAAACTGGGTATTTTTTATACTAAAAGTTTGTTTGCACTGGTCTGAGTGATGGACCAGTTTTTCACAATGTTGCATATCACCTCAAGTTTGTCCTGCGTTCACATGGTGTTATTTACAAGCAGACCAAAGAGGAAACTGCTCTCTAACTGGTCAGAATTGTCATACAGAAAAACTACCGGAAGTAATCAAAGAGCAGAAGAAGAGTTCTGTTACCGAAATAGATTAACGCACCACTTTCCAGTTTCACAATGGAGGGACTACGCAGGTTGATCTTGGCTCTGGTCATTGTTAGTCACATTGATTTAGCCTTTTTAGCAAACAAGATGAAAGGTGAAAGTCAAGAGTTCTCACTTCGCTGCAAAGCCTAGGGAGCAAAGTGTCCTCAGAAGTACACAGCGCAGCACACTGACTAGGAGAAAAACAACAACAAAACGACTACTTGACTTGAAGCAGTCGACTTGGGGGGTCTCTGACTGACGATTTGAATCTGTGACTTTCAAGGGCCAGCCCTAATAACAGAGAAGCTGCAATTGTTGCCATGGTAATTGATGTCCAAATAAGTATTCGAATGGTGAATATATATAGATCGATCCATCTATCGATCATTCATTTTCCATAACCGCTTATCTTGTTAGGGGTCACGGGGGGGCTGGAGCCTTTCCCAGCTGACATTGGGCGAGAGGCAGGGTTCACCTTGGACAGGTCACCAGACTATTACAGGGCTGACACATAGAGACAGACAACCACTGACACTCACATTCACACCTACGGCCAGTTTAGAGACACCAATTAACCTGCATGTCTTTGGACTGTGGGAGGAAGCTGGAGCACCTGACACTGACACAGGGAGAACATGCAGACTCTGCACAGAAGGGCTTCCCCACCCTGGGGTTCAAACCCCCCGCCAAAAACTATTTCAATTTGCATCACTATTAATCAATATTAATTATTCTCAGACAGGGACTCTAAAACTTAGCAATAGCTTGTCGTTATTTTAGGAGCATCGAATGAAAACTGATGATTCAAAAAAGTCAGATTTTTGAGTGTTACTCAATTAGCGAATCTGTATTTCTGGTTGTTTCTGTCCAGCTGTTGGCGAGCTGTTCTCGGAGTTTTAATGAGCTGACTAGAATTATATTTGACTATAACACGATGGCAATAATTATCCTTCAGACTGTAATTTCTGATTGTGAAAGCGCACAGGATGTTTTGTCTTTACTGGCATCTTTCAGTGCACATAAAGGACCGCACAGGGTGTTAAACTCTAGATCTGTTTTCTCCTTATGATTGTGTCTCAGGATGACAAAGGCGCTCACAGAGGCAGACGGTCTGTCGTGGAGAGAAAAGCTTCCTCCCATCCCTACTGTTCCTCTGTCTGTTAGAGAGAAACTGGTCCAACAAGCTGCAGGCAACGCTGCACCACCAAACCCTACACCGAAACAGAACGGCACCAGACAAACAAACAAATCTGGTGAGAAGATTTTATGTTTCTTGTTTTGATTTCTACTCGAGTAAGTAAAATCATAACTAACTGGATGAGTGATTTTTATTAAGATGAAAGGACCTAATTTGTGTCAGCAAATGTATTTGATAATAACCAGTTTGAAAGTGACATCACTTCATATAGGATCAATTTGGAGATGTCAAAGAGTCTGATTACTGAGCAGCTGCATGTTAACACAGTCCCTGATTTTCACCAGTAACAGTTTCTTCTGTGTATGTCGTCAGAGTCAGGAGTATTGTCAGAATCTTAAAGGTTGACTCAGATCTTTTTCTTTTCTTCATCTCTGTCCCTCCCGTCATATTTTCCACTCTCGTCAGCTCCCAGTGAAAAAGACATGAAGAAAGGCCAAACCCTGAAAGAGGAAGGCAACGCCCTGGTGAAGAAAGGAGAGCACAAGAAGGCCATAGAGAAGTACACCCAGAGTCTCAAACTCAACCCCACTGAGATCACAACCTACACCAACCGGTGAGTCACATCTTCTTATTCTATCCCTTTAACCTTTTCCACTCCACTAGCTGACGCTGGCATGCTCTGCCAACATCACCGTCTTTCAGAGGGTGTAGTGGGCTGAGTTTAGTTAAATAGTGCTCCAAAGTTAGGCTAAATTAGAAAGGCAAGTAAGAAACTGGCTTAGCTATTTTTATAGGGCTCCCTTGACCTCTTACCTCAAGATATCTAAATGAAAATGGGGTCAATGGGTGACCACGAGTCTCCCTTTAACAGACATGTCCACTTTGTGGTAGTTCTATTCAGCTTTTCCCATGCAGAACACATGTTTCAATCGGGAGAGACCCGTTCTGAAAGAAAAGAATATTTATTTACATGTGCACATATGTATGACAAATGTGAAAAGGCTTTGGCCTTTAGTCCCCGTCGTGATGTCATCTGTTCCAGGAGGGTGGTAAAGACGTAGTAGATATGAAGTCTAGACGCTGGTGGTGGTGATGAGATGAAGAGGGAGCTGAGGATGTGGATGTGAGGAAGCAGTGGGAAATGGGATAGGGAGAGAAATGTGAATGAATATAGCATAAAGAAAGTCTTCCTGATAAAACTTCCACTAGGCTTCATCAAATTAACCTATTAATATTTTTGCATGATCGGGTCCATAAACATTATTGAAATTTATATTGAGACTCTTGTAAAGTCATTGAGCCCAATTTTATCCATATGTGATGATGTTACCTCTCCTTGTAACCATTTCACTGTAGTGAGTCATGTCTTTCAATTTGACATCACTGTGGAAAATGACCTCTTGTGACCTCTAGGATGATCACAGCCTCATGAAACTTTACAATCACAAACTAGAGACCTCAGACATTCAGAGGACGGATGGCTTTCATAGGTATTTTGACAGTTGGAGGGTTCTTAGCTGTTTCCAGAACACAAGTGCTTGAAAGTGTCACAGAAAAATGCCATTCTTACAGTAATCTCCAAATCTCAAAAGTGTTTGAGATCAAATCACAGCGTGGATTTTTCTATGGTGTTCCTCAAGGGCTTGGTATCTTCCTGTGGTGTTTTTGGAGGGATTTTTCGATCATTTTAATTATTCTCAAGCAGTAAAAAATGCTTAAATTTAAACCTAAGCTGTGTAGCAAATGGCATCAATGCAAAAATTGCTGCCACAATGTAGGAGACATAATTAAGCATGGGAATGACTGTCATATACAGTACAGGCCAAAAGTTTGGACACACCTTCTCATTCAATGCGTTTTCTTTATTTTCACGACTATTTACATTGTAGATTCTCACCTGTACTGTACCTCCATCATAATGTGTTTAAAAACCAGTACACTCTAAAAGTTTGAATAGGCGCCTGACAGACACGCAGTGTTTATTTAGATTTATGACTAGAAATACTTGACACACAGAGCTGAGCTGCATCTCAAATTAATCTTCAGGTTCCCAGTTGATGTGAACCACTGCTGACTCACTATCTTTCCCCAAAAATCCCCTGCCCCCCCCTAAAAAAGACACAACTGGAGGGGAATACATCACTATAACCTAGTGTAATTATTATAATAAACAAATACAACCTGTATTCATCAATATGTGAGTGTAATCTGATCAGAAGGTATTACTGTTATTATTATTATTATTATTATTATTATTATGTAAAGAATCAGTGCAGATTAAAAGCATCCCAGAGGCAATACACAAAATTAAGTGACTTTCTGGGTTAAAACACAGAAGTAGCATATGAGCTCTCTGATGTTTGATTCAATTGTATTTATTTGTGTGTGTGTCTTATCAGGGCGCTGTGTTACCTGTCTGTGAAGCAGTACAAAGACGCTGTCAGAGACTGTGACGAGGCCCTGATGATTGACAGCAGCAACGTCAAGGCTCTCTACAGGAGGGCTCAGGCTCACAAAGAGCTCAAGGTGAGAGCGTGAATCTTCATCACTGCGCTACAGCCCCCGATTCCCACAAGAGAGTAATCAGACGTTCGTTTTTAAAAGCCTCTCTCTCTGGGGGATTTCAGGGCGGGTGACAAAATAAAAGCATTTCCTGCCTTGATAATTGCTGATGTTTCCCCTGGCGGCCTCTCCTCATCAGTATTCAGCACACACACACACACACACAGAGGACACGGTTAGCTCGGCTCTCACTGCTCCGTACAGTTGCAACTGTCGATTGTTTTGGAGGTTTGAGTCGTGTGAAAAACGTCCAGAAAAAACAGCCATGACGAGCTGAGTAAACATAAACCAGCATAAAGGTAATATTAGTGCGACTGTCAGTAGACACACGTGGCTGAACATGTACCTGGGTATCTTATCTGGATCAGGACAAAGTAGTGGTGGTTGATATGTCGATTATATGCGATGTATCACGGCTTGTTCCACTCAAGATATCCAAAATAACGTTTTTAAGAACATTTAATATTAGTAGTCACACCATTTTTTTGTTTTTAGGCCACCAACAAGAGACCTGCTTTGGTGTTTTTGTTGTCTTGCTCTGTCCTATGGCTCTCTCCCTATCTCACAGACAGAAAGAGACTCACAAACATGATGAGTCACAAACACCCCCCTATCGAGTGTTTTTGTATCTGCCGGGCTCCAGGCCACGACTGTATAGCAGTGTTTTGCAATCATGGAGCACTCATGTGAGTTGTAAATACTAAAACATATGAACTGGAGAGCTGTTTGGTTGTTTTCAGCTCAGTCATTCATGTTTAACAGTGTGACAGCTTAACTTTAATAGCGAGCAGCAGCAGCGACTTCCCGTCCAACACCGGCACACAGTGAGGAGAAACAGGGCTTGGCAGGGACAGAGCACCTGCTGCAGCAAGCGGTTGGAGCCATGTTGAGTTGACGAGCAGACTTCACTACAAGCTGATTAGCTGCTGAAATAGATGACAGGCCTTATGTTCTAAAACCAGCCGCCGGCAATTTGACCAGCTAAGTTGCAGGAGACAACATCAACTGGCTTGAGTCGAACTCAGACTGGCCAGTTCACACCGCTGCAAAGTTCTAAATCTTTGGTCTGAAGTGGGCTTAACTGTTAAAAGGAA